>CM076901.1:7815841-9025783 GCA_039519145.1 Kokia cookei | reverse complement strand
GCCTTTTGTCTCCACTGATAGAGATGAGCCCGCCCATAGAACATCAAAGGATGAAGAGGAAGGTTAACAAAATAAAGCCAATAATAAAACTAGGAGCGTCAATGGCGTAGCCATGAAAACAAGGAAACTCGTGAAGATTGAAGACAGAAACAAGCCTTGCAAGTGTTGGTTAAATATAAATTTTAGATCGACCCATGAGTTATTATACGGATGAACTTCAACAGTCAAACATTCTAAAAAGTAACATTGAGATTTTTGCTGACCATATAAATAAAATAATTAATCAATAAATAATATTTTAGAATTTTCTATATGGGCCACGAGTTAACATGCCTATCAACTCTTTAAATATTTTTTTTTAAATTTAAATACAATACTTGAATCTTTAAAATTAATAAAATAAATTTTTATTTATTTATTTTTCTAGATAAACATAAAATTGATTCATGAATTATCATACGCAATAATACCTTTAGATACATTTTTTTAATAACAATAATAAATTAACAAATAATTCTTTAATTTATTTCAAATAAAATTAAATAAGGATCCTAAATCAACTCATAAGTACCATATAAATCAATCCTAATAAATATTTTTAAAATTTTAGGGTATATATATATATTAATTTTCAAATGATGACAGTAGTATAATTTCAAAACGTCGTCATTACAATTTTACTTAATCTAAGTTCAAGTATCAAAGTAAATTAAAATATATATATATATATATATCAAAATAGATTAATTGTGAAATTCAAAGGTCAAAAATTGCATTAAACCTAATTTTTATTTCAAAAAGTTTTAAAATTAAAGATAAATTTAAATAAAGTTTAGATTTTAAAAGCTTAATCAAACTTGTAAAGTGATATGACAATTCCAAAAGAATTCCTTATTACATAAATAATTTTAATTTAATATTTTTGGATCTGCCTTTCTTCAAGTTATAGTGTTGGATTTAATAATTATAGGAATTAGTATGTAAAATATACACACTGTATAATTTTTTTTATATTCTTCATATTTATTTTATAATATATAATACTTTATCAATTAAATGTAATATAACATTTGTCTGGATTTTTATATAATAATAATTAAATTTTTGGTCAAAAATCCGTTTATACAAGGTCAAACAATATTATCTCCATTTTCAATATTTTATAAAAAAAACACAATGTAATATTTAATTAATGAGATTAATAAATTTTTAAAAATTTTCTATAATGATAAAATTAAATTATTTAAATTGTTTTTTTATGCCTTTGAAATTTTTTATTTACTCATTAATAAGATGTTACATTATGATCGACTAATAATTTTTTTTCCAAATAATTATAAATATTTTTTCAAATAATTTCATATATGATTTCAGTATATTATAACTTTTTGTAAGAAATTTAGAATTCTAACATCATTCAACAATATGATTCGTTTTCTATGCTTTGTAAATGAAATTATTATGCCTTTATATTAGCAATTCAAATGTAAGTGTTAAGGTAAAGGTCATGACGATGAGTGTAGGCAAATCTCTATCGTTGAAAACACCAAGTTACCGATATGTGGAAGCCTTTGTGACTGATCTGCTATATGTACGACTTTGTGGTGGGAACCTAGCATACGTGAGCCTTTATGGCTGTGCTATGTTATGTGGGCTTTTATGGCGAAACCTGTTATATGTGGAAGCCTGGTGGCTGTTCTTGTTACATGAGGGCCTTATGGTTGTTTCTATTAAAGGCGCCTTCGTGGCGAAGACTGTTCGAATGTAGGTGGAAGCCTTGGTGGCTATCTGATGATCGTGTGTGTGGGAAGACATTTGAAGTATACGCCTTCGTGGAAGAGTCTATGGAGTGTTCTCGGGACAAAGACTAGAAGCTAACTCTTAGTAGACGGACATTGTTCTTGAATAATTGATGAAGTCCTCATGACTGTCCAAACAAAGATGTGAATACAGGTAAGGGGGATTTTATCGCTAAGTTCTAATGAACTTACCCTTGTGTGTAGTATCTTACAGGTAATGAAGATACTTGGAGGGGTGATGCCAGGGCTGCGCCAAGGGATGGCGGAGTGGGCACCAATGCATTCAGAGTTAGCCTATACGAGAGTGTTCGAGTCCTGAAGGCTGAACGAATCCATTAATAGGATAGTCCGTCGGAATGTCCCAGTACATACCATAAGTGGGATATTTGCGGTTGACCTTTACTACAGGCTCAAGGACCACTTTATTTGAGTCATGCAATTATTTATATATATTTGTATGTAAGCCCCCCATACCACGAGGGCGAGAGAGATGCTTTATATATGTGTGTGTTTGTGGTGTATAGTTAAATTTGTTTTAATTAGTGACACTAAATGAGGACCATATAAAGGACCATATAAAGGGCGAGAGAATAACATTTACACTTTCTCATACAACCCCTCATTCTTATTTGAACTCAGTCAGTTACCATACATGGTCTTACTGCTATATCTTCTATTCATGGATTTAAACAAGCTTTTACCCCTTTTGAAAACCATATAAAGGACCATAATACTTACCCCTGGTGAGAAACAGCCCTATACATGTACCTCGATCTTTGGCTTTCACACAGTAGAGAAAATCCTTGATCAACTTCTATAGGAACATAAAAATGGTGTTTCTAGAGAAAATACGAAGATGACCCCTCCTTTCCTCAAAAGTCTTTCATTATATAACTTCACTTCTCTTAATAGAACGTGACATTTGTTACTTCTTTTGAGGTCACCTTGTCAGTTGGGTGCATGTGTAGGTGAAGCGATTATAGGAAGCCAAAATATTTTCATACATTAGATTTGATCATCGTTCGTTCCTAACCATCTTGTCAGAATGCAATTCGCACATTAGTTAGACAGACCGGGCATACCTTAGGTCTGGCAACACCCCTTTTCTACCTAAGGGCATTGTAGATATCTTCATCAATTTCCCCTCCCTTTCTTAATCGTGCCTTTCGGGGATTATCCTCTTGTCTCACCTCCTACCATTACTTACGCGCCATACCTGTGTGCCAGAACTATCAGTTTGGCGAGTAGGATTACGCCAGCCAAGTCCTTTTTTTGGCCTAGTCGCCCAGACTTAAGACCCGTCATGTCTGGGTGTTACAAGAATTCATTGAGATGTTAGCGAGGCTAACATCATTCTTTCGTTTCATTTTGTTTTAGCCTGAAACCAAAAAGCAAACTATCAACAATGTGTTAATGTCGTTTTGTGACCATTAAATTTTACATGGATTCCCTCCTCTTCGTAAGGATACATGTTTCCAGCCACATAAAATTACATTTTGAAATAAAATTATAAAAATATAAAAGTATTGCTAAAAAGTCTGATATTTTATATGATTTTATTTAATTCATTTAGCGGATGGGACATAAGATTATTAGAAGTGCATTTTACTGAATTGTTTTTGTTGTAGAATTTGTGTTTTCTAAAACAAATTTAACTCCTTTAATTTTTTTAGTTTCAATTTCTATAAAGTTGTGATAAATTATTACAGTTTTTATTTTTATTAAAATCTATATATTATGTTCAAATAAATTTATAAATTATAATTATAATAATTCATGAAAAAAATTACATCACCAATCATAATTATAGTTATAATATTAATAAATAATTTATTACAATAAATATAATAATTTTAATCTTAAAGTATGACCCTAAATCTTAAACTTAAATTGCTAGGTGGAATTGTTCAACTTTCACAAATACAAAACAAAATAAAGGGAAGATGAAAATTTATTTCCCTCTAAAAGAAGATATTTTATAATTCAAATTTTGTGTTATATATAATAAGAAAAAAAACAAAGAAATAAGAAAAAATAGATAGAATTTTGAGTTAAACTCACATCACTTGGAGTTGAGATTTGTATAAAAAAAATCTATAAGAGTCAATATATAGTATGGAACTCGAAACTAGAAGACCGCCGGATCATGAAGTTTATTTAGGAGATGTTTTTTTATTTGCACTCGCGTCTTTTAGAAAAGTTTGCTAAATCAAGTTCTCAGTTAGGCGAAGGAAGTATGACTGCTTTACCAATAGTTGAGACCCAGTCGGGAGATGTTTCAGTGTATATTCTTACTAATGTGATTTCCGTTACAGATGGACAAACATGTTTATCCGTCGATCTATTCAATACTGGAATCAGACCTGCTATTAATGTGGGGATTTCTGTCTCTAGAGTAGGATCTACAGTTCAAGTTAAAGCTATGAAACAAGTCGTTGATAAATCAAAATTGGAATTGGCCCAATTCGACGAATTAGAATCCTTTGCACAATTTGCTTTTGATCTCGATAAAGCTACTCAAAATCAATTGCCAAGAGGTCAATGATTACATGAGTTACTTAAACAATCCCAATCAATTTCTCTTTCGGTGACAAAATAGATAAGTACTATTTATATCGAAACAAATGATTTTCTTGATTCATTAGAAATTAGAAAAGAAAACTTCTCGTTAAACTACGTACTTACTTACTTAAAAATAAATAAACCTCAGTTCAAAGAAATTTCTCTATTATTATTAGATTCTAAATTAGACTGCTAAGCTAACACTATCTTTTCCTATCTCAAGGAAATTTAGTGGCAAAAAATTCTATGCAAAACACAACACTCATAAATTTCGAAATATTCTTGAAAATAACGTCCTTCATGTTTATTAAATATTGTGTTTTCATATTAAAAGGCATAATTGCAAAAAAAAGTCCTCAATCTTTGGAGATTTTGGATATATATCTCTAACCTTTTTTTTATTCACACCCTCAACGTTATCATTTTTTTAAATTAGCCTAGTTTTAACGGTCAACATGAGTTGATCGTCAGTCAAAAGCTAGGTCATCGAAATAGTCTATGTGGCGCACCACATAAGCATAGTGACATCATCGATGACGTCTTCAAAATAATTTTTTTTCCATTTTTTTTCATCTACTTTCTTCTTCTTTCTTCCTTTCTCCCCCCTAATTGTTTTCCCAGATTTTCTCAAACTTTATCTCTTTCCAAACACCCATTTTTCTTCACTTCTCTTACTTCATTCCCAATCTCTATTAGGTACAAATATAACTTTAAAAGAAAATGCAAGTATTTTTAAGTTTTCAATTTTTTTATTTTAACATTTGAAAGTTGTCATAGATATTTTCCCGTTGAAAGAGAGAGTCGAAAAAAAATGTAAACTTTAACGAAAAGACCGACAAAAACCCATTTTTGATTTCTTAGTGTACCATCAACAATATAGCGCAAAATAAAAATCCTGAAACCATGTGGCCTCTCCATAGTAATAACAAAAGAATGCTTAGACAAAATTATCTCTAACAGTTGTTTATTATTCAAAGGCATACAAAAATAAAATAAAATCTTCAAGAGTCTCAAGCCATGAGCCAAGAACAGAACCAACCTTCTCCTATTGTTGCTTAACCAGATCGGCGTCCTCCATTCAATCCCAGTCGAAGTACCATTTTTCCTCTGTTATTTTTACTTTTTGGGTTTTCTTTCTTTTTCCATTTAAGGGTTTTGATCTCTGTACTTAATGTTTTCATCTCTGTTTCTCTTTTTGTAAATTTGGGTTTATAATTGGTTTATGTTCTTTGATTAAAAAAGAGTTATCGTCGGGTAAGATACATATTTTTTTGTTGGAAAAGTTTTGGGTTCAAAGAGCTATGATTATTTGTACTTGAAATAGCTTTGATTATTTGTAGAAATTATTTGTTGGTATAATGGTACTATGTGAAAGACTAAATTCTATTGCTTTAACTTAGATATTGATCTTTGTCTACCTAATTTTTTTTATTTGAGAAATTATCATTTAGTGCATTCAATTTTATGCTAAGCACCCTTTGTTTCACCATCTCTTAAAAAGTATGAATGTTTATGCAGTGATTGACATTATTAAGAGGAAGGCATTAATAAAAGAATTAGTTGCCAATAAAGACTAGGAATGAAGTGAAGAAAATGGGTGTTTAGAAAGAGAGAGAGTCTGAAAAAATTTGAGAAAATAATTAGAGAAGAAGAAAGAAGGAAAGAGATGGAAAAAATTTATTTTAATGAAATCATCGATGATGTCATTGTGCTTATGTGGCGTGCCATAGACTATTTCGATGACTTAGCATTTGATTGACAGTCAATTCACGTTGACCGTTAAAACTGGGTTAATTTCAGAAAAAATAATAACGTTGAGGGTGTCGATAAAAAAAAAAGATTAGAGGCATATATCTAAAAATCCCCAAAGATCGAGGATTTTTTTTTACAATTATGCCTATTTAAAATTATCAATTGCTGTTTCGTCTACCTTATTATACAAATACTTGGGTAGGTACCAACTACATAAAAGTTTTTCCACAGTTTATTTATGAAGCTACGTAGCATGCGTTTCACCTAGTTTATTTATGAAGCTACGTAGCATGCCGTAAACTATGGTTTCAACTTACTCAATAGCTTCTTTCGAACTTCTAACATATGAATGATTCCAACAATATCACCTGGTTTCTACGATGTTACAGCACATCTGTAAACGAAAAATATTGATTTGGATTTGATCATTACCATACAAGATGAAATTTGGCTTGGCTAATCAAACTTAATATAGTGAAAGAAGATCGTCATGGTGGCATATAAGAGACTAAACTTATTGTAAAGAGATCATCATACATTGGATTACCATATCTTCATTATTTATTAATATCCAGCTATGTGCTGCAGCACTGTTATTGCCAATAACAATAGTCCAAGCAGTAAAGCTTCCTTGAGAGTACCACTGTCAATGTTTGTCGAGAAAGCGGAATTCTAAACAACGAGAAAGATTTGTATGAAATTGCAGAAATGACATTAAATCACAATTTCATACTATTATTTCTCCTAAAGAACTTGGTCTTCCTGTTAAAGATCCTAATTAGTAATAAATACTTACTAAAAAGACAACCTTACATAATGATAATTAATATCTAGTGGAGACACTTTGGCGGCCTTCAATGGTTTTCATTACGAAGTAGCATCTCAACTGCTTCACTCATCGTTGGTCTCGCGTCTTTATCTTCCTGAACGCATTGCAGAGCCACGGTAACCAGAGTTAGCACCTCAGCCTCATCGTATATCCCTTCCAGCTTGGGATCGATTATCTCATGCTTCCATGTTTCGGTCTATCCGGTACTTGCCATGTGCTCTCTCGCCCATGCTGCCAGCGTTGTTTTCTCTTTTGGACTTCCATCATCTGTCACTGTGGTTCCCATTGCAGGCTTCTTCCTGTCACTAACTCCCATAAAACGATCCCATAGCTATAGACATCAACTTTGGAGGTGATGGGAAAATTTGACACCCACTCAGGTGCCATGTAACCCCTAGTTCCTCGGATCCTCGAGATGCTTGAACGCTTAACATCGCCTCTATTTAGAAGCCAAGACAGGCCAAAATCTGACACTTTCGGCTGGAATTTAGAGTCTATGAGAATGTTATGAGGTTTTATATCACAATGGAGAACCCATTCCAAACATTCTTCATGTAAATAAGCTAAGCCTCTTGCGGTTCCCACAGCAATATCGAATCTCTTTTTCCAATCGAGTGTTTTTAAGGAGAGATTTTCGGCCAATGATCCATGTTCCTTGTACTCATACACCAGAAGCCTATGTTTTCCCTCTGCACAGTAACCCCACATCTCTATCAGGTTCATGTGATTAAGCTTTCCAATGATGTTCACTTCTGCTAGGGATTCAGCTTCCCCTTGGTTAGCATCAGTGAGTGTTTTGATTGCGGCAACTCGACCATCGGAGAGAGTGGCTTTGAAAACGATTCCTCCTGGACCTCTTCCAATCTCTTGGGAGAAACTATTTGTCGCCTTTTTCAGCTCGGCGTAGGTGAATTTTCTAAAGCCTGTCGCAGCAAGAAGGCTGCCTGCCATTGGGCTTGTGTCGTCGTTGTTTCTAATCAAGAAACACCATACCAAGAAAATGACAACAAACTCCAGCCCTCCGATTGAACATACCGCCCAAAGTGCAAATTTCAGCGGCTCATTTTCAGGCCTTCCGGAATACGTTCTTTCCAGGGTCTGCACTTTGTTGGAACATTGTAGCGGTAGCGTTATTATAGAAGGAGACTGTAGTCTTAGGCACTTTCAAGTAGAAATCAGCATTAAAATTTGGCGGGCGATGTCCATTCAACAATTGTGTCTTGGGATAGCAATATGTACCAGCTGGTTCATGGGCTTGACTAGATCTGAACTGAAAACCTTTGCAATCACACAACTTCGAGCACTTATTCTTGCAATACTCTAAAGTGACATTAGGAAACATGTCCAGATCATAGCCATAGAATTCAACATGGCAGAGTTTCAGGAAACCAACCTGATCAGGTCGGTTACAAGGAAGAAGAAATTTTGGTTCACATCGAAGAGACCAATCAGAATTATTCTTCATTTTATATCCTGGAATGCAATCGCATTTCCTTCCAAAATTAGGAGTATAAATGCAAATGCTGTTCGGTCCACAGCATCCATGAACCATACATGGTTGAGGGAAGGCCTGCCATGAAACAACCCAAGTTTCTCCATCTTCTTTTAGACTATACAGTCGAATATTGCCATCAAAATCCATCTTCAACAGTCTTGAAACCTTTGAGCCATAATCAGCTGACAAGAAAGTAAAACTATCAGTTGATGTAAACTTGCCCAAAGTATCCAGAACTGCAATTTTGCTATTATTGTACGTGGATCTTCCAGCTTCCCATCTCAAAAGCCATGGACTAGGCCAGTAAACGCTTGAAAACTCAAGACCTTTGTAAACAAGGCAAAGAACATTATCAGTATCAAAATAAAGATGAAAATAACCCGACGAGTAGTCTCCTTGGCTTCTTGATGATATGAGCTTCGATCTCTCATTGAATGGTAGAAGAGAAAGCAGAGTAGTCGTGGGTGAATCATAGCTTTGCCACAACTTATAGCCTTCCAAGCTAGACAGGATGAGATTGCCGCCATCGTCAAGTTTTAACGTGGGAGTAGATTTTGAGGCAGCTCTCGTTTCCCAAACAAGGATCTGACCATCATCTTTTAAAACAAGGTTACCCGATGTCGATACGGAAAGCTTTGAGCGTCTACCATTGACTGGTTGATCCCGATTGGCCATCCAAACTATGGTGCAATTTCTAGCAGTAGCATTGCAGGATGGTTTGTTGAACCATATTGCAAAGGAATAAGCATTGTTGCCAACAGGGAGGAAACCAGCACTGAAAGTGCCACCGGGTGAAACCAACACATCGCCTTTTTCCTCTACTAAGAGAGATGAACCTGCCCGTAGCGCATCGGATGATGAAGAGGAAGGTGGACAGGAAAAAGCCAATAATAAAACTAGGAGCATCAATGTCGTGGCCATGAAAATGAAATTGTTAAGATTGAAGACAGGGACAAGCCTTTGCGACAGACTTTTCGATTTTAAGAAAGTCAGATACGGTTAGTTGGTGCAAGAAATAGGCAAATAGTATTGAGAAGTTCTGCGAGATTTGTAAAGAATTATTAAATAATAGACTGCTATACCTATACCTTCGCAAAGTCTACCAAAATTTTTAGTTTACACTAAAATTTGTAAAGAATTATTAAATAATAGACCGCTATACCTATACCTGAAAAGTCTAACAAAATTTGTAAATTAAATATTATTATACGGCAATTTTAAATTAATAATAAACAACTTAATTAAAAAAATATGATAATAATACCATTTGAATCCAAGATCTCAACCATCCTAATTTTTAAACCATTATTTTATATGAATTTTTTCACAAAATTTATTTTAAATAGATAATAATATTGAGTCAGTGTCATAAGTCAATTTGATAACGAATTTGAAAAAAATTTTGAACTTATCACTATAGCTTTTGTTGTGGATTTTACTATTATTTTTCCATTATATATATTTTATTATTTATAACAATTTTAATAAAATAATAAATATATAAATAAATGTGACATTTGTCACACTCTCAAATCACTTGTGGAATTTGTTAAACTCCGCTAGTGATATATCAAATATTTACCGTTTAAATTATTGTCTTCTCATTAACCAATCAAGTAAAAAAAATAAAATATTATTTTTTTAAACGGAAATTTATTATTCATTTAATGAAAGAGATCATACGATTTTGGGAGAGAAATAACAAACACTCGTTGTAGGCGGTAAAAGACAAACTCCATCAACACAACAAAGGCTTCAGCCTTAACATCAATAGAACATTATGTCGCGCTGACAATTAGCTCTATCATAACTCAAGCACAATATATCTAAAGTGATTATAAGCATTTAATACAATTAAAAAATCAGCCCCAGATGGTCTAAAGCGACAAACATAAATCGAAAAAAAATTGAGTATCCACCAAACTAGAGAGAACGACAACAAAACTAACCCTAAGGCGCTCGCAAAAGCAAGACTACAAGCAAAAGAAAGACTAAAAAGCGTACTACAAGAGTAGTCAAAAACTTCAAAAAGTGGAACTTCGTGTGTTGGTTTAATGGCCTAGGTGTTCACAGCCCCAAGTGTGGCCTAGGTTAGAGTTGCGCTAATCGCATTATTGTTAGGACTTTTCCCTTCTCTTGTAACTAAAAAAAAAAAACTTCTAAAAGTTAAGACTTATTAAACAATGAAAAAAAAAACAAAAAAAATATAAAACTTAAGACAACATTGGTCCAAATTGACTCATGAAATCATTTATTATTTTGAAGTACTTTCAAAACATAAACAGATTAAAAAGTCAACGAAGAGCCACCCACTTTCTAAAAGAAACTGTCAGTGGTCAGAAGTGTTTCGACAATAATAGGCATCGTTATCTATCCATTACAACTTGTAAAAACAACAAAGATACCTACAAAATAGATTTGCAAACTGAAAAAAGAAAAGCACATAGAGTCAATGAGAAGAATAAAAAAAGAAAGAGTTGATAGGTAGGAGAAAAAAACAAGCGATAACTAGATCGAAGGCTAGCACCACCGCTAAACAAAATAAAAAGATAAGAAACAAACGATTTGGAGGAAAAATTAGAATAAAATACTTTATTTAAAATAGGAAAAAAAGCATGAATTTTAGAGAATATTTAAAATTGATTAAAATACATTTTATTGCTAATTATATTATTACATTATTAGAATACTATTTTACTTTTATTATTCAATTTTGAGCATTAAAATAATTTATTAAAGATAAAAATTATTTATTTTATCCACATTAAATTATAGGTAATTTTTTTAGAATAATTTATTTTTTATTTCTTAAGTATCTTATCGGATTGAGTCCAATAATTAATCATTCACATTCTGTAGGTTCATTAAAGGGGTGGTTATTGACCATAAGTCTTAAAGCTATTTCATACTCAAGGTAAGGATCGAATCCTCGATCACTGGTTAAGGTAGGAGAGACTCTTGCTATTTCACCTAACTCTCATAATTTTTTTAGAATAGCTTTTGTACTTATCATTTTGTAAAAATTTAATCTCTTTATTTTTATTTCATCAAAACTAATTTTTTTTAGATTTATTCAATTTTAATCCAACTTAAAATCCATTAAAAAACTAGCAAAACTGAATATTTAAATTTAATTATTCAATAAATATTCTTATCTCGTTCTCATGAGAGTAAAATTAAACTATTATGTTTAATACAGATTATACATTTATACATTAACATGATTAAGTTTTTCTAAACATTTAATAACCTTTTGTTATTCTTTTGTAACATTAAACAATTTTATGCATATTTTAACTATTTTAATTAGAATATATTTTTGTCATTTAAACTTTTTTTAATTATAAAGGAGGACAAAATCTCAATAACAATGTGATTGACGCGACTCGAACTTAGGCTATATCTTTGACCATCAAACCAACATACGTGTTTCTTCAATTTCAAACTTTAATTCTTTTTACATACGCAATATGTATGATAATATTTGAAAATTAAAACTTATTTATTAAGAATTTTTTATATTTTGTAATCATAATATTAGATATAATATCTAAAGTTTCTTATGAGTTAGAAGTGAAGCTTGGATATAGTAAAAGATTATGTTTTCTCAAATATCAATTCAGCTTTTTATTCTTTTAAGATTTCTTTTATATTCATTTTAAAAAGGAATTGTATAAAATCGTGATTTGACTCATCATTTTCTTTTTTCAATAAGAGAATGATAAAATCAGATTTTTCATCCTGATTTTCACTTTTTTACTTTTGAAAACAATTCAAATCCAACTAAAAATGCTAAAATTCAGTAGAAAAAATCTGATTTGTCATTTTCCTATTGAAAAAGGATAAGAATGACGTTGAATCACAAATTTTCAACAATTCCTTCTCATTAATTTTTTAGGTTAATTTAATTTTTGCTATTTAAACTTGATAAAAGTTTCCATTTTGATCCTTTAAAGTTTGATGATGTGTCACTCGAATGCCACGTTATCAACTGAAACTTTAAACAAATTATAATTTTCTTAATTTTTAGATTTTATGAATTTCTGTTTAATTTTCAAATGATGATCTGGTACAATATCGAAACATCATCATCACACTTTTACTTAATTTAAGTTCAAGTATCAAAGTGGATTAATATATATATAGATATCAAAATAAATTAATTGTCAAATTCAAATATCAAAATTACATCAACCCTAATTTTTATTTCAAAAGTTTTTAAAATTAAAAAAAAATTAAATACAATTTAGAGTTTAAAAGCTTGAATCAAACTTGTAAAGTCATACGAATATTCCAAACGAATTCCTTATTTCATAACTAAATTTAATTTTATATTCCAGGGTTTGCCCATCTTCAAGTGATAGTGTTGGATTTAATAATTATAGGAATGAGTATTTAATATTCTTGCAATAATACCGAAATTTTAAAAAATTCAATATCGGAAAATTTTAGGGCATTACAATTATCTTCTTTTAAAAAAATTTTGTCCTCGAAATTTTGCTTGAATCAAA
Source organism: Kokia cookei (assembly GCA_039519145.1). Classification (NCBI taxonomy): domain Eukaryota; kingdom Viridiplantae; phylum Streptophyta; class Magnoliopsida; order Malvales; family Malvaceae; genus Kokia; species Kokia cookei. The sequence goes on along the minus strand of CM076901.1, from coordinate 9,012,835 downwards.
CATCTTGAGAATTTGAGTACCGCAATTCCCCTCTTCCATGATGACACTTCCGTGAATACTTGGTTAATCCCTTTTTTTAATCAATCCAACTTTCATCTTGTTTTCCTAAATCGAATCAATCTCAACTAGCTTCATTCTGTTAATTCTATCAACGTTAACTCATTCACATATATACGAGGCTATTTCTAATAAGCTTATTCAATAAAAAGAAACCAAACATTAATAAAAATATTAATGAAATTTAACGAAGTAAATATTCCCATTTTTTTAAATAAAAATCTTCAAAATAAACAAAAAAAAAAATTAAGAAAAGTAAAAAAAAATTAAAACATTTAACAACCTGCCTAATAGTATCTTCAAAACTTTCATAGAATTCAAAAAGTCTCGAGTACTTAAAAGAATGTATTGAAGTTTAAATTCTTCACTACCAACATTCATGATCAAAGTCAAAACCTAAATCAATATTTATATCACTCTTCTCCTCATGAGCCCTAACAGCGTAAGTTCGAGCCAATGCTCTATCTTTAGATCTCGCAAATGTCTCAGTAGCATTTCCCTTTCTACTAGAAACCTTGGTCAATTTACAACCTATCTATGGTGTAGGTATTGGAAATTGTAGATTGCATATTCATGAGCATTTATTCAAATTAGAAAGTGATGATTTATTCAATGGATAGATTTGATTTCCATGGGACATGTTCCTTCTAAGAAGTATGTCCAACACGAAGAGTTGTGGCTCTTCAATAGTGTTCATTAAGTGCATATAAATAGAGGGACTATGGTGCCCACAATTATTATTACAATCAATCCAGTTTCAAAAATTAGAGTAAGAGTTAGGGAATTCCTTGATTTTTCTAATCAAAAGAAATGAAAAAAAGTTTTGTTGTATTCTAGGAGGACCTTTGTCTTAACCCTCTAGCAACTTTGTGTGGGGGCAACTTGTTCTCTTTGGAAAGCGTCACCTTCGCCTCGAAGTTTACTATTTAATTCAATAAATATCGTCTCTAGATCTATCTTCTCCACTTAAATACCCTAACAGTTAAAGAGAACAATTTTGAAGATGGCGATGGAGGCTACCACCGCATTCAAAGTGATGAACTAAGAGTTTGTGAAACTTCACCGATTTGATGGCTTAAATTTCAATCACTAGAAGGACAATATTTTGTTCCTTCTTATTGTCTTGAATGTGGCGTACATTCTGGATCCAAACCTACAACCCGTGGAAGATCCTGCCCCTAATACAAACCCCGAGGAAATTACAAATGTGACAAAACTCAAGAAAAAGTGCATGGAAGACAATTTCACATGTCATGGGCACATCCTTGACACCTTGTTCGATCGATTATATGATCTCTACATGTTGATGCAATCCCCAGAGAAAATATGGAAAGTTCTTGAAGAGAAATGTAACATCGAGCGACAAGGTACTAATAAATTTTTAATGATTATTTCGAATTCAAAATGCTTGATTGTATCCCGATCATGGATCAAGTTCACGAACTACAAGTCTTTGTCAACAGGCTTCGTGACCTGAAAGTTGTTATTCCGAAATTTTATCAACTCGAAGTTGCCCTTATTTTGGAACAATTATCGAAAGGAACTTCTACATATGGCAAAGGACTTCACTGTGGAGAAAATAGGCATTTGTGTATTGAAGAGGAAACTTGAAAGCGTGATGCGATGTATTTTCCCCAAAGTTCTAAAGTGAACCATGTGAGTGAGTCCAAGAGCTCTCGAGACCAAGGACATGCAATAAAAGAAGAAAAATATCGCAATTGTTATAATTGAAATAAGAAAGGACACTACATTAAGGATTGTAAAATTTTCAAAAAGAAGCAAGATATAACTTCCAAAGCCTCAATCTACCTCCAACACTCTCCACTATGATTGTGGTTGCAATGTTCACATACTGGTTTATTGGGAGTCTGCACAAAACCCTCAAAACTAATCACTGAAGCCAATTGCTAATGTTGTCTATTTCTAGTCTCAAATCTCTACACTTAGGCAGGTGTTGATTGCCTAGAATCTTTAGAGTCTCTAGAGTCCCTAGCTCACTTAGAAGATTAGAGAGGCAAGCTAGCAGCTTCTGTAGCCCTTTTAAGCAATCTAATCCCAAAACTTGATTTACCATTTTATCCCTCTTAACCAATTCAATGAATTCTCATAACTTGAGAGCCACTATTTATACTTTAATAAAATCTATCAATCCCCTCTAAAAACAAGTGAATCTTTTAGTCTTTGTCGATACCATTTCAAGAGCATAACTTCTTAATCTCAATGATTTCGCTCATAGTTTGTTACTATCATATTGCCTTATGTCAATATCATGAACTCATGCTTGTGCTCCTCAATGTATAACTCGTCAATATATTTCTTCTAAAACACCGACAAGAACCACTTCCAATTAATCCTCCTTGTAGACGTAGAATAAACCATAATGGTCCACTATTGATCAACCTCCTCCTTCAACAAGGAGACCGCACATTGTACCCTTTTAGCGGGTGTACATTCCAATTGATCAAGTACTCTCTCATTTATTTGTAACCAATACTCTGTTGGATCTGGTGCCTTGAATGAAATATATTCGTTAGTAAACTTGTAATTTTTTTGAATATATTAGTTAATAAAATAATTCATGGATTATATTAATATACTTTGTATAATGTTTTGTATAATGTCCTTAGTCTAATCGAAAATAAGCAAACTGATTGAAAAACTAATATCTCGTCTATCAAGTCCAATTAGGGAAATACCTTGTATTGGACATCAAAGCATATGACTATCAGAAGATAAAGACATAGATATGATTGACTAGATTGACAATACATCGGGAATGGATCCAAGAAGAATAGATCTTAAATCTATTTATGGATTTATTCACTTTTGATGCTCAAAGTGTGACATACCTAAATCCTAAATGGATGATAAACTACGTATGTGTGACTCGTATATTTTGATGTAAGTAAAAGTTTGAGTTCAAATAGATAAGGAACCGAAAGCATACAACTTCTGCAATATGTAGCGTCATTCAAAACAGTGGAATTAATAACTCGAGATATTGGTAAATTATATCCTCTTACATGGTTGATGAAAAGTAAACGTGGCCACAAGTCGTTCGTCTTTGAGGTGAATGACTTTATTACTATTTGATAGTAATTGGCTTTTCATGAAGGAATATTTAATGGTTACCATGAGATAAAATAGGATCATATTGGAGAACAAATTTATCCCAAAGATATTAAGGATATTCTATGAGGGTAATACACTTATGACAATGTCATTAGACAAGTACTGATCTAGTTGCTTTCATAATGATAAGTCGTTGGGGAGAGCTTATTCATAATACTATAGTGGAATACTTCGTAACTAAATGAGTTTATAATTAATAGGCAAAAAGTTATAATTATTTGAGCCCTAATCGCATATGCCCATTTGATCCCTCCGCTAGCTCATTGGAACTAGAATTGAATTGCGTGTTAAATCAAAATGAACAAAAATGTATGGAAATGATGAAACTGGAGAAATAAAAAACATTTGGAAATGAATGTGATTTTCTCCAAAATGAAAATGAACAAGAAATGAATTTATGATTTTCGAATTAAATGAAGTTCAAAAATAGAAATAAATCATTTCATCATAGTATACTCGTCAAATGTAGAAATATTAAATATATTTTCTCATAGATTCTTTTACAATAAATTCATCATGATTTTAATGAAATTAGAATTACGTTGAGAAGATTATTTAATTGGAAAATTAATTTATTTATTTGAGATGTTTATTTTGGAAAATAGAAAAATAAATATCGGGTTAGATTGAATTATAAATTATTAAATTAAAAGTCCATAAAATACTTGTAACTGGACCCAATATGAGAGAGGCTTAAAAGCCCTTCATGTTAAAGGTAACAAACCCTAGTATTATTAATTAGGGTTTCTGTCCCCTATGCTTCTAGTTAAACTAAGAGTTTGTTTTTTAATTTGAAATAGAATTCTACAATTCAATAAGGGTTTTACTTCTCCCTATAAATAGATGGCACTGGTAGGACAAAAAAATTATAATTATAAGATATTATTACTTTGCCCGAAAATAGTGAGGTTTTATTCTCTAAGTATTATAAGATATTATTACTTTGCCCGAAAATAGTGAGGTTTTATTCTCTAAGTATTAAATATATTTTTCAGAATAATAATTCTGTCGATTTCTATTGAAAAGAGATTTTGCTTTCACATTGAAAGTAAAGAAAACTATTTCTGGTTCTGTGTTTGATTCAAATCGTTCGAGCCCACACTCGAAGCAGTTCGTGGTACAAAAATAGAGGAGAAGGTCGCTCAGTTGAAAGCCAGGTACGACAAAGATCCATCTAGCCGAAAACACAGAAGCAAATTTTGGTAAAGGTTTTATTGCTATAAATATCACAAACCAACTCGATTTTCAAAATTTTTATTTTCCGCCATACAATAAAATCTTTTTCAATCCAGTTTTTTTCCAACATATTGAAAACTAAAAAAATATATAGATTTTTTTCAGCACTTTTTGATTGACAGATCTTGCAAAATCCAAGTTACTTTTAGCATATTGTAATTTTATTACAAAATATCTAAGTTGGACAAAATTAAAGACCAATTTTTATTTTTGACTATTTCTATGCTAAACTTACAAAATTTTGCCAATTTTAAGCAATTTTATGCAACAGAAAAAAAAAACGGTCTTAGAGTCACCTTGAGAAGAACAAATTGTTGAAGCATCTTCGTCATACAAGAGATAGATGATTATTAGACATCCATGGATGCCCAAATTAACATTCTTGGACTCTTTAAAAACTCATTTGATCCAATTAAAAAACTAGGTTAATGAAATTGTACAGCCTGATGAAAAAGAAGAGCCCCCCCAAGTGTCCTATTGAGGAGGAAAGGATCACAAGCCCAGGAGCAACCCAAATCAGCATCCAGAGCTAATTAAAAATATTTATAAAATAGCCTCCAGACTTCTCCACATAACGGTTACAACCTCTTTACTTTTCAAGCCTTTCCTTTTCAAGCACCAAGCTAAATTTAGCAAACCATTCAATCCCTTCTTCCTTCATTCAGGGTCAACCATTTGAGAGAGAAAATTAGGGCTCCTAAATTCCATTTTTAGCCATCTCTATCTAGTATAAATAACACCCCCTATTTGCCTTTCAAATTCATCCAATTCATTCATCCATTCTCTCTTCATTTCCTCTCCATTTTGTTTTTTTTTTCTCTCTTTTCCATTCCCTATTTCTTCCCTCTTGAAAAAGATCTTTGTGACAACCTTGAGAGCAACCCTATTCGGCTATATTGAGAGCATCTTGGCTTAGTTGTGACAGCAAAAAAGAAAAACAAAAGAAGGAGCAAGTAGTTTGTGCCTCAAGGGTCTTCCAGAATTGACTAGAGTTTATTCTTCCCTTTTGATCTTTTGTTTTTGTTCAATTCATAGACATGATTGCAACTGAGTATTTTATTTTCAATATAATCATGATTGCTTAAATTCGTTAGTGTTAGAATGATTTGATTTTCGTAGTTTATTTTATTCAATTCTATTAAAAGGTGTTCTATGATTTTGATCTATTTATTTATTCATGCAAGTAAAATCATGATTAAGTTTCTTATGCATGTTTAATGTGAAAAAATGTATGAATTAATTAATTATGAACAATGTTTTAATTAATTGATAAAATACTTTTGTGGGGTATGTTTAATCAAGTAGGGATTAAATCTGTAATAATACCAAAACTGTTATTGCCTTACATAACCTTGTAATATGTTTTGCTTAGGAAATTTTAAGCCTATTAAACATAGAAATATGTGAGATAGGTTTAGTAATTAAATAAGTTTAATATTTTTACTCAAATTGAATAGGGTTTGTAAATGATCAATTTTGTCATGGAATCTCTATAACATCTTTTAACAGTAAGAATAATTCTAAACAAAGACTAACGATTATTCCAACACAAGCATGTTAATTGTGATAACTCTTCAAGACTTGCACATTTGTATGTGCTTATTTTGATTTACATACTTAGGTAATTATTAGTTAATTAAATTAGTAATCCACTCTTAATTATTAGCACCACATTTTTAAAGCATATTATTTTTCCATCACTAATTTGTTTAAGTCATAAAATTTCACGCAGAATTGTTTAACAGTCTCTGTGGAGATGATACTCGATACTTATCACTTTGTTACTTTTCAACGACTGTGTACACTTGCATATTTTTGCCTTTCCACATAATCTGCAACCATCAAGTCAATACCTTTTTTTACCCTTAATGTCCTTAGCACCATACTTTCATAATTTCTCAATCGATGTTGGTCCAGCTACAATAATGGGATGACTCGGGGGGATTGCTCTAGCAACACTCTGCAATGTAGCAACCATTGCACATAGAAGTATATACTGATCAGGCACCGAGTGACTACTGATACCTCCTTAGCGATACCTCAAGGTTATTATAACAGCTCATTCTTTAGTGGTGTCGAAAATAATGATTTTAGGACCATAATTCTGATGAGTGAGTCCGTAAATATTATTATTTAATATTTACGAGTCAAATATAGTGTTATATTGAATTTTGATATGATAAATTTTGCTAATTGAACAGTTAATTAAAGTTTAAGTGGCTTGACCCTAAGATCAATGGTTTTGAAAAATGAGGTATCAGGACATCAATACTATAAATCGAGATAATAAATATTTTCAGTAAATATTTACGAAGTTGTTATATAGGTGAACTGAATTTTAGTCCAAGAATTTATTGAATTGATATTTAATTAATGTACAAGGACTAAATCGTAAAAATCGTAAAAATTAAGTATAATGAATTTTAATTACCTAAAGATTAAAATGATGTTACATGAGGGTTTTAAATGGCAATTATATGCCATGTTGTACATACTGGAACGGTTAATGCTTATATTTTTAGTGATTTATAAGTTAAATTTTAATTAAAAATTCTTTCACCCATTTTCACCATTGTTGGTAAGAAAGAAATTCGAGCAAGCTTCTCCCTTTTTGCATGGTAGGTTTTTCAAGCCTCATTTTTTAATAATTTTTATGTTTTGTAGTTTTAATCTAGCTAACTCAGATACTAAAGCATAAAACTGTCAAATTTTTGAAAAGTAATCATTGTTGTTTTTGAAGCTTTTTTAATGATTAATGGTTGCTTTTGATGCTTTAATATGAAATAGGACTATTTTGTAAAATGATTTTTTTTATTAGTTTTGAGTCAAGGGGCTAAAATAAAAATATTTTAAATTTAGCATGAAATTCTTATAAATATAGATACTTGAAGGCTGTATTGGAATGAGATTAAAGTCAGATTAAAACTTTAGGGTTTAAATGTGAAAAATATGATTGTTTTAATTTTAGGGATTAAATTGAATGAGAAACAAAAAATTTAAAAAAATAGTAAAAATGAATAAAAATGTCATATACATGAAATTAAATGATTTAAAGTGTTTGGAAATGATAATTGGGAATAAATTAATGTATAGATCAAGAACCGATAGATAATTGAGGAAAAGGGAAAATTACAAATTAGTCTCTGACACTCTTGCTTTTATTGTTTGCCCTGGCAAGTTCATACGGTATAGTTCTATGCATATTTTTAATGTTTATGCTTGAATTGTGTGTATCTGAATTGTTCGAATGTACACTTAAATATTTCAAATTAGTACAAAGGTGAGAAAAAATGATTGAATTGTAAAGTGTTATATTGTTATATGTACTGAGCTCAGATAAACATAGGATAGGATACAATTGGTATGTCAATAGAGTTATTTGCACATTGTACAGGTTTTATATACGATGAGATGTTGACGTATGATGTATATATGTTCACTAATTGTACTGGAATCCATCATTTGTTGTTGATTATCGAGTTATATCCACAGTGATTCAGGCGTGTTTCTAGGGAAGGATGTGTAGTCTACAGGCTTGGAACTTAGTGCCCAAGCGTGTTCTTGGATGGTAAAGCTCGTTTGAGCAATCAAGAGTGTTTTGGGTGGATACCTACGTATCTATATATGTTCTTTATAGTTCATCGAGCTAAATTGTTATTGCGATGAAGAATTATGATTGATAAGTTGTTAAAGTTTAAAAGAAGTCGATTGTTCAATATTGTATAATTGGAAAAGGTCATATAGCTAAAATGATTATTGTGTGTTGTGAATTAAAATGTTACTTGATGATTAAATAATGTAATTGTAGCATACAAGAATTAATAATATTGAATAAATGACATGGAATGAAACCAAATGGTTTTATAATAGAAATGACGACTGAATGGTGATATATATATATATAATGTAATTAAGAATGAATTTTATAATGAATTGGCATTGAATTGTATATCAGGAAATGAATTGAAGTATCATATGAATGAATGTGATGTACTCACCTTGTATTTGTAAAATGTGATGACAAGAAGATTGTTTAATTAGCTAGTTTAATATGTTAATTGTGAGTTTACTGTTTTATTTCGGATGAGCTTACTAAGCATATAAAATGCTTACCCTACCACGTTTTTGTTTTGTAGTTGCCTTTTGTGGAACATGGCGATCGAATCACCTCAGATCTCACACTATCAAGCCTTCAATTCGGTAGTTTTAAACGTTTTAGACCCTATTATTTGGATGTTTCTAGGTTTAAATGAGATTATATGTTTATTTTGGATGTTGGGAAATGATCTATGTCTATAATGAATGTATTTGTTGGCAAGTTGATATGTTCATTTATGGCTTGAAATGGTAGTTTTTAATATGATTGTTAAATACGGGAAATGTGATGGTACATATGAAATATTGATATGCTTGAAGGTGATATGAAATGTTTGAATAGGTGAAGCTTTGTTGGATTACATGATACAATAGTTTGATGCCTATTTGAAATGATGCAAGTATGATATGTAACACGATTTTGGTATTAATCTTATAGGTTGTTGGTTTGACATTATAGTCAATAATAGGTGATAGAAAATTTGATATTTGATGGCATATAAGACATATGTATGGTTAGATTCTACTTTGGTATGAAATGGATTATAACTTTGGTTTTGATTCATGTTTGTGATGATATCTTAAGGCAAATTCGTTAGAATTAGGAAAATGATATGTTTTGGTATGCTTTTGGTGTTTTTTTTTTTTGCACATTCATTAACTTTTACTACAAATTGCCTTGGGTTAACCAAGATAGAATGCTCATATACTGCATTTTGCAGATTCAACAACCCATTTCAACAGAAAAAACCAACAATACACACACTCAAAACATTACAACAGAGCATAATTGAAACTACATACTAATCAAAAACCAGAATCCCTTTCTCATCTTTTCCTTTCACCACCAATGCTCACATACTGCTTTTGGTGTATTTTGAATAGGTCTAAATATTGGTTAAGTGTATACTTATGGCTTATGTGAAAATTTGGTTTTATGCCTTGCATGTTAAGGTACCTATTGGCACATACGACCGTGTGTCATACACGGGCATGTGACACGATCGTGTGCTCTTGTTGAATTGTGAGGTTTGGTTGAACATTGTCTCAGTCTCTCACACAGTCTAACCACATAACTATGTGATTGTTTGTAAACTTTTGCATTTAGGTCCGCACGGTTTCAGAGAGTTAAACGATCTGGATACATGACCATGTGACTCAAGTTTACACTATTGTAGTTTATAACACGACCTAAGCACATGGTCGTGTGACCCTGTTTTGTGATTTTTCCCTAGTTTTTTAAAAGTTTATAATTTAGTACTTATTTGCACTTAAGCCAACATAAGAGCTTTAAAAAGCTCAATTGAGACTCGAAATTATTTGTAAGTTGTGCTAAACATCAATTATGAATTGTTTTGTTAATTTATTGAATGTTAAAGTTAGAAATGTATGTAATTTGTTCTGTTAAATGTTGTAGCATCATGTAACTCGAATCCAACGATCGGATTGGGTAATGGGTGTTACAGTTATTCTCACCCCTAGCTTCAGTTTGTACTCCTTCAATTCAAGGTGCATGACATTCTACTTCATCATCCATAGTGTGTATCAATTTATAAGACACTCTCAATCTAAGGTCAAAGGTAAGAAAGAAAAGGTAGCTGTCAAATTTTCACACAATTGAAAGCATAGTTTAAAATCACATTTTAACAATTTTAAGGCATGTACACTAGACCTTCTAAAACAAACTCGATTTAGACCTAGAATCAGCTAAATCTATAGTTCAAAACATTTATTTTTATTCCTCATGATCCATCTCGTCAATCCATAACATCATTTTGAATTGACTTTGTTCTTGGTTCAAGAAAGAAAATACATAAAAAAAAAATCACAAGGGATATAATTTCTTCTAGTGAATGGAGAAACAACAAATATGCAATTTATCATCTCAAATGTGGTTATTCTCATCAAGAAGTCATTCTTAGATATGTGTGTATATTTCAACTTGAATTGTGCCTAAATTTCATGCTTGCCTCACAATATAGCAATGATCAATAATTCATGCTTAAAACCTCAAAATTTATCCCCCTAATGTGGAGGGTGATCCTTAACAAGGGTTAAATTGAATAAAATTTACATCAACTCAAAAATGGGTAGAAATGATATAATTTCTTCAAGCAAATGATAAACCAACAAAAATATCATTTATCATGTCAATTCTGAACCATCTTCTCAAAAAGAATACAATTTATTGTTATTGATTGCACATGAATAGCAACTCTCATTTCATCAAACAAATTCTCCAAATGAATTCCTTCAACTTCATCAACAAGACGCCAACAAAATCTTTTGATTTTCAAAATGACTTAGATTTTCAAAATCAAATTTTACATGATTTTCTAAGATCATCCTTGGATTTCAAAAGTTGGATAAAGATGGAAAACAAACGAGCTTCATTTTTTTAAATCAATTGGAATTTTAAAATCGAAACAATCATGCCTTAGCTCAACTATTTCTTGCCATTCTAAACATTTTCAAATCTCAGTTTTCCACAACAGTTGACTACAATAACAAGTTTAGAATTTGTATGGCTTCAGTCTCTTCTACATGAGCTTCAGAAAAGTGTCATGTTTGGTCTAATCTGACAATGTAGGTGCCACCTACTTTTGAGTTATTCTAGTCTTTCATTTCGTGACACTATTATCTTTCCCTTGAAGGTGATGGAATTTATTATTAAATTTTTTTAGGGAGTTTAGTTAAAATTTGAGTTTATGTTAAAATGAACCGAAGCCACTAACTTTACAGACATCTCTGTCATGTCTAGAACACATTTTCATTCAATGACCTTTTCATGAGAAGGAAATGGATGATGTGACTCGTTTAGAATGCGTCAAATGTTGAACATGGTGATCTATCTATTAAAGTATTTATGTATTTTTATATATTTCTTTGAAATTTTAAAATTAAGAATTAATTTAATGGTAAAAATATGTTTTGGGCTCTCACAAATGAAAAATTTTCAATTTAACCCCTTCAAAATTCTAAAGGAAAAAAAGAAAAATTGTACTTTGAACTTCGTCCTTGGCCTCTGGATGGTTCAAGTTCAAGAGAAAAAGGCGTTGCCTGATGTATTTATTGCCTAGAGGTTACTTCTAAGATACAGGCATCAATCTAAAAATCAGAACAAAAGAGTTTAAATGCATAATATATGTCATTTAGAAGTTCAACTGGCTAATCTGGAATGGGGTAGATACCAGTAAACGATGAAGGGCAATGCGGTGTAGCACTTTATTATAGGGTGAATCTCAAACTGTTGGACGCTCTAAAGTTGGGAGAGAAGTTTAGTCAGATCAGACCGTGGGCGACACAAAGCCTCCAATGGCCTAGCCTTGGTCATAGTCACTCCAATAGTATCTGGTGTCATATCCACCTTGTCTGGCCCTACTTTTTCCCATTCAAAGCATTGTATAACAACACCAATTGCCAACAAAACTGACCGTAAGCCCATGTTTTCGCCAGGACAAGCTCTCCTTCCAAGTCCAAATGGAAGATATTTCAATCCTTCCTTGTCTTCCAAAGATCCCTCGTAAAATCTTTCAGGCTTGAACTTGGTTGGCTCCTCCCATATGCTAGGATCCCTTTGGATGGCCCAAGCATGGACCAAGAGCATTGTGCCTTTAGGTATCTCATATCCGTCCACCACACAATCTTCAGATGGGCAATGAGGCAATAAAAGCGGTGCTGGGGGATATAACCTTAGTGTCTCGCTTACAACACAACGAAGATATGGAAGTTTGGGAAGATCTGATTCATTTAGCAAGCGCTCGTGTCCAACATGCTCAATGATCTCGTCTCTTGCCTTCTGCAAAGCCTCTGGACGACTCAGCAGGAGTGCCATTGTCCACTCCATTGTAATAGCCGTAGATTCAGTTCCTGCAATGAACATCATCTGTTGCAAGCCAATGTTACAGATCATTTGTTTCCCACTTTTTGCTTTGATAGATTACTCATAACATCAAATCAAGTAAATTCATAACTTCAACCCATTTATTTATGCCACTCCGACGTTTGCTCTTTTTAAGAATTAAAGTTTAATAACTCTATATGACATATATTCGAATAAAGGCATATGAAAAGTTTGATGTACACATAGTCAATAAATAGAAAAACAAACTTCTAAAATTATGTACACAGGATACCCTTAAAAACAAACTTCGTACAGAAAACTAGAAAGCAAGTTGCCACCTCCCAAAACCATAGTCAATAAATGCTACCTAACTAAAATTCTAAAATTTAGAAACAAGTTGATATAGAAGACTGGAAAGCAAATTGCTACCTACCAAAATCATGGCCTTGATGACTTGATCGGAAGAGAAGTCAGGATCGTCTTTTTGAAGAGACAGAAGCCTTTCAATCAGCGAAGAATTCTTCTTACTTTTATTTAATCTAATCCCATCTACTAAATTCTGAAGGTATTCATCTCTTCTCCTATGTATTTCTTTCAATTTCTTTTCAATCCCTAGGAAACCAATCCACCTCAAAACTGGGAAGAAATCACATATGTTGGTCCCTAGGCTCGGAAAAAACAAGCTCTTAAATTCTGTGAAGAACGTCTTTTCTGCCTCCACGTCCCTAGGATCCTCGATCCCACGCTTTCCGGCCACCATCCTCCACATAACATTCATCGTCAAGAGACAGAACAAGTACTTCAAGTCCACCTTTTGGGTGCCGTTGCCTGATGAGACCTCAAACAAGCGACGAACTAACTCCGCAACTTCTTCTTCACGTATGGAAGAAAACTTTTGAACGCTGTTAGAACAGAAGATCTCAACAACGCTGAGACGGCGATGGTTCCGCCAAAGTGATCCGTGAGGAGCCCAAACGAAAGTAGTGTAGTTGTAAGTCACAAGATCCCCAGCCATAGTCTGAGGCCGGTTTGCAAATATTATATCATTCTTGTTCAAGCATTCTCCAACAGCAGAAGGAGAAGAAAGAACAAGGACATGTCTGCAACCGAATTTGAGATATAAAACAGGGCCATATTTGGACAATAACGTGGCCAGTGATTGGTAAAGTGGGTTTTTGATGAGGTGAAGGTGGCCAATAATTGGCAGAGAAAAGGGACTCGGAGGCAAATTTTTGGTTTTATGAGTCAAAAGCTGGATGGTGAGAAGAATGAATAAGATGATTACAAGGTAAAGGTACAGGTTTTCCATGGAAACAAACAGGAAAACCATATGAAGTAAGCTTTGTTTAAAGACACTGACCGAAGAAAGATGGTGAGGCCCTGAAAAATACTTGAGTAGATAGATGTAGTGTGGCTATTTTTTTTTTAAATTGACCCGAAAAATACAAAAATATTTAATTTGTACCAAAATTAGTAATATATTAAATTTTAATTATTTTTATAATAAATTTTCATTAATTTGATTTATTTTCGATAATTTTGTACAAAGGAAAAAAATTGACTCGGCAGACGCTATTAGAGGCTCAAATCGTTGCAGTAATTTCTACATCAACTGAAGCATCGAGGCGAATTAATTTTTTTAGCTTAAGATGGTCCAAGCATCGATATAAATATATATTATAATTAATTTTAATTTTAATTCAATTTATTTTGGGTTAAATAATTATTATTAATTATAATATGGAAGGAGGTTTAGTTATGCTAATACGAAAGACTGATCCAATGAACAATCAGACTATCCAAACTCGTCCAACATGCCGACCCAATCAGCTCAAATTAGCTGATTTATTGACTTGAAAATCAGCCTTTGAAGTTTTCTTGAAATCGCATTCAAACCCCTCCACTTATTGCGCTTTTGAAGATTTACCCCTAACCAAATATAGTAAAGTTGAAAGCATCAACACTTGCACTAGTGGTGGCCAACCAAAGGGGGGTTAATGGCTGATATTTCTTTGCCAAATTTAACAGTCAATCTCACCTATAAATACCCCTTTGTTACCTCATTCATCACCCAAGTCATCCACAACACATTCTCTCTTCACTCACTTTCTCCTTTTGCTTTCCATTTCTTTCTTGTCTCTTCCTTTGTCGATTTTCCCTCTTGAGAAAGAGCCTTTTACCGACTTGGAGTAGCAGCACTTGAGTGTTCGTGGAGATCTTGGATTGATAGAACGAGCAGAAAAGAAGAAGAGCGTGCTAGTGGCTTCAGAGAGACATTGTATTTGTTTCTAGTTCTCTGCTCTCTCTTTTTTTTGGTGATTTAGTTCCCTACTCTTTTATTTTCTTGTTTCTGTTATGATGAATACTCATTTTTTTGTTATTTTTTTGTTTCTGTTATGATGAATACTCATTTTTTTGTTATTTTTTATTTAATTGAAATGGATTAAATTTATTTCGTGTTAGATTGATTGTGTTCCATTGCTTAATTTATAAAAAATCATGTTTATTTTGTTATAGGCCTTGTTGATTTATTCAATTAAATAAAACCATACTTATGTTATGCGCATTTAAATTGCAATGAAACAATTGAATTAATTATTTAAATGGATTGAAATTGTAATTGATGGACAATATTTAATTGGTTCATGTTTAATCTTCTAATTTAGCTGAAGGTTAAATTAGCGACGGTTTTAAACAATACATTAGCTTTGTATAACATGCAGAATTTTTGTGATTAAATTGTTTCAATATAGAGATATGTTGTTACTTCATTTGATCTTTTACTTGCTTATGAAAATTGGTTAATTGTTTGAATTGGCATAGAGATATGCTCAAGAGATTATTTTAATTTCATAAGTATGCATGTGTATTAACACATTTGCTTATTAAAATTTGTTTAATCGGTTGAATTGACATAGAGATGTAGTAAAGAGATAAATGGGAATTACTAGCTGTCAAATTTTCACACAGTTGAAAGCATAGTTTAAAATCACATTTTAACAATTTTAAGGCATGTACACTAGACCTTCTAAAACAATCTCGATTTAGACCTAGAATAAGCTAAACCTATAGTTCAAAACATTTATTTTTATTATTCTAGTCTTTCATTTCATGAAACAATTATCTTTCCCTTGAAGGTGATGGAATTTATTATTAAATTTTTTTAGGGAGTTTAGTTAAAATTTGAGTTTATGTTAAAATGAACCGAGGCCACTAACTTTACAGACATCTCTGTCATGTCTAGAACACATTTTAATTCAATGACCTTTTCATGAGAAGGAAATGGATGATGTGACTCGTTTAGAATGCGTCAAATGTTGAACATGGTGATCTATCTATTAAAGCATTTATGTATTTTTATATATTTCTTTGAAATTTTAAAATTAAGAATTAATTTAATGGTAAAAATATGTTTTGGGCTCTCACAAATGAAAAATTTTCAATTTAACCCCTTCAAAATTCTAAAGGAAAAAAAGAAAAATTGTACTTTGAACTTCGTCCTTGGCCTCTGGATGGTTCAAGTTCAAGAGAAAAAGGCGTTGCCTGATGTATTTATTGCCTAGAGGTTACTTCTAAGATACAGGCATCAATCTAAATATCATAACAAAAGAGTTTAAATGCATAATATATGTCATTTAGAAGTTCAAATGGCTAATCTGGAATGGGGTAGATACCAGTAAACGATGAAGGGCAATGCGATGTAGCACTTTATTATAGGGTGAATCTCAAACGATTAAGGTATGGAAGTTTGGGAAGATCTGAGTCATTTAGCAGGCGCTCATGTCCAACATGGCCAATGATCTAGTCTCTTGCCTTCTGCAAAGCCTCTGGATGACTCAGCAGGAGTTTCATTGTCCACTCCATTGTAGTAGCCGTAGATTCAGTTCCTGCAATGAACATCATCTGTTGCAAGCCAATGTTAGAACACAGACAGCTTGTCTCCCACTTTTTGCTTTGACATAACATCAAATCAAGTAAATCCATAACTTCAACGAAAAATGTCAAACATAGACCATCCATATCAGTATCAAACCCATTTGTTTATGTTACTCGGACATGACAGTAGAACATCAGGACGGGTTGAGGCGGACCAAAAACCACCCGTCCTTTTCTGTTGCCATCACTTAAAAAAGTGTGAGAAACTATAATGTCATATGGCCAAAATCCACTATTAGTCCATATATTATACATAAATTATGAATTTAGTCATATATTCTTAATCATGTGTATTTTGGAAATTTTGACCTAAACAATAGTGAATAAATCTATTAAGTTAAATTATATTATTTTTACACGATGCCCTTATAAACGACTTCTTATAGAAGACTAGAAAGCAAGTTGCTACCTACCAAAATCATGGTCTTGATGCCTTGATCGGAACAGAAGTCAAGGTTGTCTTGTTGAAGAGACAGGAGCCTTTCAATCAACGAAGAGTTCTTCTTACTTTTATTTAATCTTATCCCATCTACTAAATTCTGAAGGAAACTTTTGATCGCTGTTAGAACAGAAGATCTCAACAAAGCTGAGATGGCGATGGTTCCGCCAAAGTGATCCGTAAGGAGCCCAAACGATAGTAGTGTAGTTGCACGACAAAAGATCCCCAGCCATAGTCTGAGGCCGGTTTGCAAATATTATATCATTCTTGTTCAAGCATTCTTCAACAGAAGAAGGAGAAGAAAGAACAAGGACATATATTACCCAAGCTCAATTTCGAATTTCGAATTATTCAAATCGAGTTATTCGAGTTAAACGAATCGAGTTGAATTTTTTTTTTTTGAATTTCGAGTTCGAATCGAGTTGAATTTTCGCATTCGAATAACTCGAAAAAACCGAATAAAACTATATTATTTTTAATTTTAAATTTATATTACTCAAACTCAATTTACTTTATTCCGTTTTCCCCAAAGCTCAAACCTTTTATCTTACCCAATTTTTTTCCCTAAAGATTAAAACTCATCCATAAACTAAACCCAAATTTTTTTAGTTTTTTACCTTTTACCTTACCCAAATATAATTTCATTCTTACAAAAAAAACTCATAAACTAAACCCAAAATCAATTTTCTTTTCTAAAAAAAATCCTAAATTAAATAAAAATATTTTTAAAAAATTATATAAAATTAAAGGATTTTTTACCCAAATAATACAAAAAAATAAATTAATAACCAAAATGGTATCCCCAAATTATTATTTATCAAAATGGTATGTTTAGTTAAGTGGAGGGACTCTAAGTGGCAGCACTAAATGGTATTTTTGACACGTGTTTTTTTTTAATTTTTTTTATTATTTTTATATATTTAAAAATAAAAAAATATTATTTTATTAGTGGAGGGACTTAAAGTGACGGCACTCAGGGGTTTTTTTCAAAAAAATACGACAAAAATACGACAAAAAAATACCTGACACCCAGTGGAGGAACACGAAGTGGCGGCACCAATGGAGGAATATCAAGTGGCAACACTAAGGGGTGTTTTGCCACTTGACAGCACCCCATTGTGCCGCGTGTGTGTGTTTGTGTGGGTTTTTTAAGAGGTGAAAATTAATTTGAGTGGTTGAAAATTTTTTGGTAGGTGATAAAAATTAAATAAAATAAATTTTTTTGTTATAAAATAGGTGGGAGGGGGGACCAACGAAAAATGAAGGAAAAAAGAAAGAAAAAGAGAAAGAAAGAAAGAAAGAAAGAAGAAGGAAGAAGGAGAGGAAAAAAAAGGTAATGTGTTTATTTTTAAATTTAATTTTAAAATATTTTAATTTGTTAATTAGTAGTGGTAATGTGTTTGATTTGTTATTATAATTTTATTTGTTTAATAGGTTGATTTAAAGAGTAAATTAAGATGAGTGGAAGAAAGGGAAGTTTAGTTAATATTTTAAGTATGGTTAATTTTATAATATTTTAATTTGTTAGTTAATTTGATTATTTTAAGTTTTTTGTTTTCTTTAATTTAATTTTTAATTGATTTGTTATTTAATGTTGTTATAGTTGGTGAGTAAATTAAGAGAAGAAGAAGAAATGTAAGTTTGTTATTATGTTATTATTAATTTACTTTAATTTAATTTTACTAGTTAATAATTTTATTTTGTTGTTAGTAGTAGTAAGTAAAAAATATTGTTCATATTTATTGATTTAAAATTTAATAATGTTTAAATTTTGTTTGTTAGTAATTTTATTATACAAGTCATAAGATTGTTTAATAAAATAAACAATAATCTTTTTTTAAGTTATAATTAAAATTAGTTACAATTATGAAATTAAAAAATTTATTATTTTATAAAAATAAGAGAGTTTTAATAATTCACAAAAAATTAAACTTAGCTAATTAATTATCAAAATATAATATAAAAAATATTTAATTATCAAAATAATATCCTCATCATATTATTGACCAAAATATAATATAAAAAATAATTAATTATGAAAATAATATCCCCATCATATTATTTACCAAAATGGTACAAAATAAATTATTTTATACCATTTTAGTAAATAATGGTGTGTGGAAACTATTTTGGTTTATAAATATATATTTTGTATAGTTTTAGTAAATAACACATTTTGGTATTTAATTATTATTTTTGTATTATATTGGTAAACTTATGTATTGAACTAATTGATAATTTTTTTTCAAGTTACAGAATGACTTCATTAATTAACTCGAAACGTCCTCACATAGCCAAATCAGTGAATGCGGATACACACCAAGGCAATATGAATGTAAAAAAATTACTATTTGTTCATTATGTCATTCACGATATTATTATTTGTTTACAAAATTAATTTTGGTTATACTAACTATTTTTCTAAATTAACAGGAAGAGCTCGCGTATCGTTCATTGAGGGGTCGTGCACAGGGCCTTAAATTTCCCCCTCATGAACGTCTGCTTCCGTACTTGCGGGATGCCGGATTTGCATCTGCGGCATTGATCCAAAAATTTGAGTTAAGATATGATTTAATCAGTGCATTGGTGGAACGTTGGCGCCCGGAGACCCACACATTTCATCTGCCTTATGGGGAGTGCACTGTGACATTGGAGGATGTTGCGGTCCAACTAGGGCTACCAATCAATGGTGTACCAGTCACCGGTGTTAGTTCGTTTCAAGAGCTGGCAACGATGTGCATCCAGTTACTAGGTCACTCACCTAGTAATAACAATGACTTCACGTCGTTGTTATTTACATGGTTGAAGAGCAATTTTCAGCACTTACCCGAACACGTAACTGAAATGGAGGTTTTTTGAGCCGTTCGAGCCTATATTTTGCTAATGATAGGGGGCATACTCATGCCGGACGCAAATAACAATAAGATCCACTTGATGTATTTGCCTTTACTAAGAGATTTGCGAAAGATTCATGAATATAGTTGGGGATCTACGGTGCTTGCCATGTTATACCGAGAACTTTGTCGCGCCACAAACCCTTCTTCTCAGGATATAGGTGGATGCCTAGTGCTATTGCAATCTTAGGAACTATATCGGATGCCATTCTTGGCATCCGTTAGGCACCAAACATATGTTTTTCCACTAGTTAACAGGTGATTACCATATACCCTAAATTTTAATTATTTGACATATTTTATTAATTATATTAATCTAACAAGTTATTTTTTGTTTTCTTAGATGGAAAACAAAACCGGGGATCGAGAGGCAGTACACAGTTCCCATGTATCGTTTGATGCTAGAGCAATATGCTGGGGAAGGGGTATGTTATTCATTAACATGTTAAATTATATTACTTGACTCATGTTAATATGGTTGCATGTTACTAAATTATATTACTTTAATCTTATTAATATTTTAACATGTTATTAATTGTGCAGTTCATCTAGACCCCATATATACAGCCAAAAATTACCGCTGTTATTCCCGCCTCAACATTCCTCCACTCAGACCAATGGTGTATTAACGCACCGATAATCAATTTTCAAACAGTAGAGTAGTATGCCGGGGATCGAGTACTCCGACAGTTTGGTTGTAAACAGCCTATCCCGCAGCCGTCATTCCAATTAGGGTCTATCCATGGGATGGATAATAATGGGAAAGCAAATTGTGATTGGAGGAGTGTGCATGGATAATATGTTTATGTGTGGAACAATCGAATGACTCGAGTACCTCCGATGGAGTACACTCCGGATTTACAGCCATCGGTGCAGTACATGCGGTGGTTTATTGAGTTTGGGAAACCATATTTGATTGGTGCTTCATCGACGATAATTCTCCCATACATGTCTCGACAAGATCGCCCCTATCATGTAGCTCCTGCCCCAGAGCCGCAGCCAGTGCCAGAGCAACAAGAAGAGGAGGATGAAGAGGCATTGAATGACGATGATTCTTATCATCCTGATTTTGCGGGATCATCACATATGCATAGCTCATCAAGCCAAGGATATCATCCTCAGTTTGACGAGTCACCGCAATGCTCAAGCCAAGAATATCAGCCTCAATTTGACGAGCCACCGCAATACTCAAGGGAAGGATATCAGGCTGAGTTTGACGAGCCATCGCGATACTCTATTCCTCCTGGGCAATACTCTACTCCTCCGGGGCAAATGGACCCTAATGATGATTATGAACTTGACGAGCAACCTCGACGTAGACGTCGGCCACCACGACGATATACCCCGAGAACCACACCATCTAATCATGGATACTAGGGTTGTACCTAATAGTGTTTAAATTTGACTGTTGATGAATTATAATGATGAATTTTTCCTCCATAATGTACATATATTTTAACCTATTTGATCATTTATTTAAATTTCATAACATTAAACCTTATACTTGAAACCCTAAACCATAAAGTTGAAAGGGTTAAGGACTTAAAGCGTAATTTTACCATTTTTATTAAGTGAGATATTTTTGAAGAAAAGTGTAGAGAATTTGAGAGATGAAAAATTGGAAGATAGATAATTTTTATGGTAAAATGATATTTGAGTCTAATTTTAGAAACATCAAACGAATTATAATTTTGAATTCTTTACCTCAAGATATAAATAATTTAGTGACTGTGACGCAAGTGGACAACTTTGAAAATTAATGTAAAAATAAAATTAAGAGGTATATGATGATGAACCGGGTTTAGGCCCTACTCGATCCGGATGACTGACCAATATGATAGGTTCGTTGAGGGTAATTATGTCGAGTATGCCCAGCTAGCCTACACAGTCCACACAGCTTGCCCCCGTCTGTTTTCTCCATAATGTCCATTTCGTTGCGGATTCTGGTGATATGAGGACGACATTTTGGATTTCTTCATAAACCTTTGTTCGGGATAAGCTCGAAAGTCGTCGGAGGTACCTCCCATGTGGACAAGTCAGGCAGGACGGGGAACTCATTTTCCCAAATACGTAACGTACGATGGAGAGTGTAAACAGGGTCGATGAACTGTTCAACATTGAGCGACACTTTAGCACAAGCTGCAACGACATGCGCACAGGGATAACGAAGTGTATCGAACCTCCTACAATCGTAGTGTCTGTTTTGGAGATCAACCCCGTATGACCTAGGTGGGATTCCAGGTCAATGCCCAATAGTCTCAGTAACTTGAAATCGTTGAAACTGTCGTGAATATATTTTAACGTTCATCGTCCTCGCACTCTGACGGTTTGCATCTATTACATTCCTGATAGCTTCGACAAACACGTGACCAGCATTCATCTGATCGATTTGTTGCGTTCCCATTACTGGCATCAAGGTAGCTAGCCTATAGAACGTAGCGGAGAACACAGATGAAATCGAAAGATGTCGTATTCTCTTGAACACGCCGTTAATCGATTCTGCCAGGTTGGTCGTCATTTGACCATATCGATACCCCTCATCAAAACTTTGAGACCATTGCCACGACTCCATGGTACCCAACCACTCGCGTAGAGGCTTGTTCGTTTGACCTTCCATGTCACGCTCAAGTCTGGTCATTCTTTGCCGGAATCGGTGTGGCTCTAGCTCGTACGCTGTAGGAATATTAAGAAAACATAAGTTACAGTCTAAAATTAAAACCTTAAAAATACAATTTGGAACTTAATTTTTTTACCCATTTTCACAAGTTGTCTCCGCCAGTCTGCATTCTTATATTCTCGTTGGAAGTTAGCCGCAATGTGTCGGCTGCAGTAAAACGATTTCCGTGGTACACCAGTACGCCTAATTGACGCAATAATACCCTTCGCTCTATCAGAGATGATGCAAATATTATCGTTATGAATCACATGCCTCCGCAGGTTTCTCAAGAAGAATTCCCAAGATTACATGTCTTCTTTGTCCACAATAGCGAATGCTATTGGGAGCACGTTTTGATTCCCGTCTTGAGCCACCGCAATTAGTAGGATTTGCATATTATTCCCGTATAGCCACGTTCCATCTACCTGGACAAATGGCTTGCAGTGAGGAAATGCTCGAATGCAGGGATCAAACGTCCAAAATATATACTGAAAAATTCTTCTTCCTGATTGCATGTTGTTATCTGAGCCATAATAAGGTCGTGTCACCAACTCAATCGCAGTCCCCGGTACGTACTGTCGCATTGCGACTATCCATCCTTGCAGCTCATTGTATGATGCATCCCAATCACCGAACAATTGTTCCATTACCATCTGTTTCGCAATCCATGCTTTTCGATATGAAACCCGATAATGGAATCGTGATTGCATGTCCACAATCAATGTAAAAACCTTGATGGTCGGGTCGTCCTTAACCATTGGCATGATATGTGTGCAGATGATTCTGGAATCAAGTTTCCGGTGATCTTCTGACAAACGTGTTGAACTGCATGTGTGAGGCCCATCAATTTTTCTTATCTCCCACATCTGCAACTTCTGGATAAATGCAGCTCGCACCCGTCACTTGCAACCATCCGTCGACTTCCAGCACTCTCCAATATACAATGTCGGTTTAGACACTTGCGACTTTGTAGTCTATCGACACATTCATGCTATATCGCTTAATAGAAAATATGCATTCTTCCTTGGATTCAAATTTTTGGCCCACAAACAACTCTTCACTATCTGCTGCTACGGCCAATCGGTGAGCAGGTACTATCTCAGGGTATTCCGCGAACTCGACATGTGTCGCATCGGGGTTTATAAGCGACATGTGTGCCCCAAGAGGATTATTGTGCATCACAATATGTGTAACTGGATTTTCATCGTCATTCGCCCCTTCTTCGTCAATATCATTTGGGACCTCATCCACATCCGGATCACTATCAATATTGACTTCATTATCAGAAGGAATACTACTATCATATCCACCATCTTGATCTGCATCATTCTCGGGTGCAGCAACATTAAGATCGATGTCTAGCCCACGTACAATTGATTGACTTTCAATGTATGATACTGGAACCACCATACACGGAGTTGAATCTTCATTTTGTACAGGTTCCACATCAACTAACTCAGCAAACAATTGAACCGGTGCATTTGGGTCACTTTGATTCGAACAATAAAGAGCGATTATTGTCTCCACGTCTTCGTCGTCTACAAGTTCCATCTCGGTGAATTTGATGGGATCTATCGAAATTGGAAACTTGTAGAAAAGTTTCGAGATCCTTCTCTCACAACGTCTAAAAATTTTTGCACTAATCCTTGCTTTCATATCATCAACCGAGATATTTCGACGAATTCTCATTCCTATTTGTTCCCGACAATCAAATATACATCCAATCGATGTTCTCGAAATTACTCCATCAAAATAAATGCATACAAAAAAATTGATTATCCATCTTCAATAAATCTGTTAAAAATTAAATAAAATTTAATAAATAAAATATGATTTTACAAAGATATCATACTCAAATAAAATTAAAATTAAACACATTACCTTTCTTTCCTTCTTCTTTCTTTCCTCTCCTTCTTCCTTTCTTTCTTTCTTTCCTTTCTTTCTTTCCTGTTTATTTGCTTCCCCCTTTCCTATTTTATAACAAAAATTTTATTTCATTTAATTTTTATCACAAACATTAAAAATTCCCAACCACCCAAATTTATTTTCACAAATAAAATAAAATAAACACACACACACGACACAATGGGGTGCTGCCAAGTGGCAAAACACCCCTTAGTGCCGCCACTTGATATTCCTCCATTGGTACCGCCACTTCTTGTTCCTCCACTGGGTGTCAGGTATTTTTTTATCGTATTTTTCTCGTATTTTTTTGAAAAAAACCCCTGAGTGCCGCCACTTTAAGTCCCTCCACTAATAAAATAATATTTTTTATTTTTAAATATATAAAAATAATTAAAAAAAACACGTGTCAAAAATACCCCTTAGTGCCGCCACTTAGAGTCCCTCCACTTAACTAAACATATCATTTTGGTAAATAATAATTTGGGGATACTATTTTGGTTAGTAATTTATTTATTTGTATTATTTGGGTAAAAAATTATATAAAATTAAACAACACAAATATAATTTATATTACCTAATAAAACTATATTATTTTTAATTTTAAATTTATATTACCTAAGCTCAATTTACTTTACTCCGTTTTCCCTAAAACCCAAACCTTTTATCTTACCCAATTTTTTTCCCTAAAGATTAAAATCCATCTATAAACTAAACCCAAATTTTTTTAGTTTTTTACCTTTTACCTTACCCAAATATAATTTCATTCTTACAAAAAAAACTCATAAACTAAACCCAAAATCAATTTTCTCTTCTTAGAAAAAACCTAAATTGAATAAAAATATTTTTAAAAAATTATATAAAATTAAACAACATCAAATTAATTTTTTTAATTTAACTCGAACAAATATATTCAATTCGATTCGAATTCTATCTCATTCGACTTAGATTCGTAAAAATTTCAAATCGAGTTAGAATGATAAAATAAGATTCAAAAACTCGATTAACTTAAAAATTTTTCATTCGATTCGATCGAATGCTCGTCCCTAATACCACCTATCTCAATGACAACAACCAAAACAATAAATTTTTTTAAAAATTCTCGGCAGTGCCGCCATTAAATTTAACAAGACATTGTAAATAATAATAATAATAATTCTCGTGCATAATTTTTCATTTAGATGATTTTCGTAAATAATCATTTTCGAAAAAACAAACGTAGTGTAATATATTGGTTATCATTATCTTTTCGGCTCCATCCTTTTATCAAGACTGGTTCCACTCAATTGACTAAGTTTTCTGTGTATCGCGCATTTCCTTCTGGTCTGAAAGTTTTTATCCTGCCAGTCTTTTTCAAATGATTAATCAGTCTAACATAAAAATAAAATAAAAGCAATCAGAAATCGCTTACAGCAATTTGCTTGTCATAGACGACAAAAATGGTTCTTATAATCCACTTTTCTCACCTCAGCCCTTCAATTTTCTTTTGCTCAAATTGCTCCCATTACATATATTGAACATAATTTGCTTTTGAACAATTGGGTCGTGTGACCAAACAGGGACGTGACACGTGGATAAATAGCAACAAAACATGTCTTTCTCTTCAATTATTCTAATAAATTTTAAAAAATATCATAAAATAATCTCAATTTTTATATTTTTATGTAACGACTACGATTAACGCGATTCGAATCCAAACCATATTTTAAATAGTAAATATTTCGACTATCAAATTAACACGTGGGTTCCTTAGAACCTATATTTTAAGGCTTATGAGAGCTGAAAAGGGGAAGCAAACAAGTAATGATCACCGTGGAACACGGCTTAGGATAATAAACAATGAGATAATTAATTCAGAGATCCTTGCAAGTGAAAATGAGGGCCACCTGCTTAAGAGTTGTGAAAGGCCAATTAATGCACTTCTTTCTTGAAATTCAAAGAAGAAAAACGAGTTGCCAAACCTCTGGAGGAAACCAGTCAAGTCTTGAACGGCAACTTAGCTGATTGATACTCGATAATGACCAGCTTGGCCTGGCCAATTTGTTAACTTGTCTTGCCAACAATCATTCGAATATTGAGTTAATATGTCGAGTGGAGCTCGCACGGACTTTCATCTCCTAAAATGAATTTTTTTCATTTAAATTTTTTATAATTTATAAAATTTTAAATTAGTAATAATAAAATTACACTTTGATTTCTCAAAAATGATAAAAAATTAATTTAATCCTTTAAAAATTATAAAGATATAGATTATTAAAATAATGAAATGATACTTTTACTACCATAAAAATATATAATTTAATTTCGACCCCCTCCTCAAAAATAATTTTCTAATTCCGTCACTATCGCTCCGCAATGCCAAAGGCAAGAGGATAAAACAAGGAGATTCTATCATATACAAAATACCAAGTAGTGGTATTATGTCGTTAATCTTTAAGATTAAAAATATCTTTCTTTCTTTGTTTTTTTTGACAAAATTTTCTTTCTTCCCAATTATGAAATTGGGTAAACCATGTGTGATACCCTCCTACTTTCATGTGGTCCCTCAGCTGTTTGTTCTGAACTCACACTGTTATGCAATGTGCTTTGTCCTTGGAGATAATCGATTTTACTATTGTTCATCTCCTCGCCATTTATTTCTGTGATTTCTCTAAATGAGAGTTGGGGCGTGTTATTAGCAATCAATCCAACATTTCTGTGGATATCATACGCATTATTATAAGTTTTGGTGAAATATGCTGGCAGTTATTTTCCTGAATTAAGAAGTCATACCATGCTCATGGTTGTGATGATAAATAAAAAGTTAATCAACATATTGAGTTTTATCCTCTCATTTCGTAATCATGTTGGTCTCGAAAATTTATCCATAGTCTATATTTATGTTGTGATAAGCAGCTTATCTGAACATAGTGTTAGTATGTGATCAAGTAGTTTATATGAAAATTTGTCCGTAGCCAATTGAGCGTGGCAGCACATGTTTTTCTTGGTGAACCACAACAAAAAATAAAAAGGTATATGCAAGCTTTGTATAAAAAGCATGAGTTGAAAAATCATAACGAGGACAAAATTTTGTTGAAGATTTTGATATTTTATTGTGGTGGAAAGTGAATAGCCCTAGATTTCCCACTCTTTCAAAGATGGTCAGAGATGTGTTAGTTATACTGGTTTCTACGATTTCTTCAGAGCCTGCATCTAGCCCTACGAGGGATGTGTTTGATCAATTTAAGAGTTCCTTAAGTCCTAAAATTGTACAAGTTCTTGTGTGTTTTCAAGATTAGATTCGAAAATCATTATCACAATAAAACATAAAAAAGATTGAAGAGCAAATCCAAGAGTTTGACAAGATTGAAATGGTATATTTATTTTTAATTTAATAGTTTCAGTTTTTTTCCCAGATCACTCCTACATTAACTTATTTAATGAATTCAGTGTTTAGATTTTTCTTGGAATGTATCATAATCTACCCTAAATTCATAAGCTTTCGTGAATTGAAGGGTATGCTTACTACCTTATTCTTGTTAACTTACAATCTCTTCATTTGTTTATATTATTTGATTTTTTTTAAATGCATATATTTCTATTATATGCTTATTTTTTTTTACACATTTTTTTTGTACGTATAATGCAAACGGAGAATATTAAAGTCTTACATTTTAATTATGTGTTAATTTCAATACTTAAGTAGTGTTTTTAAGTATATAGTGATTTGATACTTAAAATTTGGTTAATTTAGTTAAATCGGTTAATTTTTTTATATGTTTTATATTTGTTTTAAAAAATATTTTTTTTAATTCACAAAAAACATAAAATTTTGTTTAATTCGGTTAATCAATCAAATTAACCGAAATATTTCAGTTTGATTTTTTTTTTTTAATTTCGATTTGATTAACAGTTAAAAGATTAAAAAGTCAATTAATTCGATTAATGCTAGTTCGATTTAATTAACCATTTGAACACCCATAATACCAAATTTAGACTTCAAACTAACTTCAACTAGGGTTTGTTCAATTAAGTTTAGCCCAGTATGAGGTTAAAGTAATATTTATACTAGAAGGTAAATTATATTTGTTGAAACCCAATTTTGACCGGGCCCAACACTTGAACCATAATTGAATCCAAATTTCAATTTTAATTTTTAAATAAGTTTGAATTTATTTTAAATTCAAATTCACTTTGAGTTTGAGTTTACTTTAAATTAAAATGTATTTAAAATTAAAATAAATTAATGTCCAAATTACAAGCCTAATTTAAAGTCCAATTACAAACTTAAAAAACCTAAGTCCAATTGACTCAAACAGGGCCAAACCTAAACACTCAAGTCAGCCCAATTGACCCAAATCCCTAATCTGTTAAGTGTTGCTGTTGTTGCCTCCTTCCATACCCAACCAGAATGTGCCACGTCATCACCAAGTTGCACCTCCTTCTTCAACTTGCATCTGCCATGGCCACCACTGCTGCAGCCTCCATTGTCGCCACTGCGCCTGCAAAAGGAGATTAGACCAACAATTAGTTGCATAAAAACAAAACTAAATGATTATAGATATGGCTATAAAGCCAGAATGAAAATCAATTGTAGGGAGAGGAACCCTTTTTGAAAAATCAATATACAAAGCCCATTTTGGTTACATTCGAATAGAGGAAGAAAATAACGAAAAATCCAAGTCAGACTCAAAGTTTCAAGCATCAAGTAACTAAGGTTCAGTCTCAATACAAGCACATAACTGTCATGCATGAGTTGAATTCCTAAGTACCTTATATTCTTAATATACATTAATGCATTTATTAAACCTACCTATACTATTAATTAGTGTTTTAATTAATTCAAACGTTTTGACCACATGTATATACATATGCATGCATTAAAGGATTACTGGCTATTAATTGCACTAATTCGTTTCTAAAGCACCTATTAAATATATACTAAGTATTAAATAATTTCATTAATAACTTTAATAAGTTTTTAATAATAATAATAATAATAACATTTATTAATTAAAAAAGAATAATAAAAAAGAAAACCAAAGGACGGAGGTACTTCCCTGATCGCCATCCCCGTGGATGAAGAACAACCTGCCATTGAGTTACCCATAGCCGTGAAAGCCCCTCGACGTTTCAAACACCTGAAAAAATGCAAACATAAGGGATGTTCAAAATGACAGAATCAAAAAAAACAAAGTCGAGATTTCAGGGAATAAATCAGATCTGGATGTTTTCTAACTTTAAAAAAAAAACTTTTTAGATTTAAATGGATTGAAATCCAAACTTGGTTTAAAAAAAAAAAAAAAGGAAAGAGAAAGCACCTTAAAAATCAAAACCTTTTTAAAAAAGAAAAGAAAAGAAAGGACAGTTTTACCTTAGCGACGACGCGTGGAGGAGGAGACACGCGCGTACGGCAAACGATGAACGGCGGTGACCACGCACTACGATGGGCTACGCACGTGCGACGAGATCGACGACGGGGCATACGATCGAAGCTCGAACAGAGTGACGACGGAGGACTGACCGACGTTCGGTCGGGCAAGAAGAACAAAGAGTGAGTGAGAGTTTTAAATTTTTTTTGTAAAAAGAAAGAAAGAAAAATGAAAAAAAAAAACATTTTGTGTTATTTATAAGCTTCCAAAACGGCGTTGTTTTGAGCTCCCACCCATTGCCGACCCGAAATTCGAACCGACCCGACCTAAGATTCGCGTGTTTTTAAGAGATGGGTTATTTATGCATTCGGTCCTTCCGCTTTTTTTTATTGTTTCAATTTAGTCCTTTTTTACTTTTAATTAATTATAAATTGAACCAATAATTTTTATTGCTTTTCAATTTAGTCCCTTGACCTTTTGAAAGCATCAGGAGCTGCCACATGTCATTATTTTGGCTTATTTATGCAAATGATCCCTCTTATTTTTTAACTTGTTTTAATTTAATCCTTAAATCAAGTTCTATTTAATTATAAAATTGGCCCAAAAATTTTTCATGATTTTCAAATTAGTCCTTTGACTTCTGAACACCTGAGAGGCTATCACATGTCATTTGTTTTTTGTTTTATTGCTCTGGAGGTCGCTAAACTATCCAAAAATTACATTTTAACCCCTAAACTTTTCAAAATTCCATTTTTAACCCTGATCTTTTCATAAATTACATTTTGCCCTTAAACTTTCCAAAATCTCATTTTTGACCCTGAAAGTTCTAAAAATTACCATTTTACCACCGGAAGTCTAAAAACTCTGTTTTTGATCTCGAACCTTCCAAAATTTATCATTTTACCCTCGAATGTCTAAAAACTCTATTTTTTATCCCGAACCTTCTAAAAATTACCATTTTACCCTCGAATGTCTAAAAATTCCATTTTTGATCTCGAACCTTCCAAAATTACCATTTTACCCCCGAACTTCCAAAAATTCCATTTTTGACCCTGAAACTTTCAAAAATTATCATTTTACCCTCGGATGTCCAAAAACTCCGTTTTTTATCTCGAACCTTCCTAAATTTACCATTTTTGAATTTATTTGCATTACATCCTCATAAAAAGAAAGGTATAGTTCTAAGTTCAATTACTAAATAAAAAAGTTGGTCACAAGAAAACAGATTCCTTGTTGAAATAGAAGACAATATGGTCAGGCTTACATGTCAAAAGAACGAAAATCGATGATCTGTCAGATAAGTAAGACGAAAACAAAGATCGTGTAATCATCCGAGTTTTGGCCTAAGTACGAGAAGTGACTGACCACTCAACCTTTTCAAAATGACATTGTGGATCGAAAGTCAGAGATGAGCCAAGAGTATTTAAATGACTTCCTGCGAATATTAAGTCTTTTGAACACTACGACACGACCATATACATATCTGTTTTATGTAAAGGAATTTGGTTTCTAGTAAGGTTTTTCTAATAGAATTGAGCTATAAGTCATACCTTTCTTACGCATTCATACATTCATAAGCAGCACATTTTATTAACTTGTGTAATTTTATACAAGCCTACCTTGAGTGAGATTGTGCCAAACCTTCGATGGTTACTCGAGCAAGGTCAGAGACGGATATATTTTTGTTTTTAATTGCAATATATTTTGAATTTGTTTGCATTGCATTCTCATAAAAAAGGTGTTGATTCATGTTCTATTATCAAATAGAGAACTGGTCATAAGAAAACGGATTCCTTGATGAGGTAGAAGTCAACGTGGTTGTGCATATATGGTCAAAGATAAAGGTGATGACCTGTCGAAGGAATGCATGTCAGGGATTCAAGATTACACCCAAGTACATAAAAGTCATAGCATTTTGCTAGAGGTGAAAGAAGCATGGAAGACAAATTGAGGCGGATATCCAATCATGAATATGTTGACTTACTTTATGATAAAAAGAATAGGCATAGGTCTCGAGCTCTCACTTAGTATTGGATTCAACTTCTTATGGTTTTGCATTTGGAGAAGAGGATATGGGGCCCACGATAGAAGAATAAATTGCTTTACCTTTTTGCCCAAGGATTCAAAACAATAAAGCCTACTTTGAATATGACGATTGTCGTTACCTATTTAAGGTTAAAGTAGGGATGCGTTTTTTTCGAGTCTTAACACAGTAGTGGGATTAAACTTAGTCGCTTCACCTCTAGAGACATGGACACTACATTGCTCCATTGCCCAAGAACTCAAGTTGATAAGGTCTACCCTAGACGAACGAGCATTAGGTCGCAACCCTTTTCAAGGAAAAAGAAGAGAACAAGTACTTTGCTTTGGAAAACTTACAAGACATAGCACTCAGATGGAAAATGTTCACCTCAAACGTACATTGATAGTCTTCCCTAGAGTATTGGGGCACGTAAGAGGATGTGGTTGCAGATTTGTTTATCAGACCTGACAAAAGAATCACTCATGTTCTAGCAATCTTAGCCACTAAGCACTTGTCGAAAAAGGGGCAAAAGAAGGTGTATTGGTTCACGACTTTTGTTAGTATGGTCCCGTGGCCATTTGAAAAGTCAAAAAAGTCTTATCGAGAATTCTCTGAAGACTACTCTCTGTTGACCGGATTTGTGACTATTCAAAGACAAAGACGACATTGCCAAAAATAATTGGACATAAACAAATTGCTTCAACGCGCTTAGGGGCAAGTCTGAGATAGAGGCCATGTCGCAAGCAATGACTCCACCAAGTGCAAGACCGACAGTTTAAACTTGAAATCGGGGTTAAGACGAAAAAAAAATTAGGTTGGAAGATTAAGACTTTAAGAATTAAGGCACGACCATACATGCATCTGCCCCATGTAAAGGAATTTGCTTTCTAAGTAAAGTTGTCTAATAGAATGGAACCGAGAATCAACACCTTGTTGCATGCATTTTATCATTTCATGTGCATTTGCATTTCGTGCATTAAATAAGATTCTACATGATTGAAACACTCGTGTGTGTGTGTGTCACTTACCCTAAATGAGAGCTGAGAGGAAACATGATAAATCAAGATAGGGAATGATAAAAAAAAATTGAGAAAAAGTCAAGTGAATAATGGAACCTGTTGAGAGTTCGTCCTTACACCCTTGGAAGTGTTTTGGATAACTAGACTGTAAAGGAGTTTCTTGTAGTTTTTAGGACTTTTCCAGGAAAATATTCAGAATACACTTATCACTCTAAGCTCGAGAGTAATAGGGATCCTTTTATAAAGGGCAAATTACCACTATCTTTTATTTCAATAAAAATGATGCATTGTTTTTGTCCCATTTGGCAAATACTTTACCATTTTTCTCATTCATTCATACCACAATTAATCATTGTTTCGTTTAATTATTCTCAGGATCCTCTTTCTCTTTATGTTGGATCCCTTGATATTAAAGATACGAGCAACACTGTTGTTGACTTAAACCCTTTTGAGTAAGACATGTGTCCAAAAAAACTTTGAGGCTTTGAAAATAACCAAGAATGTAACTTGTCTCCCGATATGCTACGGATGGTTAAGCAAGACACGAGACAAACATCACCTTGAAGAGTCGTGATTTTAAGTGAGGATCGAGACATGAGTCTTTGTAAAAACAAGGCAAGCTACCTTGAGAATCCAAAGGTCTTTGTATGATCCTATCAATGCATACCAGATTCAACGAACCGATGTCATGACATATCGACTCTCATAAAGGAATAATGTAATCCAATTCAACAGAAACTTGAGAAATCGAGGCTCGACGTGTTATAAAAAAAAAAGTCAAGATGAAAACCCGCAAAGGGCATCTTGAAAATTTATTCTCTATCATCTTTCCATGTTGAGGTCTCTTTCTATGTGAAGCATGGACACCATCGAGCCAACTTTGCAAAAGAGTTTCTAATGTGCATAAATTTATCTTCATGGTCATTGATTACTGCTTCCCAGGCCAATTGGTGGTTAGGAATGAGAGATTATACGCTGGTATAGAATGCCAAGAAAGGATCATATCCAATGATGACTTGAATTTGAGTAACAGTATGATAGCAAAGTCTGCGGTCAGTTCAAACGACTCAGCACCACTTCGCCAAAAATGGGGCATTGGCGGGGAACCGATAAAGACAACAAAGAATTGATTAGATTCATAGCAAGAGACCTACAAAGGCTCGACATGAAAACTCACCATCAAGCTTCTATTAAAACATCTATCGAGGCAACATTTTTCTCACTAAAATGAAAGTCGTCCTACTAATTGAAGGCAAGTTTCTTTCCCTCCAGATTTTGTTAAAGCTAATAAAGCAAAATGGATCTAATCCAGATGCAGTCAACTAAAAAAAATCCTAAAAAGTCATAACCAGATGACAAAGGTTTACGATAAAGAAAGATCCATTCTATAGAACTCCACAAGAGAGCTCTAGTTTTAAAAAGGATCTTGCTTACAAAATACTTCCAAGGAAAAGGGATGTCAAAATTTGGAAAGGTCCCATGAGATGAAGAAAGTTTCTTGGAGTAGTTTTGATTTTGATCAAAATGAATAGCAAAGACATGCCCAACTTTGTAAACTCGGATTCAATGAATAAAAGAAAAGAAAAAAGAAGAAGAAAAAGGAAAAACAAAAAGAAAAAACAAAAAATAATAAAAATAACAAAAAACAAAAACAAAAAAATAAAAAAAAAGAGAGGTCGAGGTGAAAACTTGTAAAAGGCATCTCGAAACCTAAGGAGACTTGAATTGAAAACCTGAAAGGGCGGCTCAAATTTGAATAAGAAAAAAGGGGCAGGAAGTGGTCCTCTCTCTCAAAAGTAGCAAGGTGGAGAAGCTTAACACCTTGAGTCATTGATGAAGTACTCCGAGTTTCATGGACATATATCAAGCTTAGAATGGTCCTCATTAAGTATGCTCGATGAAGCTCATACTTTAATATCTAGGCACCTAACCCTATTCTTTGCTCACTTTATATTTGGCATCCTTTGACCAATATGAGTCACTTTTGATCTTTTAATTCATGTGAGTTTTGCCTCCAATAAAATTCATCCACCTAACTTCATTCTTTGTTCACCTTAGGTTTTTCAACTTTTGACCAATACATGTCATTTTTAATCCTTTGTGAGCTTCGCCTCCATAAAATTTCATTTGCCTTGCAACCATGCTCAAACAAATTCCACATCGAAATAATGATTAATGAACCAAACGATCTTTTCATTCGTACGAACTTTGTTTTTAAATTTAATTTAATCCATCTTATAGCCTTGATTCAAGCATATTTGCATTTGAAATAACAGTTAGTGGTCAACAAATATAAGGAATAGAAGGATTTCTGCATATCATTCTGGAAAATTCCTAAATATTACAAGGACTTGAAACAGGACCACTAGTTGGAGATAACCCGAGGGTTAGAAAGGTCTCAAAACAAATAGTCCAAATTACGGCTACCTCTTTAGGTTCCACGACAATGATACACATACATAAAACATGATAACACATCAGCGATAGGACTTAGTTAGGAGCATTTTGACTCACTCTGAGCATGGCATCCTAAACAATCTAGCCTACCTAGAGGCCCATTTGAGCATATTCTACAGGTCTCAGTACCACAAAGAGACAAAAGGGAAAGGTCTAAGTCACAATGGTAGGACCATGTACCTCAGAAGACATGAAGGGAAAGATTTAATCTGCAACGGTTAATCCAGTACCACAAAGATACAAAAAGGAAAGGTCTAAGTCGTAACGGCAAGATCGTGTACCTCAAAAGACACGAAAGGAAAGATTTAAGCCGCAACGGCGAATCTAGTACCATGAAGACATGAAGGGAAAGATCTAAGACCGCAACGGCAAATCCAGTACCACAAAGATACAAAAGGGAATGGTTTAAGTCGCAATGGCGGACCGTGTACCTCAAAAGAAAAGAAGGGAAAGATTTAAGCTGCAACGACGAATCTAGTACCACGAAGATTTGAAGGGGAAAGGTTTAAGTTGCAATGGCGAACCTGGTACCTTAGAAACATGATGAGAAAGGTTGAATCCACGACTGTGAAACTTCTACCGTGAAGTCGTAGTGGATCAGATCAAAACTACAATGGCAAATCTTTATCTCTCTGAAGTTGCAGTAGGAGCAAAATGAAGCTTTAACGTCAATTCCTATCCTCTTGAAGTTGCAGTAAAGTTGGATTAAAAACAATTGTAAGTCTGTATCTCTTTGAAATTGTAGTAAGAGCAAGATGAAGCTTCAACATCAAATCCTATCTTCCTGAAGTTGCAGCGAAGTTGGAATAAAACTACAGCAGCGAATCTCAATCTCCTTAAAGTTACAGTGGAATAGAGTGAAGTTACATCGTCAACCAATCTCTTACCCCGAGCTTGGGTCAGATCACCGTCAACCAATCTCCTACCTCGATTACGAGACATATTGCGATTATCCACAAACAGTGATGTGGTCATCTTCCTGATGAGATACTGAGAAGTAGACCAAATCAATGAAACAAGGCTTAAAGATAGCAAATCTTCAAACCCCGGCCTCTTGATATTGAGAAGTAGATCAAAGCAATAAAATAGTTAGCTTCCTGATGAGATATTGAGAAATGGATCAAATTCGTCTTCCTGATGCGATACAGAGAAGCGGATTGAAACAAACGACACGGTCATCTTCCTGATGAGATATTGAGAAGAAGACCAAATCAAACTCACGCTTGATATGAGCAAATCTTCGAACCCTAGCTTCTTGATGAGATACTGAGAAGCAGGTCGAAGTAATAAAATGGTTAGCTTCCTGATGAGATTCCGAGAAGTGGACCAAACTCGTCTTATTGATGAGATACAGAGAAGCGGATTGAAACAAACGATGCGATCGTCTTCCTGATAAGATACTGAGAAGAAGACCAAATCAAACTCACGCTCGATATGAGCAAATCTTCGAACCCCAGCTTCTTGATGAGATACTGAGAAGTAGGTCGAAGTAATAAAATGGTTAGCTTCCTGATGAGATACCGAGAAGTGGACCAAATTCGTCTTCCTGATGAGATACGGAGAAGAGGCTTGAAACAAACGACACGGTCATCTTCCTAATGAGATACTGAGAAGAAGACCAAATCAAACCCACGCTCGATGTGAGCAAATCTTTGACCCCTAGCTTCCTAATGAGATACTAAGAAGCAGGTCGAAGCAATAAAAAGGTTAGCTTCCTGATGAGATACTGAGAAGTGGACCAAATTCGTCTTCTTGATAAGATACAGAGAAGCGGATTGAAACAAGCAATACGGTCATCTTCATGATGAGTTACTGAGAAGAAGACAAAATCAAACCCACGCTCGATGTGAGCAAATCTTCGAACCCCAGCTTCCTGATGAGATACTGAGAAGCAAGTCGAAACAATAAAATGGTTAGCTTCCTTATGAGATACGGAGAAGTGAACCAAATTCATCTTCCTGATGAAACACAGAGAAGTGGATCAAAACAGGTGATACGGTCATCTTCTTAGTAAAATACTGAGAAGAAGGCCAAGTCAATGAAACCAAACTCAAAGACTACGGTGACGAATTCCAATCTCCTTTAAATTTCAAGAGAATGGAGTGAAGCTACAGTCGCAAATATTGTCTTTTTAAAGATTACCTTAGGGCAAGATGGAATCATAATGTAGAAGATACAGAGGTAGATGCGGCAAAATCAAACGGTCAATAAAGCGAAGGGTAGACCAATTGAAGAAAGAGAAGTGAAGAAATGGAACTCGACAAATTGGGCTTTCTTTTGGTCTTTGCTCTGTTCCTGATACACAGCAACAAGAAAAGAGGGGCAACTGTTGAAGCCCAATTTTGATCGGGCTCAACACTTGAACCATAATTGAATCCAAATTTCAATTTTAATTTTTAAATAAGTTTGAATTTATTTTAAATTCAAATTCACTTTGAGTTTGAGTTTACTTTAAATTTAAATGTATTTAAAATTAAAATAAATTAATGTTCAAATTACAAGCCCAATTTAAAGTCCAATTACAAACTTAAAAAGCATAAGTCCAATTGACCCAAACAGGCCCAAACCTAAACACTCAAGTCAACCCAATCCCTAATCTGCTAAGTGTTGCTATTGTTGCCTCCTTCCATGCTCAACCAGAGTGTGTCACGTCATCACCAAGTTGCACCTCCTTCTTCAACTTGCATCTGCCATGGCCACCACTGCTGCAACCTCCATTGCCGTCACTGTGCCTGCAAAAAGAGATTAGACCAACAATTAGTTGCATAAAAACAAAACTAAATGATTGTAGATATGACTATAAAGCCAGAATGAAAATCAATTGTAGGGAGAGGAACCCTTTTTGAAAAATCAATATACAAAGCCCATTTTGGTTACATTCGAATAGAGGAAGAAAATAACGAAAAATCCAAGTCAGACTCAAAGTTTCAAGCATGAAGTAACTAAGGTACGGTCTCAATACAAGCACATAACTGTCATGCATGAGTTGAATTCCTAAATACCTTATATTCTTAATATACATTAATGCATTTATTAAACCTACCTATACTGTTAATTAATGTTTTATTTAATTCAAACGTTTTGAATTACATATGCATGCATTAAAGGATTACTGGCTATTAATTGCACTTATCCGTTTCTGAAGCACCTATTAAATATATACTAAGTATTAAATAATTTCATTAATAACTTTAATAAGTTTTTAATAATAATAATAATAATAAATATTTATTAATTAAAAAAGAATAATAAAAAAGAAAACCAAAGGACAGTGGTACTTCCCTGATCGCCGTCCCCATGGATGAAGAACAGCCTGCCATCGAGTTACCCACAGCCGTGAAAGCCCCTCGGCGTTTCGAACACCTGAAAAAATGCAAACATAAGGGATGTTCAAAATGACAGAATAAAAAAAAAACTGAGATTTCAGTGAATAAATCAGATCTGGATGTTTTCTAACTTTAAAAAAAAAACTTTTTAGATTTAAATGGATTGAAACCCAGACTTGGTTTTAAAAAAAAAAGAAAAAGAAAGAGAAAGCACTTTAAAAATCAAAACCATTTTAAAAAAGAAAAGAAAAGAAAAGAAAGGACGGTTTTACCTGAGCGATGGTGCGAAGAGGAGACACACGTGTACGAAAAACGGTGAATGACAGTGACCACGCACGGCGATGGGCTACGTGCGTGCGACGAGATCGACGACGGCGCGTACGATCGGAGCTCGAACGGAGTGACGAAGGAGGACTGGCCGACGTTCGGTCGACCAAGAAGAAGAAAGAGTGAGTGAGAGAGTTTTAAAATTTTTTTGTAAAAAGAAAGAAAGAAAAATGAAAAAAAAAAACCCATTTTGTGCTATTTATAAGCTTTCAAAACGGTGTCGTTTTGGCGGCTGAGTTTCCACCCCAAAACAACGTCGTTTTGAGCTCTTACCCATGGTCGAAACGAAACCCGACCCAAATCGACCTAGGATCCGCGTGTTTTTAAGAGATGAGTTATTTATGCATTCGGTCCTTCCGCTTTTTTTGATTGTTTCAATTTAGTCCTTTTTGTACTTTTAATTAATTATAAATTGGCCTAATAATTTTCATTACTTTTCAATTTAGTCCCTTGACCTTTTGAAAGCATCAGGAGCTGCCACGTGTCATTATTTTGGCTTATTTATGCAAATGGTCCCTCTTATTTTTAATTTTGTTTTAATTTAATTCTTAAATTAAGTTCTGTTTAATTACAAAATTGGCCTAGAAATTTTTCATGGTTTTCAAATTAGTCCTTTAACTTCTGAACACCTGAGAGGCTACCACGTGTCATTTGTTTTTTGTTTTATTGCTCTGGAGGTCCATAAACTGTCCAGAAATCTCATTTTACCCTTGAACTTCAAAAATTACATTTTTTACCCTGATCTTTTCATAAATTACATTTTTGCCCCCGAACTTTCCAAAATTCCATTTTTAACCTCGAAACTTCAAAAAATTACCATTTTACCCCGGATGTCTAAAAACTCCGTTTTTTTATCTCGAACCTTCCAAAATTTACCATTTTACCCCCAAATGTTTAAAAACTTTATTTTTGATCTCGAACCTTTCGAAAATTACCATTTTACCACCGAATGTCTAAAAACTCCATTTTTGATCCCGACCCTTCCAAAATTGCCATTTTACCCCCGAACTTCCCCAAAATTCCATTTTTGACCTCAAAACTTCCAAAAATTATCATTTTACCCCCGGATGTCTAAAAACTCCGTTTTTTTT
The DNA here is from genome assembly GCA_039519145.1 of Kokia cookei. Lineage (NCBI taxonomy): Eukaryota > Viridiplantae > Streptophyta > Magnoliopsida > Malvales > Malvaceae > Kokia > Kokia cookei. The sequence goes on along the minus strand of CM076901.1, from coordinate 8,973,050 downwards.
ATCTCGAACCTTCTAAAATTTACCATTTTTACCCTCGGATGTCTAAAACTCCATTTTTTATCCGAAACCTTCCAAAAATTACCATTTTACCCTCGGATGTCTAAAAACTCCATTTTTTGATCCCGAACCTTCCAAAAATTACCATTTTACCCCCGAAAGTCCAAAAATTCTATTTTTTTTACCCCAAAATTTCCCAAAATTACCATTTTACCCCTCCAGAGTCCAAAATTACCATTATGCCCCCCGAGTATCCAAAAAGTCTCATTTTCAACTCCGATTGCTTTATTTTTCTTCCTCATCAATATTGGCATTTAATTTTAATTATTATGCATTCATATTGCTTGTTTATGATTTTTATATCATTTATCTGCTTAATTATTTTTTTATGTTATTTAATATCCATTATTAACTACTCATTCATATTAAACTCGCATATTTGTTTCCAAAACTGTTTTCATAAAAACTTTAAAATCGAGGCAATATTTTTTCATTTCGAGTTTCGAAATTTTGTGCATTAACTTACTAGGTGCATTTTTTCTTCAAATCGAAATAATCGAATACCTTTAATCGAGGCAATGTTTTCTTATCTTCGATTCTGAAAATTTGCGCCTTAACTTACTAGGTGCAACCTTTCTTCAAATCAAAATAATCGAACATCCTTTTCCCAAAAATTTAAAAAGTTTTACAAAGGAAAGCTCGTTATTTCTGAATCTTGAAATGTTGTGTCCTAACTCACTGGACGTAACTTTCTTCCTCGATCACTTTGAAATAGCAGGACTTCTAAACAAACTCGATTTCTTTTAAACTTAACTCATGCATTCAAGGATCGTATTTTAAACTTTATTCGAGCTTTCAAAATTTTACAAACAAGACCCGAAAATAATCAATACGGTACCAATTTTGGGCGTATGAGGGTGCGAATCCTTCTTCATGCGTAACCGAATCCCGAACTTGTTTTTTTGGATTTCGAAGACCTACATGTTTTCAAAACGGTTTTTTAAAAATGTTTTGTGGTGATCCAATCATACCGAATAAAATATTGGTGGCGACTCCCATTATTTTTCGATTTTAAAATAATTTTCGAAACTCGTCGTTTTTTAAAAAAGATGGTTTCGACAATATTTTTCTATTTTTATTTGAAAAAAATAGATAAACTAATTACTATATTTTATAATAAAAAAAAAGTGTAAATTCGCCCTTCCATTAGAAATCCAATCCATATGTGCGGTTAAGTAGTACGATTTGGTTTTTAATTTTTTTTTTGTTTAAATATGTAAAAGGATTTTGTATTTTTTTAAAATTTAAAACCTAGTCATTATATGTTATTTTTGAGATATTTAATCCCTGTATCTTTTTTATTTAAAATTTTTGCTCTTCCATTTAATTTTGCTATAAAAGTTAACAGTATCAAATGTAAAATAATTTTTTTAATCCTCAACATTTACATTTTGTCAATTTGACTCTTAACCTTTAAAAGTAAATAAAATTTTTAAAACACTTTAAAAGTTATTTATTTAATATTTTAAATAAAATATAGAAATTAAAATTTATAATTTTTAAAAAATATATGAAAAAGATAAAAACCTTTAAAATTCAAAAAAAATAAAAATGATTTTAAAAATATAAAAATTCTAAAACTCAGTGTAATCTAAGTTGGACCAGACCAACTAGTCAGACTGGAAGCCGACTAGCTAGATGTAAAAATCAATTGACTCAACAAATTAATACCAACTAGTTGAACTAAACTTAAAAACAAATTGAATCAGAAGTTGAACTGTTTTCAAACTAGTTTGACAAATTAATTCCTAGAATGATTGATATAACCAATTCAAAGCAATTAAATTATTGAAAAATGAAAAAAAATTATAAAATTTTATTCAATTATCAATTCAATTGATTTTTTAATCCAGTTTAATCAGTTTGTGGGTCAATCAATTTTTGTTATCTCTCACGAATCAATATCTCAATTGGTTCTTAATTCAATTAGTCCAGCCCTGTTTAGATAACATTAAATTTTGAATTATTTTTATATTTTTAAACAACTTTTTCGAAAAATCTCTTTTTTTAATTTATTTTTTTAATTTTTTATTTTTAAACATTTTTTTGTTTAAAATAAGAAAAATAATAATTTCTAATTTTTTAAAAAAGTACTTATTTTTAAAGGGTATAGACTAAATTGATAAAAAAAAAAAACTATAAAAGTTGAGGGCTAAAAAGGTTTAAAAGTTTTAAAATCGATTCACCTGGAAATTAGTATGAACTGATTAAACTAAATTAAAAAATTAATTGAACTGACAATGAACCGAATTTTATAATTTTTTTTTAATATTCTATTTTTATTTTTAATAATTTAATTGCTTTGAACCGATTATTTAGAAACCAAATTGTTAGAACAACTTGAAATTGATTCAATTAGTTTACACTAATCTACGAGTCAATCGATTTATTGCAACTCATCCGATTGATATATCAATCGATTCTTAATTTGATTTGGTTTAGATAACATTAAATTTCGAATTTTTTATTTTTAAAATCATTTTTATTATTTATTTTTTCATACATTTTTATTTTTTAATATAATTTTTTAAATTGTTACGTCCTATTTAAAGTATGAAAAAAATTATTTTTTTAAAGTCTTATTACGAATTTTTAAAAAGTAAAATCAATAAAAAATTATAAATATTGAGGACTAAAAGTGTTATTTATTTTTGACATTGTTAACTTTAATGAAAAATTTAAACGGAGAAACCAATATTTTTAAATAAGAAACGTAAATAAATTTAATGTTTCAAAATTAAAATATAAAGACTAAATTTTAAATTAAAAACAAAGTACACGTACCTTTTGCATATTTAAACCTAAAGATAATAAAGAAAGAAAAACAGTAGTCTGGATATTCGAGGTTAACTAGAAATGGAATCTCATAATCAACTTCGATGCTCCATCGGATATTCGAGGATTGTAGAGAAATTTTATAGAGCATTTTATTTTGGGGCTTTTAAAGAAGGTAGGACGGACCTGAACTCGATTCAGGGCCCGCAAGGCAACCTCTCCTGTTACGTGACTACACCACTGCTCCATAAGCCAGTGATCAAAATGGCTCTAAACAACCACCTTCCCTAGCAAAAGAGAACCAAAAAAAACCCATGGGTAAACCACGGAGTCATGTCTGGTGATGGTTCATTGTCGAGATGGCTGATTGTGTAAACTGAGACACATATAGTTCGAGGAGTGCTCTTCCTCCTCCTCCTGCTGCTGCTGGCTGTCCATCTGGAAAACTATCATTCCCTGCCACTGCCACCACAACGTTTTCACTCACTCTCACAGAGTTCTATTTCAAAGATCCAAGTTTGTACTAATGATTACTGATTAACTATTTTTCAAACCTTAGCTCGCTAGATTTCACTAGAGTCGAGAAATACCTGTAGAATAGAGTTCAGTCCAAGGGGACAAGTTGACATCACTAACTTGTCCCAACTCAGTACGTTGCATATTATTGGTGTTGTCCAAACCACTTCTGGTGGGGCTCAACTGATCCCCAACATTTCTTATTTCTTCTCGATCAAGAGGTGGTAAGATATTTTCAGCTACAGACTGACATTCATCTCTGCGAATCATTAATTGCTTCAAATTTAAGCAAAAACCCAATGATCACATCACTAATAAAACCTGTACAAGTTTCCCCTATCACCACCTTAGAGGAAGAAGACCATTTGACTCCAAAAAGTTCAAGATATGAACTTGTGGATCTTTCTTGCGTATCCAATCCAAGGCACAGCTCGAACTTGTGGCTTTTTCCTGTAAACCTTGCTGTTCAAATCATAATAAATTTCAGTAACTCGTGCATTTATTGCTAAAGAAATGTTGAAGTACATGTGCAACGGATTATATATATACATTAATAAATACACCTTGCGCTGGCGGACTTGTTGCAGTGTTTTCTCCAGGATCTGCTCGTGGAACTCAGCCTGACTCAACGTTGTGATTTCTTCACCTTCAAATATCCTGAAACGAGTTTCATGTTTACTTGTTTCAAGAACCAAATGAGATAATGGTATAAAAATTATCGAAGAGTAAACCTTAGTCTTTTTTGTATATCCGCAATCCGGGACTTGCATTTAACAATCTCTTGTTGCAACTCCTAAAAATTTTAATTCAAATGAGGTGATTGCTTGATGTTAAACAAAGAAAGTGGAAGTTGAATTATTGGGAATATACCTCAAGCTGGGAATCGGTGCTCTCTGGGCTACTTTAACAGCAACAAAAGATATGAAGGTTAAAAATAATCAGGGGACTTAAAATAGGGATATGAAAGAACCTAAATCATTACCTGGCTGCTTGGTAGGTCTGAATTTGATCAGCTTCATCCCTTAGCTTTCCAAGTGCCTTTAGTAGAAACTGAAAACATGTACGTATATATGCATCGGTCTTAAGCAAACTATGGATCTAGTCTTGAAAAGCAAGGCCATCCATCGGCAGTACATTACCTCTTTATTTCGCAGTCTTAATGTATCCGTCAGTGCAAGGTAACAAGCCACCGAGCGCACAACAATGAAGCAGAATTAATACCATATAAATATCAACAGGCAAAAACAGAACTCCATACTGAGCTTCCAACCATTACCTTCCTCCCTCATGCTCTGGAAGATTAACATACCGTTCCAGAATCTCCTCAATGCTTCAATGCACCAAAACTCAAAGTGAAACTCATATAATAGAAATGGAATATATATATTAAGGTGAGGCTAGCAGTCGCAGACCTTTTGTTTCGAGAGAAGAGACTAAGTCTTCCGGAGGGGGAAAACATGATAAGAGCTATATGAACATCACAGAGAACAGAAAGTTCATAAGCTTTCTTGATAAGTCCATTTCTCCTTTTAGAGAAAGTAACCTGCCTGTTTGTTGTATTCTCTATCCTCTTGATCTGGAGCTTTGCTCTACCCATCTCTTAATTTACTCGGCAACGTCTAGGGAAGATGGAACAGGATCAAAAACATCTCCACCTGCTACAGTGGAAGAAATACCCTCTTGGAGATCAAATATAAAAGACGAAAGAGAAAAGGAGTGGGGGATTGAAAAGTGTAAATGGTCTAAATGAGAAGAAAAGAAAATAGGGAAGAAAGAAGCTATGAAAGACATGATGAATGTTGTCATTGTCAGGCAATCCGCAGAAGACGACGAAAGAGAATGGCGGTGTGACCGTGAGCCCGAACTTACTTGGCTGCATTTTAGTTTTCTAGACATTCTAAGAAGGTTGATTAGTTTATATATTTTTGTTTTAGAGAATCTTAACTTTTGGGCTTAAGCAACTAAAAGTTTTATTTTCAAAATTATTTACGAAAATAAATTATTTTAGATGATAATTATTAAAATAATCTGATTTTATTAAAATGTATTGGATTGGTATTATTTTTGAGGAAAATTTAGAAAAATGCGTTCAATTCAACACTTTTTTTCTTGTCACATGTAGAGTTCATAACTTTGATGAACTTGCATCTTTAAGTGAGCTTGTAATTTTAAATGAGTTCACAGATGTACAACTCGCAATTAAGTTGGTATTGCGAAATGGCCATTTTTGCAGTGACGAACTCTTCTCATGTAACTATGAGCTCACTTGAAGTTGGAAGCCTTCACTCAAGGACCGAGCTCATCAAAGTTGCGAGCTCAACCTAATTGCGAGCTCATTAGAGTGTAAATTGTTATGTGTGAAAGTTGTGAGCTCAATCTAGGTGGAGTAAAAAAAAAGCGTTGAATTGGACACATTTTTCCAAATTTTTCTTGAAAACAATCACAGCTCAGCGCGTTTTAGTAAAATTGAATCATTCCAATAATTATCATCCAAAACCATTCATTTTCAAAAATAAATTTGGAAATAAACCTTTTTAAGTACTTAAGCCTAACTTTTCTCTTCAATTACCAAAAAAGAAAAAGAATTTTAATTCTGTCAATGTAATGTAATTTAAGATTTATAATGGTTGGTTTTCATTATAATTATTCAAATATATTATCTATAATTTTACCTATAAAAAGTGAATTTTAGTGCTTAAATGTAGTAAAAGCATAGGGGGATAGTGCTAGAGGGGAAGGTAGGAGCATGAAAATTTTCTTTTAATTCTTTAAAAAAATTTAAAAATTAAACTAATTTAATGATAACTTTGTATTTTAACCCTCTAAAATTTAAGTGGTAAAAAGTTTTCTTCAATTTCTTTCCATTTTAAAATTGAATAAATTGATCTCTCTCAAAATAAAAACAAAAACAATATAGTCTCTATCAATTTTAAAAGTGAACAACTAAGAACAATTAATCATGACGTCTATTTGATTGATATAATAACACATTTATCTTTCAATATTTACATAATTTGTCATTTTGATTTTAACTCTAAAAAAATCAACAAATTCAATCTCAACGCTATACGTTTACACAATATTGTTAGATAAATTTATTAAATTAAGATAAAATTAAAAAAATATCATATATAATCCAACAATTCTTTTTTTTTTTTTTGATAAAAGAAATTCTTATTCAACTAGTTTGACTGAGTATGGTGCATTCTTTTCTAATTTTAAAATATAAATATATATTTTCGATAAAAGGATATATTTTTAGTTTTTTAAAGTTTTTTACTAATGTAAAAATAAAATATTTACTTTAATATTATAAAAATTTAAAAGCTAACTAAAAATTATATAAAATTAAAATTAAATTAAATTTTGCAATTGTAATTTTTAACTTATAAATAAAAATTTAAACCAAATTAATATATTTAAATCCGATTTGACAAAAAGTTAAAAACACAAATTTAAAAATATCTAAACTGAAAAAATTTAAAACTGAACTCAAAAAATTCAAAGACTAACTTGAATCCATACTAGAATTTAATAATAAAAAAATAATCAAAATATAATTAAAAATTTTATAAAAGCTTTAATTTTTATTTTTATTATTATTCAAATATGTTTGAACCTTGTGTGTTGATCAGATGGTCAGAGTGTTCACCGTCCTAGGTGTGACCTGAGTTCGAGTAGTGCTAATCATGTTGTTGTTAGGATTTTGTCCCTCTTAAAATTCACCAAAAAAAAATAGACTTGTTAGTGGATCGGGTTACCTGGTCTTAAGTATATTAAGTCCGACCCATATTTTATACACATAAAAAATAAATCTATACTTAATATACAATAAACATTAAAATAATATGAAGATGATTTTATAAAAAAAAATTCAATAAATAAAAAAAATATAAAATTATTAAATATTAAAATAATATAATATGAATATTTAAAAAAAAATAATATGGGCTGGTCTAAAATAAACTTGAATTAGTATTTTGCTTTTAGGCCCAGAATTTGGGTCGGTCGGACTTTAATAAATATAAAATATGTTAATATCACACTTAAATCCGATCCGAATTCAACCTGACCTAACCCATGAATACTTCTACTTTAAAGCATTTATTTTCTATTCTTGGAATATAAATTTATTATATTGGATAATTTAATTCTTAATTTAGATGATTTAGATCTAAAAATATTTATATATTATCAATTAACATATGTTTTTTCAACTATTGATAAAACAATTAGAGAAATTATAAAAATCAACTTTTGTGTTATTAAAAGAAAAATTATATATAGATTTAAACTTTTATGAGTTCAGAGAAATAATTTTTTTATAGTTAAAAAATGTTTAATTTTAAGTTTATATTTAAAATGTATAATTTATGTCATCAAATATTAATACATGAAAGTATCATGTATTTTAAAATTTAAAATAATATATATTTTTAAATAATTATAATATTTTATTATTTAATGTTATATCTTCTCAAATATACAAATTCAAATTATAATGTCTTTAATGATAAAAATAGAATGTCAGGTTAATTTTTTTTATAAGCATAAAATGTTTCCATTATTCAAACACATGAAAGAAACTTATTTTATTTGTTAAAAGTTTCTTATTTCATAGCGAATAATAATATAAATTATAATATATTATTTAACAATCAAGTTCATCTAATTAATTATTTTCAAATTCAATATAATTAGCTTGTATTATGTGATATCTTTATAATAAAATTATTTAACATAATTGATTTTATTTTAATAAATTAATTTTATATAATTTTTATGCTAAAGTAACAATAACAAATCTTAATTTTAAATATAATTAAAAATATTTTATCACAATAAAAAATTACTTAAAATATAATAAATTAATAATTTATATTGATATGTAAACATTTAAATTATGTAGATATATAATTAAATTGAATGTAAAACAAATCGAGACCAAACTCAGAATAATTTGAATCTGAAAAGACTTGAACTCAAAAAAACCCGAACTTGAAAATTCAAAACTCAAAACAATCCTAATAATAAAAAAATGCTCGAACGCGATATATCCCGACCTCCTCGATATATCTTTTTAACTCAAATATTGTTAAGTATTTATGTATTTATAATACTTTAATTTTTATTAAGTAAAATTATTAAAATAAAAAATTAGAATTACAGGGACCAAAAATTCAAATTACAAGGACAAAAAAAGACGAAATACATGAGAAAAAAACAACTAACAAGAAGGAAAACAATCGATTTACGGGGGCAAAAAAATTTGACAAATAAAGACTAAAAAAATACAATAATTTTAAAGCATAGAAAGAACTAACATTAATAGATGAAATCATCTTGCAAATGAATCTCCATAGTTGACTTTTATAGATTCACGGTAGAGTTTTTTTTTTTTTTTGGGATATTTATTTTGGACTTTGGTGGTAAAAGTGAAAATGAAAAAATAGAGGTTACTGATCTCTTAACACCCCTATTAAATTTGTGAGCATGTGACAAAAAGAGTAATTTTTGAGCAAACATTATCAAATATTCCATTCCACACATATCTTATTCTCAATCAGTTGTGAAAAAAGTTGTCCATCCCAACGTTGTCTATTTTAGAGGTTTTAGCTCAACAAACTATTACAAACCTCCATTTACCAAACACTACAATTAAAGGATTTGATTATCCAATTCTCCATTTGTGCCCAAATCAACTAAAAAAGATCCAAAACTCTGGTTGCCAAATACTTTCTTAATAATTAATTTAGTTCAAATTTAATTTGTACATTAATTTAGATTAATTTATATTTAATATCAATTAATTATCTTGAATTTAATTTTGTAATTAATAAAATATATTAATATCATATATTTTAAAAACAAAACTCTTTAAATAGATAAGCATGTTTACTAAAATTTATAGTATGTAAAATTTCATAAAAACATAATTAGATCCCCCAATGTAAGTGGGGCTTTAATGATGGTTATCTACAAATCTTTTATTATTTTTTCATATTCAATAATTAAGAGTTATGTTATTTTTTACACAAAACTCATGCACTTATCACGCTTTTAGATTAATGACTGAGTCTTAGTTCGATTGATATGTGTATCGTTCTCAATATAAGATGGTGTGGGTTCGACTGCGTTGAATCACATTATCCTCGTATTTATGAGGTTGGAGAGGGGTTATGGATAGTTCTAAGCATTGTATAAAAAAACAGATATGGCCAGAACCTATAATAAGATTGTTAAAAAAAATACGGTTTTAGGTTTAACTAGTTGAAGTGTTTTCTGAATTAAAGAAAACTGCTAAACTCGATGCTTTATTTGCTTGGGGGATGGATGGAATGCATGATGCGGAATGGGCGGAGGCCTAAGGACAAGAAATAAGCTAGCTAGTGCAAATTAGTGGCTTAGGACGAGAAATTGCGTTTTGGGCTTAGATTATCTGATCGACGTGCTGATGCTATTGCTATTTGATTCAACGAAATGCAATGGAGTTAGGGGCCAAAGTATTACAAGAAATGCCTTCCACGTTTCTAGTGGGTCCACTCCGTGGTTGGCATTGGCAAGGGACGTCTCGGCAAGGGGCGTGTGACCAATCGAGTTATAAAGGAGCAGGCCCTGCCTTGACTGGCTAATGAAGGCACCCAATATAACTGACACCTAATGTTCAAACAAACTTGCCATTCAATTCCCCGCCAATCACAAAAGAAACGGTTAGTTGTGACAGTAATAATATTCCCCCAGAAACCTACTAGTCTTTCTCTTATGTCTCATTTACATTTAACCTCTCACCCACTGCTTCTTTTTGCTTCCAAATAGTACCAACCATGTTCAGGCCAGGGTTCATACAAGCTTCCAACCATGCTCAACTTCCTCACTTGAAAGACACTTGGACACGATTGCTACCTGCTCTGACTTTATGGATATGTGGCATGTAATTCTTTCACTATGTTTTCTGTTTCATTCATTCTTCAATCTTAAGCTGAAAGTGTTTTTGGTTTGGCTTTTCTGATTTTGCAGCGTCGATAATCATCCGGTATGTCTACTATAGGGATTGCAGTATGGTGCTTGGACCAAGCTCTTCTCGGTTGATGAAGGCCAGTTCTGTTTTTGTACAACAGGTTCAAGTAAAAGATGAAAATTGGAAAGGGGCTCTTGTTTATGGGTTTTCAGAGAAGCCAGAGTTAAGCAAGGAAGTAAATTGGAACTTTTCAAATTATTTGATTGTTGGAGTATATGATCGCAAGGTATCACATCTAATAATCTAATTTTTTTTTCATTTATTTAAATTTAAACACAAACCTATGGTTCAATTTCAGGGATACTCTTTGTGGTTAAACAAGGGTTCTAGGATCTGCATAAGATGGGCAACTCAACCCAGTAGATTAGACAAAATTGAACCCGTTATCATAAAAGGTAGTCATCTTAATCTTAGCTTCATACCAACATGAATATACCCAGATCGCCAAATCTATTTTAGTCCCTCTGGAATGTGGGTTGGGACCCTTACACAATTAATCTGTGTTTCTGCAGGAGAAAAAAAACGAGAAACATTGCTGTCCGAAAAAACAGTGCCATTTGAGGCCCTTTTCCTGAATGAACCAGTAGCTGGTAAAGAAGCAGAGTACACCATTGAGGAAGATGACAAGTACTATGTAGGTGTAATTAACTCGAACCCTAGAAGCATAATTATTACATTCAGTTTAAATGTTACATCCAAAGTTTATGATGTAACAAAAGCCAGCGATATGTGTTCCACACTAAATGGATCATGCCGGCTCCAACTTCAGTTTCCCCACACTCAGTATGTTATAGTTTCAACTCCTGATAATGTAAGGTCTCAACCCTTTTTGTAATTCAATTTAACTACTAATGAATTCCTCCTGAAATTAGTCAACAAAATTGAACTTTTCAGGGTGATATTGCCGGACGGTACGTTGAGCTAGCTTTTGTCGCTCGAGTTGTTACTTACATTGTAATTTTAGGTACCGTATATATATGCAGACATGTCCAAGTGCAGACCAGAGAATTAAGTTTTTATTGCTATGATGGTTTGATGCTTTTGTTTTTTGTTTGTTTGTTTGTTATCTGTAGGTTTCTTCATCATTATCATTTTATTGGTGCTGAAATACCTAGGAGCATGCAATGATGAGACAACAGTAATTAACAGTAATACAACGTTCAGGGAAATATCCTGGAGGACGGAGACTGACCCTATTTTGCCGGAGAAGTCAGTTCGGCAGACGTACGGAACAACAGCAGAGGAAGACGATGATGATGCCGAAACCGGATCTTCGAGTAGCTCCTCGGAGGATTTATATGATGCGAAGTTATGTGTAATATGCTATGATGATCAACGCAACTGCTTCTTCGTTCCATGCGGACACTGTGCGACTTGCTATGATTGTGCTCAAAGGTACAAACAAGAAGAAAAGAAATCCTTTGTCTCTACAACATAATCTTGTAAGTAAAAGCAGCTTTGACTAACAAATAAAATTTGCAGGATTATGGAGGAAGATAACAAGATGTGTCCAATATGTCGAAGATTGATTCACAAAGTAAGAAGATTGTTCAGTGCATAGAATTAGGCAATGAAATGAGATGGTATATTCATGCCAGCGTTGTTGCTATCTACCGAACTGAGTGCGCCTCGTTTAGGTTTTTGTACGAGTCTGGGTTCGGAGTTGTTATTTTTTTCTCTCAATCAAGCAACATGGAAAAGTCGGATGTAGATGGAGGCCATTTGTAGAATATGTAGAAACATAGAATGATATGTAGGCTGAGGAGTCATTGTTTGTCCCCATGGTGAAATCATGTGTTGTTGGCTGTGATTGTTGATTTGCTTACAAGACTACAGTGTGATCTAATCTCATGATTTCACTGAGTTGACTTAATACACTGTCCATCCTGATTTCATCTGACCGGTTAAGGCTTTTGCTCCACTTGTAGATAGATTTTCATTTATATCCTGTTTTTCTCTTTTGCCCCACTAGTTCATAGTTCATGATTCAAAGGTGGTTCAAGGCAGCTTACAGTCCTTATTTCAGATCAGTATATCGATTGGTTTTCGGTTTAATTAATTGGTCAGATTTAATTTTAATTAAGATGGATCAAGCTCGATTCGATTTTAAAATTTTGAAAAAAATAAATTTTGAGTTAATTGAATTGAATTATTTGATTTTTTCGAGTCAACTCAAATAAATAATTCGAGTTTCGAGTTCGAGTCAAGTTGAATTTTATAATTTGAATAATTCGAATAACAGATTGTTATAAATACACTTTTGATCCCTATCAATTTTAAAAAAATTCTAAAGAATATATAATTTAAAATTTTTAAAATAATAATTTTGAGATTTTAAATAAGTTAATTAATGACTCAAGTTTATCATACTAAATTATTTTTTTCTATTTTGCTTTGAAATTTTTTTTAAATATATATAGCTTTAACTTTCTCTAACAAGAAATTAGTTATACTACAATAAAATTTTAATTTGACGTGTTTAATATTTTAATTGAACTTTTTTACTCGATTCGATTCAACTCGATTTAAATTTTATTTCACTCAATTCGATTAAAAAAAATCAAGTCTAATTAAGATAATAAAATATAATACATTAATTTAATTTTTATTTTTTTCACTCGATTAACCAAAGATTGACCACCTTTAATTTTTTTTTTTTTGTTAGATTTCTTAAGATAACAACTTTTAATATATTTAATTATTTATTCTATTGGAAACTACTTCTAATGATAATTTGGCTGCAGTATTTTCTAATTCACCACACAAATAAATAAAAAAAATCATTTCCTCGACTTCTCCGTCATCTTCCATCAATATGTTATGTTTGCTTGCGTATTGAATTGAGTTTTTCTAAAAAAAAAATTCAATAAATTTAAATTATTGTGTTTACAAGTCATTGCTTGCATGTTTCCTATGATTTCATTAGACTCGACCGCTTGCTGGGAATCATGACTACGCAGCAAAAACAATTATGGCCGGTGGACTTTTGTTGGACGGATTAAATTAAAACATTTAGAACCAATGGATTCATTGAAGTAAGAGTTTCACTGTCGTGTGTTGCAGGAAACAATTTCAACTTATTTTTCAATATATTTATCATATTCATCACTCAGCAATTTGTATTTTTTATATAAACCATAGTTGAAGGTTCCTTTCCCGTCTCCTGTTTAGCCATCCATGGAAGCCTGGATCTTCAGCTACGCTTTCTTCTTCCTCATCTTCTACTTTCTTACCCAAAGGTTGCTCCAAAAAAGAGGACTCCCACCAACCCCTGCTCTTTCCCTTCCCATCATAGGCCATCTCTATCTCATAAAGAAGCCCCTCCATCGAACCCTAGCCAAGCTTTCCAAGCAGCATGGTCCAATACTATTCCTTCGTTTCGGATCCCGTCCGGTCCTTGTCGTGTCTTCTCCATCTGCTACAGAAGAATGTTTGTCCAAAAACGACATTGTATTCGCAAACCGGCCCCGTCTGCTTGCCGGAAAACACCTTGGTTATGATTATACTACACTTGTTTGGGCCCCCTATGGCGATCACTGGAGGAACTTGAGGCGTGTGGCGTCTCTCCAGCTCTTGTCATCGACTCGTGTTCAAAAGTATCTGGGGATACGCATGGATGAAGTTAAATCTTTGGTTGTTAGGCTTTTTAGGAGTAGTTCAAAGGGGAGTGGTGAGTTTCAGGTGGTGGAGATGAAATCGATGTTCTTCGAGTTGACTCTTAATGTCATGATGAGGATGATTGCTGGGAAGAGGTATTGTAGGGATGGAGAGGATGAACTGGAAGAAGAGAAAAAGTTTAAAGAAATTGTGAGAGAGACCTTTCAAGTGAGTGGAGCCACAAACATTGTAGATTTTGTGCCGATGTTGAAATGGGTTGGATTAAATAAAATTGAGAAGAAGCTTGAAATATTACAGAGGAAGAGGGACGAATTCATGCAAAACTTGATTGATGAACGCAGAAAACGAACCTCGAGTGATTCATGTTATGAGCAAAACAGCAAGACAATAGTTGATGTTCTTTTATCGGCTCAAGAAACTGAACCTGAATACTACACAGATGATACCATCAGAGGCTTTATGCAAGTAACCTCTCTCCCTTTAGAGTAGACTTTCTCTATCCATTGAAATTATACCATGTTTTTCTTATGCAAGTAAGTAAACTCTCTCTCTCTCTTCTTTTAGGTACTGTTATCAGCAGGGACTGATACTTCAGCAGCGACCATGGAATGGGGGCTATCACTTTTGCTAAACAACCCAAAAACTCTTGAAAAGGCCCGTGAAGAAATCGACATGGAAGTGGGGCAAAGCAGGCTTATGGACGAATCAGATTACGAGAGACTTGTATACCTACATGGCGTCATAAGTGAGACATTTAGGATGTGCCCACCTGGCCCACTTCTTGTACCACACGAGTCATCCGAGGAGTGCATGGTGGGAGGTTTCTCAATCCCTCGTGGCACGATGTTGTTGGTGAACATTTGGGCGATGCATAATGACCCTGTCTTATGGGAGAATCCCACTGAATTTAAGCCCGATAGGTTCCTAGGACCTGGACTTGCTAAGAATGGGTTCACATTTTTGCCGTTCGGGACAGGCAGACGGGGGTGTCCAGGGGAGAGTTTGGCTATGGGATTGATTCCGTTGACAGTGGGATGTTTGATTCAATGCTTTGAGTGGGAGAGAATGGGTGAGGAAATGGTGGATATGAGTGAAGGAAATGGGCTCAACATGCCCAAAGCTCAGCCCTTGGTTGCGAGGTGTAGGCCGCGCCCAAGCATGATGAACTTACTCTCTCAACTTTAATTTTCTTTTTTTGTAGGTTTAATTCTTCTTTTGTCCCCTATATTAGAGATAAATTATCATTTTGGTACCTACACTATTTTTATCAGTTTGGCCCTTGTACTCTACTTTTCTTATCAGTTTGGTCCATTTACTTTAATTTTGTAATCCTGTTACCTCAACCCAAATTTCTGTTAAAAAATTAAAACAAATTTCAAATTCACTTAAAAATTTTAAAAATATTAAAAAGCCTAAAATATTATTAAAATTCCCAAAACAAATCATAAGAATTTAGCCCCCAAATATAAAGCTTAGAAAAATATAAAAAATCTTAATATATTTTTGAGATTATAAAAAAATAAAATTATAAGTATGCTTCAAATTTAAAAAAAAAAACATAATTTAAAAAAGTTGTTTTTTTTTATAAATTTTAGGGTTTTAAAATTTTTTAAAAAATAAAAATTCATTAAAAATATAAAAAATTTCATAAAATGCAAAGAAATCCCTAAAATTTAAAAAACCATAAAATTTTTAATTTTTTTATAAAATTATAAAAGTTTCTAAAAGTCTAAAATTCCAAAAACAAAACACAATTTTAAAATTTTATGAAAAAATTTAAATTCTTTTGAAGTTTCGCTTTCTTATAATTTTTTAAAATAGACTATGTTTTTTTTTATAATTTTTTAAGTTTTAATATATTTTGAGATTTTTTATATTTTTTTATTTTTAAATATTTTTTCAATTTTAAGTACTTTTTTTTTTAAATTTTACACTTGGAAACGTATCATTGATTGCTTTAATTTTTAACAGAAAATTAGGTTGGGGTAACAGGTTATGTAGAATGAATATACATTAGGCCAATTGGGTATCTACCCGATTAACTAACGAATAAGTAAAAATAGTGAAAGAAATTAAGAAATTAAACATATAAATTTAACGTGGAAAATCCTTCCAAGGAGGATAAAAAACCACGATGGCAAAAGAATGAAGAGTAAAAAAAATAGAGATAAAAACTAAACCTCGAAACCCGAAAACAAAGAACCCTAAAAACATAAACACAATTCTTCAAAAGTATTATGGGTTTTGATCTTTAATGGATGTTTTTTTCTAAGATTGTAAAAAAACCTATTTATAGGTTGAATTTATAAGTCAAATAAATTATGTTAATAAATGCAAAATATATTATACTAATCAATACTAAATTTTCTAGAAAGAAAATATATTTTTATTTAACTTGACTTGCAAGGCATACTAAACAAGACCAAACTGATAAAAAATAATACAAGTACTAAAATAATAATTTAATTATAGTACAAGGGCCAAAAAAGGTATTAAACCTTTTTTTTATTTTATATTTGTTCATCCCATTTTTGTTGTGTGTGTTTTTAATGATCAATGACCTTGTTTCTCAATATTGAAAATAGAGAATGTAAGTGAGATTTTTATTTAAATATTTTTCTTTTCTTTTCTTTACATGTTTTTTTTTTCTTAGAACTTTTACTTTTACTTTTAAGTGTCGAGAATCGCGTAACACTCAAATACAATGTTACGATTAAATCTGTTCATGAGTCAAGTTATTTATTCATATTAAACGGTTCGTTTGAAATTTGAGATGGTTTGGACAAAAATATTAAGCCCGAAAATAGACTTAGGCAAAAATATTAGGCATGTTTAAAATATGGGTCGGGCTCGAGTTTAAACATTTAAGGCTAAAACCCGACCCGGCCCGACCTCTTTTAAGTTTATAACACTTTGTATTATGTTATTTTTATATATTAATATAATTTAAAATACATTAAAAAATAAATCTATACTAAATATATAATATTACTCTAATGTAAACACTAAAAAATATTAAAATAACTATATAAAAATTTTCAATAAATAAAAAATTTATAAAATTGTTAAGTATTAAAATAAGAGAATATAAATATTTTTTTAAAAAATTTAAAACTAATATGGACGGGTTTAAAATGAGTTTGGGTTAATCTTTTACAAATATGAGTGAGTTTAGGTAAAATTTTAAGCTCATATTTCGAGTCGAACAAAACTTGAAAAAACATAAAATATATTAATATCATGCTTAGGTCCAACCCGACCTGATCCATGAATACCTCTAATTATAATTTTGCATATTTCAATTCAATATATTTAAACTCGTGAATTGTAATACTATGTTTCGGAAGTTTAGTTTAATTTTATTCCACCAACCAAGCTTACCAGTATAGTTGAGAGTTGCACTCTTTTTCTATTCTTTTTATTGGTTATCTTATATAGTAGAAATCAAATATTTACGATAAATTATATATTTGTCACACTTATAAATTAAGTTAAAAAAATCAAGTTTGTGAAAATCGAAAGTAATTATGTCCCGATTTATAAAGTTATTTTTATGCATTTATAAATCATGTATTTGAAACAGGTGTCCAAATTAAGGCCATAAATAATTAATTAAAATATTAAAATAATATAATAAAATATTATTATATTAATTAATTTAAAACGAAACTTGATTACGAGATTTAGTTTGAAAATAGTGTGTTTTAATTGAGTTATGACCTAATTGAAAAATGGGTGAAGTGAATTAAAATATTAAAAAATAAGACTTGACTATGAGTATTTATTAGTATATATAAACTAAAGTGGAATGTGCTAAGAATTATAAAGATAAATAAGTTAATAAAAAATTGAGTAAATGTGTAAGCTAATAAAAAATATGTAAGTTGAGCCCGGAATAAATATATACACTTAAAAATTAAGATTAAATAATGAATAGGTTTTAGGCTTAATGGTTAAGAGTTAGCTTTCCTCTTTTGTGATCCCAGGTTTGAACCTCCTTTCCCTTTCATTTTGAGAATTCGACAAGTCTCCCAAAAAAAAAGCAGTATGTACAATTAAGTGTCTAAATTAAACAAGAAATGAGTTGTGGCCTCAATGGTTAAAATGCTAGAGCCCCTCCAAACCCAAGTTCAAGCTCTCTCTTGATTGTTGGGTTGATGCGTGATGATCGTTTATATAGTGGTTATCTTAGGTATTCACTGACTTATTAAATTTACCCACTCTTTTTTAACCATTACAGATACTTAGTATCGAGGGTGATCTAAGCCAAATCAATCTTTTTACTTTTATTAGTAGGTTTATAAGTTATTTATATTTTGGGAATCTAAGGTAATGTGTTAGGCAATATGGTGGATTTATATTGGATTTTGTTATGTTCCTTTAGCTATTTACATGTCATTATAGACATGAAAATATGATATTTGAGATATTTTGATGTTTGTTTTATATGATAAATGTTTGATAGTTGATAAATCGATGTAAGATGAAATTATTTAACATTGAATTGATTTGTCGATAACCGTGAGAAGTGTGGTAATGAGAATGTGCATGTCTAGGATTGACTCTAACTAGGAAAGACTTGGTTTTTAAGCAGTTAAGTTTGACTCACCTCTCTTTTCTAGGACCCTATTTGGTGCACGATTCACATTCACTTATTCGGTTTTTCTCTTAAAAGAAAGATTTGCATGTGAAATAAAACGTTTAAAATGATGTAATAATGATGTGAGATGGTGGTGTGGCATCCTAGTATTCGGGCTCGACAATCGGGTTAGGTATAAGGTGTTACACACATTTTCAAAACTATCAGGGACACAGGGGATATTTACATTAATTTGTTATTCGAAGTATTCGTGTTGTAAAATTCAATTCAACTCAAACTCGAAAAACTAATTAACTTCTTTGAGTTGATTCAGAAAAATTGAATAACAAAATTCGATTAACTCAAAATTCGAAATGTTTTTTTTTTTCGATTTGAATCGAATTTCGCACACCTTCAACCTCATGATCCTATTCTTGGTCCCAAAACTTACTTCTTATTGATTGTTGGTACAAGAAGTGATCCCACATTGTACTAAATAGAGTTGGTCCCCATTATACCAAGTAGATGTGTAATACTTGACTAACATATTTGTCTTTATTCATATTCATATCATAGTTTGACAACTAGTTTTTATGCCATACGATGCACGGGTTAATAGTATGTATTATTTAATTATTTAATGAATTATAATGTGAGGAAAAAATGTATTATTAATAAAATTTTACAAACATTTAAATTCAACATTATCTTTATCTATCCGTTAAAAATAAAATAAAAATTTTCGTCGAATCTGTACTACAATATATAAAAGGAAGGCGTTAAGGCCTTCCTTCTTTGACACCTAACATGGCTATTTTTACATTATTAGCAATAATAGTTGAATTTCAATTTTGATCTTTTTATTTTTTAATAATATAATATGATCAAATTTTAATTTCGATTTTTATATTACGATTAAATTTGAGATTTGATATCTATACTTTAATGTTTATAATATCATTAGTTGGTCTAAAAATTTTATTTTAATTAACATGTTTATCTAAATTAAAAGAATTATTAACATCGTTAAAGTTTTTGTTAAATTCAAATCCATTACAATACTATTTGCTATGACATGTTCATCGAGTGAGTATATTTTTAATTTCAAAATATCACACCAATAAATTTAATAGTATTAACAATTAGACTTAAATTTTTAAATTCGAAAAACAAAGAAACTACAATTTTTACAAATAAAAATATAAAAATTAAAATTTAAATATATAAAAAATACATAAACTTAAAACATACGGTAACCTTCGTATTTTAACTATTTAGTAAAAAAAAATAACTTTTAAATGAGTGTGGGTGGTAAACTACACACTATTCTTTAACATATCAATATCTGATCTTGATAACATAGGCAATAATTCAATTTTGACTATTTTAATAATTCATTTTAAATTAAAACTTTCAAAATATTTATTTAGAATTTTTTGAAAAATAATTTATTTAAAATTTTTAATTTTAAATTTAATATATTATTTGCTACGCAAGTTTAACCTTCTTTTTTCAAGTTTAACGCGTGTTTTTCTATTTAGTGCTTAATTTAAATTATAATGATAATTTAATTAATAATTTTAAAATTAAAAAAATCACGACGATCTGATTTTTTTTAATAAATTTAATAGATTAAATTAATTCTATTAACAAAATTAAAAAAATTGGATACTCGAACCCATGTATTATTTAATTATGTTGAATCAATATATTTAGGAAGCTTGCAGAACCTGGAAGCAGGGAGAATTTAGGGGGCCTATAGAGTTTCGGTTAAAATGAATTTTTTTATTTAAATTTTTTAAAATGATAAAATTTTAATTTAATAAATATAAAATTTATTTATTTTTACTATCCTAAAATTACAATTAACTTCGGCATCCTAATTAGCACGAAATCATGGAGAATTAAAAGCCAAATGAGTGCAGGAGTTGAACATTAAAGGGGGGAAATAAAAAAGAAATATCTTTTTTAAAGAGTTGAAGGTCAGCGATGGTGGACCAGACAGGCAGATATACAACCCAGTTCAAAAGAGATGGTCTGTCTCTGTTAGTGTAAGCTACCTTTTATTCTTCAGAGGGTTTCCGACTTCCCCAGTCTGAAAAAAAAAGATTATATAATTTGCATGAAAACAAACAAATCTTTCCTTTTTTTACTCCCATATCAAAATATAAAAAATATAAATAAATAAATAACCAATCACATCCTTACTTCATCTCTTTTGTTTCTAAAACCCTTCCCCAAAAAAAAAAAAAAGCTTTCTTTTATTTCTCCCGAGTTGTTCCCTTTGCTTGTCATGGAGTCTGGAAACCGATCCATGTGGGAGACACCGTTGGTTCCTCCTTCACGGTCACTAGGAAGTTATGTCCCTCATCATAGCCTAACATCACCACAATATCTTCTTGAGAACAACCCTTTTGATCAAAGCCTAGAATCAGCCTTTTTCGGCCTCAATTTATCAACTCAAAAGAATCCAGAACTAGATTATGGGTATTCAAGAGGAGAAGAAGAGGGATTGAATGTGGGTTTTGATGGGGTGATGAGAGTGGGACCATATAGTGACTCTTGGAATAGTTTAGTGCCTAGGTCGTATCAGCTCCCCAATTTAAATGAGAAAGAGTATTTGTTTGATTCAAGAAGAGAGCATGTTTTCAATGAAATCTCAACCTCACCCTTTTCCTATCAAATTCGATTGGCTCCTCCTCTCACTGCTGCCGGTGCCGGTTGTTCAAGAAACAAGAATGTAAAGAGATCTTGCTTTAACAGTCATAATAATGATGAGATTAGTAATGGTTTTAGGAGGTCTCGTTGGTCACATGAACCTCTGAATTGTTTGAGTATAGGGGATTTGAGAGGCAGGTTCTTGTCTTTAGCACAAGATCAGTATGGCTGTCGGTTTTTAGAAAGGGCTATCGATGAAGCTTCGAGAGAGGAAATTGATATGATCTTAATGGAGGTTATTGGGCATGTTGATGAGTTGATGTTGGACCCTTTTGCCAATTATGTTGTTCAAAAGCTCGTGGTTATGTGTAGTGAGGAACAAAAGAATCAAATTATTTTAACGATCATCAAGGATGGTTTTCGACTTGTGAACATTTGTCTCAATGCTCGTGGGTATGTCGCTTTATTTTATTTTCTTTGAATTAAGAGCTTGTTTCAAGCAGCATTTTCACTTTGGTTACAGGACTCGTGCTGTACAGAAACTGTTGGAGAACCTTACTTCTCAACACCAAATCTCTTTAATTATGTCGGCCTTAACCACTTGCGTTGTTGCATTGACTAAAGACATGAATGGTCATCGTGTGATCCAGTGTTGCTTGAAACTTTTCTCTGATGAAGATAATAAGGTGTTATCATTTGATGATTTAAGTTTAATTGTTTCTATGCATTTGTTCTTCTTGATTCGTAGATAGATTGGAGAGATTGTTATGATACTTAGTTTCTCAATTGTTCATAACATTTGATGATGTTGGAACATAGTTGTTGACCATTAATTTTCATCGACAGTATCTTCTGAAAGAGGTGGCGGATAGCTGTTATCAAATTGCAACAGACAAAAGTGGATGTTGTGCAATGCAGCATTGTCTTGACCACTCTAAGGGAGAGGCAAAAGCCAATCTAGTTCGAGAGATTATAGCAAACGCGCTTCACCTAGCTGAAGACCGATATGGGTGCGTTATTTTTTCTTGAAACCACATGTTTTAGTTTCCAAAGTGTTGAAGTGAAATTAAATGTTCATTTTAGGAACTTATAAACGATGAATTGCAGTTTATTCGAGCTTGATATACTCTGTTTTGTCTTCATATTTTAGCAACTATGTAGTGCAACATGTACTGGGACTGAAAGAGCAACAAACAACAGAAAGTCTTCTAAGGCAGCTTGAAGGGAATTACGCATCCCTTTCCTGCAACAGGTATGGAAGCAATGTCGTTGAGAAGTGCTTGTTGGAATCGGGAGAACAACAATCTACAAGAATTATAAAGGAGTTGCTTAGAAGTCCCATTGGGTCAAGGCTTCTTGTGGATCGATTCGGAAACTATGTTATCCAATCAGCTTTATCAGTATCAAAGGTTTGCAAACTCCACACATTGTGCTGCTTTCATGCATCTTCATGGTTATTTGGTGCACACATGCATTATGTATGGTTCAACACATATATAAATGTCTTAAGCTACTTCATTAGATTTTATCGACTTCTTAGTTTGGCTCGAGCTTATTGTTGGTTGTGATGTTCCTTTTAATTGCATGAGCAGGGCTTGGTTTACAGTGCTTTGCTGAATCTGGTTTGGGTAAACTTTCCAATGATGCGCAACCATGTTTACGGAAGATGGATACTTGCGTGGTTCAACAAGAGAAAGCCACCATGCAACTAAGAAAAGCACAAACATCATTACATGAAGAGATGTCCTGAGAAGAGAGATTTGAGATGTTAGGCATCTCAGTAAGATACAAGTATGATTTTGTTCGAGTGTCGAGTCAATAACTAATCTAATGCATCATCATGTAGGGTCGTTGACAGTGTTTGTAGTTTAGTATGTAGTTTTTGTTGGCCGTCATATAAATTTGGGAAGAATGTTTCAGTTGATGTGGAGATATTGATAGCAGTGATCGTGGATGGCTCTGCAATTGGATACGGATGAACATACAGGAAAGGTTTGTGGTTTGTTGGTTTGTGTTCGTCAAACACTGTAGTTTTATTAAGTATTTCTTTGTTGTACGGCACTAATTTACTTTTGGATTATTTTGCCTCATTTTGTTAACATGTTCTTGTAATTATATTATTAAATTTAGCTAATAATCCTTTAAAATTAGTATTGATATGGTTTTTTTTTTCTGAAGTATATAAAATTTTTCTAATATAATACAATTTTTATTTTTTCAAAAGAAGAACAAGTGTGTTCATAAGTGAATATTGTTAAAACTGTCACCGCTCCCCGATTAGCATTTTTTGTCTCACTATCTGTCCCGCTCTACTATGAATATATAATCTTGAAAATTATTACCACCTCCATGGATGTTGGATACATTTATCATCGTCTTATTCCGCTCCACTGCAATTTAATTTTACTACTTATCTTTAATATTTTCAATTTTTATAAATTCAAGTAAATAAATAAACATAATTTTTAAAAAAAATATATTTAAACATAAAATATATGGATTTTTCTATATTACATGTTTACCTTTTTAATAGTTTATATATACAATGAGAAAATGGTAATTTCATATAAAAGAGTAGATCAAGGTTGGACAAGCAATTACCATGTCCACTTCACCCACTATCCAAAAGAAAAAGAATTCC
Source organism: Kokia cookei (assembly GCA_039519145.1). Taxonomy (NCBI): domain Eukaryota; kingdom Viridiplantae; phylum Streptophyta; class Magnoliopsida; order Malvales; family Malvaceae; genus Kokia; species Kokia cookei. The sequence goes on along the minus strand of CM076901.1, from coordinate 8,949,188 downwards.
ACCTCACCCTTCATTTACCTTTCAAAAAAATCTGTTCCATTCAGAATGAATTGATTTGAAATCCATTGAAAAAATCGTGTTTTGCCATCCGTAATTTAGATTAGGATCTAACAACTTTTATCTCGAAAAAAATTACAAAAGTATAAATTAATTTAAAATTTATTCTCTAATCATAATTTTATCTTATAATTATAAATTTATAATATTAGCAATATTAGGATAAGGAAATTAGAATATATACATAAAATTGGCTTGTGATTCCGATAAACTATAAAGTGAAAAATCCAACTAATATAATATACCACGGATAAAGAATTGAACAAAAATCAAATTAATCTTGAAAAAAATTAAACAAAACCTTTGCACACAATGAAAGAAATTTTTAAATACCAGTGAGTTGGTTCGGGTGAGGAAGGCTTGGATTTTGATTATTGTTTTGCCATATTTTTTATTTTTTATATTAAATATTTTTAGCGCGTTTTCATTTTCATCACTCAAAATGAAATTCTAATAAATTGGTTATCTAATTTTTAGGATATTTTCATTTTAGTCACCAAAATATTAAATTTTTAATAACAGTTAATTGTACACGTTACATCATGTTTACACTTCAATTTGGTTACCTAATTTTTAGGTTATTTTCATTTTAATCACCTAAAAAACATTTAAAAAAAAAATCAAGGATTGGAGTGAAAAATAATGAAACAAAAATAAAACACAAAATTATCAAATTTGTAACAACCTGATTTTTAGTGGTGCTGGAAATTATGGGTTCAAGATCTTATTTCCGTAAACTGAATAAGTAAATATTAAATAAATGTAATTACGGACTTATTATATAGATAAATTAGATTTTGGATAGATAATTTAATCTAATTAATGATTAAATAAAGTTTAGAGATTAAATTATAAAATCTAATCGCTATAAAATTTTAATTAGAAAATAGCTCAAGGTCTAAAATAGCAAGTAGATCATGTCAAGGTGAGTGTTAATGGCCGGTGATGTTAATAATGGATTAACTAAATTTTGTTATCTTATATTATCTTATTTTTAATTAATCTTTATTAAAACTTTGATTGAATATGTTTATTTTCATGAGTAACTAAATTCCCCAACTAACTTTAAGCCAAATAGTTTATTAGGGAAAGAGCCATGAGATTTGGAATCATATAGTTAAAAGAATTAATTCGTTTGTTATATTCGGTTTACCGAAGAATATATTGACATGTCCAATTAAGTAGTTGATTGGTTCTGTCGAGGAAAATAACAGTCGAATTTAAACGATCCATGTAGTTGAGGGCATTGGTTTAAGTTGGACACTTCTAGTTCATAAGGCTACCAGATAGCTAAACCGTGGACGCATGTTTCGTGGTTATTCATTCGATAAAGATTAGTTGTTGGGCATTCTCGCAATTAATTTACACACGGAAGAGTTGGTGGTCTGAGACGTCCTCAATCACTATAACTGAGGTACCGGTTGAAGGAGAATACTTGCTATCAAGGATCCATTCGAAATCGAAACCAAAGTTGAGCCTAAAGCTAGAATATCATTACATCTGTTTATTCAATTTAATTTCGTTTCTATTTATTTTTACAGTTATTTCTATTTTAATAAATTTATTTTAATCATATTTAATTTTTCCCTTTTTTTCATAGATTGTCACACATTGCGCACACAATAGTTATCTAGAGTGCAGATTGATTAAACTGAATGACAATTTTAGATATCTCAGTCTCTATAGAATCGGCCCTACTCCCTATACTATAATTTAATTACTTTTTAAGCATAGGAATATTATTTTTGGTGGGCTTGATACCCATCATTAGATTGTTAAAATCAATGTTATATGGTTTTCTTTAATTGCACTATTTGCATCAGTTGAAAACTCTCTTTCCCTTTCTCTCCTACAATTCATTTTTTTTTTTCATCAAACAGTTTTGGACATTACGTATTTGCAAACTAAATTAAAACAAGTTTTTTCTTTAATTTCCTACATTTATCGTCAAATCGACTTAGATTTAAATTATGTTCTTCTACTTGTTAATAGGTATTGATCTACCGTATTGATCGTCAAATCGTCACTTAGAGCTCCTTAACGTAACTTTTTTTTAAGAAAAAAAACTTAACAATCCTGATGACTTAAATAAAAACTTTTGAATAGTTTAATAATTTAAATAAAATCTTTCGACTAATTCAATGACCGAATTATAATTTTTTTAATCAAGTGACAAAAATGAAAATTCACCCATGATTTAGTGCGTAAAGGTGTATTTAAAAAAAAAAATCTAACTCAAAAACGTGATAAAAATTCAGACTTTCCTACTTTCTGGGATTGAATTGAAATTTTCAAAGACAAGTAAATATGATAAAATTTGACATTTTCCTTCATGCATTCATTTTCCTAATTTGTAGCGCATCTAAAGAACATTGCAAGAATTGCGCGCCATAGAAAATCATTCTTCACTTTATCATTTTGCACTCCCAGCAATTCATCTTCTCCGCTTAACAACACAAAATAGATAAATATATTTCAATCTAAATTACCCAAAAAGGGAAAAAGAAAATGAGCTGGTGGTGGGCTGGTGCCATTGGCGCTGCTAGGGCAAGCTTTCCTTCTCTCATGGCTTAAATAGTTTGTGCAAAACGCTTTACAAATTTGCTGATTTATTTTTGTTTTATTCTTTTTCAACTTTTACAGAAGAAAATCGAGGAAGATGAAACACCCAAAAGTTTCCAGAGCGTTGCGTTGGTAGTCGGAGTGACCGGCATTGTGGGCAACAGCTTGGCTGAAATCCTTCCATTATCCGACACCCCTGGCGGTCCATGGAAAGTTTACGGGGTGGCTCGTCGCCCAAGGCCTAATTGGCACGCCGAGCATCGGATCGAGTACATTCAGTGTGACGTCTCCGATCCCAAGGACACCGAATCCAAGCTCTCCCAACTCACCGATGTCACACACATCTTCTACGTCAGCTGGGTCAATCGAACCACTGAGAAAGATAACTGTGAAGTCAACGGTTGGATGCTCCGCAACGTGTTGCATACCTTGATCTTGAACGCACCCAATCTCCGCCACATCTGCCTCCAAACCGGAGCGAATCATTACGTGGGACCGTTCGAGTACATATCGTCGGGTAAAACCCAACCGCATGATCCACCTTTTACCGAATATTTGCCACGCTTAAATGCTCCCAACTTTTACTACGTCCAAGAAGACATCCTCTTACAAGAAATCGAGAAAAAACAAGGATTAACTTGGTCGGTACACCGACCCAATACTATATTTGGGTTTTCGCCTTACAGTTTGATGAACGTCGTCGGAACCCTTTGCGTTTACGCCGCCATTTGTAAATACGAAGGGAAACCATTACTGTTCCCAGGAAACAAAGTCACATGGGAATGTTATTCGGAAGTTTCGGATGCGGATTTGATCGCGGAGCATCAGATATGGGCGGCGGTGGATCCGTTCGCCAAGAACGAAGCATTCAACGTGAGCAATGGGGATGTTTTCAAGTGGAAGCATTTGTGGAAAGTGTTAGCGGAGCAGTTTCGGATGGAGAAATATGGGTTGGAGGAAGGGGAGCATGTAGGGTTGAAGAAGATGATGAAAGGGAAGGAAAGTGTGTGGGAAAAGATAGTGAATGAGAAGGAGTTGCAGAAGACGAGGTTGGAGGAGGTTGGGTTTTGGTGGTTCGTCGATATCGTGTTCTTGAGGATGCCGGTGGAGTCGCCGATGTTGTGTATGAATAAGAGTAAGGAGCATGGGTTTTTGGGTTTCCGGAATTCCAAGAGTTGTTTCATCACTTGGATTGATAAGATGAAGGCTTTCAAGATTGTGCCTTGAATGCTTTCCTTTCTTACAATATCAATACATTCACCTTTTATTATTCAAATTTATCTATATTTTACTTATCGAGAAAGAAAGAAAAAGGATGGTGTGACGTTATTATTACAATTTTTTTTTTGATGATATGAAATTGTACCATCATTTCTCATATTTTACCATCAAGTTTTATACAATAAAACTTCTTGATTAGACAAAACAAAACCTTTTTTATACACATAAATAAATATAAAAATGAGTCATTATATTAAATTTATCCATATTTTCTTTGTATTCTAAGTAAATTTAAAATTTTTATATTTTAAATTTCAAAAATTAGGTTGAGTAGTTAATCACATTAAAATTCTTTTATTAAATTTGTTGATATGATATTTTAAATTTAAAAATATTTACTTTATAATCATGTAATAGATTTTTTTTTTTTTTTTTGAAATGAGCTTAAATTTAACATAAATATTTTAACAATGTTAACAATTTATCTCAATACGGACGGAGCAATGTCACCGAATGTCTCTAATGCATGTATTTGAGGAGTGTTTAAGGACTCTGATGCAAAATGATTATTTGAATATTCGATGGTAGTCAATAAGGATTCAATCTTTAAAATTAAGGCAAGAGCAATGTTAAAAGAATTGCGCATAGCCCGGGAGAGAGGTTTCAGACAAATTGATGTTGAGTATGACAATTCCCTTCTAGTGAAAATTGTTGTAACCGGTGGAGTTACCAGTAGTAGAACGGTGAAACTACCAACTTATCCATTAGTTACTAAATTGAAATTGGAAAATTCGCTTTCGTCATTTTTCGAGATCTCAAAACGAAGTTGCAGATCAAACAGTGACGTGGGTTTGATCTCTTTTAAAGAACCACCAATTTCAATGCGTGATTTATGATTGGTGGATAGAATTAATCGTACCTGAATTATTTATATACTTTTTAATGTAATCACCTAAGCTTGTTTTTTTTCTAATAAAACAATTTATCTTACATTTTAAAATAAAAAATAAAAAATAAATTCCTTACAAAAATAAATTTCAAAGATAGGAAAAGTTAAAAGAGGTTTGGCAATTAACCCTAATTTTTAAATGTAAGTGGACGTTTCTGTTATTTAATGCTAGGTTTTAACATTAAGATGGATAGATAGAGGTGGTACGTTAAAAGCTTGAATATGAAACCCCCAATTTAAAAAGTATATAAAATCTTAAAAATAATTCAAGAGATTGAGGTGGTACGTCACAACGTAGTAATTAACTATTAGTAAAAATTTAAAGCAAATTATTTTTTGTAAATTTAAAAAATGAACAACTAAATAATTAATTAAAAAATTAATGTTTTCGTCAATTGTTTGTTGATATAATAATGAATTTAATAAATTCCGCTCACAACATTCACACATTCTGTCAACATTTACACAAGATATGTAAACATCAACGATTAAATTTATCAGTGTACCAATCAAAATTAGATACAATGGGATAGAAAACATTAATGTCATGACTAAGTGCTTTTATCTGCTGACTTTCGAAACCGATAGGAATTAAATTGTTCCAACTTTTATGAGAGGGACCAGTTTGCTCAGTTTTGAAACTGATAAGGACTAAAAAGGTGTTTTTTTTGCCTTAAATATACAAGTCCTATTCGAAATAATTAAGTGGGGTACGTTACCAACCTACCCTTCCAAGTTGACATTTTTCATCAACTTGTAGCTACACCTCACTTAACAGCAACATATGATATTAACTCAGAAGATACACAGCCGAGGAATCTTAGTTGGTGTTTCACTCATCACGTGCATAACCTCCTCTTCTCCATCACCAAGTTTGGTAGGTGGCGTGCAGAGGCAAACCCTTTGCTACCCCCTCTTTCTTTTAGCCATCCTCGCTTCTCTAATATATAAACCACTTTCCCCTTGGTGTGTAAGCACTGGCCATTCCATTTTCAGTCTTTTTTTGTTTACAAGAGCAATGGCTGGACACACAGTTTACACCCTCTCAGAAGTGTCTCGACACAAATCCAAGAAAGATTGTTGGCTTGTCATCGACGGCAGAGTAACCCGGCTCTCTTTACTCACCCGATTATCTTTACTTATTTATGTAAATAAATGATCAGAGACTTGACTGATTCTTTCAGGTTCTGAACGTGACAAAGTTCCTGGAAGAACATCCAGGAGGAGAAGAGGTGCTGTTGGAATCAGCAGGGAAGGATGCGACGAAAGAATTCAACGATATCGGACATAGCAAGTCGGCTCAGAATTTGCTCTTCAAGTATCAGATTGGTGTTCTCCAGGGTCACGCTTTAAAGAACAATGAACAGGTTGGTGCAACCGAGGAGCCCAAAAAGAAAGAGATGAGTGCTTTCCTTATCAAGGATGACCTGACGCCTAAATATGCCGCACTCGTCGAGTTCGCCACCCCACTCCTGGTTGCTGGTTCCTATTTCTGTTACAGATACCTCACACCAAGCTCATAAGTGGTGTAATCTGTTTGGTTTTCAAGTTCAACCTCAGTATGCCCCTTCTTCCCTTGAAATAATTGTTGGCATAGAATGTTTACAATGATGGCATGTTGTTCCTTTCTTTCTATCTTCACTTGTCCTTCTGGTTATTGCAGAATGAGAGTTATCATATTCAATTATCATTACAACTGGAAAACAATATGGCAAAAAAGAATAAAAAATCCTACTTTGTTACAACCTGGAAAGAAAGAAAGAATATATATATATATATATATAAATAAAAGAAGAATCTGGTTAAAGGGAGAATGAAAAATACAAGCCTTGTATTAATACAATGTACTCTTTACTCTTTATAAATTTGGAATTTAATTCATATATTTTTATTTAAACTACTCACTTGGTACCAATATAACCAAAAAAATGTTGTAACGAATCTGAATTTAACAAAATAATTTCAATAATTGTACATGAACTAAATTTCAAGCTTACGAAGGGTACAGGGACTTATGACATATTTTAATCTATATTAAATGATCCGACAGCCTTAGTTCAACTCTGGAATCCCTCTGATTCTTAATGAACAATGGGACCTGCCCTTCATTGGAAAAATTGAAGTTGGAAGGGAGAGGCAAGAAGCAGTGGAGGGAAAGAGCAAGAAGAAAAGGTGCTCTTGCTTTCCATCATGCTACCTTCACCCAAGATGTAGCCGGGCATGGATTCCGGTGAAAGCATAATATGCACAACATATACTCCTCAAACCACTTTCAACCAAATAATTTGCCACCGACTGTAAATTGCCGGTCCAAGATTATAAGTGTCCTTTTCATATTGTCTGCAATACAATCAAAGCTGCATATAGGATAAAATCAAGTTCAGACTTGGAGAACTAAATTTCAAATGATACTGCAAAAAGGCAAAGCAAACAACAAACTTTATTGCAGCAATGCATCAATGCACTTAATCTTGGTTCTAATATCATGAAATAAGGAATCTAAGGTCCTATGGGCTTACATATGCATTTCTATTTGTTACTGGTCTTAGGGGGAACATGTTCTTCACTTCCAGTCACTCCGCACAATATATTGCTCTTATGCTCCATAGCAATGAGAATTCACCATTCAAGTTAAGTAGAACAAAGCACAGAAAAACAGCCAAAGAATGAAATGCCTTTACTAATGAAGAAAATATAAAAACAAAATGCATTAATGAGGAAGAGCATATAAACTTTGTCCATAAACAGATAAACAGAAAATATCGAATAACAGGAAGAAGAAAAAATTAATGAGAATTTCAGGAAAGCTCACCAATCAAGCAAATGACGAGGAAAGCCCAAATTACTATTTGAGTGGCGTGACTATTTTTTAGTTGATACTTAGACCTTTGAAGCCATCTTTTAAGAGCCCCATACCAGCCAATAGGTTGCTTATCATTGCAATCTACACAACCGCTACTCTTTTCACAGCATTCATCATTGCCCTGTGGGACGAAACTTATAAACACTAATGGGAAGAAACTTATAAATATCAAAAACTATATTTAGTTTAGTACAGAAGTTGGATTGACATTCACCCTAGCCAACTCAGGAGGTCTCAAAGACTCTGCATCAGACTCTTCATGACGAGCCATTGCCGACTTCCTGATGCCATTCTTTGACCACTGCCCCTTGACTGCAGATCCTGTGGAACTCAGGGCACCGGAGCTTGGCACCCTTCGTGGTGGAATAAAGCGTTGACCATTGGAAGAGTTTTGCTGTAAAACATCATCAACAATTGCAATCTTCCAAGCACCAATATCAGGACTTGCACTAGCCGTCCTCCTATGCCCATATGACTTCTCGTTGTTAGCCTCAGATGAGCTTAACTCAATAGACTGACTTGCATTCTTCAAGAAATCTGGCGCTGATTCTCTATTGGTTCCTCGCCGAAGATCACTAGCTCTACCATGAACCTTAGGAGGAAGCTTCTTGTCTCCGGGTAGAGGTGGCCCGGACAAAAATAATGCAAGTTCATTGCATTCACCTTCATCCAAATGCACCCAAGGCAATGGTGTCTTACCCTCAGAACTAGCTGATTCCTGTAAATATTTTTCGATCTTTAAATTCTGATTCTTAATTGCTACTATAAATTCACGATGCCGATCTCTTGCTTCCTCACTTGAATGCCCATCGTAACTCGATTGAACAGCTTTTTCAAACTCCTCTAACTGCAAAATAGATTCAATTTTTTCTCAAAATCCTGAACCAATTCATGAACCAATCGTTCGTAAGGAAAATGAAAGAATGCATAAGATGACCTGCCATTTGGTAGTGCTAAGAGCAGTACGTAGATCCCTACCAAGGTCCTCCAAATTCCATGTAGAAGAACCATCTTTTATCGCGTGTATCCATGTCCTATATGTCGATTCCATCCTATGAAACGCGAAACAAACCAAAATTTCAACCTATTACTGACTAACTGAAATTCTAAATCTTAATTTCATAATCTAGGAATCAAATTCATGATTCGAAGAGAACCCTAAATAAGAGAAGGAAATTATTTACCTGTCAGCAGATTGCTGGACTTCTTCAGCAACAGCGAAGAAGGGATCTTTTTCCCACCGATCAAGACTCGAAGCCATTTCAAAAGCGAAAGATTTCAAAAGAAGAAAGAAAAACCTCGGCTTCAATAATAACAATTAAATGAAACCAATCAACATTATCCGAGTTTTCTTCTTGAAAAAAAAAATCCTAAGTTCCTATAAAAATTCCGGAACCGAAGGCGCAGATCAAAGAAATCTATTAAGATTTGAATTTGGAAGGAAGAGGAAATGAAAAAGCGAGAGAGACGGAGACCTATATATTTAAAACGTCAGGAAAGAAAGGACGGTCTAAGTCATAGCCATAGCCATAGGAATAGGAATAGCAGATTTTGGTGATTGAAGTTTGGCGTAAATATAAAGGCCAAGCATTTGTCATGCTTCATTACAAGGACATAATTATAAAATTTTCAAAATTCAGGGGCTTGGTGAGCAAAACTCGATTTAACTCGAAATAGGACTGTTAACTCGATTATCTCAATTTTCAATCGATTTGATCGAATGTTCAACCCTAATACTGCATGATAAGATTCATAGAACGCAAATTATAATTATGAATCTAGTATAATTTCATATGCCAGTTCCTCATACAGGAGGGTCACTGTACAATTATTCACCCACCTTGTCCAGTTGTCCTTACGTTGCTATAATATTAGCATAAGATGGGTTCATTATACTGCAAGAGAGATCAGTTGGCAGCCTTGTTATGTCCAGCTGTAAGCTATTGGACTGCGAACAATGTGCTTACCATCGGACCATTCCAGACGGGCAAAGCCAGTTGAACCAGGTGGCATAGAAATAGCTCTGAATGTCACTGTATAGCTCTTCTTCTCGTATTGTGCACTGAAACTTAATGTTGCTGGCACAACCGACATATTCACTGCTTGTGTCTGCGAATACAGTGAAATCCTGTATGTTTCTGGTGCACCCACATTTGTAATGTTCCTTGTATATTTCACGGTGCTGCGCGACCCAGTTTGGAAGGAAACAGAGAAGGATGGATAGTTAAAATCTCCCAGGGTGTACTTTTTGCTTTTCTGACAAGTGAAATTTGTTTGCGTAGTGGCTTTAATTTGATTAGGTGTGTAGTTCAGGGCACAAAGAAAACCAAGATAGTCGTCAATGGTGGTGTCATAGACAAGGCCAGGGTCGAGGGCTGCGATTGGATCAACATGCCCAGCACCATAATCAAATGGTGTTGCTGGTCCCCCTGTGGCAACATCTTTAATCTTTTCACCATTTGGGTAAGTTGAGTAGGCTGTGGTCATGAGGGCAGATTTAATGGCTGCTGGACTCCATTCAGGATGAGCAGCTTTGAGAATTGCAGCTAAACCACTAACATGGGGACAAGACATTGATGTGCCTGAAATGATATTGAAGTTTACATGCCTTTGGTCAATGGGTAATCCGGTCGGGCCAACCTCACCAGTCCATCCTGCAAGTATATTGACTCCTGGTGCAATAATGTCTGGTTTAAGTATTGCTGGTGTGACTGGATTCGGACCTCTAGAACTAAATGCTGCAACCACGGGAGATGGTTGAACACCTAACATTGTGGTTCCAGGACCAATTGTGGCTGTTGGATTGGGATCAGAAGATATATATTTCTTGATTGAATCCCCAACTATCTGACCAACAGCTGCTGAAGGTAAGAGATGTGCATCGGCAAGTAGCTCTTCACCAGAAGTTACCGTGTTTGCCAAAATCATCCCTACACCACCAGCAGCCTTCACCACCACTCCTTTTTCAACCCTATCAGTCCCCCCTCGATCGCATACCACAATTTTCCCCCTAACTTTTTCTGGAATCAAACTTCCATCCTTGCAAATACTTCCACTACTGGAATTACTCACACTACCACCATAAACTAGTGGCACCGTGGAATTAGATAACTGTTTTCCATTATAAAGTGTCACCCCGGTGTATCTCATGTTGTTTCCGAGAGTAATAGAGGCCGGGAAATCACGGTCTAATGTTCCAGCACCAACTGTTGTTATCCATGGCGCAACATTTATCAAGCTGCCTGCTTCAGGTCCTTCATTTCCTGCTGAACAAGATACAAAAATTCCATGTGCAGCTGCTGTGAATGCTCCAATGGCGATAATGTCATGATAGTACTCTGTTATAAAACTGCCAATTGACAATGACATAATATCGACACCATCCGCAATAGCTCTATCCATGCCTGCCGTAACATCAGAGAAAAAACACCCATTAAGCCAACACACCTTGTAGATGGCCACTCGGGCATGTGAAGCCATCCCGCGTGCTGTCCCGGAAGCATATCCTAGTAAGTTGGCATTAGGCACAAGTGACCCAGCAGCCGTAGTTGCTGTGTGAGTACCATGTCCATCATAATCTCTTGGAGACTTTGATTCCATAGTTTCATCAATAGGTCCTAACGCAGCTTCATACCCTTGTAAATAATACCTGGCACCAATTAGTTTCCTATTGCAGCTTGATGAACTGAAGTTTTGCCCCACCTCACACTTGCCTTTCCACCCTGATGGCACCGGTCCAAGCTCAGAATCATCGAAACTCTTCAGCTCGGGCCAAACTCCAGTATCCAATACGCCAACAATCACTTCACTCATTGAAGCAGTGGTGGGGATGAGAGCGCTGCTGTTTCCTAATCCAAGGAACTCCGGTGTTCGAGTTGTTTGCAGTTCATATCTAACGTCAGGTAGGACTGAGAGAACTCCAGATTGTTTTCCAAGCGATTCAGCTTCCTCAGGTGTGAGCCTCGCGGAGTAGCCATGGATTACGTTTTCGTATGTGTAAAGCATAGATGCTGATACTGAGACAGATTTTAAAGAAGAATCATACCATAGGGAGTGATGGGTGAAACTTTCTGGCATGCTGGACTTGTCCATGTGAACTATGTAAGTCCTTTTGGTTTGCTCTGCCACGACGCATGCGTAACACAAACTTAGAACTACAAAGATTGCCGCTACATTGATCTTCAATGGCTTCATCTCTTCAGTCGAGTAATTAACTGATTGCATATTTACTATTTGATGATTCACTATTACATATCTATCTATATATACACACTCACACACTTGATGAACAGGAAGTAAATGGAAAATGAAGCCCACTACTTGTATGGTTATGGATACTTTTATATTGCCTTACATTAAAAATAATCTTCTCTGTTAATGGCTGCCAAAATGGGAATTTGCTTAATTCCAAAGGCCTGAAAACAGGGTGCCACTAGTTCCGTCTAGCATTTGAGGAATGAGCGAACCAGCTCATAAATTCCTTGAAAAGGCTCAGAATTGCAGGGAAGGAGGTTGATGTACTCAATGGCTAACTCCTATTTTACGTATTCAAACATTTCTTCATGGTGCTGTCAGTTAAGATTTATGATCTTCTTAATATGAAAGCGAGTTTCATGATTTAATCCAAGCAAGATTGCAGGAGTATGGTGGTGGTGGTGGCATATTGGAAACGCACTGATTAGCTGAAAAAGAGAATTTAGAACAAATTACGTGCAAGAAAACAAACATGTAATGCCATCCCACTATCACACTAAAGTAATCACAAAGAGAGGGTTTTAATTAGATGATGGTATTATTGGAAAATTTTCATCACAACTCATTCTAAAGCTTTGTTTCTCCCACACTCCCACTTTATTATTCTTTTTTATACTTTGATAACCTTAATTATCTAAATTATACTTTTCTTTCTACTTTGATATTTAAATTTTTTTTACAAGTGAAATCCAACGAGTGGCTTCAGTGGTTAAGAAGATGTTGTTCATCTTAAAAGATTCGGATTCAAACACTTGTGTATGCATTATTAAAGGGTACACCAATATATTCCAAAAAAAAGTATTTTTTAAAAGCAGTACTTAAACTATTTTTTCTTCTGTAAATTAAATCTATTTTTAAAAAATTAATTCCTAAAAAAATAATTTTTTTATTACAGGTGATACATAAACATCTTTTTTTTTTTCCCAATTGATACCTCAATTCAATAGTTAATTAAACTGTAAAAGTCTATTTCTTTTTTTTTAAAAAGATAGCTAATTAAAAATTGTCAGCAAAAAAATGACAATAAGTATTATTTTCTCTTTTATATATATTGTTTTTTTTTTCTTTAGAATCTGATCAATGGTTAAATCAGTCTAGTCACCATTTCTTGATTCGATCAGTTTTTCTGGTTCGATCAAATAAATTATAATAAAAAAATTCATAGAAAATAAAAAATATATATATAAAAAATAAATAAAACTAGTTCAATTACTTTGTAGTTGGGTTCAACCTACTTGTATTAATTTATGGATCAATCAATTCAATCCCTATCTTCATATCAATATCCCAATTGGTTCGACCAAACGTTTTGATCTAATTTTAAAAATACTAGGTCTAATGAAATAACTTTTTCAATCTTGTCAAAAAATATCTCTTTTGTCAATATTAAACTTGTCGAGATGGGTTTGATTTTAGATTAATTTATATCATATTTATTTATTTATTTCAGAATCAAAATATTTCTATTGATGTTTTAGGTTGAAATTTATAAAATTTGACACTTCGAATTTTTTTAGACTCGAATAAGTTGGAAATAATGTTTTTTTTGTTGAGATTATTGGGTTGTTTATTCATGTCGGTATCTTGAGTTGATAAACGTGGGGAAAATGGTTGGTTGTAGTTTCCGAATATTTGATCTTTTTATTTGTTTTCTAAAACCTTTGTTTCCTTTTAGGATAAATTATAAAAATGGTTATTTTTGTTTGTTTCAGATTGTATTTTAGTTATTTACGTTTGAAGTGTTACGTTTTAGTCACATAAGCTGTCGTTTTATTACGAAATAGTCACTCCGTCGTTAAGCTTCGTTATCTCCCTAACGACAATCCTATGTGACAGTTCAAATGAGTTTTAAATGCTAACTTGAATGTCCAACTAAAATGAGAATAGTTTTTTCAATCAAAATGAAAAAGGAAACTAAAAGAAAAAAGAGATGAACGGTTTTTCTTTTCCAGTTCAAAGTGTAATTAATTTTAAATTTTAAATTAATTAAATTTATTTAATTAAAAATCTATTCTCGTCCTAATTGGATATCCAAGTTAACATTTGAAACCCATTTGAACTACCACATAGGATTGTCATTAGGGCAATAATGGAGCTTAACGACAGAGTGACCACTTCGTAGCAAAAAGAAAACGTAAATGACTAAAACGTAATATTGCAAATATAAATGACTAAAATATAATTTAAAGCCAACAAAGTGACTATTTTTGTAATCTACATTGGTGGGCCACTTGGGGTCTTAAAGCCTTTCAGTGTGCTTTCATTTTCGTAGCCCCTTTTTGTACGCTTATTTAGCTTTGCATGCAATTGTTAGACTTGCCTTTACTTCTTGAATGCAATATTTATGATAATTACTTAAGAATTTATATTGATATCCTATTAATAAATAAACCAAACGATGCTATATCATTTAAAATGAAAATAATTTTTTTTTTGAAATTTTAATATAATATATCATCATTAAATTCACAAATGCATATATGCAATTCATCAAATATTAACTTTTAGTTTGGAAGAGAAGGGCTACTCTGTTAACACCCTGTGTTCCAAATGTAGCGCATCGGAGAGCATTCAGAGGCGAATTCATTGGTGGCAGGGCCGAGCCGCCTCTAAAATGGCTATTTTGTCATTTTGACTTTTTGAATTTTTAAAAATTTTAAATTATTTCGACCTCCCTAAAACTTGACTTCGCCACCGAGAGCATTGATCATGTTTTGATGTTCTGTCCCTTTGCAACAGCTATGTGGAGTATTTCTGGGCTGGTTTCGGATCAGGATATTGCTGTTGTTTTGCATACAACCATGGCGCTGTCTGATGATGTTGTTAACAGCCGTATTTTGGTCACAGCTTGGAGTCTATGGCTTTGTCGGAATATTTTTATGTAGAAATGGACTGTTGATTCTCACCAGGTTGGTATCTTGGCTGCTATGCAACTATTGCAGCATTAGTAATAACAGTGGCGGAGCCAAAAAAAATTTTAAGGGTTGAAATTAAATTAAATTTTTTATAATAGTAAAAATACAATTTCATTATTTTAATAGTCTATATCTTTATAATTTTTAAAAAATTAAATTAAATGTTTATCATTTTGGGAGAACTGTAATTTTACCATTACTAATTTAAAATTCTATAAATTATAAAGGATCAAAATGAAAATAAATTTCATTTTAAAGATCAAAACTCTTGCCAACCCCCTTTGACTCCGCCATTGAGTGGGGAGCTTGAACAGTTTTCAACAAGGTTCGGTTGCAGGTTACTATTCGGTTAGCCAAGGAGGGTGCTTGGATATGGTAAAAAGGGAATAGTTTTAAATGCAATGTGGTAGCGATTAGTTGATACACAAGTCTCAACCGAAATAATGTTAAAAAGAAGGTTTTAAGAAGTTGAGAGGAAGAACCCAAAAAATGGTTGTCTAAAAGCACCCTCAAATAGAACATCTCGAGATTATTTAAATCATGAGTTGTTGATACATTGTCTCAACACAGGTAATGAAGGAGAGGGAGTTTTGAAAAATTGAGAGGAAATATCCAAAAAATGGTTGTCTGGAGTCCCTCCTCAAATGAAGCATCTTGGAGTTATTAAATCATGGATTAATCATGAGTTTCGGTTTGAATCATCGGGTCGGATTTGGATCAAATTATTGCATATTTTATTATAATTATATAACACGACTGTTAGTAGTATATCACAGAATTTGCCTTCCCACATAGGTACATTCATTCGAGGCCTCTCAGGTACGTTCCAAGGTATAATCCAGTCTCGGTACTATCGAGATACTCTTCCCAGTTTTCTTTGCTCCATTTTAGATGCTATTCGATCTAGATTGGTGGTCAATAATTTTGAGCGTCTTAGATTCGAGTGTACGAAGTAAGTCTATTGGTTTGGGATTTAAATTTTTTTCGATTGTTGATTAAGTTTCATTTTATGTATGATAAGTTTTTGATTAATGAATTCTCCTTTTATTAAAAAAAGCTTTTAGGTTAATGAAAAAAAACCCTTCATTTTGTATTTAAAAATCACTAAAAATATTTATATAAAAAAATTAGTAAAAATAATTTAGTGTTAAGCCATCATTTTTAAATGCTTTAGAAGGACATTTTCTTCGTTGGCAATTGAATTGTTAGCCATCAATGAAAGGGAAAGCTCAAAAGGCTTAATTATTAAAGCTTGGGCGATCTCTATTTAAAAGGCAGTTGGTGGGTTTATTTATCACGCGAGAGAGAGAGAGACATTAGAGATATTTTGGATAATATATGAGTCAATAAAATTTGATTTGATTCCAAAAAATCAGAAAATAAAATTAATTTTAAGTTAATCGAATTAAATTATTCGAGTCAACGCAAATGAGTTATTCGAGTTTCGAGTTTGAGTTCGAGTCGAGTTGAATTTTATAATTCAAATAATTTGAATAATAAATTGATGTAAATATCTCTTTAGTCCCTATCAATTTTAAAAATGAACAAATTGATCTCTCTCACAATAAAAAAAAAATCAAAAAATTTATAAAATTTCAAATTTTATATTTTTATATTTTTTATTTTTTTAAATATAAAGAATATATAAAGAAAGTTAAAATTTTAAAAAAAATTTAAAATAATAATTTTGATATCAAAATAAGTTAACTAATTATTCAAGTTAAGTATCTTTTTTATTATTATTTTACTTTGAATTTTTTTACAAATTTATGTCTCTAACATGAAATTAGTTATACTCTAACAAAATTTTAATTTGATATGTTTAATTTTTAAAAAAAATTTAACTCGAACAATTTCACTCGACTTGATTTGAAAAAGTTTCAAATCGAGTTGAAATGATAAAATACGACTCATCAACTTGAAATTTTTTCACTTAATTCAATCGAATGCTTGCCCCTAAAATCATGAATTAACTAATTGAATTAAATATCGATTTGATTAGTTTTTTTTTTAATTATCGCTCCTCAATTCATAAATGTATACATTTTATGATAATTTCTTTACTTTCTATAATAAAATTAAAGAATAAATATAGTCTACTATTTAGATCAAAATGCACAGTTTTTTTAATTAAAAGTAAGGATGTTGAAATTAGATTAGATTAGTCCTCCGATCAAATTAAAAATTAGTTGATATATCAATTCGGAGTAAGTTAAATTATCGAATAATCGTGAATTGATAAAAATTACAATGAAACCCAAAATAGTCGTTCGATTATACTAGTAAAAAATTGATTGAACTAATTTTGACAAACTAGGGCTAAATAATCTCAAAGTCAAACCAAAGAAACTTCATTTTTGCCAAATTTATTTTAAAAATAAAACCAACCCAAATATCCCAATCCAAAATAAACAAAAAAAATTTAAAAATAAAATAACAAAAGCAAAAGGGACAACCACTATTAGGGGTGTGCAAAAAAAATCTAAATCGAAAAAATTGAAGTGAATTGAACTGAAAAAAAAAAACTCAATATTTTTAATTTATTCAGTTTTTTGTTTAATCAATTTTATGTTTGATTTAACTGATTTAATTGGTCGGTTTTCAATTTTGATATTTTAAAACGAATAAACTAATTAAGAATTTTAAATATTAAACAAATAAGTCTCATAATCCATTTACATACCAAAACCCAAATTTAAACCTTAAACCCAAATATTCATTAAAAGTTAATAATCTAACACTCCTTGCCCGACCCGATCATCAGGTTCGAGCTATAAGATGTTACATTCGTCACCGGAGCAATTAAAACAAACTTCAATACATTTTAATCAATACGGGATGCTTACTTATATAAAACACATTTCCTTATGACCTAAAATGATTTTTCGAGCCTATTACGAGCTTACGAAAGCTTTTCTATTAACCCAAGGTCGGATGAGGACTTAATTGAAAAGTTTTCCCACAAACGCCGCTAAAGAAAATGGTCTTTAGCGGCACTTTCCTCACAAACGCCGCTAAAGAACATGGTCTTTAGCGGTGCTTTTCCCACAAACGTAACTAAAATTAACAGATTTTAACAGCTCATTTTAATTCACATAGAACTCGAATTTTCAACATTTTTTTCCTGTAAATTTAATCCAACCAATTCAAATTTAACCAATAAATTCAAATCTAAATGTAAATGATAAATAAAAGAAATATGCATATGATTTAAATTAATAAATAAATGAAAAATATATTCAAAAGTAGTATTGTGTATATTATTCTCACAATAAAGAAAAACAAAAGTCTAAGATGGCGTATTTTGCGATTGATTCTGCTGGAACATTTTCATCATATTTTGAAGTTGTAACTGCTATTCGTCATACTTTCTTGTTGCTTCTGCTTCCTTCGCTTCTTTCGTTGCTACCTCCGCTTTAAGTTGTAACTGGAGTTCATCATATTTTCTTTGAACCTCTGTTGCCTCCTCTTTAAGTTGAGCAATTTGCTCAACTGTGCTCGCTTGCATCTGAGCCATTTGATCTCTTAACCTCTGAACTTCAGCTTGATCCTGACTTCCTGAAGGCATGTATCTCTACGAGCTGGATCCAAAATATCGGGATGGGCTAACAAAATATCCTTGAAATCAAACCCGACCATACCTTTCAAGACCCAAAACTTCAATAATAACTTGGTTATCAATGTCCTCTAGATTATTATTCTTATCCTTTAATTTATCCTAATAAGTCAATCAAGGAGTTAGAAACAAAATATATAATAAAAAAATGCAACATAACTTGGCATTATTTGCATTACAAATGACGAATTAAACCATTATAATTAAATTTTTAATTTTTATTAAGTAAATATATCATAATTTCTATAGCTTCAAAAGTCATAGGAGATCCATCTTTCTTTCTATGTGTAATGTCAAAAAGCTGAAGGCGTCCAACTTTTTGACCTGACGACTGTTCCTACATTATAGTCGGAAAAATATTAATGAGTAGAAAGTAATTAATATTTGACACAATTAATAAATTCAAAATACCTCATCAGCAGTTACACAAGCAAAACTTCTCGATCCAGCTGTGTGCGTGAATTTTTGTTTTTGCCTACTTGTAGTTCCAACACGCTCACAATCCTACATTAATTATTATTACATATATAATAAATACTATAAACCGAAATAATTATAAGAGTTTAGTAGTACATAATACCTCTCCTTTCTTTGAGCTCTAAAATCTAACTTGTTCTTCCCATTAGTACCTCAGCATTCCCAGCGAAACATTTCGCAATTTATCTTCGAGGCTCAAATTATTCTTAAAATAATCTTTTTTTATAGTAATCTTATGGTCTCTCCATTTCTTTTCTAATGATTTCTTCACATAGTCGTCCGAGACCTCTAAAATAAATCTCTCATACAAATAATACAAGTTTAGAAAGTAAATATAAATTAAAATTAAACTAAAGTATTATAAATTACATTCACTTTATTACCTTAATATTATCGAGAGGTTGATTTTTGTTACTATCAGGCATATGATGCCATGACTCGTAGTTGATTAGCAACAATTTGCTATTTCGTGCTACAATGCCCAAGTATCCTCCCAAAAGTCGAGCTTCTGATCCAACAGGCTGATCATGACTATTTACAGATACTTTGACACGCTCCTCAGGATTTAGACTGTATAAATCCTTTAATAGGGTACGTCCTCGAGTTTTGTCCCCCTTAGAATATTCAGCTAAAAAAATTGTATATGATAATATTAGAATTAACATTACCTTGATTTTCTACAGTTTTCAGAACATGCATGAAGATAAAACTTAACATTACCTTGATTTTCTACAGTTTTCAGAACATTCGAAAATCCAATAGCAGTCTGTTGATCACTATTTGTTTCTTCCAAATTCGGAGGATTTTGGATAATACTTAGATCTTGAAATTTCCTTCTAGGCATATTATCTGCAATACACATAAAATAGTTGAAATATTATTAACTAATTATAACAATAATAGTAATGGATATATTTAACAAGATCAATATTTAAATTATAATATTACATATTATTAAAAAATTTAAAATCTTACCACATTATGATTCGTAAATATCATCACCCACATCTTGACGAACCCATTGAAATTGTGTACTAGTACTAGGGATAGTTTCATTTAAGTTTTTCATCCATGTCATCTTTACTCCCATTGCCCATGTCAAACAAGTCTCTAGGGGTGTTACGGAGTACAACGTACCAACCCTCATCAGTTGGATCTCTGGATTAAAAAACTTGTTTGACTTGAGAAGAAAATACATACGGCTCGTCCATCAATTGTTGCCCAATGTGAATTAATCGAGAGAAGTTCACCATTGTAAAACCAAATTGATCTTTTCTAATTCCGCAAGCAGTATTAACATCAGCCCAATCACATCAAAATAAAACAACCTTCCATCTGTCATAGTAATCCAACTCAATAATATCCGTAAAAAGTCTGTAATAGTTCACATTTCCCTCAATAGGATTATTATCCCTACCACTAGCATAACTTGTAATTGAAGAATTAACAACTATTCCACAATTTTGAGTCCTCCTTAATTTTTACGAGATTTTGTATGAACCCTGAATCTATTAATCAGGAAGGCATTATATCTTTTAACTACTCTATTCGGATCTTGGCAAAGCCATTTAACTTTTTCACCGACGTTCTTTCCACTCCAAACATATGCTTCACCAAAAAGCTCAGCCACTTTTATGCAAACATATGGTGCAAAACAAGACCCAACTTCTATGTCCACTGTTTATTATCCTAAGCTTCAGCACTACTACAAAAGAAAATTATTAAGTACCTGCAGTAAATCTCCCTTTTCCCAATATATATACACCAAATGACAAATATATATACATATAATACAAGATTAACCCAATAGATTTCAGTAGCAAAATAAAACTTACACTTACGGTGACGGTTGGTGTGGGTTAATTTCAGCAACTGTAGACTTAGTTGTGGGTGGAGCCAACGACAACGACAAAGGAGGCGTGGATGTAGGCGGAGGCTAAGTAGGCAAGGGAAGTTGAGATTGAGAAGAACTATCGAATGAAAGGTGTTTTAGGGGGTTGGCGAGAGACTGATAAGTGAATATAGGGATCAAAGAAGCACGCGCAATGAATATTTGGGTTTAAGGTTATGCTTCAAATTCATAGCTTTTGGAGAGAAGGAGAAGGTAAGTGGTGGTCGGCCTGTGGGTGTTGGTGTAGATTGGAGTGGAGAATGAAATTAGGGATTTAAAAATGATTAGGAATTTAGAAATGAAAGAGGAATTTTTTTGATAAGGAATGAGAGAAGGATTTTCGAATCAACTTTTAGAGAAGGAGAAGGAAGAACGTTGTCATTTCATAAAGTTAAATGATTTAGTGGCGTTTATGTAAAAACGCCGCTAATGCTCTAGACCTTTTGCGGCATTTTTCAAATAAACGATGCTATTGCTTTACCTTTTGTGGTATTTTTCCCATAAACGCCGTTATTGCTTGACCTTTAGCTGCGTTTTTCCCATAAACGTTGTTATTGCTTGACCTTTAGCGGCATTTTTTCCACAAACGTCACTATTGCTTGACCTCTAATTTTCTTAAAAATTCTTATTAATGAAATTTTATAATATGTAATTTAAAATTTTAAAATTTATAAAAGTCCTAAACGAAAAAAATTATTTTAGGAGGTCGAGACCCCTGCCAACTCCCTAGATCCGCCACTGACTTTAAATAAAAAAGACTTATAGGCACAAGCATGAGAGAATTTAAATTTTCTTTTAGAAAATCGAAAATTAATTATAAAATTTTGAGAAGTCAAAATATAATTTCATCCATTATTAATTTATAATTTTATATTTTTAAGGCATTAATTTTTTTTCATTTTGAGGTAAAATGCAATTTCATCATATATTACTTTATAATTTCATTATTTCTGAAGGGATAAAAATAATAATTTTTCATTTTTGGAGGCAAGATCCTTGTCCCCCTAAATTCTCTTGGAGTACAAAATCCCTTCAAATTAAAAATGAAAAAAAAGATCAATTGAGTCTATGCACTAAACTCTCATCGATTAAGCTTTCGTCAATAAAAGAATCAATTAAATTATCCAGTTAATAATTTTCGTCTTTGACCAATAATTAAAATTAATTAATGAATCAATCAAATAACGACATATAACACATTTCAAAACTTCGGATTTTGTTTTCATTTTGTCATATAAATTATTGATAATGAAATGTCATGCCTTCGAGGGCACTTGAGTCAATTGGAAAACAATATTAAAAAAAAAAACTTTGAATTATCAATAAATGACAAATTGGGTACTTTAATTTGTTAGAATTTGGTCCTTATATTTTATGAAAAATCGAGAAGTTAAATCTAATTAGTAACATTGTTAAATCATTGATACGAGAATTGACAGTTCAACAATTTGTATGTAAGAGATTTGTAAGAAACAATAATTTAAAGATTTATTAAATAAATTAGAAAAAAGAAATTGATAAATCAAGTTTACGTGTTTATCAACAATTGTATTAACTTTTTAATTTTGAACTAATCTTTTTTTAGACAGAGCCAAACTTCAAGTATGAAAATATACATAGTATTAGAGATTTGACAAAATACAAGAGTCAAATATGTTGTTTTCCCTACTTAATATTTAACGCAAAATTATCTTAAAATAAAAAAAATTAAGATGATATCGAAATAATAATTAATATATATATATATTTTTGTCAATACAAGAGGACATGGGTTTGAATGCGTTGAAGCGCATTATCTTCCTATTTATGGGTTGGAGAGGGGTTATAAGTAGTTATAAACATTATGTCAAAAAGAACAAATATGATCAGAACTATAACAATATTGTTAAAAAAGAAAAATTGAGTGATCGAAATGAAATTTTAATTAAAATTTAGGGACAAATAATATAATTTGCCCGAAAAGTATTAATGCAAATCCAAATATTCAAATATAATCTAAAAATTAAATATGCAATTTAACCCAATTGGACCATCCTAGAAGTATCATATTTTTGGAAAACTGCAGAGTGGAAGTACATTCATGTCTTGTCATTATTCTTATCGAAATAGTTGTTTAAGAGTCATTTCCAAGTAATATTAAAAGTATCTTATACTAATCATTAACAATACTTATACCAATCGAACTATAAAACTCAATCGAACAATCACTCATCTTTTAAATCTTACAAAACTGTCATTAACAATATTGAGTTGTTATAAAATGATAACTTACCCATTAAGCATCTTTAATGGGATAACGTTTATCTTACGTGACATGTTAAATATGACACATATTATTTATGTATGCAATATAAACATAAAATAATGTTATAACAATAATTGTGTTAATAATTTACAAGAATCAATCAAATCAAATTTTTATGTATAAAAATATACAAAATCAAAGTTTATGTATACTGCACATTAAACCATAGTTCATGTATAATTTTGGTATTTATCCCTAATTTAATTTAAGATATATAAAATGTAAATAAATTAGCGGCGTTTTGCTTCCTCATAAACGTTGCTAATGCTCTGACCTTTAGCGGCGCTTCCCCATAAATGTCGCTAATGCTTTGGCCTTTAGCGGTGCTTGCCTATAAAGGCCGCTAAAGCTTTGACCTTTAGTGGCGCTTCCTCATAAACGTCGCTAATACTCTAACCTTCAGTGTCGTTTTTCCTATATGCCGCTATGGCTTTAGCTTTTGCGGATTGCTTTACCTTTTGCGGCGTTTATGCAAAAACGCCACTAGTGCTTTACCTTTTGCGACGTTTTCTATCCAAATGCCGTTAAAAGCGCTACTAATAACCTGTTTTGCTGTAGTGATCCCACTGACATAAAAATTCATGACCAAAACATAACCATTTAAAACCATTCATCAACTTAACTTACCAAATCAATTCACTATGCAACTATATCTAACTTGTGCAAGCATTATCACATCTATTAACATCAATCTTGACCAAAACCATGCAACAAATAGGTCATATATCAAGCTTGCCATGCAATTTCAATGTTAACCACAAATCCAACTATGACATCCACATCAAGAAACAATTTACATAACCAAAACTCTATAAATATGCCACAATTCTAATACTCAAAATGAGCATAGTTCTATCGTGTAACGTCCTCAACCCGATCCGATCTGATTTGCCGAATTTGAATCTCGAGTGTTAGCACTTTTATTACAGACACATACTTAATCAAAACATTTACATTATATTTAGTAATGCTACCCAACTAACTTGTATCTGAGTTTGTAACACCCTTAACCCATCTCCATCGTCGGATTAGGATTATAAAACATCACGATACATTCAAAACCATTTTTTAAAAAATATATTAATGACCTTCAATAACATAATCTAATCATGGTAAAATACACTTATGAGTCTTAAGTCAAGCCTACGAGATCCTAAAATTGTTTGAAAATATTCAAGGTTCAATTTAATACGAAACAGTAAAAGTTGAAAATTTTTAGAAGCAGGAGTCACACGGCAAGAACCATTTAAAAATTTTGGAATGACAAATTCATGCAATCCCTTCTCAATAAATCATTTCCTAATTTTCAGATATTTTAACTTAAAAACATTATAAATAAATCAAATCATTTTGAGCAAACATTTTTTATTTATTTTAAACTAGACAATATCTATGATATTTTCAATAATATTTTCTCAAAACATCTTAAGAATAAATATGTAAAAGTAATTTTAAATGTTTTATATCCAAAACTTGATAAATAAAAATTAACAAATACCTTTGATAAATAATTACATATTTCACTATATTGAAGTAAAAAAAAAAGTCATTGCTTAAGTATTTGATTTAATTTTATTTGGTATAAATTATAGTTGAGAGAAGAAATTGTTGGAAATTTATAGATTGCAAATTAATGAGCACTATTCAAATTAAAAGTGATGATTTATCATCTTTCAAATTTAATTGAAAAGTGATGATTTATCATCCAATGGATACATTTCCATGGAACAAGTCTCTTCCAAAAGGTATGTCCAATATGAAAGGGTTGTGACTCTTCAACAAGTGTTCATTGAATTCATATAAATAGATGGACTATAATGCTCACAAATACATTTTTCTTTTGCAATCAATTCCAATTTTCAGAAATTAGAGTAAGAGTTAGTGAATTCCGTGATTTTGCTAATCAAAGGAAATTCAAAACTTCGTTGTATCCCGAGAGGACCTTTGTCTTAACCCTCTAGCAACTTTGTGTAGGGGAAAATAGTTCTCTTTGGAAAGCGTCACCCGTGCCTCGAAGTTTACTATTTAATTCAATATCATCTCCGGATCTATCTTCTCTGAAATTCTTCTGCAATCAAAGAGAACTATTTTGAAGATGGCGACGGAGACTACCACCGCATTCAAAGTGATGAACCAAGAGTTTGTGAAACTTGACTGATTTGATGGCTCAAACTTCAATCGTTGGAAGGATAATATGTTGTTCCTTCTTACCGTCTTGAATGTAGCGTATGGTCTGAATCCAAACTTACAACCCGTGGAGGATCTCGCCCCCAATGCAAATCCAAAGGAAATTATAACAGTGGCCAAACTCAAGAACAAGCGTGAGGAAGACAATTTCACATGTCGTGGACACATTCTCAACACCTTGTCCGATCGATTGTATGATCTTTTCATGTCGATGCAATCCCCGATGCAAATATGGAAAGCTCTAGAAGAGAAATACAACACCGAGCGACAAGGTATCGATAAATTTTTAATGATGAAATATTTTGAATTTAAAATGCTTGATAGTATCCCGATCATGGATCAAGTCCATGAATTACAAGTCCTTATAAGCAGACTTCGTGACTTGAAAGTTGTTATTCCGAAAATGTTACAAGTCGGAGCTATCATCTCAAAATTGCCCTCATCTTGGAACAATTATCGGAAGAAACTTCTACATATGACAGAGGACTTCACTGTGGAGAAAATACTTAGGCATTTGCGCATTGAAGAGGAAACTCGAAAGCATGATGCAATGTACCTTCCCCAAAGTTCTAAATTGAACCATGTAAGCAAGTCCAAAAACCCTCGAAATGGTAAAAGAAAGGCCACATTCGAGACCAATGACATGCAAAACAAGAAGAAAGAAACTCGTAATTACTATGATTACAATAAGAAAGGACACTATATTAAAGATTGTAAACTTCTTAAAAAGAAGTAAGATACCACAACTTCTAAAGCCAATATGGTGGAGGATATGAACTTAGTGGCCATGGTTATAGAAGGGGTTGAGAATTTAAAGATTGGTATGATTACCGAACTCAACATAGCCATGACTGATAATTCTCATAATTGGTGGCTTGACTCTAGTGCTACTGCCATGTGTGTAATGACCGACAACAATTCAAGAATTATGAACTAGTGACAAACCGTAAAGTGCTTATGGGCAACTATCAGTCGGTTAAAGTGCTCGGTCAAGGGACAATGGAACTTAACTTCACATATGGGAAGAAATTGACTTTGACTAATATGTTGTATGTTCCTGATGTGAGAAAGAATTTAGTGTCTGTGAGTCTTCTATGTAACAAGGGGTTCAAGGTTATCTTGGAATCCGATAAGTTTGTTTTGCTTAAGGGTGATATATATGTACGAAAAGGATATTGTAATGAGGGTATATTCAAGTTGAGCATTGATATGAATAAAGTGAATTCTTCTGCTTATATTATTGAGTCTTATCCTTTGTGGCATGCACGTTTAGCACATTTTAATTTTAGAACTTTACAATATATGTAAAAGAATGGTTATATCAATCTAAATAATAATGAGTTTGTGGATAAATTTGAAATTTGTATTCAATCAAAAATAACCAAGAAGTCATTTCCTAATAAGTGTGAAAGGAATTCACAAGTGTTAGATTTAATTCATTCGGATGTTTGTTAATTCGATGAGACTCTAACAAGAGGTGGAAAACAATATTTTATCACCTTTATAGATGACTTTTCTAGATTTACTTATGTGTATCTCATGAAAGTAAAAACGAGGCTTTTGATATGTTTAAACGTTTTAAAAACGAGGTTGAGAATTTCTTTAGGAAGAAAATAAAAGCGCTTCGTAGTGATAGAGGTGGTGAATATTTTTCAAATGAATTTAATGTATTTTGTAAGGAATAATGTGTGGTACATGAGTGTTCTGCACCTTATACTCCACAACAAAATGGTTTGGCAGAAAGAAAGAATCGTACTTTAGTGGATATGGTTAATTCGATGTTGTTAAATGCTAAACTTCCATATAATTTATAAGGTGAAGCATTATTGACTGCATGTTATATTTTTAACAGAATACCATCGAGAAAATTCAAAGTATCTCCAAATGAGTTATGGAAGGGTCAGATGTCAAACTTAAATTATGTCAAAGTGTGAGGCTGTTTGGCTTACTATAAAGTTCCCGACCAACGGAGAACAAAGTTAGGCCCAAGAGCCATCAAAGGTGCATTCGTTGGATATGCCCAACATTTTAAGGCATATCGTGTTCTTGACTTAGTGTTAAATACGATAATTGAAACAAGAGATCTTATATTTATTGAAAATAAGTTTTTCGATGATTTAATGGATTCGAAAAAAGAATATCAACCAATGATCTCAAGTGATAAAACCAAAAGAAGTCTTTGTGACAATAAGGATATGGACTCGAGGAAAAGTCAAAGAGTGAGAAAAGTAAAGGATTTTGGTCCCGATTTCATTTCCTCACAATCTCTAACATTCCTTATTGAGGGAAATAGAGAATCTGTAATTAAGAAGATCCTCATAATGTTTAATGTAGATGGTGATCCACAATCCTATGGTGAAGCCATGATTTCTAGGGAAGCAGCTTTTTAGAAAGAGGCGATCAATGATGAAATGGATTCAATATTGTCCAATAATACTTGGATTCTAGTTGATCTTCCTCAAGGATCGAAGCCTATCAGGTGTAAATGGGTATTTAAAAGGAAGAACACTCCAACAGAGGGTTCTAAAATCTTTAAGGCTAGGTTGGTGGCTAAAGGATTTAGGCAAAAAGAAGGCCTAGATTATTTTGACACCTATGCACCAGTGGCTAGGATGACCTCCATTCGAATTCTTATAGCACTTGCATCCATCCATAAGTTACATGTTCATCAAATGGATGTTAAGACATCTTTTTTGAATGGTGATCTCGAAGAAGAAGTCTACATGGAGCAACCAGAAGGCTTTGTGCTTCCTGAGAATGAACACAAGATGTGTAAATTGATCAAATCATTATATGGTTTAAAACAAGCCCCTAAACAGTGGCATAGAAATTTGACTCTATTATTTTGTCTTATGGTTTTTTACATAATGGTGCAGATAAAATGTATTTACACTAAATTAACTGATAGGTATGGTGTAATTATTTGTCTCTATGTAGATGATTTGTTGATTTTTGGGATGAAAATGGAAGGTGTTCGTGAGACCAAAGAGTATCTAGCCTCAAATTTTAAGATGAAGGATCTTAACGAGGTAGATACAATTCTAGGTATAAAGGTGAAAAATCATGAAAAGGGCTTTGCATTAAACCAATCCCATTACATAGAGAAAGTATTGGAAAAGTTCAAACACTTGACTATCAAGGATTCGAACACTCCATACAATTCAAATTTTAAGTTAAGTGAGAATAATGGCAAGGTTATAGCGCAACTTGAGTATGCCAGCGCAATTGGAAGTCTAATATATGCAATGCATTGCACTAGACCTAATATCGCATTTGCTGTGTGCAAATTGGCGAGATTTACAAATTGTCCTAGTACTGATCGTTGGAAAGGAGTTTGTAGGATTTTTGGTTATCTTAAGAAAACAAAAAATTTGGGATTATTTTATACTGATTATCCTGCAGTACTAGAAGTTTACTCGGATGCAAGTTGGATTACAAGTTTAAGTAACAATAAGTTCACATCTGGATTGATTTTTACTATCGGAGGTAAAGTCATTAGTTGGGCCTCCAAGAAACAAACTTGCATCTCACATTCAATTATGGAGGCTGAATTTATAGCCTTGACGGCTACTGGAAAGGAAGCAGAATGGCTAAGAAACCTATTACTAGATATAAAGTTGTGGCCACAATGTAGGTTCACCATTTCCGTATATTGTGATAGTGAATCCACCATGTCTCGAGTGTACAATAAGGTATACAATGGAAAGTCTAGACATATAAGTTTGAGACATGAGTATGTAAGACAATTGATTAGGGACAGTGTGATAATTGTTACCTATGTTAAGTCAATTGACAATTTAGCGGATCCACTGACAAAAGGTT
The DNA here is from genome assembly GCA_039519145.1 of Kokia cookei. NCBI lineage: Eukaryota > Viridiplantae > Streptophyta > Magnoliopsida > Malvales > Malvaceae > Kokia > Kokia cookei. Next base: position 8,920,069 of record CM076901.1, on the reverse strand, counting down.
TGTCAAAAGATTTAGTTAAAAGTACCACCACTAAGATGGGATTAAAATCATTCTAATTACGTCATTGATAATGAAAACCCTACTTTTTTCTAGCCAAAAGTTAGTTTCAAGGTTCAAAGGGTAATAACAAGTTATTGAATGACAATGTGCACTAAAAACCATGATTTAGTGATTATATTTTAACAGGATGAGTTTTACTCTTAATGGATAGACATTAATTGTCATGTAATTCACCTATATAGACATGAAGTGGTGCCGCTTCAACGAGATTTTATTTATGGTTTTCTCTCGTACTTGTTCATGAAACAGGATGAGCACATGGCCATAACGGTGCTAAAACAAGTTAAACTCTTACTCTATTTCTTTACGATTATGTGTGAAATTTTACCGGGATGGGCTTTAAGAGTGATGGTTCAAGCAACAAGCCACCATTCACTTTTTTGATACTTTGAGAAGTTTGCATTAAAGAAAGGTTTAATCTCCGGACACCCTTCTTTATGCTTAATCTTTGTGTACTTATTTCCTGAAATTAGCAATCTAGTGAGGGATTGTTGGAAATTTATATATTGTAAATTAATGAGCACTATTCAAATTAAAAGTGATGATTTATCATATTTCAAATTTAATTGAAAAGTGATGATTTATCATCCAGTGGATACATTTCCATGGGATAAGTCTCTTCCAAAAGGTATGTCCAATATGAAAGGGTTGTGACTCTTCAACAAGTGTCTATTTAATTCATATAAATAGATGGATTATGATGCTCACAAATACATTTTTCTTTTGCAATCAATTCCATTTTCAGAAATTAGAGTAAGAGTTAGAGAATTCCGTGATTTTGCTAATCAAAGGAAATTTAAAATTTCATTGTATCCTGGGAGGACCTTTGTCTTTACCCTCTAACAACTTTATCTGTGGGCAAATAGTTCTCTTTAAAAACCGTCACCCGTGTCTCGAAGTTTACTATTTAAGTCAATATTGTCTCCGGATCTATCTTCTCTCAAATTCTTCAACAGGAATGACAACAATAAATTGTTAGCATTTGAAAATATTTAATCATAAAAATAATTCATGTTTATCATTTCTTTTAAAGGGTTAATGTATTATTTGGGGTTTGAATTTAACAATTGTTATTATATTGAGATAGAATTTTTTTTTGTCAAAATTAATTCTTAAATTTAATAATTATTCTGAACTTAAGACATAAAATTAAATCCAATTTTATTTAAAAATATTAGAGACTAAAAAAATTCAAATTCAAAATTTAAATTAAAAAATCAATATAATTACCAAATTCATATTTCAAATAATGCATTAGCCCTACCATAAATATTAGTATATAGTGAAAATATATTTTATCATAAATATCAAGAATAGGGATGAACACAACTCGATTCGAATTAAAAAATTTGAATTTCGAATTTTGAAATATTCGAATTGAGTTATTCGAGTTAAACGAATCAAGTTGAATTTTTTTTTTCGAATTTCGAGTTCGAATCGAGTTAAATTTTCGAATTCGAATAACTCAAATAAATCAAATAAACCGAATAAAACTATATTATTTTTAATTTCAAATTTATATTACTCAGGCTCAATTTACTTTACCTCATTTTCTCCCAAAGTCCAAACCTTTTATCTTATACAATTTTTTCCCTAAAGATTAAAACTCATTCATAAACTAAACCCAAAATTAATTTTCTCTTCTTAAAAAAAACTCTAAATTAAATAAAAATATATATTTTTTTAAATTATATAAAATTAAACAACACCAAATTAATTTTTTTTAATTTAACTCAAACAAATATATTCGATTCGATTCGAATTCTATTTCACTCGACTCGATTAATAAAAATTTCAAATTGAGTTAGGATGATGAAATAGGATTCAAAAAATTGATTAACTCTAAAATTTTTCATTCGATTCGAATCAATTCGATTCGAATCAATTCGATTGAATGTTCACTCATAATTAAAAAAACCAAAACCCTAGTAACTTAAGAAAAAAAAAAGAAGCAAAAACCTTCTAACTGTTTTTTTTTCCTCCCATTTTCTTCCTACATTTTCCGACTAAACAAATGCTCTTTAGGTCAAAGAAATGCTAGATATTTTACTTCGATTAACGTAGACTTCCAGCAAAACAGCACCACGTGTCTCTCTTCCCCAACAAACCACTGTTCAAACGACACGTATAACCCTTTCCATCACATAAAATCATTGACGTTCGCCTGCCCTTCCATACTTTCCCTCCATCGCTTACTCATGCGGTAAACCCCACGCGACTATTCATTCAGGTCCCGAGTTCAGCGAATTAATCCACGCGCCACTCTAAAGCCGTTCCCCAAAAGCCTCCCGGGTAAAACCTTGGAGGGTCCAATAAGATGATACCCCCACGTGACTGTAAGATACATTAAAAGAAGCAACCAATAGGAAATCCCCACGTATGAGAGAAAAGGAAAACACAACAGTATCGATTAGCAGATTTTCCGTTAGAGGCATTGGATCCAAACACAGGTCCCAACTCCCAACGGGTAGGAAGTGACACGAAGGCACGATGACGTCATCCCCGTACTTTTTTCTTTTTTTTTTCCATTCCCTAAATGAAGCCATTAAAATACAGGAAGGAAAGCTCAGGCATTTCCAGAGGAGAGAGGAAAAAAAGTGAGAAAGGAATAAAGACAGAGAACGAAAGCGAAGGTTAATATTACACTTTTGAATTTTGTTCTCCCTCTTCTTTTTCTTTTTTATATACAATTTCATTTGGTATCCTACATCTTTATTCTTTTGGGGTGTTGCAGGTGAGTTCAAATCAAAGCTCTTTTTCTTTGAAGTTTCTGGGAGGAATTCTCTCTCTCTCCTCTCAGCTGGACCAAAAAGAGGAAATTTCGGTTGGTATAAAAATGCAGGTGCTTGATAGAATGACTATTCCAATTCGCAGAGTTTGGACCGGTGTCGCCACCCGCTTCGGCGTTCGTAAAAGTGGTTAGTCTCAGTTCATTTGCCGCCGATTTGCTGATGTTGAATTTCCGTTTCAGCTCGAAAGAAAGTCTTTTTTTTTTTTTTTCCTTTTTCAATTATCAGACAATTTGGATTAAAATTTTGCTGTTAAAGTTTTAAAGAACTGAGTTTTATGAACTTGAATTTTAAAGAACAAGAATTTGCATGTGGGAATTACATGGATTTGGATTTGGATTATGATGTGTTGAAACAGCTCATATGAAGCTTCGAAAAGACATAAGCTGTTGCGAATACGAGGATGTGCGAGTGATGTGGGAAATGCTGAGCAGAAACGAGACAGAAACCATTCGATCCCCAACAACAAGTGAAGGAAGATGCAGAAAGAGACCATTGTGGAATTGCTTTGAATGGGCAAAGCGAGCTCCTTTTCTTTGTCGAAGCTTCTGAATCACTGTCAGTGTGTGTGTGTCTTGTTTCCACTCAGGGTTTTCAGTTTGTCATCCAATCTTGGACCTTTGTTTGTTATGGATATCATCGATCCAATGATAATAAAAGAAAAGAAAAAAAAGAAAGGGAGAGAATGGAGGGATTTGTTTGTGAGATTGCCCCTCTTCTTCCCTTTGGTTTTTCTTTTCTGTTATGTAAGTCTCAGTTATCTGTAGATATCAACCGTCGGTCATGTCCATGCTTTTTATCTCTGGTTCTATGTAATAAGCTGCTTGGTTGTTCTTAGTCTTTGAAAACATGCTTCCATGTTGGTGTGTCAGCTCTCCTCCAGGCTCTTTACTCTTCGATTAAGTTTATAAAAAGATGGGTCACTTTCATTTTTGTGGGTTTGTCTTTTTAAATTGCATGATAGGTGAAAAATCACAATCAATCAATTTTTAATTAGGTGGGTGGGTGGTGCAGTTTAGTTTGTCGTCGTGGGATGTGTGATTCATCCCACCACTTTGCACCAATCAGAAACTGCGGTGATCTTGAAAGGTAGAGGTCTCATAACCGTAAAAGTTTGTGATGTGAAACCCTTTTTTAATTATGCTTCTTGCTTTTCCCCTTCTTTTCTCGGTTTTAGTTTCAAATCAAATACGAGTAAAAATAATAGCGTTGATGAGGTTAGGAATTGTAGCATAAAAAAAAAAAAAAAAAAAATTAAAATAAATGTTCATTTAAAAAGATTTTAAGTGTGGGTTTGGATGGACGATACGATGCGTTTAATTTATTTTTTATCTCACGTTATAATATTTAATTTTACTGTCACTATTATTTTATCTATCTTTAATTTTTATAATTTTTAAAAAATTTATTGAATTGAAGTTTAATCAATTTTAAAAACATTTTAAACTTGTTTGAAGTAACATATTATTTTTTATGTCAGAAATATTATTTTATAGGATTTACTCCACAAAGTAGCTTAGGCCAAGATCGTCAACATTCACGTTCATTGAGCCAAGGCCCAAGATTACCATTCCATTGATCCAGTTCCTATCAACAAAAATACACAATCGCTTCAACCCACCAAATATCATATCATATTATATTATATAATTTTTTTTAAAAAATATTAAAATTATACATGAACTTTGATTTAATGTGTAATGTCATATATCAACTATGACATTAATATCATATCATATATCGTTTATTCATGGTTACCATATCAGTGTGTGAATTAATGGGTGTTAAATTTTTGTGCACATGAACATATGGCAACACAATATAGGCATCAAATTGAACATTTTATTGGTACAGGTACCACATTACACATTAGATGAAAGTTTAGGGATCAACTATGACATTGACCCTATACTTATTGTAAAAAGTTAAAGTGAAGATTTGAAAATTTTTGGGATGATGCGACTACCAACTCCTAACTAGACCTGTTCATGGGTCAGATTATTCACCCAAACCTAAAGACTCGTCCAAAATTTGAAAGGATTTGAATAAAAAAATTAGATCCAAAAAAAAGTTAAACCCATTTTAAGTAATAACCAAACTCAAACTCGAATATTAAAATTCTAAGCTTGCCCCACTTCCTAAGATTGTACTATAGCACATAAAACATTAATTCTATAATAATTTATAATAATATAATGTAAATATTAAAAAAATTTCTAATATTCCTATATATAAAATTTTAATAAATGAGAAAATGTATAGAATTATTAAATATTAAATTAATAATAATATAAATATTTTTTATAAATTTAAAAAATAATATGATCAAGCTTAAAATGAGTTTAAGTTTAACTTTACAAATATGGTCGGTAATAGTAGCGCGTGACGAATTTGGTAGATGGATGTGAGGACTATGAAGAAATATTGAGAGATGTAATGTGCTACAAGTTGAGTTTTGGGCTATTTATGATTGTCTCCAATTAGTTTGGAAGGATAAATGGGTAAATGTTATTATTGAAATAGATTGTACTTTAGCTATTAAAGTTATTCATGGAGACTACAAAGGACATTCAAATAGAGATTTAATTTTGTCTATCAAGAACTATATAGTCATGAGTGGAAAATACTCATAAAACAAGTACCTAGAGAGGTGAATTTTGCTGCTGATACTTTAGTTGATGCAAGGGTGAAGCCAGAAATTTTTTTAAAGAGGGTCGAAATTATATTTTAATTTTTGATAATCTATATCTTTATAATTTTTAAAGGATTACATCAAAATTTATAATTTTAGGGAGGAGCAAAGTGCAATTTTATTTTTACTAATTTAAATTTTCAAAAAAATTTAAAAGACCTAAACAACAATTTTCATTGGGGGGGGGGAAGGGCCATTGCCAACCCCCCTAGATTCGCCTTTGGTTTGATGAAAGATTATCCTATTGGTGCGAAAAATTTTCATGTGACTTCTCTATCAGTTGACGATCAGATACGATTTGACAGATATTTTTGGTTATCTAACCCTGATCCTATTGTTAACTATATTTTCTTACCATTTTCTCTCTCTTCTTCTCTTTAACTTTATTTCCTTACCATTTTCATATTGGTTTGCCTTCATATCATCCAACCTTCTATTACCAAATTGGTTACTTTGTTATTTGGACGTTGAATCTTCCTAAAAATATATCCCTATTCAACATTTAATTAACTCGAATTTATATAATACCCTTTTTATTTGTTTATGCATTAAATCACTACGTGGAGTCTGAATTTGGCAATTTTTTTGATATTGAGATTTAAACTTTTTTTTTTGTTCAAGTTAGGTTATAAACTTGACAATTATTCCCATGTTGAGGTTTGAATTTGAAAATTTTTCTCACATTGGAGTTTGAATTTTTTGTTCAAGTGAACCCTTGAACTTGACAATTATTTCCGTATTAGTACCTGAACTTGAAAATTGTTCCCACATTGGAGCCTGAGCTCTAGGGTTTTGAAGGGTTAACTTGGACCAAAAAAAAGTTCAAGTCCCAATGTAGGAACAAGTGTCAGGTTCAGAGCTTAACTTGGATAAGAACAACGTGAGAATAATTGTCAAGTTCATGATCTAATTTAGGCGAAAAAAAGTTCAAACCCCAATATAAAAATTTTTCAAATTCGAGACTTTTGTTGATACTCGGTATCAACGGAGATCAAAATGGAAGGGGACGATTTTCTCATTCAGAAAAGAGAGTGGAAGCCTCTTTCTCCAAATGGAGTGTCTGAAATTATTTGAATTATAGATATTTCTGGTCGGATCCCGAATCAGATTATTATACATTTTATTATAATTGTATAACAACCCTAAAAGTGATTTAACCTTTTTGTTTGTTTATTTGGGAGGTCGGGGGGTGGGGGTGGGGGAGGTTGAAGTAGATATCAAAACCACCAAATTAAAGCAAATGAAGCATACAAAAATGATTGATTCTGGCCATGGCTCCCAGTTAGTTGATAAAGATTACTTACTTCAACTACAAGTATAGGATTAAGGTGATGGTGAAGGCAGCGATTTCCATCTCCAACTGATCATCATTTATTAAACTAATTATTATGTTAAATACTTTCCCACATTTAACTCTGATTATCATATATAGTTAATTTGGCATTCTCACCAAACAGACAAAACTCTACCCATATATGCTCTCTTCTTCCCAATTTGCCCACTTCCTGTCTCCATTTAAAAATAAACCTTGCTTTTGCTTTGTGGAGGAAATTGATAGATCTAGAGAATACTTACCTTTGTCAATAATCTTTGAATAAAACCCATTATAATTAGCTATAATTGCTAGTTTACTCATGTTGTTGAGTGTTTTTCTTTGTCTTCTTAGATGGTAAGGTTATATATTTATATGATATGGGTACTGTTCATTTATGTGATATACTAGGTAAGTTTCATATATGTCAACACTAATCCTATTCTAGATTTAACACGTATTTATGCGGTCTCATACACGAGTGTGACTTCGCAGGAGAATGTGGGTACCTTTCTTGCAAACACTTTGCATCATACGAGCTCAACCTGCAAACTCCATCTGCGAACTTAATATGAACCTGACCCAAACCCATTCAAGCCTAAAGAAAGCAATAATTGTATATAAAATAAGAGTTATATTTGTTAAAATTTAATTTTTATGAATGATCTACCCGAATGAACCTTCGAGTTTAAATCAAAATAAAGTTTAAATATTTGATCTAGAATGAATAATTTGTTTAGGATTAGATTAAAAAATTAGAAAAAGCAATTTGTTTAGGTTTGTCAACCACTTGTTGGTAAATTCACAAGCTTTGCAATTCTTATTAAGACACAGATTTATTAAAGAAAGGTTCCTTAATGTAAAAGAGTGGGAAGGAAATGGATTCATATACTTTCTCTTAATCAAGGAATAAATTATTAGCCATTAATGTTAATGTGCATCTATAGTTATGGGACATGGTGCAAAGTTAGGCTCTCTTTTTTTTTTCATAGCAATTTGGACCCGAAATTTTAAATCTAAATAAAATACATGTTTTAAATCAATTTCAAAAAAGTATTAATATTAGAAAATTTATCATACGCGTACGCATGTGAAACTTACGTATTTAAAATATAGATTTGTGTTTAAAAATACCATATAATAAATAATGAAAAGTATGATTCAAAACTAATAATAATAGTTAATAACACGTGAAGTAGGTACAATATTAAAATAAAAACATTAGATTAGATTGTGAGTAAAACGGAATTTAAACACAAAAACATATCATATTAAGAATATGAATACAATTGCTTATTATTGTTTTATCATTAATCCTGAGTTGGTTTTTTGTTCATTTGTGAAACTAATTCAATCAACAACGTTATTCACAAATATATAAAAATTTAGAATATAGATATACGTATTAAAGTTTCAAATAAAAAATTAAAATTGCTTTAGATATACATTTATTGATTTTTAAATATAAAAAGATGGAAACACTCACATAATTATATAACATACTTTGCAAACAAAATGATTTTTTGATAATTTTATAATTGAGTTGAGACTCGGTTGATGGTTGACACCAACTGACAATTTCTAAATTGATCTTTAAATGTGTGTTTTTTTCAAAAGTGGTACATAAATTAGGATTTTCTCATTTTACTCAAAAAGTAGGGTAAATTTCCTAGTTGGTCATCTAACTTTTAGTGCGTTTTCATTTTAGTCGCCCAAGCATTAAATCTCTACAGTGGTTAACTGTACACGTCACATCTTGTTTGCATTTCCATTTTAGTCACACAACTTTTAGGTCACTTTCATTTTGGTGACCCAAAAAATATATTTTTTAAGTATTGATTGGGATAAAAGAATCAAGGATTAAAGTGAAAATATGGTATAAACTAAAATAATACACGGAAATTGTCAAATTGTACCTGTTTATCCCATTGCTGAAAATTATAAATTTGGGTTTTGAAATATATTTTTTAAATATTAGAATTCAAAATTATAGTAGCAAATCAATTGACATTATCACTAGATAAAAAAAAATTCAACAATTTATTTAATTTATTTTGATATTTTAAAATTATTTTCAAAAATCGTCAATGAAAATTAGTCTTACATTCTAAGCTAAAAACAAAGAAAAATACTTACAATTAATTAATTAATTAATTAATTTTATCTTCCATTTCAAATAAAACTCGTAATTTTTTCATCACTTCTTTACCCTAACAAAGGACAAGTAATTAACTTAATTAATTGCAAGTGTTTTTCCCTTTACTTTTAACTTAGCATGGAAGATTAGAGATTATATAATCGAAAGAAATTTAAGTTTTGTGGATAATTATTAAATATGAATTATTTAAGTTGATTTTGTTAAGGATAAATCTAGGAACATAAAATAAAATTTTAAAATTTAAAAAGAGATTAAATTAATTAATTTTAATATTACAGTAACTTGGTTGACATTATCAATAGATAAAAACTTTTCAGCAATCTATTCAATTTATTTTGATGTTTTTAAATTTAAAATTTCAATAATTAAAAAAACTAGAATTTCGATAATGGGATAAACAGATACAATTTGATAATTTTTGTATATAATTTTAGTTTCTATCACTTTTTTCACATTAATCCTTGATTTTTTTTACCCCAACCAATATTTAAAAAAAAATATTTTTTGGATGACCAAAATAAAAGCAACCTAAAAGTTGAATGATCAAAATGAAAGTGTAAATATGATGTGACATGTACAATTAACCGCCGTTAGAAACTTAATGCTTATATGACTAAAATGAAAGCGTCCTAAAAATTAAGTGATCAACTAAACAATTTACCTTAAAAAGTATATAATATCCGATAAGAGTGGATCATATGGCATGTTTTTATTGACTTACATTTTTTTAGTAAATTAAGATAAAATTTATAGTTTTCGTATCGCTTTTGATAAAAAACAATTTAAGATTAATGTGAATTTTTTATTATTTAATAAAACAAAATATTACATAGAAATATTTAAATATGAGTTATCCAAGGAAGAGACTTATTTCAAAATCTCTTTAACGGGGTTCCTCGAACATGTGCAACATTTCCTCGCTAGAAAAAACTATTTTTACTATGACATCTGCTATCCAATTAGTCTCTCTAAGAACGTATCCCAATGATTATTTCTTTTCAAAGGCTAGAAATTTGTTGAATTCTACTTATTAGCGTAATTTTCGATTCCTCAATCGAATTGTTAGTAATCCCTATGACATTCTCAAGATTAATATGAAATATAAGGTAGAGTTGAAAGACATTTATTAATAAAGCTTGAAAATATTAGCATTAAAGGAAAGGTAGTAAAATGGTAGGTGGTAAGAGTAAGAAATTAGAATGTAATGGAAGATTTTGATAAATGAAAGAGATGGGAGGAAGGTTAAAGTAGTGGGTGGGGTTAGAAGAACTCAAAGAAAGATGATTTCAAGGCCTTCTTTTTGCACCCTAAAGTATGCCTTTAGCAATTGAGTAAAGAAAACTTGAGAAAATTTTGTTTTTAAAGATACTTAGAAGCTTGCTTTATGAGATATACCAAAATAATTAAGCAAAGTGATGATTTGTTTTGGTTTAAATATGCTTTGGATGGATAGTGAAATGCATTGCTCTTTTGCCTTGCATTGCACTCTGGTGAGGCTAAATATTAAAAAAAAAAATTATCACCAATTTAATAAATAATAACCCATATATTATAAATAAATCTTCATTTAAAATGAAATATTGATAGATTTATATTAAAACTTTATTTGATAATAATTATAATTTCAAAAGTTTATGGAAGACAAATTCAAAAATTTGAAATTTTAAGTAAAATAAAAACATAAATGATTATAAAAAGGGAACAAACAATCCCCGTTTGTGATTCGTTTGTCGATACAGTCAGATTTATTTTGCGAAACAGCATGCAAAATTGTTGATTTTAAATTAAATCAATTAAGCTCATTAATATTGACTTTTTCACCGTCACATTTTGCTAACATTATAAACAATAATACATGATGACAGGGATGGATCTAGGGGCGTCAAATTTTCAAATTTTTGAATTTTATATATAAATTATCATGTATTTTAAATTTGGTGTCCATGTTGTATAGCATTAGTCTCCCTTGGGCAAATAATAATAGTAATCAAATATTACTACATGATGACCTTAAAAGACTAAGCATATAGGTCCAATATGGATTTTAAAGCCAAATCCCAAAATTATTTGATTTGACCCACACTCGTATATATTATGTTAGTGACTTTCTTGTATTTTGATTTGTATGTCTCGTTAAGAAATTATCTTCCTCCAGTAAAGTGTGTTGATAGAAAAAGAAAGGAGTTTGATGCCAAGACTAAGAGCATAAAGTAAAAAAAATACAAATTATCTTCCTCTCGGCTCCTTATGTAAAAGACCTCTCGATAAATATTGTTGCATAAATTATATTATTTATTTATTTGACTTATTATTTTTTCTTTTTCCTAGTATGTTGTTGTTTGATTTATTATTACAATATTCAAGTTTTTCGGTTAAATTATGGTCAACAAAAAGATCGAATCTTTTTTCAAGAAAATTGTGTCAGAAAGCAATAACGATCAATCGGTTCCTCAACATTCTATTATTAGTGGAGAAATATCAAATATCGAATCTTCCCAATCTCCTAAATGAGATATCAAGTATTCTCAATCCCAAGCTCTTGAACACGATATCAAGTCTTCCCAAGCTCTTAGATGAGATATCAGGTCTTCTTAGTTCCCAGATCCTGAATGAGATATCAACTCTTCCAAAGCTCCTGAACAAGATATCGGGTCTTCTCAAGTTCCTGAACATCCTTGTAAGGTTCCAAGAGTAGAAACAAAGGAGTTTGATGCTTCTTCTTTAGAGCGTGATCCGAGACTTCAAAAAAACTATTTGGTATTACCCTCCAAATTAATAGGATGAAGTCCGTGGATCTTACATTAAGTTTGAGCCATATCAACTGATTCCTCCAAGTGAGGCTCCAACATCTCCTCAGTATATTGACAAGAATGGACGCCGATTTATCCCATCTTGGGACAAGTTATTCGTGGCTCAAGTTTTCACCAAGTAAGAATGCCGCATGTTGCCTTCCTTGTTTTTTCTTTAACAATTCATTTAGGCATCATGGAAATACTTTTACAAGCCAAGGATTTCAATCATGAAAGAAAGTCAATGAAGGATCTAAATGTCCTTTTGTTACTCATGTGGGTAAGGATGCAAATTCTTTACATAAGAATGCAATGAAAATTATCTCGATCTTCAGAATTCCTTGCAAAATATTAAGAGGATTATTGAAATATAAAATTCTGAACAAGTTGCAAGAAATCAACTACAGCTCAAGGTCTCAATAGATGTTGTCAAGTGGCTTTTATTTCAAAGTTATTCCTTTAGGGGACGCGGTGAAACACAAGATTCAAGAAATCAAGGTAACTTCCTCGAACTAATAAAACTTTTAGCTTCTTATAATGAAGATATGAAGGCAATTGTCTTAAAAATTGCCCCTCAAAATGCACAATATGTCAGTCTGACTATTCATAAGGAGATTCTTTTTATTTTGGCGAGTAAAATCCAAAGATGCATTCGAGAAGAGATTAGAGATTCAAAGTTTTGCATTATAGTTGATGAAGCTCGTGATAAGTCAAAGAAAGAACAAATGACAATTGTATTGTAGTTTCTTGATAAAAAATGCTTTATACATGAACAATTCTTTGATTTGGTTCATGTGAAGGACTCCACGTCGTTAGCTTTCGAGAAGGCAATCTGTAAAGTTCTTTTACATCATTGCCTTAATGTGGATGATATTCGTGGTCAATGATATGATGGTGCAAGTAATATGCGTGGCGAATTGAACGGCATGCAAGCGTTATTTGCTAAAAAGTGTCGATTTGCATACTATGTTCACTACCTCGCTCATCATCTCAAATAAACTCTAGTAGGTGCTCAACCCAACAAACTCTATCAACCCCGCTAATTCTGATATTCCTTCAAACCAAAACCTCACCCAAAATATCCCTTCAACTCAATCGTAGCACCAACCTATCCCACCGCTCTCCATTCCTCTTTCATCATTCTCATAGTTCATAGTGACATTGACCATACCACTAGCTTCCAACCCAGCTACTTCCATTCCACCTGTTGCCTCTATCCACCAGCTACCACTGACAGTGGCAGAGCTAGGATGTTAATATTAGGGGGGCAAGTTAAAATTAGATGTTCTACGTAACAATCGATTTAACCATATAAACTATCGATTCAAAAGAAGAAGAAGCATTATTCCATCATAACAATCGATTCAAAAAAAGAAGAAGCATTATTCCATCATAACAATCGATTCAAAAGAAGCAGTTTTCCAACATGACAATCACTTTAAACATATAAAAAATCGATTCAAATTTCATAAAAATAAAATTAATATAGCTAGATATAGTAAATCAACTACTAATGAAAAACTTGAATATACATTATTTATCTAGTTGACAACTTAAATTCAAATAACTTTCGACTTGGTTAACCATTTTTTATTCCGTTTTCACCAGAATATTCACTACTTCACAAGCTATCATTTGACATAATTTTAAACAAAATGATCATGATTTTCTTCCTCCCCTTCACTTCGGCCAAAATTGACTATAACATTATCTAGTTATTTTTGTTTTGGTTTACACTTCTAATAAGTTAGAAACTGTCTCATAACCAATTCCCATCCAAAAACATACACATTTCACTTAATTTTGTAAACTTCCATCGATATCCTTTAATGGCAACTTTTAATATACTTGATAAAATAAAATAAAAAAACTATTGGTACATATATATATAAATCAAGCTTCAGAGATTCAAAATCTATGAAAATTTTAAAGAAAAACATACCTTATACTTAAAGTTTGGAGGAAAAATGATAAATATTTTCTTCTTTTCTTGCTAGGCACGAATATGAATAAGAAAGATGATAAAAATATGTTCATCTTTTCTTTATATATATATATATATATATATATATTATATTACTTCTAAAATATTATTATTTTAAGTAAATTATTAAATAAATATTAATTTGCTATTTAACAAAAATATCATTTTAAAGTTATCATAAATAATTTAGCTTATTCAAGAATATTTTCACTTGGCTTTTATCAAGAATAAAATTTTTACTATTATTTTTAATACTAAGGGGAAAATTTCAAAAATCTTAAACCTTGAGGGGGTTACTTATCTTTTTGGGAGGGTCATACCATATATATAAAGAGGAAAATTAAAAAAATCTTAAACTTTGGGGGGTCATGCGCCTCTACTACACTTCGCCATTGACCACTAAGTCTCAACCATCCTCTAGTATCTCCTCCCATAACCTTAAAGAACAATTGGATTATGAAATGACATAACACTTTAAAATTTCTCATCTGTATAATTGAAAAGGATAAGACAACATTTAATCTCTGAACTTAGCTACTTTTTTAATTTAATCTCTAAACTTTTTGTTTGGTCAATATTAATCCATAAACTTGATAATTTTTTATATTTTTTATCCATGAGATGACGTGATATTTTATGAGATGACGTGACACTTTGATATTATGCAACATTGTCACTTAAAATCGAAAAAATTAGCAAATTCAAAAACTAATATAAACAAAACAAATATTTGAAGACCAAATTAAAAAATATATATTGTATGCTAAATGCTAAAATTTACTTAGAATTTTGCTCAAAGAATTTACATGGAATAGAAAGTAAAGCGTTTGGGTGGTAGAGGAAAAATTGTTTTATGAATCCTCCGTATGACATCATCCATGATTTCTACGAAGTAAAAATAAAACATCATCTTATCTTTTTGATTTAATATAATATTTGGTACTTGAACTTGAAATTTTTTTTAATTTGATACTTAAACTTTTTTTTGATTCAATTTGATACTCAAACTTGACACTTTTTTTTAATTTGGTACGTAAACTTGACTCTTTTTCCTAATTTGATACTTAATCTTTCTTTTTTTTATATTAATTTGTTATGCATAAGTCAATACCTATTTTTAACATGGATTTTCTTTAAAACTGACAATATTTTGGTAGCATAACAAAAAAAATTCAACATCGTTATTGTTTTGTGTATTTTTTATAATATTTAATAAATTTAAGTATCAAATTAAAAAAAAAATGTCAAGTTCAGATATCAAATTGGATCCAAAAAAATTTAAGTATTAAATTTAAAAAATGTTAAATTCAAATAATAAATTAAGTAAAAAAATTGAGATATCAAATTAATAAAAAAATGTCAATTTTAAATACTAAATGTTATATTAAATTTTTTTTTAGACATCCATGATCTCTTTTCCAAATATACAGTGAAAGAAAAAAATATATGTTTATTTTTAATTAATAAAAATGATGATAAAATATAATCATGGAAGAGAAATGAATTTTGGGATAACATCCGAAAAAGAAAACTAGAAACGTGGCAGCCACGTGTAAGTAGTTTAGTAACAGACCTACACAGGTTGGCTCTCCTCCACGCGACTCATCCATCCCCATAAAACCCCGCCACTGCACTTCATTCCCTCCACTTTAAATTACATACTACAAACTCAATCTATACTAACTCTATACATTTCCCCCATCCCTCTCACTCTCTCCTCTCTCAGAATTCTGAGTTTTGATGTTTAAAGAATAGAATCTGTTAAATCCTAAAAGCTTTTTCAATATAAAATTGGAGGTGTTTATGTTTTCAATTTAGATACGTTTAGGTGTTGGGAAGAGAGTGAGATTAAAGGATCAGTCTGTGGAATTGAATTTTGTGAGTGCCCCCCCCCCCCCAATGGTTGCTGCTACCCTAAACCCCAAACACCTGGGAGAAAGTGGGCTACTGCCTCCTTTGTTGCCCTCCGACCCCCACAATTCCATCCCTCCGCCCCCTCAAAATTCCCGAAAATGTTTCTCCACCTCCTCATCCCACTCAAATTCTTCCACAAAACACACGACTTCATCGGCTATTAAGAGGGCTCAACCGGTGGAGAGGAAACATGAGGTGACCCCGCCGTCTAATAAACCTATGCATTTGAAAACTGACAACGCTAACAACAACACTGCTGACAAGGTTAGCAAAGCTAAACCAGCTCCATCATCATGTCCCACAAAGAAAAAAACCATCAAGAGGCGCAAACCGACGCTGGAAACGAGAAGAACAGAGCAAACCGAAATTTCAAAGACGGAGCGGTGGCCGGCGAGGTTAAGGCTACCCAACTCGGTGACTAGTAGAAGCATGGTTTGCAGCGATGAGAGGAAGAGATTAAACGGTTCTGTTAATGGCAATGTACTTGGGGCATTGCAAGATTCCATGGCTGATAATAGAGATATAACAGCCGTTACTCCCGTAGAATCTAAGGCTCAACGTGCTCTCGCTGCTTCTGATACTGAAAGTGTTTCTTCTGGTAGTACGTCAGGTTCTCCGCAAAGTTCCTCCGCTAACGTAAACGTTAAGCGTGGGCCTCCGGGAATAATGGTCTCCGCTCGGTCCTGGCAACAGACTGCTAATCGGGTATGCCGGTCCCTTCATGGCTCGCCTGTTCCTAAGAAAAATACAGCGCACACTAAGCTAATTGTTCTAGACAAGTTCGGAACTGATACTCCTTTGTCGTCTCCAAAAGGTGTATTGAACAGCAGAGGACAGTTATCGCCGATTCATGGGCCAGTTCGGCCTACGTCACCGAGTAAGCTTGGGTCATCTTCAACGAGGGGAATGAGTCCTAGACTGAGGAATGGCTTGGATGATAATTTGGTAACTAGGCCGTCGATTTTGAGCTTCGTTGGTGATGGCTTTAAGATTGGGGAGAACAAAGTTTCGGATGCTAATTTGTTGAGGCTACTTCATAACCGGTGGTTGCAGTGGCGTTTTGTTAACGCTAGAGCAGATGCTACTTGGTCTTCCCAAAAGTCTAATGCAGAGGTACGACTCTAAGAAGTGACTTTGAATTTCTCTCGTTCTGTTTGTTTGCTTCAATTTTGCATGCTTTACTCTTATAAAATTTATAGGAATTCGCTTTTACGGTAATTTTGGTAGTACAGCTCGCAGCATTAAACGTTGCATACCAACCCCATTTTGAGGATTTTGGCTAAGGTTTACTTTTAGAATGTTGCCTGGCTGCAGGCATTTTATTCTGTCTTACAGTCTGGAATTTCAGGGTTTCTTTAATTTAAAAAAAGCTCAAGAACAGTCCAGACTAACAATTGTATTATGTCTGATAAAAACAGAGAGTGGTGTTCTTGGTAGAGCTGAAATTCTTTAGGCCACTTCTGCTTGATCGAACTTGGCACCCTGCCTTTTTTGGTTGTAATTGCTTTTGTGGTGTAGAAGTTCTGTAGTATGCAAGCAGCCTGTGAAAGTTGTTTTGTGGCTTAAAATGAGTTTGATCATGTTAGGGAGAGAGGCTGCAGTATTGGTGAAATTAGAAATTTGGGGGGATGGTGGAGGGGGGATTTTATTCCTCTCATGGACAAGTTTTTCTTCCATTATAAATAGCTTTTCCATAAGAGTGTAAAGGGATATTTTTAGTACAATCTATGATAAGTGATGACGGATAGAATTGGATCAAAGAGAATGCATGCCTGATTTTCACAGGTTTTTCCTTCGGACCAAATCCAGAGGCCATGTCAGACACTGAGATCAGTAGGTTTTGATTTTGAAATAATATCGGAAATCAAGAATGCTAAATGTTCTAGAAGAACATGCTGGTTCATCGGTTGCTGATTTTCTTGCACTAAGGAACCAGTCAAAGAGGGCATTCATATTGCTGGAAACAACTTGATCAAATTAGAGGCAAGCAGAGGTTGCAGATTACATGTATCTTAAAGTAGCTATGGTTGATTACTTATTGACATCTGAGAAATGAGACACAAGTGAAATAAAAGTTGCATTGATCACCATCTCTTGTTTCTCAGATTAGTTACAGTTATTGTTTTTTATTATCTTCATTAAAATATGAGGAAGAATCCTTTTATCGTGTTCATATAACAGAAAAGCCTCCATAATGCATGGACTACTACCTCGAAACTGCGAGAATCTGTTAGAGCCAAGAGAACTGAGTTACAGTTGCTGAGGCAAAACTTGAAGCTGATTTCCATCCTCAAGGGGCACGTAAGAACCATCTCTCCCTTGTTATTTCCATCATGTTAAAAGTCAGGGCAATGAAACTGCACACTTGCTTGCTAAACAATTCTTTCTCTTTACTGAGGATGTCATTTGGATGGAAGAATACCCACCTTTTAATCTAATGAAGTTCAGTTTACAATCAAACAAAAAAGAAAAAGAACCATCTTTCCCCTGTGGATGTGTTTCTTGTTGACTTTATTTTTTCTTCATTTGTTTCACTTATTCTCATCATTTTGTTGATCTCAATTATTGCTAGTTTCTCATTGTCTACCTCTATGGTTGTGTCCCCCCCCCCCAAGTTGTGCTTGAAGCTGCTCGCTCATCTGAAGAAACCTGGAATTCATGTTCTTGTCTTCTATAACCATCGTTTCTTTCAAATATCTGATTTAAATTGCATGTTTCAATTTATGAAATCGAAGGTTTTCCATCTAATGACAACTCATTATTGTGGTTGATGAGTGCAGATGATATTTTTGGATGAATGGACTATCCTGGACCATGATTATTGCAGTTCTTTGTCTGGGGCTACTGAAGCTTTGATGGCTAGCATGGTCCGCCTTCCAGTAGTTTGTGGGGCAAGGGTAAGTTTCTTCTTCTGCGTGTTGACAATTTCCTTTAAGGTTTGGCATTTTAGTTGCCAATGGGTCTTAAAAGAAACATCTTGCTTGTCTTTTTATTTGTACAGGTTGATGTCCCAAAATTGCAGGATGCGATTTGTTCAGCAGTTGATTTATTGCAGGCAATAACACTCTCTATACACTCATTGTTGTCAAAGGTAATGCAGATTTTAATCCTCCATGAAATGCAGATTTTAACGATTTTGATCAGTTCCTTTATCCTTGGTTTAGGTAGAAAAAGTAAAGTGTTTGGCATCTGAACTTGGGAGTTCAAGTTCAAATGAGGTGTCATTACTTTATCAATGCAGAGAACTTTTGTCAGCAGTTGCAAGCATGCAGGTAAAATTGTTGATCTGTATTGTCTTTTGATTCATAGGAAATGGGCAGATATAAAATATTGTGTTAAAAGTTGGGGGTTGTGTAAATGGCAGGTGAAGGAATGTAGCCTTAGAACGCACATCTCACAACTAAACCGTTCACCTTCCACCTTTGACAACAAAATTCCAAGGCTCATCCGATTTCAACTACGTCCTCTATTACCAACCTGCCTGCCATTTCCAGTTCCTAATAACAAAGGACTGAATGATACATGACAAATTAGGTGAAAGTGCAGTTTGGAAGAAATGATTAGTGATTGTGAAGGCAGGTTAGATGCCTTTCTTTTTTAGTTTTGTATAGGAGGAAGGGAAGTGTGTAAATGCGTATCAATGTTGCTTCTAATTCCATACGAGGAATGATGGGTTCACACGCGTTTCCCTTCTGGTTGAAACCCTAATGGTTTTTGGATTTTAATAATAAAAAAGAGCCACGTGATCACATAACAATGAAGTTCCTCCGTCTCAGTCGTGGGTTCGAGCCCAATGGCGGGCGTTCTTCTTCTTCTTCTTCTCTGATGTTTCGTGCTTCGCGCGAGGATTTATATAAAACGGTGAGTGAGACCATCGCCAACCCAATGGAGTCAAAGTTTGACTTCAGCGATTGTACATATAAACCTTGAATTGTGCCGTCAGAGTTGAACGCCGTCATACAGACAAGCTTCTCAGCATTGGCCTATCATTAATTAATTAATTAATGTCATCGTTACTATACAAAATTTATAATACTATTTTCCCAAAATAATTTATGTATTTTCGTTTCCTTGTAATAAAACAACATCATAGATACCGAGTCAGATATAAATTCATGATTTATGTATAGAATTTTGATTAATCAAATAGCAAGGCATGTGAGGTCAACCAAATAGTCCTCCTTTTATGTACAGCTAGTAGTTATGCCAACCAAGTAAATCACTGAATTGGAATTGTACATAAATAAATGTTTTAGCTTTTAAATGGTTTACATTCACCACTGTTATTTAATTTTACATTCAACTTTGTTGGATTGAATTTTGATATTCTATTTCATTTTAAAATAATTTGAAGATACGTTTTAATAACTATATATTTTATACGTTATTTTAATCACAATAAAAAAATAATTAATATTAAATATTAATCCGAAAATTTATTTTACAACAAAATTAAACTTAACTTTTGTAATTATATAACAGGTCTTTTTTTTTTTCATTAAATAAAAACCTTACGTTAAAAATAAAATCACAAAATTCATGCTCAAATATTCAGTGGAAAATCTTAATTTTTTAGAAAAAAAAAAAAAAAAGTTTGTGACAAATTTCAATAAATTGGAGTAGCAAGTTTACCAAAATTCTTGAATTACTATGGCAAACAACAATTAAAATAAATTATAATGATCATCTATAAATATGAGAATCAATTTATGTTTTAATCTTTTATTATTATTTTATATAATTATAAGATCACACTTTATACAAATGATGAAATATATATTAAACACAAATGTTTAAAAAAAATAAAAGAAATCTCAAAAATCATGGTCCATGATGGTGGTCGTCACCATTTTGCTACCGTGCAAATTCGTCTTTGTTTGATTGGAATTAGGCTTGTCAATGGATAACTTGTAGATGAAGCCAATTTAGGTTTTAAAATTACCGGGTCAGTTTTAGTTTCGGAGTTTGGATTGGATCATTTATATCGAATATTATGAGTTGGTGAATCGTTTATGTTTCTGCTTATTTTGAGGTTGAGATGAGTTGGAAGATGTTCGGTGATTTACTTGATATCAAGAATTACATGGGAACAGGCTTTAAAGTTGGAGGAGAAGTGTCCGACACAATACATTCGGAGTTGAAAGGTATGTTTGTAGTTGGAGGAAGAAGGTTCCTGGAAAGGTAGAAGGTGAAAAAACAGTGGGGTTGGCTTGGTTTCTTCAAAATCGTACAAACAAAGCTGAATCTTGTAAACAGACACATGCATGTATAACGTGGAAGATTCCCATGCATTTGATTGTAGCTACCAACCATGAAACTGAATGAATATTGTACAACAGTGAGGCGGTGATGACAAATTAAAAAATAATCAAGTGGAGTTTTTAATTTATAAAGAATCAATTGAATTGAATCAATTTTCAACTATAGCAAATGAGAGACGGGAAAAATGATTCGACATAAGAAAAAGAAACTAAAATAGAATATGATTCCTACGAAGACAAAAATGAAAAAGAATTCAGTAATTGTTTAGTTGACTTCAATTTTAGGTGGCATCCGTATTTCGAGACGTGGCCTTTTAGCAGGATGTGGGCTTTCCACTTCATCATCGCCGCCGGAAACGAAGAAGTTTGACGGCGGGAATTCCGGCAAAGCCGGAAGGTTGAGGTCAAAGCCCCGCTGGCTGGTGGTACTGGTGGAGGCTGATCTTTCAGATGTCGTAACGCCTCTAGCAGACCCAGCACCGCCTTCATAGTGCAAACGCTTGTGACCTCCCAAGGCCTGTCCGGAAGGGAAGCTTTTGTGACAGATGGAACACTGGTGGGACCTGCCGCTTGGGTTGGAGGTGGAAGTGGAAGAGGTGGTGGTTGAGGTTGATTGGTCCTCGTGAATACCAGATGAAAGCTTTCGGTGGCTGGCTTTGTGGCCACCCAAAGCCTGGTAAGAGTTGAAGGCCTTGTTGCATACTTTGCACTTGAATCGAAGTTGTTGGTCGGTTGGAGTGGGAGAACGGTGGCTGTGAGGAAGTGTAGAGGCGGAGGAGTCAGTAGCGCCGCGAGCGAGCATGAGAAGGCAGAGAGCAAGGTATTCATCCTCGTTGGGGAGGTGGTCCTCGGAACGCGGCCGCTTAGAACGCTTACCCTTACTAAAAGAGTCGAGGCAAAGGAAATTGGTGGAAGTGACAGGATGGAAGTGAAAGGGGGGCGTGGCAGTGGCAGGTGTTGGAGAGTTGAGAGCTTCTAAAGCCATCTAATTCAGACAGAGGAAGAAGTGTGGAAGAGGAAATGATTAGGGAATTGTGAGATGAGGAGTGAGTGGGGGAGAAGAGGTGGTTTTAAAGGGGGCGGAGGGAAGGAAGGTGCGAGACAAGTGGTGAGAAGGTGAGTGGAGTTGAGCTGAGTCAAAGAAAGGCGGTTGGATCTAACAATAGTAGTAAGAAAGGGGCAAGGAAAGTAGAGTGTGGGTCCAGTCCGGAGGTGTGTGAAATGAATTTTCTCAAACGCATCGGCTTTCCAAGTCAACTCCCCAAAAGGGGAACGCGGTGCATCGCAGGACCTACTGCTACTGCTACTGCCTACACCCCTTTTTGTGCAGTGATAGAAAGCAATGGAGGATGTTCATCGTCGGTGGATCTCCACTTGTCCGACCACCATATATCATTGGAAACGACGTGTCTTCCACTCCCACTATGTACCCAACCAAACAAAACAACTGTCGGTAATAGTAATAAACGAAAGCGGTGGCAATTTGTACGTCGGCACAGCAGCTTCCAAAACTACTCCCATGAATTAGGGGAATACTTGACTAAAACAGAATTGATGGTAGATTAAAATAATCAAATATTGAATTAAACCAACTTGGAATAGAATAGATTGCCCTCTTAAGTCATCTCTTACATAATCTCTTTTTTTTTTTTATTTAAAAGAGTCATTCATTATAATCTTATGTGATAGTCTGATAATAAAAAATATTTATTATCTCAGGTGTTACTTGAATTCGAGTCAAATTAGTCACATTTATTGTTCAAATTTTATTCTCTTATTGTAATTCACCAAAGAAAAAATTCATTTAAAAATAAAAATCATTCAGCAATCCACTCTTTCATTACGTCAACTTATCACATACTTTAAATCTCATTATGACCATGTAAAATGGGTTACGGAATAGATGATTTATAAAATATAATAAAATATATTGTATGAAATTAATTAATAACAACACATAAAATATTTATATTATTAAAATAAAAAATAAATTAAATTGTGAGTGAATTAAAATATAACTATGTTCATACAATTAAAATGTAAACATTATATAAGAATAAAGCTTTTATATTAGTAATAAAAATTAATGTTTTATTGATGTAAATAGCACGGTTCAAATCCAACCGGATGCAAATTTTTAATTGGGATTTTTAAATAGAAAGATTAAAATATTCTCAAATAATATAACTTATTTTAATTACAAAATTATATTTTTCTAAATTCTTTAACAAAGTTGATGTCCGGCTAATTTCAATGAGTTTTGTGTTTGTTTGGATCACCAGGTCAACTCTGCTAAAACTCAATTGTTTTTTTTTTTCATCTAATGTGGATAGGTGTGTGGCGGAACGCATTGCACATCGATTGAACTTTCATTTAGGTCTTGTTTAACATTGCTGTGAATAAGTATTTTCGACTTGAAAAATGCTTTTGGGAGAAAAATTATACTAAATAAGTAACTTTTGATTGAGATTTTTGGTTTTTCAAAATCACTCTTGACCAAATGAAGAATTTTTTACTTTTTTTTTTCCCAAAAATACTTTTGAGTGCTTAATTATTTTTTCATCCCTCCAACAAAATGTTATTTTCTCTTAATATTTATTGCTTAAAAATATTTAAAACTTATATTTCTTACATTAAAATATTAACAAGTTATAATAAATTATTTTTTATATTCTTATTAAAATATCATAATATTAGTTATTTTGAACATTATTTAAATGCATATTTGTTATATTATAATATACAATAAAAATAGATTTATGTATATGGTGAGTTTTGACATACCAATTATAGGATTGATAAAACCTTAAATTTATCATTCAGTCAAAATTTCATTTTAATGTATATTTGTTGCATAAATTATAAGTTAGGGTTCTTATATTTCTTATATTAAAAAAAACCCTAACTTATTTTTTCCAAAATCATTTGTTTCTTTTTGTTTTTGCCTAACGATGGTGTTAGCTTTCATGCTAGCTATCGCCTGCCTTTTTTTGCTACCCATCAACCCTCTTTTTCTTTCTTCTTCTCATTCACTTCATACGTATTCTCTCTTTTCAGTTTATAAATCTATTTTACGAGTATCTTTGTTGTCTTCACAAATTGTGATGGATAGATGATAATGCCTATTATCGTTGAACATCATCAACCACTGACAGTTTTTTTAAAAAAATGGGTAGCTCTTCGTTGACTTTTTAATTTATTTCTGTTTTGAGTTTCAAAATAATAAATGATTTAATGAGTTTGTTTGAACTCGTGTTATCTTAAGTTTTTTTTTTATGTTTTTTGTTTGTTTGTACATTGTTTAATAAATATTCACTTTTAGAAGTTTTTGTCTACTTTTGTAGTACGCTTTTTTTGTCTTGCTCATGCATGTAGTCTTGTTTTTGCGAATAATTTTAGGGTTGATTTTATCGCAATCTCCTCTAGTTTGATGGATACTTGATTCTTTTACCGATTTATGCCCGTCGTTTTGGACTATCTGGTGTTGATTTCCTTATTGTATTAAGTGCTTGCAATCATTTCTGATATGTTACGCTTGAGTTATAACAGAATCGATTATCAACGTGCCATAATATCTATTGATACTGAAGCTAAAGCTTTTATTGTATTGATGGAGCTTATCCTTTAACGCGTACAACAGATATTTGTTATTTTTCCCGCAAATTATATGATTTTATTCATAGAATAAATAAATAAATCTCTCTTAAAAAAAATTAAAAATTAAAAATATTCTCAAATAATATAATTTATTTTATTATGATTACAAACACTAACTAAATCAAGTTCTATTAATATTATAGATTTGTTTTATAACAAATCGATATTCCCATCGTTTATGAGTTACAATTGTCGCACAAATTCAATTAATACTTAAAAATATTTAAACTCAAATAGAATCAAATGATTTGTAACAACAAATATCAAATATAATATTTAGAACTCAAATCCAACTCTCTTGTCCATTTTATGATAATATTTTTAATTTTTATATCTAATATAATGTATATATATATATACCAAAACGTCAATTATTTCTATTTGAAATTTTAACAAAATATATAATTACTAAATTTTAAGTAAAATAATATATTTAAAATATGAAAACAATATCAACAGATATAAACTAAATTAAACTAGTAGTAGATGAATTTAAATAAAATTTGACCAACGTGTCTAAAAATCGAAATCGAAAACTACATTTTAGTCATCCCCTGCTTCATTAAAATAAGATAATTTGATTAGTTTGGTACTGAATATGGATGCAGTACATACGCTCAGGCCAAACCATAAGCATCTCGAATGTCGGAGCATCCTATTCGACTTCGAAATGATCTCTCCGTTGTCGGCAACAAAATGTACGGACACCATAAATGTAACCTACACCAACATATTCTTTCATACAGAGATGAATGCTCGTATTTTAATCCAAGTACTATTATAATATATAGCTTGAGAGGAACATCATTGGTTCATTACAGGAAAGATGTACACTAATCTGAAATGGCCGCTTCTTGTTATTCACTGCATGCAGCATCTCAATCCCATGGACACAGCAAACTCATTATTGGTACACTCAACGCTACTATTACAATTTTATCTGTATGTGGAGCCATCGCAAATATTAACCAAAACTACGCTAATCCAGCACCGCAACCGCCGGTTTCTGTCCTGCAGAAGCTTATGAATCTTCATCGCCAGCGTTGACAGCAAAGTGCCCAATGTTTTTACCCTGAATACAATCAGAATAACAAAAGAGTGACCAGACAACCCCTAATGGTTGGTTAGCTTAGGTTGTGAAACACTGTACCGACCCATGACACTTACCTCGGATAGCATCCGCTGCTTGTTCAAGTGCTGGGTTCTTGCTTTTCTGATGACTGAATTTGGTGATTTGTACGTTCTCTGCACCAAAAGAATCAATATTAATTTCATATTTTGGGCAACACATGCATCTACATATCAACCTAGAATAAAAAATGACATGTAACAGCTTAAAAATTAGACCTAAATCAATTAGAAACTGAAAGATAAGCGCTTGAGATAAGCAATTAGAAACCAACCTTTGAAGTGTTGGATATATGTTCACTGCCTACAAGATTCCTTTTTGGCGTGAACCCAAAAACAACTTGAAGGAAATCATTTTCCTGCACAAGTGAAAAGTGAAACAATTATATGTTGATCTTAATCAACCTGCAATTTGCATCAACAGGTGTCAACGAACCTGCATGTGTTTAGTGAAACCTCCACCAAGACAGCGCCTCAAAAAGTTCAACTGTCGCATTGCAATTTTAAACACTATTTGTAAGAATTCAAGGCACGTAATGAGTGTAGGAAACTAAACTAGAAGAGGGAAGAGAAACCTGAATCAACTGAGACCATGTCGATGTCTGCAGTGACTCCCCGCCGATCTTCATTGATGTCTCGGGACAATAACCATCCTAACATCACCAAGATAATAAACATTAACATGAGCTGTCCTACAATTGTGGGTCATGAAAATGGAAGGCAACGATACGTGTACCTCAAGGAACTCCAAAACACCCTTAAACAAGTTCCTTTGGTTATTAAGATCTTTCTTTGCAGAACCTTTACCACCAGCTTCCACAGAGAGGTCTCTGACTTGATTCAGAATTTTTGCCCTCAGTCCTTGTATATGTAATAATCCTTCTTTAGATTTATTTCCTTCAGAAATTGAGCCATTATTTGAACCTTCAGCTTCGGTGACAAACTTCTCTAAGCTTCCCATCTCAAAAATTACTTCCAGTGCTTCCCCAGCAGCAATGCGAACAGATCGGTCATCCTTATCTAGCAAACTAGACAGATATGTGATGGATCTGCATAATTTCTCAAGATTGACCAGTCTCTTAGCTCATTATATCGTGGTAGCATCAAAATCTCACAAGGTTTGCTGAGATACATATGGAGGGATTTTAATACTAAACTACAAAGAAAAAAAGTATAATCCATAGAGTTCACTCACTCTAGCCAAAGTTTGGGACTGAGACTCCATCTATCCATAGTTGTCAAAAGAAATGCCCAGGCAGACACAACCGCTGTTATTACAACAGCAGAAGGTTTGACAGTAATAACCTACAAGTTAAACAGAACAAATTAATTCTCAAATAAAGCAAATAACAATGTATAAAAATATCATCGAGCTTTTCCGTTAGCAAGATACAAGCAATAACTAATTCAATGAACCTCAATACACTATCAGATGATTTTCAATTAGTGAAAATCAGGCATACATACTTACATTAGAGCCTAGTTTAGGGTGAACCAACTGCCACATAATTTGCATTGATTTTTCTGTTTCCTCTGGATCGATTCCCCCAACAAAAGTGATGATAGCCAAACACTCCAGTAACTATAATAAGAAACCAGATGATGTGAAACGACAATTAGTTGAGAATCTAAATACCAACAAAACATTGGGGGGGACAAATTCCAATTTAAGTTCTAGCATACCGAAGCTATCTTAGAAGATTCAGAACCAGACTTTAAAGCCTGTGAAACAGGAGTGATTGATTCCTCCAATATTTCTCGTGCTTTGTCTCCGGGACCAATAGTTAAAGCCAGCAAACCTACCAAAACAATTTATCAGCTCGAATTCTTTCATGCATGAATGCATTAGAATTTGCAAAAGCTTTCAAAACTAACCAATGGTATGGGAAGCTAAAGATATCTCTTTGCTGGACCCCTTTTTGATAGAATTCAGACACCGGTGCAGTAATGTAGCAAGCCTGAACAACAGCCAAAGATAATAATATGACTGTTAGAAGCATATGGATCCAAGTTCCATGACTTTGAATCATAAGGAACACTTTCACCCACACCTGCAAATATACTTGGTAATAGAAAATGACAATCTAATACTATGTAATCTAAAGTCTGATTAACTAATGAATCCCACCGAATGTGTGCTATTCCTAATTCTTAGCGTGCCAAGAACCATGATTCTAAATCCCTTGGGCAATTCTTGCACTAAAATAAATCAAACCCAAGATTAAAAAACATTTGATAGCAACTTACTTCTTCTCCACGAACTCGTGCTGCAAGTTGCTGTTGAAAGCCTCAATAATCGAGGCCAAAGCCTTCTCTCGCGTAGAACCCCTTCAATAAATGGAGAAAAAACCCAATTGAGCCATATCCAAGTCAAAAGCATAATTATTTTAAAATATTTTGAGAAATCTCGAGAACTTGACAAAGAAACTAATTCCAACTAACCAAACTATTCTTCCTTAACCACAGTAACAAGAAAATCATGTGAATGCATCACATTTTCATCCAACCAAATCTAACCTCTTCTCGTATAAATTATCCACAGCTTGATCAAGTAAACTATCCTTATTAAGCTCTACTTCTTCAGCTCCGGAAACCAACATTCGATCGGAACGCATGGTCGACGATGAACTTCCACTACTATTATCATCGTCACTATCTAACATCGCCGCATTTTTGCGCTGAGTTTTACCTGCCAAATTTATATAATTATTTTTATTCAGCTTTTAAAAAAAAAGCTAAAACAAAATAAATACAAAACCAACGCCAAACACACCCAAAAACAAATAATAGAAATTTGTTCAAACGCGACTTCACCAAACAATCAATCATCTAATACCCATAGCAATTTGGAAAGTTAATCAAATTAATTAGCAAAAATTACCCAAGGAAAAAGAATATAGGAACAAAAATTCTTACGTTTTCCCATGTTGGTCACTACTTCTCGGCCGTCGGTTTTTATATGTTAGAAACTACAAGGTTGACTAAGAATCTGAGAATGAGATAGCTTTGAAATTAAACAACGATCGATAAAATGAAAAACCCAAAAAGAATCCAAACAGAACAAGGAAGACGATATCAGAAGTGAATGGGAGGAGGATGCAGCCATTAAAGTGAAATAAAAAAACCTTTTTAGAATATAAAGCCAAGGAAAGGAACTGGAATCCAAAAATTACACAAACCCTAATTTATAGGTAAAAAATAAAGCGAAAGGCGATTCGGGAAATGGTAGGACATATGACGTGGCAGTTTGGTAGCCGTTTTTTTGGGATAGTCGGCGTCACGCGCCGAGCGGGACACGAGGCGAGTACAGGGATAGAGCACGTGGAATTGGGGTTAGACACGTGATTTAAGTAATTTTTGTCTCAGGAAGCGAGTTGGGGCTTTAGAGTTCCTTAGGTTTCCCGGACTGTCGGAGAAGTATGAAGATTTCTTTTTCAAGAAAAAGAAAAAATTAATTTTAAAATTAAAAAAATCTGTTGATGGAAGGATTGTGGATTATCTGCTTTTAAGTAATTGAAAATAATTTCTATGATAAAATTATTTCTCATTTAAAAACTGTCACTCTTTGATTTTGATTTTGATTTAAAGTATTAATTTGATTAGATATCTAATATCTTGTAATTTTGTTTTTATTTTTTATTATGAAATCAATATTCTTAAAATATATTTAAAGTATTAATTGAGGATGTACTAATTAATTTGATCAACTTTCAATAATTTCATCCTAATTTTATTATCATTACATCATTACGATGATATTTTGATCAATTAATTACCACAATCAAAGGCTTCAAAAAATTCCTTCGTAACAATGATGCATGAAAAATATATTTTCAAATGATCTTTCATTTTTCTCGTCATCTCAAAATTCAATCTCACAATCATCATCATAGTGCTTTGCCATGACAAAGTTCCTCGAAAACGGTTCTCACTATAACTGGTGACATGCTTGTCTTGGTGACATACGTCTGCACACTACTAAAAACAAAAACTAAATCCAAATAAAACTAACCTACAACCGCCATTACTTTTAGAGAAAACAAAGTGGATTGAAACTAAAAGCTAAAACTAAAGTAGGAGAAACTAAAATTAAACCATCACAACTTTAAAGAAAAATTGAGTGGATAGTTATTTATTTACAAGTTCTTACTCGATGGTGCCCAGTAGAGCTATGCCGCCATGAGAATTTTAGAGTGTTCAATCGGTTAATCGATCCGAACTACCATTAATCGATCTTTTTAAACCTTTAATCATTAACTGAATTGATTTTTTTTTTAAAAAAAAAAATTAACCAAACCGAAATTTTTATGTTTTTTATTTTTGGTTAAAACAAGTATAAAACATATAAAAAAATTAATCGAATTAACTGACCGATTAATTTATACTTCCAAAAAAGTAACCAAACTGATCGATCCCCGACCGAATACTTATATATTATAATATTTTTTTTATTAAATTCGGTTAATTCCGTTAATTTGGTTAACTGACCAATTTCAAACCAAATTAACTGTTAACAGAACTTTCAAAAAATTATTAACCGACCTCCCGACCGAATTAATTTGATTAACCGACCAATTAACTGAATTCGGTAGATTAATCAAATTAATTCGGTTTTACCCGAAATTTGCACACCTCTATGGGAATCATTGTGATAGCGGTTAAAAATAGGATTGAAAAAATATATACATTTTAGTACTCAAAGGTAAAAATGTTAACTTTTTAGTGTTTAATTCAAGTTTTAGGATTGATAAAAATTCAGAATTAACTAATAATATTAACAATTAATTTTCATTAAATTAACATTAAAACAAAAAAACACATTAACCAAATTTTACTTAACTAATTAAATAAGTTCACAATTGACACAAAATTTATTATATTAAAAATAATAAAAATTCAATTATGATAATATAATAATCAACTTTCATCGAATCAAAGCTAAAATTTTGCATCTCATTTGTCATTGCTTAATTGCTGTTTTTATTTACCAAAAAAAATTTGAATGACACACTAAAAATTAATGTGGCTAAGCTTAAGTACTAAAATTTATAACCGTTAGTAGCTAAATGCAACCTTTTAATTTCAGCTTAGAATACCCAAACCCCAAATCATCCTTACAGAATTTCCTTTTTCTGAGAATTCCTTTTCTTGATTATTTTTAGTTTTTGAGTAAGCTTAATCGTCCGCCATTAAAAAACTATTTTCAAATAAAATTTATTTTATGTTTATCTTTTAAATGGAGTTATTATCTATTTAAAGTTGTTTTCAATGTTTTCTATCGTCCTTCCTGTTTGGTTTTAGAGAAAGTCAGGCATGGCAGATGCGGTTTTCAATTGGTTTAACAGTGGGGGTAGAGCAGAACCTGGTTGTAAGAGGAGTGATACTACCTTGAAAGCCAAAAAACAACTTTCTTCCATGGGTTGGATTTTCTGGTATGCTCAGAAGAAGGGAAGGCAGGAACTCCGGTATCAGTCTCCGCAAGGCAAGGTTTACTATACACTCAAAGCCGCCTGCAAAGGTTACATCGATGATACACTAGGGGCTAAGGAAGGAGGAGGAATAGCGGAGGCCGCGGCTGCTGACTTGGAGCCCAAGAAACCCTTTAAAAGAAAGAGTTTAACTCAAGAAAATCCAGCTTTCCGCGAATCTCTTCCATTCCAATCCCCGCAGCCACCCAAAAGAGGGAAGACGGTGAGAAAACAAGAAAGTCAAGGCGAACCTCGGGTGATCAAACGAGCGAATTTTAGAATACGAGAGGATCTTGTCCCGAATTCATCTCATCGTAACCCGAGAACTGTTCTCTCTTGGTTGGTAGACAACAATGCGGTTGCGATTTTGGGGAAAGTGTATTACCGGGATAAGGCAGGGAATCCATTGATGAGAGGAAGGATAACTCGTACAGGGATTCAATGTGACTGTTGTTTCAGGGTATTTGCTCTCACAGCCTTTGAGTCTCATGCGGGTAGTACCAACCATAGGCCGGCTGCTAATATTATCCTGGACGATGGCAGTGGCAGATCTCTTTCTGATTGTCAAAGACAAGTTCATGATTCAATGATGACGATTCCCACAACCGTGAAGAAGGACGATTCGGATCCACATGGGACTGATGATGTTTGCTCTGCTTGTTGCGATGGGGGAGAATTAATTTGCTGTGATCGTTGCCCTTCTGCTTTCCATGTCAATTGCGTGGGCCTCAAGGAAGTTCCAGATGGTGACTGGTTTTGCCCCTTCTGCTGTTGTTGCATCTGTTGTATTGGAACTGTAAGCGATAATGATAATTTTCTTGCTTGTCAACAATGTGAGCGTAAATTTCATATTGGGTGCCTCAAGTTGATGGAATCAAATGAAGTGGCTGGGAAAAACAACTGGTTTTGCAGCCATAGCTGTGAAAAGATATTTTCCGGCCTGCGAAATCTTACTGGAAAACCGATTCCAGTGGGGAACAATCTGACCTGGACATTGTTGAAGTCGGAGGCCTACTCTAAGGGAGACGACTGTACTGATTGCCCCAATGGCCTGGATTCTTGTGCAGAGAATCACAGGAAGTTGAATGTTGCACTCGATGTGATGCATGAATGTTTTGAGCCTAGTAAAGATGCTCACACAGGGAGAGATCTGGTCGAAGCTGTGATCTTCAGCCGAGGGTCAAAGCTGAAACGATTGAATTTCAAAGGATTCTATATTGCGGTTCTGGAGAAAAACGATGATCTGGTTTCTGTGGCTACCGTAAGGGTACATGGAGACATTGTGGCCGAAATGTCCCTTGTTGCTACCAGGTTCAGCCACCGCCGTCGCGGCATGTGTCGAGCATTGGTGGATGAAATTGAAAAGAATCTAGCCAAACTGGGGGTGCAGAAGCTAATTTTACCCGCCGTGCCTGCTGCACTCGACACATGGGTTAACGGTTTAGGGTTTTCTCACATGACAGACGAGGAGAGATTGAAGCTTCTGCAATATAGTTTACTAGACTTTCAGGGAAGCATAATGTGCCAAAAACCCTTGAAAACTGAGTTGTGATAGACTGATATATCAAACATAAATAGTAATGTTTGTTCTTGTTATTGTGTTATCAGATGTTAACTGGTGTAGCTTCCATGTGCACTTTATTCGTCTGCAACTATACATTACACTTGGAGCATGTGTCTCGTTTGTATGATCTGAACGAAGTAGCCAACAGTCATTGTTTGATGGGCTTTACACTTGGAGCATGTGTCTCGTTTGTATGATCTGAACGAAGTAGCCAACAGTCATTGTTTGATGGGCTTATTGGGTGGGTGTATAAATTTTGATTTTGAAAGATTAAATTAAAATTTTATTATTTTGGGGTTAAAGTGTAACTTTATAGTTATTAGTTTAAATTTTTATAAATTATAAATAGTTTAAATAAAAAAATAATTTCAGGGGACCAAGGCTTTTGTCAGCCCGTCGGTCAAAAAAGAAAGTAAGTATTTTTTGAAGAGAAAATTGTAACATATAACCTTTACTTATAAATTTTGAAGGAGTAAATCAAAATTTTATTATTTTGGGGTTAAAGTGAAACTTTATAGTTATCAATTTAAAATTTTATAAATTATAAATGATCTAAATAAAAAAATAATTTCAGGGGATTAAGACTTCTGTCAGCCCGTCGGTCGAAAAAAGAAAGTAAGCATTTTTTGAAGAGAAAATTGTAACATATAACCTTTGTATTTTTTTATATAATTTTTATGATGTTTTACAAATTATATTTTCATAATCAATTCTTTTGAATTTGTTTAGGTCTAATTATTCAACTAACAATTTTAAATTCATTTAAAAGAATTTTTTTTTAAATTTATCACTCTTTTTACAAATTAAATACACGACTAAAATTGAAATAGATATAATAATACAATAAATTACTTGCTGCTAACAATATTCTTTAATAGTTGATAATTAAATTTAACAATATTCTTTAATAGTTGATAATTAAATTTAAGTTAGATGCTATATATATAAAAAAAAATTCACACAATCTACTATCGTGGTATTTACATTTTAAAAATAATTTCTAAATATTGTTTATTTGAATTCAATCTAATATCAATTATCTTGTTTATAAAATTAAATGTATATATCGTTATAACTTTAATTTCATAATCATATTATTAAGGCTTTATTCATTATTTGGCTCTTGAACTATACTCGTTTCCCCACATTGATATTAAACTTTTTTTTTTCTCATTTTGATACTTGAACTATAATTTCATTATATTTGGCCCATGTTGTTATCGGTATTTTAAAAAATCAGCAACCAATCAGAACACATCACGTATCCCCGTTGATCGTTGATGTGGGAGTTGGTCGACATTGATTGAGCATTGACCACGGACCCAAAACAAAATTAAAAATTGTTAAAAAATCATTAAAAAATATCTATAAAAATTGTAAAAATATTTAAAACTATAAAAATTTTAAATAACTGCAAAATTAAAAAATGTAAACAAATATTTAAAAATTATAAAAAAAAATATCCAAGATCCAACGTTGTAAGTCCTTATGTAGTGATACAAGAGACCTTTTCGAGTCATCAAGAGAGTAGGCAAGATGACTTATAAGCTCGAGCTACCCACTCATTTTAAAGTCCATTCGATCTCCGTGTGAGCATGTTAGATGCCATTTCATGAAGACCTAGATGACCCAAGTTGAGTCATTTCACGACAAGGAAGTTGAATGCATTTTATTCGATCGGGTCCTTAGACAATAATATCACATGTCGAGGCAAGAATACCTTGTGAAGTGGAAAGGGCTACCCGATGCCGAGGATAATAGGGAATCAAGGGATGCCTTGTGGCAATTAAAGGACAAAATCAATGAGTTCCATGAGGAAGGAGTAACGAGGATACCGCTCGATCAGGTGGGGAGAATATTATGTCTCAACAAATTTGGCATCCATTCGAGCTACCAAAGAGCACTATACACCATCAAAAAGGCCCAATTTCACTCCATGGAGGTTTTGTGGCTTGCATGAGCTAATCGAGTTTTGGAATATTCTAGATGGATATAAATAGATTTGTCCACACTTGATCATATTCTATTGTACGTATAACATTTATTATGAGTAGTTGAGAGATTCTAAAGATTAAATAAGAGGACACCCTACCTCTCATTTGTATACACGTTATTTTAGTAACAAGAAGTTTCCTATTCTCTTATATCTTTCTTGTTCTCTTTTTTTTTTGCCAAGTTTATTAAGGACAACCAAATTCAACGAGTTAAGTGTTTTTACTTAGGCTTACGAGCGATTAAGTTATTGAACTTAAGGCCATACAATTATTTAACTTAAACTTTCAATCCGTGATACATGACACCCAACCCATGGAAGAAAGATGTTTTTTGGCTTTCAAGGTAGTATCACTTCTCTTACAACCAGGTTCTGCTCTACCCCCACTGTTAAACCAATTGAAAACTGCATCCACCATGCCTGACTTTCTCTAAAACCAAACAGGAAGGAGGATAGAAAACATTGAAACCAACTTTAGATAGATAATAAATGTTTAAAAGATAAACATAAAATTGTATTTATTTATAGAAATCGTCTAGATTTTTTATTTTGTGTTATGTTTATTATTTATAAATTTCATTTGAAAATAGTTCTTATTACAGAATCCGATGCACTGAGGAACAAAAAATAGGTCTTGTTTACCACGTGATGTCTTTTTCTCTGTTCTACATTAAAATAATATTGCTCCCTTTGGCTCTTTCTTTTTGCATCCCATGTCCATCCCCCTAATTTGTAACTATTATAGCTTCCTTATGTTTCATCTTCCCATTGGCTCTTTTGATTTCTTCCCGAAGCCTTAAAGGCGCCTATATGGCGACTAGCAGTCAAGCAAAAGTTTTGACAGAGTAACAACGAGGAGGAGACGAAAAAATAACATTTTGTGACGGAAAATTTTCACCATTGATAATACCTTTCATGGCCAAGTTATTTGTTGTATCAATGGAACGCATTATTCATCAAATGACGACGACTACATTTAATCAGATCCATCACATAAATTATGAAGATATTGAGGGAAATAAGAACAGGTCATGCTTTTGATTATGTTGAATTGGTAATGATTCAATGTTGGAAATGGAACCAAGCCCACCTACGTTGATATAATATTTGAGTGGAAATTAACTTCGTCGCAGAAACCATCATAAATGGGAGAATATATGAACGAGTGACGAGAATCATTGGCCTTTAGACCCTGTGCCTTATTTGGCTTTAACTTTCACAGATGCACTTCCTGTTCACGGGTTTTGCTTAAAAGAATTTATGACACTTTTAACTATTACCATATATTTTAATTAGAGAGTTTTAATGATTGTAAAAATGGATATGATGTAACATCTGGGGATAGAGGGAATCTTGGTTTTTGAGATGTTAAATATTAGATAGGTAAAAAATGTGGTGTTAGTCCCTTTTCCTGGTTTTGAGACCTGTGTTTCAACTGCTGCACTCTATCTGTTTAATTGCTACTCCCATGCAATAATTACGATAATCACATGCTACAACTTCACATCAAATTTCAAAGATGACGGCAATAATTAGTCTTACGAAATTGACGAGAAACAGGTTCTTAGGGACATGTATGTAAAATTAAAAAAGTAAACTAATTTTTTTTATTAAAACTTTCGTATATTTATGCCGTTAAAAGTTTGTCGTGGCATAATGTATATGTGGAATGCAAAGAGCACTTGTTTGATTACTCTTTGAACAATATAAATGGATAATTTTTTTAATAGAAATGATCAATATGCTCTTTGAACTAATATACATAGACTAATTTACCTATTTTTTTAGTCTCTTAGTATAAGGGTTTCTATCGTACTTTTACCGTTAAAAATGCAATTGTTGGGGATCGACCCATATAAACAATTAAATGGAAAAGGTAGAGAGGATCAAACACAAACTTTACGTGCACAATTCCTCCGAAGAAGATAAAAACCACGGGCAAAAGAGACTTTGATTTTTCATTAAATGAGTAAACAAACGATGGTACAATATGGAGAGAATAAACTTAAATGTATTAAATATACTAACCCAGTCCATGAAAACAAAGTCCTAACTTTCATAGTGTTATCTCAAAAGGGGTACAAAATTTTCTCCATGGTTATCACGAAAACTCTCACCAAAACTTACCCGCGACTACATCTTGTCGCCTCCAAACGAAAAAACTATAGCACCACATCTTTACTTGCCTTATCGAAACAAAGATACAAGATCCCTTTAAATAGACTAAATTTAAAGGGAAAAAACAACTAAAATATCTCTAAAGTAATCAGAGTTCGATTGAGAGTAGAAGTACTGCTTGGCTATCGAAACATGATTGTATTACTTGAGGAATACGCTGCATCGTCGTGACGTCCCATGCATGCTCGTCACAATGTCGTCCTCTCTGTCTATTGGAGAACTTGTCACGTCGTCTTGACGTCCCTCGTCGTGACATCGGTGTCCTCTTTATCATGATATTGTGCCTATTTCGCCTCTACCTTTATTAAATACCTGTAAAAGTATTCAATAAATACGAAACACGTTCCACAATAATTATATACTAAGGGTTTTACAAAACTGAAGTATAGAGAATGGGAATAGACTGAGTTGGAGGAGACATTGGAGGGTGAAATTGAGGTGCCACCTTTTCTAAAGCCTAAAGAAATAAAAAGCTGAAGTGAGCATAAAGCAGACATATAAATCCGATAATTATATAGCCTAACGGTTGGATGTTTGGGGTGTGGTTGGATTCTTGTTGGGCACTGGGCACTGTGCACTGTGCACTAGTGTGGAGTTAGGATTACAAAAATGTGTTTGAACAAGTCAACAAAACCTTCTCCTCGATGATGTTGCCCATAATCTCATGTTTACAAATAATAAAATTTATTTTAATTTATACCAGTATGTGATTAAATTTTGAAATGATAACCTTTTTATATCATTTTGAAATCATCAAAGCACAGGATTTATTTTACAAATATTATTTTTAAAATATAAAATAATGTAATATTTTTATTTGAATTATACATGAAAAGGCTATTTCTTAAGCAGAATGGCTTCATCCATAACCAAACACTCAATTAATGTCGCAATAAATATGAGTGTTTAATAAAATTAAAGTGAAAAATTGTGATGGGAAATTCCTTTTGAAGTGTGAAACGGCAGTCGGAATCATAAATTGAATGAAGAAAAGAAATGGGAACCTCTGCTAAATTTCTTCGTGTCTTTATTTTTGAAGACTTTGATTTGCATTTATTTTGAATTTTTAAAGTCGGATTATGCCTTTTCCAAATTCTGCCTCCCTAATTTTAAATATGCACTTTTCCTTTTCTTTTTTTCCCTCGATTCTTACTTTTCTACCCTTCATTTTTCTTTTCCATTTTTAACCTTCTATATTTTTATATATATTTTTTGGTGAGTTATTTTTATTATTCTTTTAAATATTATAGTGTCAGATTATTTCTATACCCAACTTGATCAGGTTTAATTTGACAAAAAAAAAAAAAAAAAATATATATATATATATATATATATATTAAAATATTAGAATTTGAATATATCTTCCCAAGAAAATAACAATCAAATCTTCCATAATATTCCTTTATTAGTACGAGTATGGATGGCAAGTGAACAATATCAATTTTGGTAGTCGTTATCTCTCTAAGCAATTATCTATCTTAAATTACCATAATTTTTTTAATAATTACGTTCTACTATTTTTTTAATCTTTTTTTGTGGAATAGTTTTAATCCAATTCTTTCTTTTTGTTACCGAAATTTTAATCCAAATCTGAGGATAGGGACTCTGTACTTTATCTTTTGAATTTAGTAGGAAAGAAATTCTTTTTAAAAAGAAACAGAATCAAAAGTTTAAGTTCACTTCAAAGTTTATTTTCTCTCAAACTTTTGGATATATAGTGAGGGGAAAATTGAAGATCAAAACAAACAACCCTTTTTTTTTTTTTTTTTTTTTGTCTAAAAACTCCCAGCTGGATCGATTCAATCAATAATTCTTTTGACCAAGAATCTATGTTTGTTTATTCCTAAATTTTGGCAACAAATATAGGGATTCAATTTCATAAAAGAGCAATGATATAAAATTCCCACCACCGGTTGGTTCTTGAATTAAACCAAGCAAAGCTTTATAAGAACCAAAAATGGCCAAACACTGCCACTGAGAGAATCTCTGTCCACATATCTGGTAAGCCCACTTCACACATGGATTAAAGAAAGAAAAATTATTGTTTGAATTAAGTAAAACAGAAATACCCATATCTCAATTAGATCTCTAAAGCCAGTTAATTGCTTTCTTATCTTTTGAAGAATTTGGTTTTGGTTGTCACCAACTTACCATTTTTGTTTTGAAGAGAAAATGTGATGAAATGGAGCAAACCCCAAAAACAGTGAAAGAGGATTTTGTTTTATTTTCTGAGAAGTAGCTTTCATGGTGTAAACGATTTCTGCCAGGGTCACTGTTTTTTCCTGGTTTTTTTTTTGGTAAGTCCAAAGCTCTGTTCTCTTTGTGTGTCTCGCCATTTTCATTTAATGTGAACTTTGTTCTTGCTCTCTCTTTAAATATGGCTTTGTCTTCTTGTTATTGGTGTTTTCTGTAACTTACTCTTTGTCCCCCCACAAGATTTTCCCTCTATAATTTTTTATCCTTTTGAGCTCGTTCATATTTATGAGGGATTGTTGGTGTAATCGTGACTTGTTTGTAGATTTCCATTTCTGTTTTATTAAATTGCAAACAATAAATTTGTGAATTCATATTTTCCAGGTTTCGACATTCAAATTCTAGGCTGTTATTTCTCTGGAGAAGATGTTGTGTGCTTGCTCAGGTGAACAATTCAAGTTCGAAGACGCACCGCAGTCGCCAGACTCACTGGCGACCAGAGATTTCTCGGCCAGTGGACTCTCATCTCGTACCGGAGACTGGGAATCGAAACTTGATGATGTTCAAGTGGATGAAGCTGAATCAACTCTCAAAGAAGCTCTTTCCTTAAACTATGAGGTGGGTTGTTTGCTAAACCAATCTATATTCATTTATCAATCATTTACAAGCTAATTAGTTTTGTTTTTTTTTAATGAGTTTGCAGGAAGCAAGGGCATTGTTGGGGAGGCTAGAGTATCAAAGAGGGAACTCTGATGCAGCGCTTCAGGTTTTTCAGGGCATTGACATCAAAGGTTTGAAACCAAGGATGACAAGGGCTATTGTTGAGAGGATCCAACAACGAAAACTGCGTTCCAAAGGTGACATTATCCCTCCTAGTGTGATGTCGTTGCATTCGGTCAGCCTACTTCTGGAAGCCATTTTGTTGAAAGCAAAATCATTGGATGAACTTGGACATTTTAGAGGTAACTGGTCTTATAATAAATCTCTGGTCTCTTGAGGATGATATGTATTGATCCAGATGAGGAAACCTTTTAGTATAGTTTGTAATGGTGGAACTTTTACTAATTGAATGACATTGTACTTGTTGATGGCTTAGATTGCTATAAATTCTGTTGTTAAGAGTGTAAGGTTTGAATGGTTCTGATGCTTTCTCATTTATCAGACGCTGCGAAGGAGTGCAATATAATTTTGGATGTAGTTGAGGCAGCATTCCCTAATGGAATGCATGAGGGAATTGCTGAAGACTGCAAGTTACAGGAGATGTTTCACAAAGCATTGGAGTTGCTCCCTAGACTATGGAAAAAGGCAGGCTTTCTCGGTGAAGCCATAACTGCGTATCGTCAGGTGTTAGTCAAGCCGTGGAATTTGGATCCCCTGAAGGTAGCTAGTTTACAGAAAGACTTAGCTGCCACTTTACTTTACGGTGGTGTTGAAACAAGCCTCCCCCCTCACTTACAGGTATGGGGTTCAGCCACCCCTAATGGTAACATGGAGGAAGCAATTCTTCTCCTCCTAGTACTTATGCAGAAAGTGGCTTATGGAGAAATAAAGTGGGATTCAGATATTATGGATCATCTGACTTTTGCTCTTACTGTCACTGGGCAGTTTGAATTATTGGGAAGTTATGTGGAGCAGGCCCTTCCCGGTATATATGAACGAGCGAATAGGTGGTATCTTCTTGCTCTTTGTTATGCTGCTGCTGGTCAGAATGAGGTAGCATTGAACTTATTGAAGAAGGTTTCTGGCGAATCAGAATCAAAGCACAAACCTCATATCCCAGCTTTACTATTTGGTGCAAAGTTATCTTCTCAAGATCCAAACCATGCTCATTATGGAATTACTTTTGCTCGTAATGTGATCGATTCAGCAGCAGATGATCAAGTGAATGAACATTTCAAGTGTCATGCTCATAAGTTCCTTGGTGTTTGCTACGGGAATGCTGCTAGAATTTCCATATCAGATGCTGAAAGATCTGTCTTTCAGAAAGAATCTTTGGCCTCACTTAACTCCGCTGCTTTCAACATGAAGGAAGATCCTGAATTGATCTTTAACCTCAGTTTGGAAAGTGCAGTCCAGAGGAATTTGGATGTGGCCTTTGACAATGCAATGGTGTACTCTAACATGGTGACTGGAGATTCAGGTAGAGGCTGGAGGCTATTGGCACTAATACTTTCTGCAGACCGGCGGTTCAAAGATGCCGAAACCATACTTGAAGTTGCTTTGGATGAAGCTGGTAGTTTAGATCAGTTAGAACTTCTCAGATTAAGAGCTGTGCTTCAGATTGCTCAGGAAAGACCCAAGCAAGCAATTGAAACTTACCGAATCTTGCTATCTCTGATTAAAACACAAAGAGAATCTAGGTCAAATAGCTTCGAGAGTGCAAAGAGTTCTGATTCTAAGGTACGAATTCTTTGGCCTTGAACAGTAGCTTGAATCTGCATTCATGCATTTCAATTCATATATTTTCGTCTATTGCAGGATGTCACGGAAAGAGTTCTTGAATTGGCTGCCTGGCAGGATCTAGCTACCATTTATACGAAATTTGGTTCATGGCTTGATGCAGAAATTTGTGTAAAAAAGGCCAAATCAATTGAACTTTATTCACCCAAAAGTTGGCATACAAGTGGTACTACAAATCCCATCATTCACAACATTGCTTATTATTAAGTTATAAAAGCCAACAATGCATGCACTTCCCTTCTAATTTCCAAGGTTTATTTTACAGGCTTGTTGTTTGAAGCTCAATCACTTCATAAGGAGGCACTGGTATCCTTCTCGATTGCATTGTCAATAGAACCGGATTACGTGCCAAGTATTGTTTCAACCGCGGCAGTGCTTCTACAACTCGGCAGTCAATCATCACTTCCGATCGCAAGAAGCTTTCTAATGAACGCGCTTCGGTTAGATCCGACAAATCACGATGCTTGGATGAACCTTGGATTGATCGCCAAAATGGAAGGCTCATTACAACAAGCAGCAGACTTTTTTCAAGCAGCCTATGAGTTGAAGATGTCGGCTCCTGTTGAAGCCTTTAAATGATGGTGGGATTGGATTAATTATGCATTTATCTATAAATAACCTTTTATTTTATTTATTCCCTCATTGATCTATCTATAAAAGTCAACATTGATGTTCTCTTGACTCTTGAAATGTACAGCAATTCCTAATTTGTAGCTTTCATTTGTTTTTATGGTAATATCCAAAATCTTATTCAAATTAAATCCTGTCTCCTAAAATGATAGATAAAAAATTAGATTTTACTATATCAAGATGTTCGTTTGGTGATATATATTATTCATCTTACATATATTTGTTAT
Organism: Kokia cookei; assembly: GCA_039519145.1. Lineage (NCBI taxonomy): Eukaryota > Viridiplantae > Streptophyta > Magnoliopsida > Malvales > Malvaceae > Kokia > Kokia cookei. Next base: position 8,877,612 of record CM076901.1, on the reverse strand, counting down.
AATTTAAAGGTTTAATATAACATTTGGTACTTGAACTTAATATTTTTTTCTTAATTTGATATCTTTATTTTAAGTTGATACTTAAACTTTTTGGAATTCAATTTAATATATATATATATTTTTTTCTAATTTGGTACTTAATCTTTTTTTTAATATTAATTCGTTAAGTATAGCTTAATGCCTATTTTTAACATGAATTTGTTTTTAAAATTGGCATAACAAAAAAAAATTCTACACCGTTATTGTTTTGCGTAATTTTTATAATATTTAATAAATTTAGGTATCAAATTAAATCTAAAAAAAAATTAGGTAGGGAAAAAATGTCAAGTTCAAGTATCGGATCAAAAAAAAATTGAAGTACCAAATTGGGTCCAAAAAAAGTATAGATACCAAACTAAGAAAAAATATCAAGTTCGAATACCAGATATTATATTAAACCTAATTGTATTGTGATTGTTCCATCTTTATAAGTTTTAAAAAATATTACTATTTTAAAATATTTATATTAAGTATTTTTTTTAAGGTAACTTGTCTATTAAGTATTAATACTCTTAACATTGTTACACTAATGTCTTTTTCAATAAAAAATTTTTGAATATATCGATGTGATTATATAATAGTATTTGTTCATATTTTTTTTTAATTTTTTGATAATACACACACTCGAACATAAATCTCTTAAAATAAAAAACATTTTTTTTTTACTGAAATCTCTAGTAAAATTCTCCTTCCAAGTAATTGAATTAAAATAAAAGTGTTGAAAAGTCAAACTGATGATATAAACGCATTGTGAATATTTACTTTAATAATTAATTTGTAAGAAGACTTGCAAAAAGGGTTTTAACATTATGGTTGAAATCTAATTATATAATACAATTATTGTTTAGTCAAACCAAATCCTAAAGGAGAATGAGGACAATCACTACCTACTCTTCATTTAAAAATAATAGTAATTTTGTAACTTTGAATTTTTGTTTTAATAAGAGATAAATATTAAAGTTATACATTAATCTTGATTTAATGTGTAATTTAATATATATAAATTTTAATTTAGTGTAATTATATATATGAAATTTTAATTTTAATTTAAATGCGTATTATTCATCAAATTTAAAAAGTATAAATAATATGAGATGTAATAAATATTAATTTAATGGTTTTTATGGATGTTGTAATTTTTTGTATTTATTTGAAATGATACAATCTATAATTAAGCAATTCATACACATTATTATTCATAAATAGTTATTTTAATTTATTAATAAATTATGAATAAATCTTATATATTATAAACATAAACTAAAATATTATATTTGCATGTATAATTATTATATATATAATAACTTTGTTTAAAATATTAATCAATATACAAAATTTAATCTTTGAAAAGATATACTTTTTATGAAACAAAGATAGAATTATTTTAATATTAAATAGTTCATAAATTTATAAATTACATATTTTATTAAATATTGAGTGAAAGTATTGGAACGTTTGTATTAAAAGTCGAATTTTATTTTATTTTCTTTACTACAAAAAATGAACAATTTAATTCTTAGACGTTAGATTAAATTAATATTAATTTTGAAATAATTTTTAATAGTTTTAAATAATTTCTTATAATTCTTAATAATTTTCTATATATATTTATAATTATTTGAACAACCACCTTGAGATGGACTTAGACAAATGGACAATTTTGCTAACGTGGCATAATATGAGTCACATGTCGTTTCCTACTTGTTCTATCAGTTACATCATCACTTAACTAATAAAATTGATAAAAAAAATTTAACAAATTTCTCTTTAATCTAATGTATATGAAATAATTTATCCATTTTGAATTCAAACTCTTAATACAAGAGTCTATAAGATATTTTTACCTAAATATTGTATTATATTTAAAAAAAAAATTAACCACGCTTATATCGTACGCATTCCTTCACAATATTTATTTAACTTTAAAATTACGAAAAGAAAGCAACATCCGGAATGCCAATAATCAAGTTTTCCATGACCAAGGATCGAAAATGTCATAAAAAGTAACCCGAAGAATCCATCCTCTCTACCTCCTATACAACAATTTACACTGTCTAAAAGAGTGGATGAATTTTTCAATCCAACCCCAAAACACAGCAACAAAAGAATCAAAGAAAAACACTTTACAGGAAAAGAATGATGTTGGATGACTTGTCGGTTCGGTTTTGTTATCACTCAATTTTCCAACATAACCCTTCTTCTTATTGTAACTCCTTCCTTGGATTATAGGCACCACATACCATCCAATACAAGTAATTAGTATCGAAACTGATCTTTCAAACAGCACCAAAAGCAACAAAATCAAGACCAGAAATTTTGTTAAATAGTAACAAGGCCGTCTCCATTTATGAAACTCAATATTCCATGAAAAGCTTTGTTTTTTCTTCTTCTGATCAGCAACAGGTTGCAGTCCCGGTGGTACTTCTTTCCCTTCACGGATTGGGTGTTTTTCGATGACTCGTGCATCAAGATTCAGCTCTTTGGTGGTGGTGTTATCAACACCTTTCTTTTTCTCTTCTCCTTTCTTCTTGTCCTTGAGCTTTACCACGACGGGGACGAAATCCATGGAGTTGTTGCACTTAAAACGGACCAACTTTATGTCTTGTGAGCCCGTTTGCGAGTAAATCTTTTGTTTCTTCTGCTCGAGCTCAGATAAAAGTGCAGAAAACTTGTCGAGGCCGCGATCCGAATAAGGGTTCTTGTCATCCTTTTTCCGAGCTTTTCTTCGACCATCGTCGTCTTGGTGAGGATTGAAAGTGGCACAGATGAAAGGGTGAAACATTTGAAAGACTGATTTATTATTGCAACTGAGGCAGGGGAGTTATATGAAGAGGGTTGAGACAAGAAAATTAGAAGTTAGTCAAATTTAATGATTTTGGGCAATGGTGCAAGCAATAGAAGTTTCCTCATGGAATTCGGTCTGGTTTGACTTGTGATATAGATATAAAATAAGGATAAAGTTGAGAGCATCAACTTACTATTGCTTGGACAAGAGGGATTGAAATGGTCCATCTTGGATTATTATTAAAACCATACACTTACTATTATTCACTTTCATCAAAACCATGATAGTGCAATTATTACTATTATTATTAACATTATCATTGGGTTGTTAAGGTTTTTTTTTTGTTATTTTAAGAAGTTCTGCAAGCGAGTTCTAAGTGACGATTCGAGGGTCAGTACTCATCGACGAATAGAACATACCTTAGCTCTAAAGCTATTTCATGAAAAAAAAAATTGAACTGTAAAAGAAAAGGGGAAATAAAATTTTTGATTAGTGCGGGTGGTGCAAACAAAGAAAGTCATATAGCATCGATTTTAACCGTCTAATGACTTAAATGAAAACTTTTTAATAGTTTAGTGATCAAAATTGTAACTTTTTTTTATTTATTTAAGTGATTAAAACAAAAATTTATCTATAATTTAGTGATTAATGGTATAGTTTATCTTTATAATGATGATACTGATGGAGGATTTAATTTAAAGAAAAATTAGAATGAACCATTAGAAAACCGATAAGAAGGTATGAATTTAGGGTTCAGAGGTTAGGATATTTAACGAAGAAAATGATGGTAAGGATGAAAAATTTTGAAAAAAAAAAAAAAGAAAGAAATTTTAATTAATTAATTAATTAATTATTTGTTTATTTTATTTTCATTGTTAAAAGCAAAGATGCGATGGAAGAATAATCATAGCAAAGAGCTCATTATCGGAGTTTCCTATAGAGCATTCTATGAAAATGGAAAGTAGCAGACAAGACAAACCTTTGGAGAAATTGATTTTTCCTATTGCGTTACTGTTTATATCTTCTCCTTTGTGCTTCGGAATTTATCAAAATTTTAATTTTTTAATTATTAAATATAAGATTGTCGAAGTTTTAGTTCAGTTAATATGATTTTTATTACAATAATTAGAGTTTTATTTTCTATTTAAAAGTTGAGATTATAATAAAAGTGAATATTGTATAAGCAAAAGCACAAAATTAATGGTAAATGCCACTTTTTATATATATATATATATATATATATATATATATATATATAAATTAGTGAATTAAGTTTTTTTATATTATTTAGGAAAATAAATTATTATTATATTCACATGAAAAAACGCATCGTTTTCTGAAAAGTGCTTTATATTAAAGGCGTTTATTTTTAATGGTTAAATGGTTGCTTCTTCTTTCCTCTCTCATGTTTATTTGTTTTATAGTGCACCTTGTTTGAATTTTTTTTTTATTTTAATTAATGTTTTAAATTAATAGGCATTTTATTTTTAAAATTTTAAATAAAAAACATGTTTTTAAGGTTTTTATTTTATTTTTAATTAATAATTTCTTTATTTATATAGATAAAATAATAAATATGTAATTATATAATGAAAATATATTATATATATTATTATGTTAAATATATATATATATATATATTTTTAAAAATCAATTGTGAAAAAAATTAACTACACAAAAAAACCTAAGACTATAAAGCATCTACCCTATCACTCCAATGATTATCAAAAGTATCCCTTCTAATCAAATTTTGGCCATGTGTTATGCAGATCTGTTCCACCCGACTTACTAACTTCCATGAAGTTCCAGGATAATCCTTGGTAAACAAAGAGATTTTTATTTTTTCGTAATCGCCAAACTAAAATCCCAAAGAAGGTGGCCCATGGTGTCCCAGTTTCCTTTGATCCTCCAGACTTTCGTAAAATTGTCTGTATCCAATCCAGGGGATTTGCAGAGAAGAATTGAGTCCAACAATCTTGTGGAATAGAAAACATCCCGACATTTTTAGCATCTGGGCACTTCCTAAGAACATCAATCTCATGATGACAAACTGGGCATGAGGGCTTCTGTTTGATACCCCTTCAAACACGTTCTTCTTGTAGAGTAGCCATAAGAAAAAGCGGCCTCTGTGTGGATCTTGATGCTTCCGAATAGCCTTCCATTTATCATCTCACGTCCCATTTATCTTCTTTAAGCATTCTGTATGCGCTGTTAACCCAGAACCCGCCACTAGTAGTATGGACCCAAAAGATTTTATCATGACTTGCTCAAGGATGTGGGGAGGTATACTTGCAATTTTTTGGACAAGTGGCTGCCTAAAAGTATAATTTTTATTTATTTATTTTTCTTTAGATATAATTTTTAAATGTCAAAGATTTTTTTACATACATCGTGGGTTTCTTAAATTCCAATATTATAAATCCAAATAATTATTTCAAATATCCTTATTTTTTCACATACACCTATGATATGGATGGAAAAATATTCCACATATAAAAATATATATTTATTAAAAATAATGATATTTGAAATAATTAATTGATTTTATATATATTAGAATTTATCATACCTACAAATAGGTAAAAAAAAAATTAATGACATTCGAAATAATTATTTGATTTTATAATATTAGAATTTATCATACATGTAATGTACATGAAAAAAATATCTGGCATATAAAAATTATATATAAAATAGTTAATGTTTTTAAAAAAATTAAAATTATTTAAAAAATGATATATATATATATATATATGAGCGTTCAATCAAATCAAGTGAACAAATTTTGAGTTAATTGGATTGACAAATCTTATTTTATTATCTAAACTTGATTTAAATTTTTTTTGAATCAAGTCAAGTTGAATCGAGTGAAATTATTCAAATTAAATTAAAAAATTAAATATATCAAATTAAAATCTTGTTACATATTTTTTTTTTGAAAGAAACAGACTGGCTTATGATTCATTAATAACAAAAGAACAAGATGTTTTTTGGAAGATAAACAACAAAAACTATCAAAACTAAAACTGAAGGCCTAAAGAAAACTAAGTCTAGCCCCATAAGCTGGAAAAATAGACATTAATATAAAATTGAAAATTGGAAAAAAAAAAAAAAAAAAAAAAAGCCCACTCCATTTGGAAACAAACATTTATCTCTTCTAACAAATTTGCATGAAAACAAGATTTAAGAATAGCCTAGTCTCCATATACCAAAATCTGTTAAATCTTTTCACTCCATAATCCGGTTCTCTAATCAAATCATCCATCAATGCTGTTAATGCCTAGCTTGGAACAGAGCCCAACAAGAAAAACCTTTCTTGCGACCTCAGGCTTTTGGTAGCTATCCTATCTTCCAGTATGTTTGTCGTGCACCGGACGTGTTTCAAAGTCCAAGATCCCAACTCATGCAAGGCAAGTTTAATGTTTTTTACATAAGCACATAGTTCTGATCTATCTTTTTCTTCTGTGCGACATTTCTTTACTATTGTAAAAGAGTCACCTTCCAAAATTGTTTCTGTTAAACCAAGATCCCTCCTCAATTTGATTGCCTCTAGATAAGCCAAAGCCTCTGCAGCAAACGAAGAACTCACGTGATTATGTAAAACAACTTTTAAAGCAACCACTGTACCCCTGGAGTCCCTCATTACAATTCCTAAAGCCCATTCATCCATTAGTTTTGGAATCGCACATTTTCACCTAATCACACCAATGAATTCCACGTTTGTTGTGACTCTTCTGCCGCCAAAATTGAGCAACAATACTTTCCATCTCATCGCAAAGAACTCTAGGAAGTAAGAAACAAGACATGGCATATGTTGGGATTGCTTGGAGTATAACTTTAATAAAAACTTCTTTTCCCTCTTGAGACAGAAACCAAGTGCTCCAACTATCAATATGTTTCTTCATATGATCCTTCAAAACTAGGAATGAGTCTTTCTTTTCTTTCCCCACCACATTAGGAAGCCCTAAATACTTTTTTGAGTTTTTGGAATAATGCACACCCAACTCCCTTGTAATTAGCGCCCTCTCTAATTCAATCGTATTCGAACTGAACAACACTGTTGACTTTTTATAATTCACACACTATCCAAAAGAGACTTCATATTCTTTCAATATATTTTTAATATCTCAACCCCAGAACATGAAGCTTCCCTAAAAAAAATGCAATCATCGACAAATAATAGGTGGGATATTTAAGGACCATTCTAACTAGCTTTAACGCCTCTTAACTAACCTTCCCTAATTGTAAGATGCATAAGGGAGGACAACCATTCACTACAAATAAGAAAAAGAAAAGGGCTAAGAGGATCACCTTGTGAGAGACCTCTTGTTGGTTGAAACGAGGCACTCATCAATCCACTGAGGCTAACCGAGTAGGTTGTTATAGTTACTCATTTCATGTCAATATTCACCCATTCTTCCGTAAAACTCATCTTTAGCATCATAGCCCTTAAAAAGACCCACTCCACCCTGTCATAGGCTTTACTTATGTCCACTTTAAGGGCCATTAAGTCGTTTCCCGCCCTTTTCCTTCCAAACGTATGAAGCAACTCAAGCTAATAAGACGTTATCGGTAATGAAGCAGTCAGGAACTAAAGCACTTTGAGAGCAATCTATACATCCATCTAAAACCTTTCGAAACCTATTAGCCACCTTTTTAGCAATAATCTTATAAATAACATTGCACAAACTTATTGAAAGGGAATTAACCATACTGCTTGGATTAGGGATTTTCGAAAGCAACACAATATTTGTAACATTCATAGCATTTAAACTCGTACCATGATTAAGACATCAAGACAAAAAACACTAACCTTCTTACCATCAATATGCCAAATTTTTTGCAAAAATAATGCTGAAAATCCATCCAAGCCTAAAGCCTTTGTCGGCCTCATATCGTTGATTGCCACTCGAACCTCTTCCTCAGTAAACGGTTGGCAAAGCTCCACATTTGAAGTAATCGAAACACACCTTTCGACGCTTGAGAGGATACAGGCCATAAAATTATTATCATGCTTAGATGTGAACAAATCTTTAAAAAAGCCTTTTGCGATTTCCAACATGTCGTCTTATACTCCTGTAACTCTACCATTGCCATACTCCAAAATTTTTTTAGAGTTGACGCTTCTTCTTTGAGACGCATGTTTGTGAAAAAAACTTATATTTTTCCCCACACCTAAGCCAATTCACTCTAGCCCTCTGCTCTCAAAACAACTCATTTTTATCAATTTCCATATTTAAATGGAGCTTTGTATTAATTTATTCATTTAGGTTTTCCTCATCATGATATGCCTTTAATAACATTTCCAGATTCTTCGATAAAACCTCTTTAATGTCAGGTCGCACCTGTTTTACTTGATTCTCCCAACGACGAAGACCAAACCGAATATTTTCTAATTTATAAGAAATAGTACCTTCACTAGACTCCCACAGCCATCTCACTTCTGCTTCAAATGACTCTTTCAAAGTCCAACTCAACCACTCAACATTTGTCACACCTTTATCAAGACGTTCTCGAATATTAGTTTCAGGCGAATTTCCCCTTTCCCACGTGAACCACAGCTCAGAGTAACCAATATCAAACAAACCACACTCCTCAAGAATATCCTGAAACAGCTCTATCCTCCTTATCCCTGGGTAGCCCCCTCCTTCTCAAAGTTATACATTATTTCGTTGAAATCATCGTAAACTAACCATGGGAGCAAAAAGAGAGCCATAAACCTAGTAAAGCACCAAACACTCTCATTACCGAACTCACCAACCATGACATCAACAAAATTATTAGAGAACCGAAGTAATGAAACTTGAAGATCCACTCTTCAAGCAAGACAAAGACCTCTTTTACTACCATCAGCACTGACATTAATACCATTTACGTAATCACATCTTCTCATGACCTCCATCTTTAGTTTGTTTACTTTCGTCTCCATTAAGAAGACCAATTGGGTTTTGTGTAACTTCAGCACCCGTCGAAGTTGATGAACTACCTGTAGTCTCCCCAACGCATGGGCATTCTAACATAAGGTTTTCATTGCACCCGGTCAACTTGCCCATTAGCAGCCACCGATCTTAATTGTGTAAACATCTCATCAACTCCCTCTACTAATCGAACATCATCCAAGACTTCACTTGCGAAACCCATCTCTACGCATAATTTTTGTCGTTTCCCAGCCTACTCATCAATATGAGGAGTATTCACACCTTCTCCTGCTCGAACCCTTTCTTTTTGCAATAAACATTTCCAACGTAAACCGTGCTTTCCATTGGTTCTTTTGAAACACACCGCCAACCTCTCTTTTTCTTTTGAGGCCCAGTACTCAAACCAAGCCGATAAGTTAATTGGACAATAGGTGCTAACGAAAACCCATCAGCTAAACACATAACATGACGATCCATAAAATTAGAATTGATATCCACAACTCCATTACTCACACAAATTCCAATGGGCCGCTCACCAGATATTGACTCAAAGACTACCTCCGTAAAAAGTGAATTTTTATCTATATCCAACCTTTTATCAAATTCAACACTCCCCAAGTTACCCCCAAACATAAAAGCCTTTAACTCCACCTCTACTTCCTTAAAAACCGCACTATTCACATTATCCAAAGAACCATTTTTATCTAAATTCAAGTGATTATCCAGCTCACTAGTAGAGTTCAACTCAACATTAAATTTCGCCCCTCTATACGCAAAAATTGGATTTGACGACAATGATAATTCGAGATGAGTCCATACCTCCTTTTTAACCCTAGATTCCATCTTCGACGATTCTGCTTTGGATTTAACCAGATGAGAAAAAGCACAAACAACATCATATTGTAACTTGTCACCGTTAAGTTCTTCCTCTCCCAAATAAACACATGGACCTCTCGATCTCTTCTTGATAGCTTGTAGTTTTAACGAAACCTTTCTTAACATATTCGATTCTATCCTTAATGTCGAGAAAGGCAACTCCTCTAATGGCACCTCTTTCTAAGACGTTGGAACCTCCAAACAATCTTTGATATTATGACCCAAACACCGACAACCAAAATTGAACCCCGGTAAATTCTGATATTTGAAAGAAAACCATTGCTTATCCTGATTCCCCGTCGAAACAAAAATCCCCCAACATAAGGGATGTTACACATGGATCTGGACTTTAATACTACAAAACTCTCCCTTATCTTCGAAATGATTCAAACCCCTAAAAGTAGCTTCCATCACATGCATGAGATCTTTTTTATCACACTCCGATGGACAAGGACTAATTTTCACCCAATACGGAGATTAGCATAACTTGACTTTACTCCTCTCCGTTGGACCATTTAATCTTCCAAAAACAATCAGTAGTTTGCGCAACAACCATGGCTGGCCTTCCAATATAGTCTCCAGATCATCTTCATTGTCAAAAACTATTTTAAAAAGATTATGTCCCACATTATGAATCTCAAACTTCTTCCTAGTTTTTCATGAACACTTCAATTAAGCCCTAAGACTATTCGGGTTGTATGTCTATTTTGTCCACACTGAACAAAGCAATGTTAGTTTTTCATCAGGGACAACCAATGAAATCTTCACCGATAGTTGAATCATCTCCTTTCCCAAAAAGGAAACATCATCTTCTGTCATTCTTCCCAAGATGACCACCCCACTCAACCCCCAACCATATCATGCACTATTTCTCTAAGAAACAAAGAGAGAGCATTTTAACTTAGAGAGAATAATTACAAAATTAAGATTTATATTGTTCTCAAGGTTTTGAGTTTCTAGAGCACATAAATTTGAAATTATATATATTTGAAAATTTTTTCAAAGTAAAATTAGAAAAAAAAAATACTTTAGTATGATAAACTTGAATTATTCAAGTCCCCAAAATTATTATTTTAGAGAAATTTAATTTTTTTAATTATATATATATATTTAGAATTTTTTTAAAATTTTTATATTGAAAATTTTATAAATATTTTAAATTTTAAAAATTAATTTGCTCATTTTCAAAATTGACAAGGATCAAAAGAGTATTTACACCAATTTGTTATTCAAATTATTCGAGTTATTCAAATTATAAAATTCAACTCGACTCGAACTCAAAACTCGTCAAATTGAATTGAAAAAATTGAATAACTTGATTCGATTAACTCGTTTAGATTTTTTTAATTGAATTGAGTCTTGATTTCCGTGTTTCACTCACCCCTGTATATAAATATATAATATAGTTTTATTATATAATTACATTTTTATTATATTGTCTATATAAATAAAGAAGTTATTAATTAAAAACATAAATAAAATAAACATAAACATAAACATAAAAACCATGTTTGTTACGTATTTATTAATTAAAATATTAACTAAAAAGTAAAAAAAAAAAAAACTAAAAATAGCTTGCATGAAAAAACAATTAAATAAGCATGGAATAGGATTTGAACTCGAAAAAAAAATGCATTTGATATACTTTTGCCATTAAAAATAAAGGTTAAATATGTTATTTACTCTTAAAAAATTTACCTGCTAAAAAGTTTCTTTTTTTTTTTAAAACCCTAATAATAAATAGCTACCATTGAAAATATTCATTCACTTATAAATTTTTAATTGTAATTTATTTTCTTTCAAAATATAATTAATTTAAAAATTCTATTATTTTGAAAAAAAATCCTTCTCTAACGAGTAGGTTTTTTTTTTGAAAGAAAATAAGACTAAGCTTATTATTATAATAACTTAAAAAATAGAAAAGTCCAAAACAAACAGACTTGGAAACATAGCTTGAGTCCGAAAAAACAACCAGAAGCAAATAAAATGAAATAAAACCTAAGGTCTTTTGAAAAAACCCCAAAAGACAAACCATCTGTCGTCGTCCTTAGAAAGGTAAAAAACACCCGCCCCTTGTAATAAATGATCATTTCTAATATGACAATTCCCTTTCCCATTTCATCTTTCTCCACAAAAAAACCACTCAGAGCCTCTCCAGAAATTTCTTTGACCAAAACTTTTTATTTTAGACTTTCTTAAGTCTTTAAAGGCAAGAGGGGGAGCAAAAATCTCAATCTGGTTCTTGAATCCAATCATCTTTCAAGGTTGACCATGTAAATCTTGGAACACCATTTACCAGGAAAAAGTTTTCGTTTCTCTTTAAACTTTCAGTAGCAAGAAGATCTGCGAGTTTATTCCTTGCTCGATTAACATATTGGAATTTTATCCACTGAAATTTATGGCATAAGTTCTTGATATTTCTGATATGGGCGTGAATGCAGGAATTATCAGACTCTAAACTATTGCATTTCTTTATAACAGATAATGAATCCCCCTCTATCACCACTTCCCTAAATTTCAGATTTATTCCCAAGCGAACTGTTTCAGTACATGCTAAAGTTTCGGCTGAAAAAATTAAATCCACCAATTCATGAATAACTGTTTTGGAGGCTAGGACCGTCCCCAATGCGTCTCGGGCTACGATACTAGAAGTCGATTTGAGCCTTTGCTAATCGTAACCTGCGTCAAAATTTTTTTTGACTTTATCTTTTGATGGGGCTTGCCAATCGAATTCCTAATTACCTCTGGTAATTTTTACCTCATTCACGCTATCTATTTCCTTCAAATAATTCTGGATGAAAGATACCAAATCTTAAGCAGATCTATAAATCTTATCATGAACTCTTCTAATTTGTTCATTCCAGATAGTCCAAAGGGAGCAGCAAAATAACCGTGTTTGTGAAAGGGATAATGAATTAAAAACCCAGATAAGCCACCTCCTCCATTTATCTGTTGTATTCTGGATTAAATATTGCGTACGTAGTAATTCCCAAACTTCATTTACTATAGAGCAAAAACATAAGGCATGCACAAAGTCCTCAGTCCCATTGCCACATATAGGACACATAGCATCTACAATCAGTCTCTTACACATCATATTCACCTTTGTAGGAAGGAAATTATTCGAAATACGCCAGCAACAGATCTTTAGTTTAAAAGGCAAATTTAACTTCCATAACTTCATGTAAAAAACTCTGTAATTATTCTGTACTTCATTTGTAGTTTGAGTAGGAAGGTTTTGTTGTAATATTCTATAAGCACTTCTTGTCGAGAAAGCACCTGATGCCTTACCAGTCCAAAACATCACATCTTTGTGTGGAATTCAAGCTAAAGGGATTCGAAGAATATGCTTTGCATCAACATCATGGAAGGTATTGTATACTAACTCGTTTTTCCATTCTCTATTTTGACTATCAATCAACTCATCAATTGTGTTCAAATTAGTAGCAACACTTGACTGTAATAAATGTGAATAATTAAAAATTGGATTCCAAACATCATTAAAGATGGAAATTTTAGAACTCATTCCTACGTGCCAAGCCAAGGCATCCTTTAATACCTTTTGTGTAGCCTAAATACTCCTCCAAGTATACGATGATCCAACTTTGAAATTTGACTGTAAAAAATCGCATGATGGAAAATATTTAGCTTTAAGGACCCTTGCAAGAAACGAATTAGGATTTGAGATCAGCCTCCATCCTTGTTTAGCCAACAAGGCCACGTTGAACTTTGCTAAATCACGGAAACCTAATCCACCCTCTTCCTTTAAGTCACACAATTTCTTCCAACTACACCAGTGGAGCCCTTTTTTACCATGAGCCTTCTACCACCAAAATCAAGCCATAATACTATCCATGTCAGCACATAAGGATTTAGGAAATAAGAAGCAGGACATAGTGTAAGTAGGAAGAAACTGTAACACCGCTTTAATAAACACTTCCTTCCCTCCTTGGGATAAAAATCAATGCTCACCTATCTATCTTTTGTTTCATTCGGTCTTTTAAATTTTGAAAGGAAGATCTCTTATTTCGATCAACAATATTAGTTAATCTTAAATACTTTTCAAGGTTTGAGGAGATCCTTACCCCTAACTCTCTTTCAATTAAAAGTCGAACTGATTTTGTCATATTTTTACTAAATTAAATCGTTGACTTCTCAAAATTTACAACCTGTCCAGAACATCTCATAATCCCAAAGAATATTTCGGAAAATTAAAGAGCTTTCTTGAATAAATGAGAAATATTAGGACCCTTTCTACTAGCTCGAACCCCAAAAACATGTCCATCTCAAATTGATAATTGCATAAGAGATGACAAACCTTCACTATAAATAAAAAATAAACAAGGACTAAAGAGATCACCTTGTCTTAAACCTCTGCAAGGCTAAAAAAACTCCCCCATTCTTCAATTAATGCTTACAGAGTAGGAAATCGTAGTAACACAATTCATTATTAAATTAATCCATTCATCGGCAAACCCAATCTTCTGCAACATTGCCTCCAAAAACTTCCATTCTACCTTGTCATAGGCTTTACTCATATCTAACTTTAGAGCCATAAGCCTTTTTCTACCAGTTCACTTTAGCACAAAAGTCTGAAGAAGTTCGTATGCTAAAAGAATGTTATCTGATATTAAGTGCCCGAGAACAAAAGCGCTTTGGGATTTATCAATGCATGATTCCAAAAGCCTTTGCATCCTATTTGCAATCATCTTTGCCGCAATTTTATAGAGCACAAAACAAAGACTGATAGGTCTAAAATTGGCCATATTAGTAGGATTTTGAATTTTTGGGATAAGCACAATATTAGTAGCATTCAATGGTGCTATATTCTTACCGTTATTTAAAAAGCCTAAAATGAAACTACTAACAGAGATGGGAATCCATCTATACCAAGTGCTTTCAATGATCCCATTCCCTTAAGTGCTGCCACTAACTCTTCCTTAGAAAAGGGAACTAAGAGGGAGGCATTATCTTCTTTTGAAATACATGTATCCACACCAGAAAGAACATGGTTTAAATTATTAGGACTAAAATGAGAAGAAAAAATATCTTCAAAAAACCCTTTCGCAATGTTTTTCATAACATCCGGATCATCCGTAATTCGTCCCTTTCTATCTTTCAAATGTCAAATTATATTTATTTTCTTCCTTTGTGAGGCACTTTTATGGAAAAACCTAGTATTTTTATCCCCCACTCGAAGCCAATTCACTCGAGCCCTCTGTTCTCAAAAAACTTCTTTTTCAATTTCCATACTCAAATGAAGTTTTGTTTTCATTATATCCTGAATAGAATTTTCATTATGTTTCCCTTCCATTAAAATCACCCATTTTTGTTAGTAATTCTTTAAGCCCTTTCCTATTTTCTCGAATTTTCTTAACCGAACTTGTCAACTCTTTATGTAAACCATCTAGTTTCAGGAGAATATTACCTTCTATTGAAAACTAGATTTTAGTCACCTCGGTTTCAAAGGATTCTTCAAGGGTCCACCACGCTTCAAATTTGAATGGGCTATGTTTATTGCACCTATTTTCACTATCAAACTCAATTAACAAAGGACAATGATCTGATGTGGAAAAAGTTAAATGTCGAACAGTAGTTAATAGAAACTAAGCCAAACACTTCTCATTTGCCACCCCACGATCCAACCTCGCTCGAATATTATTTTATGGTAAATTTCCCCTTTCCCAAGTGAACTAAGGGCTTACAAATCCCAAATCAACAAGCCCACAATCAGTAAGTGTTGCTCTAAACATCTCCATATGTCTTTCCTCTCTAGGTAAACCGCCCAATTTCTTATAACTATATAAAATTTCATTAAAATCCCCACTAACACACCAAGGGATTTCACCATTCAAGCTAAGACATCTTAGCATATCCCAAGAATCCATTCTAGTGTTTGCATATGGTGAGACATAAAACCTGGTAAATTGTAAATCCTCCTCCGAATATTTAATCAAAACATCAATAAAGTTTAAAAAGAAACTTCTTAATGTAACTTAGATATCAGATCTTCAAGCCAAACAGAGCCCACCATTACTACTAGTTGCTCCAACATCAATACCAAACAAAAATCCACATCTTTTTCGTATCGACTCCATTTTTTTCATCAATCTTAGTATCTATTAAAAAGACTATGTGGGGTTTATGCCTCTTCAGCAGATGCCGAAGATGACGCATCGCCCGTGGACTCCGAATCCACGAGCATTCTAACTTAATATTTTCATTACGCTCGATCGGTTACCTTTTTAGTAACTGTCGATCCTAGTTGTGTTGAAACTATAACCTGTTCCAAGGCCAATATGTTGCTTTCATGATATTTTCCTTCCATAAATGTTTTTGATTTCTTTACCACTTTAAAAACCAAGGGATCGTCATTTATCATCGAGCATGGGCTGTCTTCCTTCCTTTTTCCCAATCCTGAGCTTAAAGTATCAGACATTAAAGGAGGCCCTCTTGCTAACCGCTTTCATTTTTTAACAATAGGTGGGGAAGAGCATAGAGTTTCATGGACTGCATCAACTTGGCTATTTTGCTCTACATTATGAAGTCCAACATCCTATACTGCTCCATTGTGATCCATCACCATTGCAAAAGAGTTATCTCCGAGCAGACTATCTGAAGGCCCAATCTCTAAAACCTACCTCATTGAGTTAACCAGTTGATTTTTCCCCGATCTTACAGAATTGATAAAGATCGAATTGGGCTCTATTAATTCATCCAGCTCATTACCAATCCCATCATTAGAATTTTCATTAATCACATCACCTGCTATCGTGATCTTTGCAAGGTTATCTAGTGAATTAGCTAATTTCCCTCCCTCAACTACTCCTAAGGAATTTTCATTAAACACGGCACCTACTAGCGTGTTCTTAGCAGGATTATCCAGTGAATTAGCTATTTTCCTTCCCTCAACTACTCCCAAGGAATTTGAATCCCTTTTAATTACGTCATCTTAAGAATTTTTCGTCGACTCAAGACTATTGGGTAAACTATTTCCCGAATAATCAACTCTTGCCTAGCTACTCTGCTTTCGTTAGGATCCACCACTGAAACAGCCAGTTATTTTTCGGCCAGGAATTGCCCTTATAGAGTTCTGTTATTGAACTCTAATTTTACAAAACTCACCATTAATTTCAAGACGTGCAAAACCTCCAAAAGTTGAACCCACCGCATGCATTAAGTCTTTTTTGTCAAACTTCAGCGGACAAGGTCCAATTTTTACCCAAAAAGGCGACGATTTTAGACAGATCTTGCTTCTATCCATTAATTCCTTTAACCTATAAAAGAGGATTAACTGTTTTCGAAATAACCAAGGGCACCCTTCTAAGATTAACTCCAAATCATCTTCTTCCTCGAACTCAATCATAAACAGATTTTTCCCTACCACTTGAATCACAATTTTTTTTTCTTTGTTTTCCAAATACTCTTCAATTAAGCTTTTAAACTATCGGGATTATAGGATTTTGGGTCAAAACAAAACACAATAAAGTAAGCTTACCTGTAAAAACAACTGTTGAACTATTTATTGATAATTGTATCAACTCTTCCTCTAGAAGAGAGACATCGTCCCTCCCCTTTGTCGACATGATGAAAAAAAAACCACCTTCACCCACCACCCTACTCAAGAACAGCCACAACCAATCTTGTTTCTCTAAAGAAACTAGAGATAGAACTCTTGACCTAGGGTTTTTTTAACGAGTAGGTTTTTTAAATTCTAATATGTATTATATTCGAGTTAAAGTTCACTATGGGTCCCGATATCATATCACAAAATTTATTTTAGTCCTTTTAGAACGAAATTTTAATTTTGGTACATTTGAAAAGTTGATTTTAATTTTGGTACATTTGAAAAGTTGATTTTAATTTCGGTACATTTGAAAAGTTGATATTTTAATCCCTACACATTAGTTTTACCGTTAATGAAATGGTGTGACTTAACAGTAATTAATGTAGCATTAAATCGAATATTAAATCAAATTGAAAAAATTATTAATCTTGAAAATAAATGGTATTATGTGGCTTAATGGTGGTTGATGCAAACCAAACCTATGTTACCTAAAACGCAACTCGGTCCAGTATGAGGAACGAAAATGGAAATGCAAATTGCTAATTATTTGAAACATAATTCAATAGTGGTAGTCTTCTTCAGATCGTTTAATAGGAATGGAATACAATTCCTTTTATAATTTAAGTTTAAAGGTGTAAAAAGCTTTCAAATTTTTTCAAAAAAAAGTAATTAAGCTCCTCTCTTTTTTTTTTCACTCAATTGGGTACTTGAATTATCAAAATGCATAAAAAAAGGCTCTCAAAATTTTTCAAAAAAAAGCGCAATTAAGCCCCTGAATTTTTTTACATTCAATTGGGTACTGTAAAAATAATTCAATAATCAATTGAACTCTCAATCGAAAAAATCACTTAATTGAGATCTTAATCGAATATAAGCAACCAATTAAGTACTCAAAAAATTAATTTCCCTATAAACCCCTAATGCCCATTAACTTCACCATATATTAGGATTGTGCCATGTGGCAAAATAAAGTAATTTCCCTTAAAATTGTTCAAATAATAATAATAATAAATAGGGTAAATTACACCAATAGTCACCCAACTTTTATTTTCCGAAACAAACAGTCATTGGGTTAACATTTCAATCCCTCAACTTTGAAAAAGTGACAAAACAATCCTTTTTGACGTTTTCCATCACAGACATCAGGGGACAGTGATGTGGCATGTGGTGGCGTCGGAGGAGTGTAGGTTAACATCCAATTGGCTGGTTACATTTAATAGTCAAGCATATCAGCATATTTTAGGGTTTAAAAAGAAGAAGATGAAGAAGAAGAAGAAATAACACATGGGTTTTTCAACTTTTTAAAACAATTCAATCTGTCCACAACAAAAAAAAACAGAAAATCTGAAAAAGAAGATGCAAGGCCACATTCAATCTGTCCACAACAGAAAACAGAAAATCTGCATATACAGATGCAAGGCTATCGATACAAAAAAGCTACATTAGACCATGGCCACTACAACAAAAATCAAAGTAACACACCAAACCACATAAAAACAGAACACAACTACAACACACCAAAACTACTAAAGCATTCCATGGCCACTACTAAACCCACTTCGAAAATTATTGAACTGTTCCTTTTTCCCCTTCTCAAACAATTCCAACAAGCAACATCTCTCTCAAGCATTTCATTTAACACATGGGTAGCTTCCTCAAACATATTGCATTTTCACATACATGGCTACAACAGAGCTTCCAATAACAACATCAGACAAAAACCCAACTTTTATCAAATGGGTATGAATCATTTCACCATACCCAATAGCCCTTAACCTACCACAAGCTTTAAGCAAACTAGGATAAGTAAAACCATTAAGCTTCAACAAAGGGTATTTCCATCATAAAGAAACAATAGCTAAAGAAAGGAGGAAGAAGAAGAAGAGAGTGTGCAGAAATTGAGAGAGACGTGAAACGGATTCAGCAAGGAGGACATGAAACGTGGTGGTGGAGGAGGAGGAGGAGGAGGAGGAGGAGAAGGAGAAGGTGATTGTTTAGATTATGAGAAAGAGAAAGTTGCCCAAAAAAACATGGAAAATGAAGGAAGAAAATGAAGGAACGGGAAAATGAATGAAGAAAATAAAGGAACAGAAAAATGAAGGAAAAGGAGAAGCCTTTGACCCTTTGACTATTCATCAACATGGCAAGTTAATTGGCCACATCAGCTAGTTAACTTGCCACATAAACAGTCCCGTTAAGCCCATAATAGAATATGTTAATTAGTGACTGTTTTGTCACTTTTCGATAACGTTAATGACTATTTTGTCACTTTTCAAAGTTCAGGGACTGAAATGTTAACCTGGTGACTGTTGGTGTAATTTACCGTAATAAATATTTAAAATATAAAAAAAGTTAGAATTTAAAAAAAAAAATTAAAAAAGAGAATTTTTAAAAATAAAAATATTAAAAATAATAGAAATTTATTTAAAATAAGAAATTAAATTTTTTTTAAAATTCAAAAATTATAAAAAATAGAAATTCAAAAAATTATAAAAATTATAAATGGAAAAAATCAAAATATTAAAATATTAAAATTTATTAAAATAATATAAAATTGCAAAACAAATATTAAAAATTACAAAAAGTATAAAAATTGAAAAAATATTAAAAAATAGTTTGCATGAGTCACTTGCCACATAAAGAGTTTAACATTGAGGAAAAGAACCAAAATTGGATTAAAGTCGAAGGGGAGAGGCTTAGGTTTCCTAACGATGACACCATGTTTCCACATGGCATTGATGCTTATATTGATGATATTGATAAATTGATCAATTTTAAAGATGGATTCATAAAAAATATAATTTATTTTTCGTAATATATATATAATTTTTTTAGAATTTTTAAAATTATATTAAAATCAAGTGCAAATTTTTTAATAATGTTTTAAAATTATATTTTTTTTCATTTCTAATAATTTTCTATTATTATTTTAAATAACTTTAATTTCTTTTGTAATTTTTTATATTTTTATAATTTTTGAAAACTTTATTTATAAAAAAAATCAAAAATCTATTTTTTTATAAATTTATAATTTTTTATGATTTTTAAATAATTTTAAGAGAAATTACCAAATTTCGTCACGTGGCACAATCCTGACGTACCACATGGCGAAGTTGATGAATGTCAAGGGCCTCACGGAAATTGATTTTTAGAGAGTTTAATTAATTTTTTATATTCGATTAAGGGTTGCATTGAGTGTTGTTTTTTATTCAAGACTTAATTGATTATAAATTTATTTTACAGGGACTTTTTTATACAATAGACCATAAAATTAATATTATTGAAAAAAAAGATTTAAAACAATTGAAGTTGGGTTAAAATAGGAACAAAGTCCACTCATTCTTTAAAATTGTTGTTTAATTTTATAAATTAATTTAAATTTTGATTTAATGTCATGTTAGCCACTGTTAAACCGTGTCATTTCAATAACAACAAAATTAATGTGAAAGGACTAAATGTTAACTTTCAAACATATAGGGAGTAATTTTTTTTCTTTCTTTTTATTTTTAAATATTAGATGGATTAAAATAAATTTTATGATATGGTAGAGAGACTTGTAGTAAACATTAACCATTATATTCATATATTTTGTGTGTTACAGTTAGAGATGAAAATGGAACGAGGTGAGATAGATGTTGCTAAATTCACCACCGTTTCACAATTGATAAACTTTGCTTCACCAACTTCCCTACTTCACCGTGGTTGTACAATCTTGAAACTTACTATAACCGCACCTCACTCGACCTCATCCGTTTTGCTTCAATTTAATTTTTACTACTTATCTTCAAAATTTTCAATTATTTTAAATGTAAGTAAATATTTAAAAATAAAACATATGTATTATTTCTATAATGCATTAGTATATTTTTACCTTTTCAATAATTATATATATACAAAAATAAAATGATAATTTCATGAAACAAAGCAAAATAAAACAACATAATTATCATGATTGCTTTATACTAATTATCCAAAACAAAAAAAAATATTTGACATATAAAAATTATATATAAAGAAAAATATATAAAAAAAAATAGTTAATGTTTTTAAAAAAATAAAAGATTTAAAAAAAAATTCATTGGGATTCCTAAAATGCCATGTTTGTGTGGGTGTGAAACAAGTGTTGGTCGAAAGGGTTGGTTAACGAAGCTGTTTTTACATCCATATACCACAAAAGGGAAATTCCATGCTCAAACTTGCTTCTGTGTTGCAGAACAACAGAACCTTCCAAAAGGGAAGGAAGAAATATTATTTCACGGGGCTAAAGGGGCGTTCCGAGAATCGAACTCGGGACCTCTCGCACCCAAAGCGAGAATCATACCACTAGACCAAACGCCCATTCGATGCTTGTTCGATGTAGCTAGTAATACTACAACTATAGCTCTAAATTTTTAATGGGGTTTATATCATACTATTGCATGGAGTGCTATGGCATTTCGTATTTGTAAGTAATTCCTACCTTTGACCGGTCTTTGCTGCAAATGCCATATTTCTTAAATAATTTCACAGCCCATATTTGCCCCAACTTTTACTTCTTTCAAGTGCCCTGAAATACTGAAACACCATAACTTCTTTGCAATACAATAATGGAAATGAAACCAGCTTTTACCTGCATTTCATACCATTAACCTGTAGATCTAGCAGAAGTCTGTATGCAGTGAAGGGAAAGTAAGGGAACATAAATTGCAAGCCCTAACAAGGAAGGAAAAGGGCATGAACGATGACTTTTGGGGTTCCAAAATGCACCAGGGATTGATTTGATTGCAAGCCTCACCCCGGCAACAGAGCTGTGGTTATCAATCAACAGAAAGGATAGAATAATCTAAGAGCCACAGCCACAGCCACAGCAAGCGTGACACCAGGTTAGAAATGAAATTTATCACTAATCATC
The DNA here is from genome assembly GCA_039519145.1 of Kokia cookei. Taxonomy (NCBI): domain Eukaryota; kingdom Viridiplantae; phylum Streptophyta; class Magnoliopsida; order Malvales; family Malvaceae; genus Kokia; species Kokia cookei. Next base: position 8,855,536 of record CM076901.1, on the reverse strand, counting down.
TAGATTATCTTTACAACAAATTCATCTAAACTGTTACACGATGTGGAAAACTGTATGTTGAATATCAACAAAACGATGGTTATCAAACAATATACAGTGAGGGTGAGCGTTCGATCGAATTGAGTTGAATCGAGTGAAAATTTTTTTGAATTAATCAAGTTCACAAGTCCTATTTTATCATCTTAATTCAATGTAAATTTTTTGTTCGAATCAAGTCGAGTGAAATTGTTCGACTTAAATTAAAAAAATTAAACATGTTAAATAAAAATATTGTTACAATATAACTAATTTCATGGTAGAGCACATAAATTTGAAACCATATATATTTGAAAAAAATTTCAAAGCAAAATAAAAAATAAAATAAAATACAATACTTGGGTACGATAAATTTGAATCATTAATTAGGTCTCAAAATTATTATTTTAGAAATTTTTTTAAAATTTTAACTTATATATATAATTTTTTAAAATTTTTATAATCTTTTTAAAAATATAGATTTTGAATTTTCTTAAATTTATTTTAAATTTATTGTAATTTTTTATTATTAAATATACTATTACTGAAGTTTTAATTCAGGTAGCACGATTGTTATTATAATAATTAGAACTATCGAAATCATTTTTTGAAAAAAACAAAAACAAGTCTCGATTTATTTTGGAAAATGAAAAATTGAGTCGCCACCAATATTTACGGGATTGACGCTTCCATCCAAAATCCCTACAAAAGTAATCTTTTCATCTTATGCAAAGTCGACCACTTTGTGTGTTCTAAGAAGGTTGCACAATCGGTTCGCTAACTTACCGCGTCAGAGGTTGCCGAGCCAAACAGACAAAATGGCGTGGCATTCGTCGTTGGGAAAATGTGATCTAGTGTAAGACAGTCTCATTGGAGCGACGGTTGGTTAGAGTCAGGTTCCTCTAAAAACTATATCCAGAGTTGGTGGTTGTAGGTGTCCTCTTCCACTATAACTGGCTTATTCGGGCACGAGAAGACCTATCCAAAGTCTATGATTGAACCAAGGAAGAATCAAGATAACCGGAGGCTGGATTTTTGAATACTGATAAAACTCTTCTTCTTTCAACTTTTGCAAATTATTCTGAATCATGTTTATCTAGGTGAAATTCCAAGACTCTGATATATGCACCTTTAGCAGGATGTCATCATTCTCTAGTTGTCTTCTCTTTGACCATATACACACGGCCACATTGTCTTTCACTTTATCAAAAAATCCGTTTTCCATGTTAAGTTATCTATTTGGTAATCGAGCTTAAATCAACACCTTTTCTTTGATGAAAATGCAATGCAAACAAGTTCAAGAATAAAACTTGAAAATAACTTGCAATTAAAAGCAAAGAAGCAAGAATATAACTGTATTTCTTACCTTGGTAACTACTAAACTTTGGCACAGTTCCACTTAAGGTAGACTCTAATGGAATTAAATGCAAATTAATAAAATGTGCTACTTATGAGCGCATGTATGCATAAGAAAAGTATTGACCCATAGCTCAATTTTATTAGAACAACTTTACTAGAAAACAAACTTCTTTACATAAGGCAGATACGTACATGGTCGTGCCTTAGTGTTCAAAAGTCTTAATCATTGAATTTCGCTCTGGTTCAACTCCGATTTTAAGTCCGAAATGTCAACTTGAGTGGTTAAAAATCGACAAGTGATTAGTGTCTTCTTGTACTTGGAACAAAGTTGCTCGTTGTGCAGTCTCCGTTTCCGTCTTACTTGTCTGGCAAATCATTGGTTTTTCATCCTTCTTTCGACCATAGACGCACGACCATATTGTCTTCTACGTTATCAAGAAACTTGTTTTCTTATGATCAGTTCTTTACTAGTAATCGAACTCAAGTCAATATCTTTCCTAATATGAGGATGCAAATGCAAAATAAGACAAAAAACCAAGTTAGTACCAACAACTATAAAATGTATCAACAAATATATCACAGAGAACCTACACATCTATTAGGTGGTTTCTAAAGGTTCAGTATAGTTCTACCTAGGGAGGGCAATTAAGGCTCATTATATTTGGTTTTTGGTTCTAAAGTAATGGTATTCAAACTAGCAGATTCCTCAGTCCTCACCCATTATAGGCTCATAAGGACGAGTTCAGTTCAAGGGGACACATTTCTCGTATGTTTGCACGAAAGTGAAAACTTCATGAAAACATAAGTACGGATGCATCTCGAAAACGATTCACTATCTTGCACGAAGGTGAAAACCTCACGAAGGAGTAACTTCTCACTTTCAGTTAAGCGGTGTAGTAACAAATGCATGTATTTAAAAACATAGACATATAATATTAACATGCTATTATAACAACAAACATATAAAACAAAAAAATGAAATGCAAAGGATCACAAAGATTACATTGAATTTAAAATTTTCAACAAAAAAGACAAAAAATAATCGACTTACGGTTTGACTCTCTTATTGGTCCCTAGTGGAGTCGTCAAGCTGTCGAAACCATTTTTTGAAAAAAACAAAAACAAGTCTCGATTTATTTTAGAAAATAAAAATGGAGTCGCCACCAATATTTTTTAAAACAGGTGTAATTGGGTCACCTTTCGAGAATTTTTTTTTTTAAAATATCATTAAAATAATTTTTGTCTTTGAAGCCATGAAATGAGTTCGGGAGTCAGTTACGCATAAAAAAGGATTAGCACCCTTACACGCCTAAAATTGGTACCTAATCGATTATTCAAAATCTTATTCATTGAAAATTAAAAGTTCGAGAAAAATTTAAATCGCGATCCTTAAATGCATGAATGTCATATTTATTTTATTTTGAAAACAAATTTTGCTTCCGAAGAAAGCTTGTTATTTCAAATTAATTGAAAAAAAGTCACATCTAGTAAGTTAGGAAATAACAATTCAAATATTTGAAAATGACGAGCTTTTCAAAAATCTCGTATTTAAATTTTAAAAGGATATTCAATTATCTCGGTTCAAAGAAAAAAACCACATCCAGTGAGTTAGGATATAATTTTTTCAAATTCCTGAGACAAATGACGTTGCCTTAATTTATTAAAAACAATTTGAGTATTTTTAAAAAAAAAAATTTCATGTTATGCAAAAATATACACATAATTTACAAGTATAAATAATAAAAAACAATATATACATAAAAAAAGCAAATAAAATATACATATAAATATAAAAGGGATTAATAAAAAAAAGATAAACAAGAAAAATTAAAAGCATGTAATATTTATACATTTAGGATGAAATAAGAAATTTACATTAAAACCGAGTCAAATTTGAATTTTTTAAAAGTTTGGGGGTAAATTTGGAATTTTTGGAAATCTTGGGGGTTAAAACATAATTTTAAAATAAAGCAAGGGATTCAAGGGCAATAAACTTAAAATATTGACACGTGGCAGCTCTTGGACACTTTTGGGTCAATGACTAAATTAAAAACCAAGTGAAATTATAGGACCAAATTGAAAATAACAAAAAAAACAAAAGGACCTGATTGAAACGATTTTTAAAACAAGAAAGACTCAGTGAGAATTTGCCCAATTTAAAAAAAAAACATGAATCCCTTCCGCAAATGGCGTCGTTTCACTAGGGTTTTGAAACCCATATTTTTTATGTTTTTCTTTTTCATTTTCTTTCTCAAAAACAAACCCAAATCCCCTTTATTTTTACAAATCCAAATCCCCTTTATTTTTTCTCTCAAAATCAAAGCTTTTTCCTTTCTTGTTCTTTCTCTCCACAAAATCAAAAACACATCCCCTTCTTTTTCAATGGTCAGTCATGGGTTTCAAACCCGTAACCCGATGACTCCTCCAACGAACAACCAAGGCAGCAGGGCAAGGAGATCGGCGTGAAAAGGTAAAAAAAGCGACCCCAAAATCTCTTTTTATAACCCTTTTTACAACAAATTTTTCCAGATATTCTAGTATAAATAGTGTGACGAGTGGACCGTAGAGTCCGGATCCGTGGGTGACGACGTCGATGGTGGTCGTGGCGGCGCAGGCATGGCTGACGACGATGGCTGGACACTTGGCTAGTGTTAGGGTTTCTCTTTTTGTTTAAGTTTTGGGTTGGCAAGATTGGGTTTAGGTTTAAGCCTGTTTGGTATTGGGTTTGTATTATTTATTTGAGTTTGCAAATGGTTTTTAAATTTGTATTCAATTTTATTTTTATTATTAAATAAAAATAAAATTGGGCATGTATTTTTTAATTGGTATTTGAGTTTCGTATTAGCCCGTAAGAAATTGGGCTTGTACAAAAACAACGTGATTTCGAGTATGTTAAAAATATTTTTTTTTATTTAAAAGTTGAGATTTTAATAAAAATAGGTATTGTATAAGAAAAAAAGGCAAAATTAATGGTAGATGCCACTTTTTTATATATATAAAAATTAGCGAATTAAGCTTTTTTATATTATTTAGTGAAATAATAATTATTATTATTATACTCACATGAAAAAAAATGCTTTATATTAAAGGCACTTTTTTTTAATGGTTAAATGGTTGCTTCTTCTGCTCATATGGCCTACCTTGATTCTTCTCTCATGTTTATTTGTTTTTTAATGCATGTTGTTTCAAACTTTTTTTTATTTTTAATTAATGTTTTTAATTAATAAGAATGTTATTTTTAAATTTTTAAATAAAAAACATGTTTTTAAAGTTTTTATTTTATTTTTAATTAATAATTTCTTTATTTATAGAAACAAAATAATATATATATATCATTATGTTAAACATATTTTATTTTTTAAAAAATAACTATTTATTTATTTATTTATTTTTCTTTATATAAATTTTTTATATGTCAAAGATTTTTTTTACGTACATTGTGGGTTTCATAAATTTTAATATTATAAATTTAAATAATTATTTCAAATATCATTATTTTTTCGAGTACACTCATATTATAGATGGAAAAAAATTTCCACATATAAAAAATATATTTACTAAAAAAATGATATTTGAAATAATTAATTGATTTTATATATATTAAAATTTACTATAACCACAAATAGGTAAAAAAAATAATGATATTCAAAATAATTATTTTATTTTATTATATTAGAAATTACCATACACACAATGTACACGGAAAAAAAAATATTTGACATATAAAAATTATATATAAAGAAAAATATATAATAAAAAATAGTTAATGTTTTTTAAAAAATAAAAGATTTAAAAAAAAATTCTTTTGGGATTCATCAAATGCCATGTTTGTGTGGGTGTGAAACAAGTGTTGGTCGAAAGGGTTGGTTAAAGAAACTGTTTTTACTTCCATATACCACAAAAGGGAAATTCCATGTTCAAACTTGCTTCTGTGTTGCAACAGAAACTTCCAAAAGGGAAGGAAGAAATAATATTTCACTGGGCAAAAGGGGCGTTCTGAGAATCGAACTCGGGACCTCTCGCACCCAAAGCGAGAATCATACCATTAGACCAAACGCCCATTCGATTAGTAATACTACAACTATAGCTCTAATTATATTATTTTATTATATTAGAAATTACCATACACAAAATGTACACGGGAAAAAAAAATATTTGACATATAAAAATTATATATAAAGAAAAATATATAAAAAAAAATAGTTAATGTTTTTTTAAAAATAAAAGATTTAAAAAAAAATTCATTGGGATTCCTAAAATGCCATGTTTGTGTGGGTGTGAAACAAGTGTTGGTCGAAAGGGTTGGTTAACGAAGCTGTTTTTACTTCCATATACCACAAAAGGGAAATTCCATGCTCAAACGTGCTTCTGTGTTGCAACAGAACCTTCCAAAAGGGAAGGAAGAAATAATATTTCACGGGGCTAAAGGGGCGTTCCGAGAATCGAACTCGGGACCTCTCGCACCCAAAGCGAGAATCATACCACTAGACCAAACGCCCATTCGATGCTTGTTCGATGTAGCTAGTGATACTACAACTATAGCTCTAAATTTTTAATGGGGTTTATATCATACTATTGTATGGAGTGCAATGGCATTTCGTATTTGTAAGTAATTCCTACCTTTGACCGGTCTTTGCTGCAAATGTCATATTTCTTAAATAATTTCACAACCCATATTTGCTCCAACTATATGTTACACATGCTTTTGCTGCTGTCGGATAACAGCCTGTTGTTCTTGAGGCATTTCATTTTCATATTGGTACTTAGTTGCATACATATGCAAAGTGTATCAACCAAATGCCACAATTGTTGAAGCTTGAAAGAAGAGCCAGAGAAAACACGGATTGATCAGTGTCTGTCTAACCTAAAACTTGAAATCATCTAAAATCCCGCTGTGCGTTTCTAAAGCAAACATAGGAAGGCAGCTTCATAAGCATTCCCATTTCCCTAGTTCTCAAAGGTCCTGAAAGGGCTTAATCCGGAGCAGGCAGTGAGTTTAAGAAAATGTTGAGGCTCCCATTTCTTCCTCCCTTGTCTTTCCTTCTCCTTTTTCCTCTGCCAGCTCCATGCAACAGGACTCGTCCTATTGGCAAAATGTGCATACATTTCCGATACCAAACAATCCGCTCCAACAACCTTAATTTCCTCACTATCTTCTGTCAATTTCTTTGAACTTGAGCTCCTTCTAAACCCATCTTTAGTTTTACTATTATGCCAAAATGTGTATTTTTTTTTTTTTGAACGATCTAACGGATGGGACTGATGGTTCAAGTATTTCACTTTTTCTTTATTTTTTTAATTTCTTTCGATTTTTCTAATTTTATTGGATTTTCAATATTTTCATTTTTTTTTTTGTTTTTCAATTTTTTTGTATTTTAAAAATATTTTTTAATCGAAATTTAGAAAATGAAATGAAAAAAATAAATAATATATAAATAATGAGAAAAGATTGTATGAAACTGTGATTCCACGACATTCTTATCCCTTTCTAATAGAGAAATGACAAATCAAATTTTTTTCTTTTGATTTTCAGTTTTTTTCTCTTAAAAAATTTTAAATTTAACTAAAAATACAAAAATTCAATAGGAAAAATTTAACCTATCATTCTCCTGTTGGAAAAATATAAGAATGATGTGAAATCACATTTTCATAAATAATATAATAAAATACAATATAAATGAATGGCAATATGTGGCAGTAAATACCACTTGATGCACTTTGACTCGTCCCTTACCGCATGTGGGCGGCGGCTTCCTTAGGGTTTCAAAACCATAACCTGAAATTTCATAAAGATGTGGGCCTTTTGGCCTCCTAGGCTAATTGGACTTGTAATTCTGAGTTTGACCCGATTTGGACTTGGATTTGACTTAATTTGAACCTTAAGTAAATAGATTTGGGCTTGACCCAATTTAAAATAAAATGGGATTTAATAAAATATTTATTTAAAAACCAAACCCAAAGTACTTTTATTTCTCAAAATCATTTAATTAGAATAAAAATGATTTTATTTAAAAACAATTTTTCGCCAAAAACCACATCATGCCAAATTTCCTAAATTTTAATTAAATTAAAATTAAACTTAAAAATTAATTTAAATTCAATCTCGATTTAATTGTTAGATTCAATTCAAGCCCAAAACTTGTAAAATCAATTTTATTAAGTCTTTATCTCGAAAATCCAAGTTTGATTTTAATTTTAAATCTAATTTTACTTAACTTTAAAATAAAAATCAATTTTGGTTCATAACTATTTCATAACTCTCATCCAATGATTTCAAAGTTACCGAAAAAATTAGGTGTTTGCATGATGCATAAAAATTAATCCTTCTAAATTAAAAGTATAAGAGAAGTGAAAATGAAAGTGATATGCATATAAATTCAAAATTATGCGTTTTTTAAATGTATATTTTTCTTCCTTTTTATTTTCCAACTTTATCAAACAATGTACGAAAAGAAAATTAAAATTTTCTTTCAAATTTTCTTTCTTACCAAACACACGTACAAAAAACAATTATATTTCTATCTTTCTATTTTTCTACCTTTTAATGTCAACTCAGCAAGACTCATCGGTGGTTGATATGTTTTTTTTTTAATTTGGTACTTGAACTTGACATTTTTTTCTTAATTTGGTATATGAACTTAACATTTTTTCCTAATTTGGTACCTAAGATTTTTTTTTTTGGATTCAAATTGGTATCTAAATTTATTAAATATTATAAAAATTACGCAAAATAATAACGGTGTTGCAAATTTTTTTGTTATGCTACAAAAATATTGTTAGTTTTAGAGAAAATTCATGTTAAAAATACGTATTGAGTTATGCTTAATAAATTAATATTAAAAAAAGATTAGGTACCAAATTAGGAAAAAGAGTCAAGTTCAAATACCAATTGGATCCCAAAAAGTTTACGCACCAACTTAAAAAAAAAGTATTAAGTTTAAATACCAAATTAAAAAAAAATGTCAAGTTTGAGTCTCAAATTGAACCAAAACAAATTTGGGTACAAAATTAAAAAAAAAGTGTCAGGTTTAAATATCCAATATTATATTAAGCTTTTTTATTATTAAATTTGAGAAATTTGTCCCTAACCCAAACTTACTTTTTTTTTTTTGGGGGGGGGGGGCAGTTTAGCACTTTTAGGACAAAAAAAACACTTTAGAGAAATTAAAATATTTTGTTTCTATCAAAAGCACTTTTGGAATAATTTTTGGTGTTTGAAAGTCCTTTTTTTCTCACAACAAGCATATTGTTTAGTAATATTTTTATATAAAAAATATTTTTTTATCCCAAAATTACTACTTAGAAATAATATTAAATTGTCGTTTAGTTTGTTAAAATCTTTTGATTAAGAAAATTTCTTTATTAGAATTCTTTGTAATTGGTGATCAGAACATCAATTTAGGTATACAAAATATATCTCAAATCTTAAAAATATTTATTGTTACCCATATAACTTTTGGCTAAATTTTTAAAATTTTCTATTTTAGTTAAATTCGTTATCAAAATTTAATATTTTGATCTTATTCATTAAATCACTAAGAAAAGTCTTTTTTATTTGTATGATAACAAATTTAACCCTTCAATGTTTGTAGATTCTATCAATTTGGCCTTAATTTTAAAAATTCAATAAATTTAACCCTTAACTTTACACATTCTATTAATTTAGTTTTGATTCTTAAAAACTTAAAAAATTGAAAACCTTAAAAAACTTTAAAAATAAAAATATATATTTGAATGTTTAATTTTTATAAAAATACATACAAAATTATAAAATATTTATAAATAAATAAATACCCAATTTTCAATTTTTTAACATGAAAACTATTTATTAAATAATAATTCTAATAAATAAAATAATATTATAAAGAAAACAATTTAAGGAAAAAAGCTCATGAAGATGACTTAAGCAGATTCAACAATTTTCTTTTTTCAACATTAATGACTATCATGTTCAGGTTGAATAAAAAAATACCGTTTGAAAGCAAGTACAATTAGGATATACAAGTGAGGATGAAGTCTCAAGATCTAGTAAACAGCTTTACAATCAATTCTTAATTGGATGACACGATGACGGAGGATGTGAAAATTGAAAAATTCAAAATAAAGGTTATTGGTGTTTATTGTCAAGCTAAATATAGTGGCAATTGCTCAGAGTTGATAAAATGAATCAGATCTTTAGAAATCAGCATAATACAAAAAATATATATATTATATACCAAAATAATATATTAGAAATCAGCATAATACAAAAAAAAATATATTATATACCAAAATAATATATTCTCCCCATTATTTATCAAAATGGTACACTTGAGGGAAGTGGTGTCATTTGGGTAGGCGGCACCATTGTTCATTCTGACATAAAAATAATTTTATTAATATTAAATAAATAATAAAATTTTAAATAATAAAATTTTTTAAAAAATATTAATACGGGTTTAGGTCAAACCCAATATTTAAATACGGATTTGGTATTTTTGGGTGGTGCCTACCTGATAGGCGGCACCAATAGTGCCTACTTGATAGGCAGCACCAATGGTGCCTACCTACCAGGTGGCACCTGGTCCCATTGCATGCTGTTGTTGCTGCTCCAATTGCTGCTGTCGTTTGCTGCCCCAATGCAAGCTGTTACCTGCATGAGAGAAAGGTAAGATATATGGGGACCTTAAAATGGTCCCCAAACACACAACACACACACACACACACACTTGAAGCAAAAAATCAAAGAAAGAAAAGAAGAAGGAGGGAAGGAGGGTGGAACGGCAACAACAAATAGAGAAGGGAAGGAGAGAAAAGAAGAAAAAAAAAAAGGAAGATATGTTGTTTATGGTTTGATTATTATTTAATTTTTTGTATTATTCTAAAAATTCATTTAAATGTTATTTAAATTTAAATATTATTTAATCATGTAAAAAATTTAAATTAAACTAAACTTATATCCTAAACAAAAACATATTGTTAATGTTCTTAATATTTGTATTATAAATAATATTTAACAAGTTAACAATCTCTTAAAATAATCACAATTATAAATATAAAAATTTACATTCGATCTCATATATAAACAACAAAAATTTTATCTCATTCTCCATTTTTCATATAGCAATCATCAAGTAGGTGATCGAATTAATAATTCTATTATGGTTGCTTTGAAGAGAAAATTAATTGAGGAGGTAGATTGTGATAATTTTGACAGTTGTTTTTAAACATTTTATGTATATATATTGTGATGCTTACATAAAATTTTGTTAACTTTGAATTATTATTTTGATATAATAATATTTAGAAATAAGTATATATTTAAATAAATGAAAAATATGTTTCTACTATATTAAAATTTAAAAAATATATATTTTTGAATATTAAAAATTTGAAATAAAAAATATTTTTAATTTTTTAAAATGAAAAATTAAAGAAAAAAATAAAAAAAATTAGTAATTATTTTAATATTTTTTAAAAAGAAACATTAAAATGTGGTTAACTGCCTTTCGTGGTAATTATTTTTTAAAAAGTAAAAAAGAAATAAACATAAATGTAGTAAATATTTTAATATTTTTTTCATCAAACAAAACTATTATATTTGATATTTATATTTTAATAAATTATGAAATAATTTTTTAATATAAATTTAACACTTAACCCGCAAAATGTAAGAGTAAATTCAATTCTTAAAATTTTAATTTATCAAAGTAATCAATATATAATTATTTGTTTTATATATATCAAAAATTTTAATTACTTCTAGTTAAAAATTGTGTTAATTACTTCTGACAGATTGATAATATCAATTTTTTTATTGCAGATATGAATATAGATTCGTTAATTAAGGATGATGACCACATATCGGCATCTGTATATGTACAGGTAATAAATTGTTATTTGTTACAGTATGAAAAGTTCATTTAATTTACGATATTAAACTAAGTTATATTAACTATATCGGTAATTTAATAGTCTCAGGATGTGTACCGAAAATTAAGGGCTCACGTGAATGGGATAAACTATGAACCAGACGAACGCATCATGCCATACTTGATTGCAGCTGGATTTGGAGCTGCTTCATTGATCCGAACATTTGATTTGCGTTACGACTTAATTTTCGCTTTGGTCGAGCGGTGACGGTCAGAGACCCACACGTTTCACTAACCATGTGGTGAGTGTACCATCACACTAGAGGATGTTACACTGCAGCTTGGGCTTCCAATCGACGGGATGCCCATTACAGGGTCATCGACGGTATCTGACTCGACGACCCTTTGTGAAAGCTTATTGGGAGTCTCACTCGGTGATGGTGAATCAAGATTCACGGGATTGAAGTTCACATGGTTGAGGGAAAGATTCCACCATCTACTAGCTGATGCCACTGAATTTGATGTGATGTGTGCCGCTCGGGCTTATATATTGCACCTTATAGGAGGTGTACTGATGTCGACGACAAATAGAAACAGAGTGCACATCATGTACTTGCCCCTATTGACCAATTTTAATGAAGCGGGTCAATATAGTTGGGGCTCGACAGTACTAGCGATTTTGTATCGTGAGCTTTGTCGATGCACAAAGCCTGCTGCCGTTGACATTTGCGGGTGTCTAATATTGTTACAATCGTAAGCCTTATATCGGATGCCTTTCTTGGCTAATATCAAACACCTGTCATACGTTTTCCCACTTGTGAATAGGTGATAACATTTAATCTTTGTCCACAATTATTTGATTTTTTAAAATGTAAATTTGATGTAATAAGTTATTTTTCGTAGATAGCGTGGGAATTCGAATATCAGAAGGTCATTCATGATTCCGATATATCAACAGATGATCGAGACACATGCGGGGGAGATGGTAAGTTATTCGTGACATGCAATTACATGAATATTCATTTATTAATATTAATTGAGTCGTCTTACTATAACAATGTTATTTAAATTTGCAGTTCCTTTGAATGCCCTATTCAGTCCCTGAGGTGGCAACTACTATTCCCGATTTTGCTCGCAACCACTCGCACTTGTGGTGCATTGACGCACCAGTTATATGCTTTCACACAGTCGAGTGGTACCACAGGGATCGAGTACTTCGACAATTCGAGTACTTACAAACCATCCCGAGAGACCTAGTTGATTTAGGAGATATTCATGGTATCGATAAGAAGGGGAGATCGAGAATGGACTGGGGGCAAGTGCACAAAAGATATGTTGTAGTGTGAGCGAGACGGGTGGAGCGAATACCTCAACGTGACATAGATCACGATTTCACTTTTGAGGTATCCATAAAATATAAATAGTGGTATTTCTAGACAGGGAAACCATATATATATGGTGGACAAACAATGTTAATCCCTCCATTCATGTTACCACGTGGGCACCACTTTCAACCGCCTGAGCCTGAGCCTGAGCCGCAGCACTATTCGGAGCTTGCGCTCGAGTCGGAGCGTAACACCGAGCCGAAGCCTGAGTCGTATCATCCAAGGTAGTCAGAGAATGCACATAATACAAGTTGGTCAGCGCACAAGAATCATTCAGAGTTTCTCGAGTCCAGCACCGATGAGCAGGATCCGAGATCGTCTTTGATGTTTGATATCTTCAGCCCGATACCACCATAGTTCTCTACTCATTTCAGCCCGTTGTAGTACTCTACTCCTCCTCGTCCATTACCGCTGCAGAACTTTAGTCATGGCTCATCATCATCAATGATACCAGAAGGTACGAAAAATGATGATATTGAACGTCGTGAGTACCTGCAACGTACTCGTCGACCACCACAACATTTTACTCCTAGAACCACACCATTGAACCATCAAATGTAATGAGATGGGCCTTAGAATTAAATATGTTTATGTTCTTATTTATGTTTATGTATACAAATATTTTGTATTTCCTTTTTCTACATAACAACTACTTATGATCGTTTAGTATCATTTGCTAAACCTCATTAAATAAATACAAACATAAAAATTATTAAATAAATTCAAATTTAAACAGAATTAATTTCAAATTCAATCATAAACTTAATTAATTCCAACAGAAAAATGATCAATAAAAATAGCTTAAGCTGGGTCCAATCCGGATTACTGCCCAATATGGTAAGTTCGTTGGGGGTAATTACGTCGAGTATGCCCAACTAGCCTACATATTCCACACACCTTACTGCCGTCTATTTTCTACATAATGTCCATTTCGTTGCGAATTCTGGAAACATTCGGATGACTTTTCGAATTTCTTCGCAAACTTCTGTTTGGTATAAGCTCGAAAGTCGTCGGAGGCACCTCCCATGTGGACAAGTCAGGCAGGACAGGGAACTCGTTTTCCTAAATACGTAACGTGCGTTGGAGAGTGTAAACGGGGTCGATAAACTGTTGAACATTAAGCGATACTTTAGCATAAGCTACAACGACATGCGCACATGGATAATGAAGTGTATCGAACCCCATGCAATCGCAGTGTCTGTTTTGCAAATCAACCCCATATGACCTAGGTGGGATACCAGGTTTTCGCTCAATTGTCTCTGTAACTTGAAATCGTTGAAATTGTCGTGAGTATATTTCAACGTTCATCGTCCTCACTCTCTGACGGTTTACATCCATTGCATTCCTGACTGTTTCGACAAAAAACGTGTCCGGCGTTCATCTGGTCGATTTGTCGCGTCTCCATTACTGGCATCAAAGTAGCTAGCCTGTAAAACGTAGTCGAGAACACGGATGAAATCGGTAGATGTCGTATTCTCTTGAACACGCCATTAACCGACTCTGCCAGGTTGGTCGTCATTTGACCATATCGATACCCGTCATCAAAACTTTGAGCCCATTGCCACGGCTCCATGGTACCCAACCACTCTCGTAACGGCTTGTTCGTTTCACCTTCCATGTCATGCTCAAGTCTGATCATTTTTTACCGGAATCGGTGTGGCTCTAACTCGTATGCTGTAGGAATATTAAGAAAACATAAGTTATGCTCTCGAATTAAAACATAAAAAAATATAACTTAAAGCAAAATTTCTTTACCCATTCTCACAAGTCGTCTTCGCCAGTCTGCATTCTTATATTCTTTTTGAAAGTTGGCCGTAATGTGTCGGCTACAATAAACCGATCTCCATGGTACACCGGTACGTCTAATGGCTGCAATAATTCCTTTCCCTCTATCGGAGATGATGCAAATATTATCATTATGAACAACGTACCTCCGCAGGTTCGTCAAAAAGAATTCCCATGATTTCATATCTTCTTTGTCCATAATAGCAAATGCTATCGGGAGCACATTCTAATTCTCGTCTTGAGCCACCGCAATTAGTAGAACCTGCGTATATTTCCCATATAGTCAGGTCCTATCTACCTGGATAAATGGCTTACAGTGAGGAAATGCTCTAACACAGGGATCAAACGTCCAAAATATATACTGGAAAATTCTTCTTCCCGGTTGTAAGTTGTTATCCGAACCATAATAAGGCCCTGTTACCAACTCAATCGCAGTCCTGGGCACGTATTGTCGCGTTGCCGCTATCAACCCTTGCAACTCATTGTACGGTGCATCCTAATCACCGAACAACTGTTCTATAGCCATCTGTTTCGCAATCCATGCTTTTCAATATGAAACTCGATAATGGAATCGCGCTTGCATCTCGACAATCAGTGTAGAAACTTTGATGGTCTGATCGTCCTTCACCATTGGCATGACATGTCTGCAGATAGTTTTGGAATCGAGTTTCCGGTGATCTTCTGACAAACGTATTGAACTGCATGTGTGAGGCCCAACAAATTTTCTTATCTCCCACTTTTGCGACTTCTAGATAAATGCAGCTCGTACCCGTCAATTGCAGCCTTTTGTCCAACACTCTCCAATATATAATGTTGGTTTAGACACGAAGACTTTGTAGTCCACTGACAAATTCATGTTATACCGCTTAATGGTAAATACGCACTTTTCCTTCGAGCCAAACCTTTGACCCACGAACAACTGTTCAGGTTTTGGTGTAAGTGTCAATGGTGAGTAGGCATTATATCAAGGTACTCTTCGAAATCGACTACATATGCCACATCAGGGTTTATAAGTGACATGTGTGCCCCAGCAGGATAATTGTGCATCACAATACGTCGCCCATCCAGGACCTCGTTATTCAGGCCTTCCTCATCGATATCATCTGGGACCTCGTCCATGTCGGGATCACTATCAATATCGTCATCGTGATCAGAAGGATCACTACTATCATATCCATCATCACCATCCGCATCATTATCGGGTGCAACATTAAAATCGATATTGATCCCACTGATCCCGCGAGCTACAGATTGATTATCAACGTAGGATGTCGAAGCCATCATACTTAATAGAGTGAGATCTTCAGCTCTCTCAACATCAGTTAGCTCAGCAAATAACTGAATCGGTGCATTTTCATTACTCTGATTCCCACAATAAAGAGCGATCATTGTCTCAACATCTTTATCGTCTACGAGTTCCATCTCGGTAAATTTGATAGGATTTGTTGAAACTGGAAACTTATAGAAAAGTTTTGAGATCCTTTTTCCATAACGTCTAGCAATTTTTTCACTAATATTTCCCTTCATATTATCCACCGAGACATTTTTACTAAATCTCATTGCTAGTTGTTGATGACATTCAAATACACATCCAATTGTTGTTGTCAAAATTTTCCCATCGAAATAAACGCATACGAAAAATTGATTTTCCATCTGTTAAAAGAAATAAATAAGATTTTTACACAAATAGTATAAAAAAATTATTTATTATAAATAAATAGAATTACAGTTAAAATTTTCTGCTAACCTTCTGTTTCCTTTTCTTCTTCAAAACTTTTGCTTCCTTTCCTTCTTCAAAAATTTGCGGTTAAAATTTGCTTCTCTTTTTTTCTTCTTTCACTCAATAATTTGTGTTTAAATTGATCTGATGGGAGGTTTAAATAGTTTTGATAAAGGCGCCTACCTAGTAGGCATCATTGGTGTCGTCTACCCTAAAGGCACCACATGTCAAATTTTAATTTTATTTAATTTAATTTTCTTTTTTTAATATAAAAATATATAAAATTTAAAAAATTAGCACCACTCACCTAGGTATACTATTTTGGTAAATATGGAGAGTATTATTTTGATAAATAAATATTTTTTTATATTATTTATTTAAAAGAATTTGAGTTAATCTTATTTAATATTTAATTTAAAATTTCAATTTTATATTATTATTTTCTACAATTCTTATAAAAAATATTTTTTTACTTTTTTAATTTTTTATAATTTTAATGGATTAATATATATATATATTTATATTATTTAAGTTATTAATTTTATTTTTTGTATTATATTTTGGTGTATAAATTTTTTTGTATTATTTATGTCAAAAACCCTAAAAATTCGAATAAAAACTACAATGTGGGGTTGGTGCAGGCTACCAGGTAGGCACCTTTGGTGCCGCCTGGTAGGTAGGCACCTGTGGTGCCGCTTGTCAGATAGGCACCACCCCTTGTACCACTTTCGTATTTAAATAACAGGTTTATATTTTATCGGGTATACCGAGTGTTGTTTAATATTAAACAATTCTTGTGTCAGACATGAATAGTGGTGCCGCCTATCCAAATTGCACCACTCCCCCCAAGTGTACTATTTTGGAAAATAATGAGGATAATATATTATTTTGGTATATAATATTTTTTTTGTATTATTTTAATAAAAAATCCAAAAATCATAATTTAAATCCATTCAAATATGATTTAATTAAAAAAATAACTTTGATAATTTTTTAATCCAGAAATATTCGTAACCTTTGCACTTTTATAATATATTAATGATATAAATATCAAAACTACACATAAATTTTATTTAATATATAATTTTACGTATGAATTTTGATTTTGTACGATTTTATACATAATTTTGATCTGATTTAATTTTTACAAATCACTAACAATATTATCCAATTAGCACCATTTACGTTGATATATTGCAAGCACAAACAATTATATTAATCCAATAGAAAATAAATTTATGTATCTATTTTTTTAAATGTGTACAATTGAATCATAATCAAAATTTCATATACACATATGGACCACATTTAATTACACCAAATCAAAGTTTACAAACAACCAGAATTCATATATAAATTTAATAGTTTAAATTAATTTACTATCAAATTATATCTTTCTTATAAAATAATTTACATAAAAAGTAATAAGATAAAAATGATATTTTGCATAAAGGAAACATCACTTTCCTTTCCTTAGCTGTTTTTCCAAAGTGGGATAACTAAGAAATGAGAAGTGTAGAAAAATAAACAACTCGAGATGTTTTCACAGTTTGATGTCCTTACATCTATGAGGTCTTACCTAGAGAGAGTATTAACTATCTTAGTACCTTGTACAACAAGTGTTTTTAAGTTTTAACATTCACCAATTTAGACTTCTCACTTTTGTACCTAATATCTCAACTTCTCCATCTAAGTTTTCTAGACTCTAACCAAGTCACACACTTGATTATTATAGAATAATACACTAAAAAATACGTTACCTATACAAGTTCTCACCATATATAAGTGGATGTGACTTGCTAACATACTAAAATGTTACAACCAATCATCCCTCAAATTAAGTAAGATAAATATCACATATAATATATATACCATAAAATAAGTTTTCAATCAACTAGATATCTTTCCATCCATGGTTATGAGTCGATATGATCCATAAGTTAAGAGGATGATGGTTGCTTCAATCAAATCCAAACAAATCTCCAAAATCTCTCTCTAAGTATAGTTTAGATATCAAGGATGAGCTCACAAGTATCTCAATCAACTAAGGAAATCATAGCTTAAACATATTTGCCGTCAAAATTTGTCAATCCAAACATAACACTTTTTCTATGTAGCCATTGTTACTACCGGTCGACATTGGTCTAGGCACTCCCTGAAAAAGTGCATCAACATTATTTTAATCACAGGATTTTAAATAATAAATTATTATATTATCATATTTTCTTTTGGTTTTGGTTTTAAATAATATATATATATGTATATATGTATATATAGATAAATTCACGTCTGTTTGAAACCGACCAGGATATGGAGAGCTTGAGTTTCTCTAATCTTTCTTATCCTATGGTCGGTCTCGCTTAGGTCCACTCAATGGTTTCCTTTCCTTTTTGTTTCACAGCTTGCATTATTGGATCGTGAAGACTTTTGAACCATGCACGATCGTTGCCATTTCTTTCGATTAATATGTAAATGCCCATCCCAAATTGTCAACAAAAACCGCCCTCCAAAAAGGGTCATTGATGAATTTGCGTCTTTCTGGGTTTTGTCTTTTCTCTTGCACGAATCAAAGATGATGCCACAGGCTCTTTTCCCAACTACGTAGCTTTCCAGGCATGCAAGTCAAGGTTTCAACAGATGAATACAGAAAGTAGCTCGGAAGATGTATATGCTATCCAGAAAGGCAATGATTTATATGCTATCAAGATTTTGACATTTGATGCTATATCTAGAGAAGGAAAAAGAAAAAGAAAAGAAAGACAGCCTATGTGGGCTTGTCCATTCCACAATCATTTGTGCAAACCAAATAAAAATAAGACATAGACGCTGTGGGATTCATGTGCTTTCCATGTAAAACAAAATAAATCAATATTATTTTCTTTGGAGGACAAAAGGCAATGAAGGAGATTTGACTTTGGTTATTGTTTGATGGGGACTTCAGTTTGTTGGGTTTAGCAATTTGAAAGAGAGAGGAGACAGTAGAAAAGCGATTAGGGGGGTTTGTTCTTCAAAGGGATCGGCCAGAATGTTGGTCGAGGGAGTATGGTGGTGTTGCCGAAATCATTAAGCAGCTAGCAGCTGCTGATTTGGAGACCTCTCTTTGCTGCATGCAAAGCCCATACTGTAATGGATATGGATCTACACCCTTCAATAACCAGATGCTGACATTGGCAAAAAATTGTACTTTAGGAAATAAAAAACTAGTAAATCGATTTTTAAACTTAACTCAATTTACATCATTGTTATTATAATAATGAAAAAAATGTAAATTCGAGTTAAATTCGAATATGCTAAAGAATGTATTTTTTTTGTCTTAAAAGTAAGGTACGGGTTATGGAGAGTGGTGGATGTTGATATTAAGATTTGAAGAGCCTAAATAAATTTCCAAAAAATAAAATGGATTTATCGAGAATGTTTAAAAATTTTTGGTAGATCTAATTAAAACATCCAAAAATTTAAAAACTTGATGAGAATTGATAAGAAAAAATTGGAGAGCTGTAATTAAATTTTTTAAAACTTTAATGACAGATTCTAATTTTTTTTGAGGGTGCTAACTAAAAATTTTCAAAAATTTTGTCCCCATCCACGTCTAGTTACGGATAGAAATTTTCGAATTTTAAATTTTTCTTTTTTCTGTCCATAAAAATCAAGTTTAGGAGGTAAAAATACCGTAGAGATTCTGTGCTATGAGTTAGATTGTTTTTTGTTTTCTGTATTAAAAAATAAGTAAATTAGTCATTTTCAGTAAAAATTTAATCTATTTCTACTATTAAAAACAGGCATCGCTGACAGAATAACTAAACAATTACGTCTGGCATGTCATATTCTCATATATAAGAACAAATTTTTAACAAGAAAAATAAATAAAATATTTCAATTTGTTGTTTTATCTAACGTGCATAGACTATATATTTACAGAATACCCTTATTTTAATTTTATAACTATTTTCAACTGTAATTTCATAAGAATATCTCATTGTAATTTTTCATGTATAATGTTTTACAATAATTTTAGTTAATTTTTGTAAAAAACTACAATACATTTTTCAAAATTTTGTGACGGGACACAATAAAAAAAATACGAAAATGGGATCTGAGTTAGGGAAAGCAAAAGAATTTTAGTGGCATAAAGATTACAATATTATAATAAATAATTATAATATATTTAATATTTTTAATTTGATATATTTATGTGTTTAAATTTGGTTTTACTCACAATTTAATTTAAAATTTTCGTTTTAGTGTGGTACATATTTGCATGCGTGTGTGATAAAAGTTTTAGTATTATTTAAACTTTTAATTGATTTGGTTTCATGAGTCAACTAAATATCAAATCGATTAGAAAAATTATAAAAATATCTTTCTATATTTGAAATAAATTATATTATTTTAATGTATTTTAATCTTTTTATTTTTAAAAAAATCAATAATTAATTTACATAACGTGATATTTGAACCCTTGAGATTTGCATCGATAAATTTTTAATTTTATCACTCAATCAAAGTTTTATCTTAAAATATTTTATACATTTTAATTTTATTATACACGCTTTATTATTTCTATCAATTATGTATATTGATAATGTTATGGATTGATTGTTGGTGTCACTAATTTTGTTTTACTCATGATTTAATTTATTTTTTCCATTTTAACATTGTTCATATTGCATGTTTTATTATTAAATATAAATGCGACTTTATATATATATATATATAAAAAACATAAATGCAAGTAAAATCTATGTACGTATATTTAAAGAATCATAGAACATGTCATGACTTCAATAGAATGATAATTAATTTTTTTTGTCAAACATCTATTTAGTACGAATTTAAACCGTATTACTCTATCTCTTATCCTTAATATTGTATCAATAAAATTTATACGACATATAAGAACCTTATGTGTTGACATGATGATTAAGGGTATTCGTTATTTCAAGTGTGACCTGAGTTCGAATCATATCAATCGCGTTGCTCATAGGGTTTTTGCTCTCCCCTCATAATTCCTCTTTTAACTAAAGAGTCATGGAGTGGCAAAGGGCCAAACTAGCAAAGTCCATGTGCCCATGAGTTTGATGCCTGGGACCAATTTGATCCTAAAGTGCCCCCACCATCTTTTCCATGCCAATTTGTGATCATTGTTTCTCAAATCAAGCATAGGCTTTTAGCCTAATTAAATGGTAACTCACCGTCAGTAGCAACCATGAGGATCCAACAGTACTCGTAGGGCCAAGTACGTACTAAAGTGGATTATTTAACTTAAAAAATAGCGCTGGAGAAGAATTGTTCCTAAGCAAACCATCTTGATCCAACATAGTCAGGTCAGTTTTACACCAACTTGGGTTTCTCCCAATCCTACCAAAACTGGTTTTTGATATAATATTTGTGAAAGACTTAATGACAAGCTGTAAAGATCTTTGAATCATAGTCAATCTTCCCAAGGTTTTCAACTATAAAATTTCGGCAGACCAAAGTCTGCTTCAGTCTTCCAAGTGGGGAGCATTTCTGAATTTCAGTATGAACAGTCAATTTACTTCAGAGAGGAGTGATGAGTTGCAACAGGGGTGAAACAGGAGAAAAGCCTAAATTTCTAGTGTGCACTCATCGAATACCATGCATTAATTCAACAGTTGTTGACCCTTTTTTTCTTTCTGAATTGAAAGTACAATGTTGCTAAGGATTACAGCTAGGCCATTTGCATAAAATCAGTCTCCAAGAGGCATTGTTCCTCACTTACAAACAGTAGGAAAGAAAATACTTTTCCGAATCGCAGCAGATAGAGGTGAGTCACAAATGGATAGTCTTTAAGTACCAAATATTTCTTATATAAAACTATTTTGAAACATGCACTCACTATTGGGTGATTTTGAGAAAATGTGAAAAGTACAAAAGTAATTTTGATGAGTGCTAGACAGTCTTTAATAATATTTCGCTTACAGCATATCTGGTAAAATTCAACAAATTATTGTTTTATAAGAATGTGGGTAAGAACAGAGAAAATACTCAACAAACAAGAGCAAGGGAAGTTGAAGTGCATGGTATTTATTAGAGCCGAACAAGAAAAACCGAAAATGGCTCTAAAACCGAGATGCTTAAACAGTTTATGGAATGCAAGTTTAAAAGTTTGAAGTTGTTGGAAAAAATTATATTTTTGATAAATTTGAGGTATATTCTCGATAGATCAAAGTGGAGGGTTGATTCATAAAATTATAATTTTATATTTTACTCTATGAGACTTTTATAACTGTATATCATATTCTCAAAATGATTTAGTGATGAATGAGAAATTGATGCTGAAAATAAGGCACTTGTGAATAGTGTTTTGGAAAAGAAAAGTTTAGATCTCACCTTGGTTAGATACCAAGTGTGAGATATGTATATATATATATGAAAACTCACTAAAAAATTATATAATGATTAAGCTTGAAGATTTGTTCGCACGCATTACGAGTACAAATCCAAATCCATTGAGATTGGGACACACTCGCATGATATGGGTAACACGAAATGTTTGAATTGATCGCGTTCAAAAAGAGCTTGTAAGTATTTTAGCTCAATACATAATTTATTTTTTCCTCGGCAGATATTATACATAATCTATTTTAAAAGGAAAAACATCTCGATTTGATTTTATTCCAATCAAATTAATTATCGAATTTGATTTGGTTTTATTAAAATTTATTTAAAGGCTTCTTTAATGCATATTTGTATCCTTATTCATGGAAATTTTTAAATTTTCTCCATATTGAATGCCTATAAAAGCCTAAAGAATAGAACAGAATTCTTTAGAGACACACAACGAGTTTATTTCACTCTAAAAAATTCTTTTCTTTTTCTCTCCAAATCTTCAAACGTTTCAGTGATAGAAGAAGGTAAGATTTGTTCGTTGATCATTGTAGAGGTACTAGTGTCGAAATCATTTTGTTGTTGTATTCAGGGAGACAGACGACTAACGTTTCTCCAAGTACTATAAGAGCGGTTGAATCTATCCTAAGGAAACTGTGAAAATAGGCCTCAACATATTGTAAAAGTCGATTCCTCTTTATTTGATTTCTGGTTTTTCAGATCTGGTTTATTTAATTGTTTTTCAAATATGATGTTTTAAATAAATATAAATATTTATTTAATTTGTTTTGTTTGGATTGGTGTTTTTACATAAATATAAATATTTGTTTATATTATTTGTTCATATCTTGTATTTAATATAACTATTTATATTTATACGTGTTCGTTAATGTGTTTTGTCCAATAGAAGTTACCCAAAACCAAAACGAATTATATTTTTATTTAATTTATAATTAATTTTAATTTTTTATGATATAAAAGTAAAGATTTTATATTTAAAATAGTGAAAATAATTTAAAATTTCTTGAAAAATTATTATGTTTTAGAAATATTTATGAAAAATATTTTTAAAATATTGTCAAATAATATTCAAAAGCCATAAAATAAAGTTAATTTTGTCAAAATAAATCTAAATATAAAATCCAAAAATTAATAAGATAAAAACCAACGTCCTGACGATACGACATGTGACGTTTTGATAAGTCGATAAACGATGTCAGTACGTGGCGATGTGTTCCTACTAAACTAAATTTCTTCTCATAATTAAACTTGCTTATCTTTTACCAATCGAAATCTAATAACTCTAGGGATATATTAATTATATTAACTTACGAATTTCAACTTATAAATAGGACTTTTAACAACCCTAGCGAGATTGATTCAACAACACAACAAAAGAGAGTTTAAGAGAATTTTGTGTTTTAACCAAAGAGCTTTATATTTTTTTGGTTATAGGGGCTTGTTTTGTTTTTCTTTCATCTTGTACTCTTTCTTGATTATTTGTCGTTTTAGTAAAGTTTTTTTTGTCCGTAATTTTTTTTATCCTTTTTAGAGGAGTTTTTCCATAGAAATATTTGTGTCCAATTTTCTCTGTTCATTCGTGTTTGTTGCTCAAGTCGGATTTATCCCAACATTGTTGTTTCGACAATGAATATAATATCTCACATTTTAAATCTGATGATAAGATCGAGTGTAGAGTGTTGCAAACGAAACTAGACAATATTACATATGTGAGGGGAGAAATCCATCAAGTTACGCTATATTAAATGTAAAAGGTAGATAAAGTTTTAATAACAACGCGACTTGACGCGACTCGAACTTAAACCATACTTGGGATAATGAATATCCTTAACCATAATACCAAAACATAGATTTATAAAAATACATATATTTTGGATGCCATATATTATGCAAGGATCCAACATTCATGGGGTCACTCACTCAAGGCCCCCACTACCATTGAATGCATTCCAACGGCAGCACAAGAAAAAATAAATTGATGGATAATCTGTGAGCAATGACCCAAAAAGAAAATAGGAAAAATTAAAAGTTTACAATAATGTCTCAGTTAATTCCCCATAATGAGTCTGCGACAACTCAGCAATGGAACATGCGGTAATTTAAACATAGATTTGAAGAATCGTCTTTAGTTAATTTTTTGAATGAGAAGGGCATCTTTCATTATTTAATTTCATTAGAATCTTCTAATCTCATAATTTCCAAATTGTTTGCTCGCCGACAGTCTCTTTTTTTTTTTTTTAAAAAAAAAAAAACAAATACAACGAGTTAAATTGAATAAAAGCTTTATTAATTTTGTATTGTTGAAATATTTTCAAAACTTCATTTGATGCATCGTCAAAAACTTGTAAGCTTAATCTCCATGCTAAACTCAACTTAACCAAATAATCATCTATTAAGTTGTTCTCTCTAATAACATATTTAATCCGTCATTGCCCTCCAGTTCTCATTAATTGTTGAATCTTTCTGAGTACTATGATTCTTAAGTCCGTTATCGTCTCATCCTACAAGATTTTGGCCACCTCCAAAGCATCTGACTGGATTGTAATCCTTCTGAATCCTTTATTGAGTAGGATTAGACTATCATCTAAAATGTCCCATAATTTAACTTCAAATACAAAGCATAGTCCTAAATAACGAGTAAATCGAAAGATCTAATTCTCTTGCTGATCACGCAACGCGCCATCAATTCGCCATTGCCCCGTCAATGAATAGATACACCCACGTTCCTCCTAAAATTTTGCAGGAATCAAAAGAATAAAAAGTAGTCATTTTAATTACTTACAATAATTCATTTTATCCTTTAATTATGAACTCGAATCATAATTAATTATTTAAAATCTCAAAAAATACCTACATTAAAAAATTTAATCAGTACCGTCCACATAAGATATCCTAATTTCAAAAAATACAATCTCATCTATCACTTCCAAGTTCCAAATACAAACATTTGAAGGACTTGCCGGAAAAAACAAAGATATAGAGGGCATTAAATGAGCAGTAAAATACATTCACTTTTATTGAGAGGACAGCACCTTTGTTGTACAGGCTGCTGTATTATTACATTTACATATATGAATTGATAAACGGTTCCCTATCAGCACTGTTCACCAATTGCTCTCTCTCTCTCCCTTTCTCTCTCACTCAGAGCCAAATGGCGAAAGGCTTCAGGAAAGGAGAAAAGTAGTCTAGGATTTGAGTGTGATTCTTTCGGTCTTATCCTGCTATACCCTCTTTCTATTCTATTTATATACATAACAGCTTCACGAATTTGCTTATATGTGAAAACCGGAAACCCAAGAGGGGAAAAAAAAGAGTGTTGATAATGAATATATCAGCTTCACAATGTGGTAGTGGTTGTGAATCTGATTGGACTTTCTACTTAGATCAATCCTCTTACTCTCAAACCCGGTGTCAAACTTTTGGTGGCAACTTTGATGAGGTTTATGGGGTGAAAGGAGCTAGATTCGGGGTTGAAGATGAAGAGGAGGGTTTATCCATGGTGTCCGATGCATCTTCTGGTCCAAGACATTATTACTGTGAAGATTATGTGGAATGCCTCGACGAAAATAGAAGCTTTTGTTCTCATCCTGTAAACCCTGAACCAGCTAACAAAAAGAAGATGAAACAACATTGTAGCAATAATCGACAGCCTTCTTATCTTGATGACACTGCCAGCTCCCCTGTAATAAGCTTTTCCGAGGTAGGTTCCACTATTTTCTCATTGTTCTTATTCTGTTGGTTTGTAACAAAGGATGTTTTCTGGTGTTTCTACAGAAGAACATCAACAAAGATGCTTCGATGGAGTTGTTGGACTTTTCACAAGGCTCTTCGGGTACACATTTTAAGGTACTAAATATATACTATATCCTTCTTTAATGCAGTTAGTCTTCCATTATTATCATACATAAACTTAACAATGCCACCTGTGAGATACTTTCAGGGCAAATCATCATCATTCCAGAAAAAACTTAGTTTCCTGAAACCTGGAAAAGCAGGTTAGTCATCGATTTCAACTTTCTCCTCGACATTCTAAAAAATAAAGAAGAGAAATTTGATAATAAAAAGATGTCGTGGTTTCCAGGGAAGAAGCAAGGAATGACAAAGGGGTAAATTGAAACAGCTTTTGTCTCTACTAATGCAGCTGTGTGGAGAGAGAAATGGGAGGAATGTTGTAGAAAAAGAAAAACAAAACAAAAAAGGCCTTAGATCTCGAAGGGATATTGTTCCTTCCTTTCTACTCTTGTTTTTTTTTTTTTATTTCTTTCTGTCAATGCGGTGGGAAACAACCTGAGAACATTAAAAATCAATTAAATTTTCCACGTTATCTAGGAAGTTGCAGGTTTTCTCCAGTTTATTTTGCTGACACTATGCATAGACGATGTAGAATCTGGTTTTATTAGCATAGAATCTATGTTTTTCGGGTTTATAGGGTTTAAAACTGGTAATACCCTTGAAACAATATTGTGCCGACCATTGTTTTTTTCCCACTCGGGGATTTGAAATTTTTGAATGCTCAGCCACAAATAAATTAAATTTCAACATTCAGAGAGAGTAGTCCCCATCTTTTGGCAGAATGCTTGTATAGGTTTAAAACTTGTAAACAAGGAGCAAAATTAACCTTGGGATCCTCATTTTTTACCACGAAAAGATAAAAAAGAAAAGAAAAGAGTTAAAAATAGCAGCGGTCCTTGGATGGACAGAGTGTCTCTGTATTTTCCAGTAATCAGGCGAGTACCTTTGTAGCCCATTTGTGCACATCCGGCCAACCCATTATAAAAGCACTGCTTGATGGGTCGGATTTCTGTAAATTTTGTAATATCGGTATTTGAGCACTAATATCCCAACCGGTGGTTAAGGATGGACACTCCTTCCCGTGAGGTACGAGGCATGCGGGTAGTCGATGAGTGACTATCCAAGTGGTGTGAGGTGGAGGATCGCTTGCGGGTCTCTCCGGTTGATTCTTGTGTTACCACGTATTCCAATCGGAGTAGGGTATAACACCAGACAGGGTTAGTAAATTTGGTAACCTATGCTTAACCAGATACAAAAAAGCAGATGAATTGTTTGGATGAAAGGAAGCTTCATTGTCCATAAAAAAAAAAAAAAAAAAGCCCCAAAAAGCACCATCTCTATCACCCATCTCTGATAGCTACCCACCAAAAATGTGATTCATGCATAAACAGTGAGTGAAATT
This sequence comes from Kokia cookei, assembly GCA_039519145.1. Classification (NCBI taxonomy): domain Eukaryota; kingdom Viridiplantae; phylum Streptophyta; class Magnoliopsida; order Malvales; family Malvaceae; genus Kokia; species Kokia cookei. Next base: position 8,827,858 of record CM076901.1, on the reverse strand, counting down.
ATTGAGGTTAGTCTTGGGTGATGAGTTTCCCTTTAAGATCAATAAGTGGAGGTGTTTTTCCAGGCCATCCTGAGAATTAGGTAAACCATATCTTGGATAGGGACATGGACATGGATCATAGGAAAAAGACAATACCTCCCCCCTCTTTGTCATCTGCCTCTCAATCTTTCTTCCTTCTTGTCCATTTCTGAACCTTGAGAAATCGGTATGTTAGCATGTGTATAAGTTAATGTCAACTGGATAATGCAACGTGTTGTGTTCGTTAGTGATTTTAGAAATTTATCATAATACGATGTTATCTTTACTTTATGCTTTCTATTCCATGTTTCTTCAATTTTCATTACAAGCACTTGGAATACTAAAATCCAACCAATTTCACAAGATGGCGGATAATAAATAAAAAAAAATTAGATTTGAATTTGGGCAACTTTAAGTCTAATTAATTTGGATAATCATGCTATTTAAATTTTGGATTTTTAAAATTTAGGATTTTCAAAATCCAAGATTGATTAAAGAAACATGAGAACGTTGTTTTATCTCTCTTTTTTCAAACTTCTTTCAAAACCCAACCAATAATTAATTAATTCTATTTATAATATATCATCAAAGACGTTTAAGGTTTTCAAAATTGAATCGGTAGGTAAATCGATCAGACCATCAATTCTAGGTTCAACCAATTCAATCTATTCGATTGAATAAAATATTTAAAAATAGATAGATTCAGTTGAATTGATCAAACAATTGAATTGTTTCACGAGACAACTAATCTAATCTCTTATTCTAGACTAGTACCCCAACCGACTCCAAATCCAATTAATCTGATTGATTGGTCCAATCCGGTTTGATCATTCAAGAAATTAATTGGCTCTATGCAATCCATCTCAAGGATAACATTACTAACACACTAGTTTAAGGCCCTCAAAAGGCGTCCATAGCCCTAGTATATATTTTTTTGGTCAATTATAATAACAAAATAAAGCCCAAACAATAAAAGCAATTAACTCGACTCGAGGTGAACAATTTTAATCATCAGAACCATAACACAAGTTTCAGGTAATCTATATATATGATTTTCTTATTAAAGCAGCCTTTAGAGTTGAACCGCCGCCCAAAATATTACAACCTACCATAAAACTTCAAAAACATATCATACTCTTTAACATTTTTGCAATTTGACCCCCGGGCTAGTTAGATTAAACTAAAATGAGTAAAAGACATAAAAATTATTAAAATCGAATCAAATTTACATACCATGCACTTGAAACAAAGGTTGGCCGATTGCTCTCTACTCTCCCATGGTGTTTTCAGTCAAAATTTGGTGAAACGAGGAAGATGATGATATTTGGTTTACTAATATTATACTTGATTATCAATTTACTAAAATACCCTTTGTTAAAACCTTTAGATTCCTTAATTCTTTTATCCACAACCGTCCACTAACACCAAAAAGGGTATAATTGCCCAATTAGGCCATCAAATCTTGTTTTCTTATTAAATTAACAACTTTTTACTAATAGAAACTTACTTTTGTAACTTTTTCAATTTAGTCCTTTTTAATTAATTAACTATTTATACCTTAAAACTTCTTAACCAAAATTTAATATGACCCTAACAACACTATGTAAATATTCAATAAAATATTTATTGGCTTTGCTTATAGAAACGAGGTTTTGATACCTTATTTTCTAAAATCACTTAACTTTAGAGACAAACTACTTGAACCTAATTATTCGTTCAAATAACATAATTATCAAATCAAAATTTATTAAAACACTATATTTAACTCGTAAATATTAAATAATAATATTTATGGGCTCATTCATCATATTTGTACTCGAAACCACTATTTTTGACACTACTAAAAAAGAGTTGTTACAATACTTCAATTTTAATTCTAAATTTATTCTTTTAAAAATTAAACCATTATACAAATTATTAGTTTAGTTATACAATTGTAGCCTTTTGGAGGTTGCTACATCTCATCATGGGTCAAGTTGGGTTGAGTCGATGCAGAATTATATAAAAATAATAATTTAAAAAATTTTCAAAGTCCGAACCATATTAAAAATGTTAAATCTGAGTTCGACCTAACTCCATCATAAATTTTTTAGATTACTATTTTTATATAAAATAAAATTAAAAAATATAATACATTAAATATACTAAAAATATCAAAATAAATGTTTCTCAACAAACTGGAAATAAAAAAATATAGGCATGTGATTCGAGCCAAGTCCGGACAAAAATTTTTTGCCTGAGGCTCGACCCGTTTAGAAAACGGGCTTTATTTTTTGTCCAATTCCATTCTTCTAGCATATATTTTTCTCCAAATATTTACATTTTTTGAGCAAACTTTCGAGCTTGAACAGGTCCCACCTATGATCAGGTCTAAAGGCTGCGGATCTAAGTGGATTTTTTTTTAGTTAGGGTTGAAGTGAACTTAAGCATATAATATAGTTTGCTTAATTAAAAATTGTCTTAATCCACAAATTGATACTTAAACATACCTTTTTCTAATCTTGGTGTCTAAATTTTATTTTCCAAATTGGAACATCCATTTGTCATAACTCACAAATTAATATTTAAATAATACATATTTTTCTTAAGGTGGTACCTAATTTTTTTTTTGTCATAAGTGATACCTAAATTGTTTTTTTGTTACTCATTTTATACCAAAATATTATATATGTTAACAAAATTCTAACCAACAATAAACCACCGCATCATATAAACTTTAAAAAATATCTTTTTAATTCTTTTTTTTTAATATTATTGCCCTCAATTTCTTTTTTTTTTTTTCCCTTTCTCTTTTTTTATAATGTTTGGCAACAATAGTAATGCTTGAAATTTGTCTCTTGAGGTCGAGATATTGGCGATTAATTCTATTATCGTTAGGCTAATAACCAATCGAGATATTGGTCCAAAGACAAAGGTTGAATTAGTTGACCCACGAATCGATACAAAATGATTAAACCAAGCTAAAAAAAAAAAAAGTTGAATTGATTTCATTTTTTTAAATATTTTTTATTTTATGAATTTTTTAATAATTTATTTGATTGAATCGAACAAATTGATCAAATTGAGAACTAGAACCCTGATTGGTTTGACCGTCATCTGATTCTAAAGAAAGAAAAAAATATATATAAAAGAGAAAATAATATTTTTTTTTGCTTTTTTTTCATTTGTCAATTTTAATTGGTTATTTTTTATTTAGATTTAAAATTTTAACTGAATATTGAACTAACGGAGATATTAACTTGGAAAAAAATAATTTAGGTATTACTTGTAATAAAAAAAATTTAAGTACCCAAACGAGAAAAAGGTGTAATTTAAGACAATATTGAATGTAAAACTAATGAATAGCTTTTGGGTTTATTTTCTCGTGAAAAATTATTAATTAAAATATTTAAAATGATAATTATTAATTAACAATAAAGTCGGAGGTTTAAGCCTCTGTTAAATTTATATTTAATTGTAGTTTTTGGACTAAAAGCCCATCTGTATCTGAGCTAATACAACTTCGCATCACATCCATCCAATGTGATTTGGATTATAAGGTAGGGAAAAACATTTTTATATTTTTTATACTTTTTAATAATTTTAATGATTTTTAACTTTTGAAAATAATTTTTAAAATTTTTAAAAATTAATCAAATGTTGACTTGTCATGCACGTGTATGCCACATTAGCAATGTTAAAAAATGTTACTTTTTTCATTTGTTTTGAAAGGATTTGACAAAAAATACAAGTTTAAAAGTTAAAAAAACAAAAAATTAAATTAAGAGTTAAAATGATTTTTTTGTAAAGTTGAAGAATCAAATAAGTCATTATGCCTAAAATTTTCAACAAAAAGATGTGAATAAAATAAATAGGTAGATAGTTATTTATCATTTTTTTTTTGAAACAAAAATGAAAGTGGATTCCATTAAATGAGAAATTAATACAGCTGCTGCATGCAGGGCTTGGAGTCCCGTCATTGTGGAGGTTTTGGTGAGTACATGCAGTCATATTTTTCTTTCGTCGTTTCTAGGTATAATGCCAGAAATAGATATTTTCGTATTGTAATTGTATGCGGCACCGAAATTGCATTTGATGATCCCAAAATTAGGTAGTGACCAAGGTCTTGAGGTTGAGAAATATTAGGGACTATATTTGTTAGCTTGTCGTTCTCTAATTCGTATGCATTGATAGAAGCAATGACTTCAGGAATACTCAATCTAGTCCCCTGATGATGTAGTTTAGTCCTTGTAGACCATATAATCCAACAAGCACTAGCGAAAAATAATCTTTTGGATGTTTCCATATTGAGAAAACTGTTTGCTAACCTCAGTCTCCAATCTTACTGGGCTCGATGATTACTCCCCCATTGCTCAAATTTCAATCGTCATTGAGCACTCACCAATGATCTCCTCCCCGGCTCGACAAAGTGGGCAAACATTTGAAATCAGAAGGCCTCTATTTTTCAAATTAGAGAATGTGGGAATGTAATTCTGAAAAAATTTCCAGAAATTGATTTTTATTTTTTGGCTATCTCTAATCCCCATAATCCGTTATAAAATTTAGCAAGTAGAGGCTGTTGTGTATTAGGAAATTTTTGTAACCACTTCTAGTCGAGTACTCACCAGAAGCATCTCCACGCCATGTTCTAGTATCTTATGCCTCAATGTCTAGAATTGGGATAGACTGAATCGGTCCAACGCGTGAAGCGTCAAAAGTCTCCATCAGAGCCCCCGTGTTCCGGCCATTGCTCTCCCTATCAATTAGATTAGCAAGTACTGTGAAGTTGAAATTAATATATCTAACCCACAAACCCTTCCGCTCTCTATTCCAGGAAGCCAGGCTTCATTTCATATATTGACGTCCCGACCATTACCGATTCGCCACGCCACCCCATCCCTTCTTCCAACAGATACTTGGCACTCCATAGACTCCTCCAGGTATACGATGGGTGAGTACCGAGACTTGCTTTTAGAAATTCGTTGTTTGGATAATACTTCACATGCATTACTCTAGCTAACAAGCAATTAAGGCACGCGATTAATTTCCAACCTTGTCATTAAGTCTAGCCAAATCTCGAAACCCCATCCCACCCTGTGCTCCCGGCATACACAAGCTTTTCCAATCGTACCAAAATATCCCTTTTCTCGACTTGGAAATTTTCCACCCAAATTGGCTGATTAAACTTTCTAATTCTTTGCACAACGTACTTGGTAACAAAAAGTACTTCATTGTAAAAACTGGGATTACCTATAAAAAAACTCATTTACCTCCAATAGAGAGAAAACGATTACTCCAACATTCCAGATGTTTCTCAACTCTATTTTTAAAACTTTTGAATGCCTCTTTTTTTCGTTTTCCAACCATAACTAGTAATCTAAGGTATTTTTCGAGACTGGTTGAGGTTCGAACACCTAGAACTTCTGCAATCTGCACTTGCATACTGTTATTCACATTGCTACTAAAAAATAACAATGATTTTTCAAAATGAATCAATTGCTAAGAAGCTTTTTCATAATCTTTAAGTATTGATTTGATGGCTAATGCTCCTCCAAACTTGCATCTCCAAATAACATACTGATATCTGCAGAAAAACAGATGAGAAAATGTCAATCTACTCCTCCCCACCCAAACTCCCCTAATAGATCCTTTAATTTTAGAAAGCCTAAGAAGTGAAGAGAAACCCTCAGAGCAAAAGAGAAAAAAGTAAGGGCTCAACGGGTTGCCCTGCCTTAATCCCCTGTTTGGTTTAAACGCTTCTCCTTTTATTCAATTCAACAACACAGAATACTCTACCGTTTGAACACAACGCACTACCAGATTTACCCGACTCGCACAGAATCCCATTTTCCGCATAACTTTACCAATGAAGCACCATTCGACCTTATCATAAGCTTTACTCATGTCTAGCTTTAGGGCGAATTGACCAGTTCGTCCACCTCTTCTTTGTTTCAGTGTCTACAATATTTCATATGCGATAAGGGCATTGTCCATAATCTGCCTTCCAGGAATGGAAGCGGCCTGAGCTTCGTCAATACACCCATCTAAATATTTATTAAATCTGCTCACAATAGCTTTTGCAATAATCTTGTAAATAACATTGCAAAAACTAATTGGTCTAAAATAAACCATATCCGTAGGCTGAGTTACTTTTGGCAGGAGCACTATGCAAGTTGTATTAACACTACTCACATCTTCTCTTCTATTTAAAAAGCCTAGGCAAAATTCAGGAACTTCATCTCCCACTATATGTCAATATCTTTGGTAAAACGAGGTTGGGAAGCCGTCCATACCTGAAGCTTTCTAGGGCGCCATGCTTTTGATTGCCACATCAATCTCTTCCCTTCTAAATTCTTCCATTAACTCATCACTCATACTTTCATCAATACAATGTCGAATTCCCTCTAAGGCCTTATCATCAGATTGATTAATCGAGGTGACAAATAAATTCTAAAAGCAGCTCGTTGTAATTTATAATTTGTTGTCTTCCTCACCAAACCACTCCCCGTTTGCTGCCTCCAATTTCGTTACTATGTTTTTTCGTTTTCACTGATTAGAAAAATTATGAAAAAATATTGTATTTCTGTCACCGAATTTCAGCCAATTAGCCCTTGATTTTTGCTCCCATTCCACTTCTTCCTTCTCGGCTTCAAAGTTCGATGCAAGCTTAATATCTTTCATTTCAACCATCAAACTATCATCTACATCTAACGATGGTAAATGTTCCAGCCGAAGGTTCAACATACTAACCTCTTGCTTTTTACGGGTTAATACGAGGCTCATCTCCTTAGCTAGATGCTCCCCTAAGCGTTGTAATTTCGGACACACCCCATCATCATTATGTGCCCAAAATTCTCTAATAATTCGTTCACATTCTTCCCCATATACCTAACTTGCATTGAATTTAAAATTTTTTAACCCTCTGCCGTTTGACGTCTTAATACCAAGGTTGACTAGAATGGGACAATAATCAGAAAACGTTTTTGAAAAGTGTGAAAGCAAATGCTTCGGGAAAGTTCCCCACCACGCTTGGTTTGCAACTCCTTTATCTACCCTTTCTTTGATGTTGTTGGAAGGCAATCGACCTCTTTCCCATGCATACCAATTACCACGAACCCAATATCGTCAAGATCACAATTCGAAAGCACAGCCCGAAACATAGCCGTGTTTCTTTCATTACGCGGTCTATCGCCCTTTTTCTCAAATGAATATAAAATTTCATTAAAATCCCCTACTACCAACCAGGGGATATTTGACCTTGATTTCAACCTCCTCAGACGGTCTCAAGATGCTTGCCTATTACATTCTTCAGGCGCACCATAGAAGCCTGTTAGTCTCCATGCAGGCATTCCATTTTTCTTCCAATATCATCACGTCTATGTGATTATAAAGAAATTTTTTTTAAGTGAACTCTCATATCCTCTTTCCATCCAATGGACAGTCCACCTCTAGAACCTTGCGCATCAACATCAACTCCATTTGGAAAAATCACATTTTACTCTAACTTGTGCCATTCTCAAACTACTTAATTTTGTTTCCATGAGAAACAAAATTTGGGGCTGTACATGATGCACTTTGTTTCTAAGGCGAATTACCTCTCGTAAGTGCCCAACCCACGAACATTCCAGCTTAAGAGTTTCATTGCGTCTGATCGGCATGCTAACTAGCGGCCACCGATATCTCAGTAGAATGTGTTGCATCCCTTTCTTAAAGAGCAATCCTTGTTCTTTGACGCTTTTTTCCTTCACTCACTTTAACACGAGTGTTTTCATTCTCTTGAATTCGAATATTTAAACCATCAGTTATGTCCTCCTCTTCATCATACTCAACTATCCTCTTACCTTTGTCTACATCCATACGATTTGATAAAGCCCCCCATTGTGCCCCAATCAGACCATCTTCTTTTAACCATTTGCTACTAGCCCGTAGCTCTTCTCTAGTAGGGGCTCTAAGAGACAAATTCCAGCCAAACGTAACTTTCTGTACTCCAATAGTATTGTGAATCGGGCAAAAGCCTTCCCCATGCCCCAATTTTCCACAAATAAAACAAAATAAAGTGAGGCGTCCGTATTGAAAGAATGCATGACCTTCCGGCCCGTCGTCTAACAGTACTTTTTTCCTTTTTAATGCTGCCCGAACGTCAATTCTGACGTATCTCCTTTCTCCTATTGTGATAAGAGCCACATCATAATGAATAAATTTACCTATGAAATCACCTAAATTTTTCGCGAGCCGTTCCAAAACCACCCCAAAAGGAAGGTTATGAACTTGGATCCAAAAAAGAGAATGATTAAGAGGAATAGTTTTTGGATCCTCTTTAAGATCCAATCGGTGAAACAACAGCAGATATCTATTGAAAGACCACGGGATTCCATCCAAAACCCTCCTAATATCGACCTCATAGAAAAATTGGAAAAAATACCTTTTATCGCCAAGATCAGTAATTACCATGCCCCCTAAAGGGTGCCATAAATAAGCTAAAGTTTGTTTTAATGACGGAAAGTGAATTAAACAATCTGTCAAAGCTCTTCCCACAAGACAAAATCGACGATTCTTCTTCCTCCCTTGTAGGACTTCTGACACAAGGAATTGGATTGCCCTCTAACCTTAAGTTTGCCAAATCTGCCTCCATTCTACACCAAGCGTTCAATTCTTTAGATAGAAATTTTCTAAAACAACCTACAATTGAAATCCTAGATTTTGCCAAATAAACGTAGAATCTAGAAGAAAACGGAGAAACGAACGAGAACAAAGACGTGCTAAAAAACCCTAGCAGACAAAAGAACTTAATACTCATTTTTTAAAAAAACATAAAAAAATTTGAGTAAAATGATTTAGCTACTTATCATTTAATGTTGAAAAAAAATTAAGAGTATGTTTGATAAATTGATAAATTAAGTATTGAATTTATCATTTATATATTAAAATTAAATTTTAGAAATAAAATATATTAATTGCTTAAAAAGTATTTTAATTTTATATTTCATATATTTTAATATTAATATTGAGTTACCGTATATTATTATATTATATTTGTATTATATCTAAGTATAATATTTATTAATACAAAAAAAATGACATGGCATCCAAGTATTATTAAATTGACATCTAAAATTATTATAAGTTAATTTAAAATTATTAATTGACAGTTAAACGTAAAATAGTAGTGACACTTACAAATTGTATTAACATCTAAATGTTATTATAATTTAATATATTTACCAATTAACATTTAAGTTTAATTATAAATTAATTTTGTAAAGTCTCAAAATTTTAAAATTTTCTATCTGAATTGTGTCATTGAAATTGTTTCTGTTACTGTGATTAAGTGTTTAAATTGTCTACATGAGATATAGTGTTCAAGTTGTACCTTTGTGGCGTTGCATTTCTTTTTCTGAACCGCAATGGTCACGTAACTATTTATCTGCTTCCAGGTCAAGTGTTTGAATCCCTGCGGATGTGAACATGGCTATATTTTGTTTTGAACCTCTTTGCGTATCAGTTCTCCTATTTTTATTTTTATTTGCTTTAGTTTTGGAAACTAACGAAACCATCTTTTTTTACTGGCAAAAGAAAACGCTTTATGCAAAAATTTTTGATTTTACATTTTTGCTTTGAATCGACGTATCTGTATTATCGTTCGTTGATTTTAGTCGCGGTCGTTAATGTTGTTAGTTATTAGTGGTAAGAATCGTGAACCGTTGAGTTAGTATTAAGAATTTAACTTGAATTGTTTCTCCATAGTTGAACCTTATTTGAGTTCTTTGAAGAAATGAGTAGAATTTGTGTTCATGTGTGATTGTGTTGTTTTTAGGTGAGCATCTTATCGAGCACGGTTCTTCTAGCATACGGAAGGAGTGACTTGTTAAGCGAAGGTATCTTGGTTACGCTTAAGAGTTGGTTTTGTGCAATTCAATGGTTGAGTTTACATATTTAATCTAGCAATGTGGTGTGAATTTATTATGGAATTGGTCGCGTTTGTGTCGTTATATGTCTCTAAAGTATCGTCCGTGTGCAATTTCAACATCTTGACAGGTAGGGTGTTGAACCCTTATCGAAATTCTGCATTTTCTTCTATGTTTTCCCAATTTTTGCCTCTACTCGAGGGTACACGAACGTATGTCCAGGCCGTGTTCCATATAAACAAACTACAGGAGACACACGGGCTACGCGAGGATCGTGTGCCAAGTCGTGGGTGCATACTATTTTATGCCACACGGGCGTGGGTTAGACCGTGTTTGCATACTGTTTTGGAATCTAGTGTACAACGAACACACGGCCAGAACACATGGGCGTACTCCAAACCGTGTGAGCATATTGTTTGGTGTCACACGGGCTGAGTACATGTACGTGTGCCAGATCGTGTGGATTATACTGTTTTGGGCAATTCAAGTACAGTGAGTTACACGAGCTGGACACACGGACGTGGGCTTGGCTATGCGTCATACAGGGGCTAGCACGTGGTCGTGTGTCAGATCGTGTCCAGTGTATTTTCATGTGTGAAAACGAAATAGAGCTATTACAAGTTAACTGTAGACTTTGTGTATCCAATATTGTTAAACAAGAGTCTTAATGCATGAGAGTGAAGGTGTTATGTCAGGAGAATCGTTGTTTCCGTGTTAAGTGTAATTGTTATTATTGCATATTCATGACTTGCTGAAAGTTATCAAATTTTGAACTAGCAGTGACATTGAAAACACTGCGATATCTCTACTGAACTGGCAGTCATACTGTGAACACTAGGATATCTCTACTGAATTGGCAGTGACATTGAAAACACTGTGGTAATATTATTGAGCAGACAATGACACTGTAAACACTGTGACACTGTAAACACTGTGACACTGTAATTGAATAAGCAGTGACACTGTTAACACTGCTAGACTATTGTTATGTTTTAATGCTTTCTTACAGCGCGATGGTCAGTGAGACTGAGTGTGGAATACCCTTTTGTGAGACTTATAATTATTATTATTCTTACACTAACTTGTTCATTAATGTTTTAGGGCCTTCCCTGGGCTAACGACTGGCGAATAAGGAGCTTGATCACCTTAGAAAATGTAGGATTATATATCTAGTAGATTGTAAGCTATGTTAGGAATTTGCATTGGATTTTTGAACTTATGACAATATCTTAAGTTGTTCTTAAACGTGTAGCTATACTTATAAGACTTAATGGTATGTTTGCTTCTATTGTGATTCGTTTCTTTAATTCTGTGTTAACATGGTGACGTTCTTGACCTTGCCATTCTTTTTAGGTAGGGTTTAGGGTGTCACAAATTTAGGTTTATTAGACATAAAGCAGTATGATAACTTAATTTTAAAAAAATACGTAAAATTGAGTTTTAATTTGAATAGAATTTTAGCATAAAATAGGAAAAAATATTTTATCTATTAATTATCATTTAATTAATATTAAAATTATATATCAATTAAAATTTTAATTAAATATAAAATCAATAATTGATAATATTTTTAGGACAATATTTTTTTGAATATATTGATGTGATTACAAGGTAATATCTATTCATACTTTCTTAACGCTTTGACAACGCACACACACCTTACACACACAGGTGCTCGAACCCGAGTCCTTTAGGATGAACATCATTCTCTTGTCCACTGGAACCACTCGTTGAGTTCATTTCTTAGACAATATTGAATTTAAAACTAATACATAGCTTTTGGGTTTATTTCTCATGACAATTTATTAATTAAAATATTTACAGTGATAATTATTCTATTAATGATGTTTCCATTATTAGTGTTACAATTATTATTTCTTAATTATGTAATATTATAATTAGATTTAATTATAATTATTTTATTATTTTAGATTAATTACTATTTAATTAGTATTATAATTATATACTATTTAAAACTAATATTTAGGACTATAAATATATACATTAGTAATGAATTTTCAATCAAATAACATATAAAAAAAACTATTGAAAATCATATTTTAGTATTAGGTTTTGTTTCGATTACCAAGAAAATGAATTGTTTACATTATTATTTGGAATGTTTTAAGTTTTTATTATTAAGTTGATATTCAATAATTTTATTATTAAATTTTAATAATATTTAAACAATTAAAAAAAATTACAATTATATTTTGAAATATTATTCAAAAGCTATCGAATATTAAGCAATGGTTGTTTGTAGATGAAATTTTGACTCATATTCGAATAGTAAATTATTTTATCTGATTAATATTTTACTATTGATTGTTTTTCATTTTTAATTTTTAATACTTTTAAAATATTTTATTCTCTTAATTATTTATCAAAAATCAATAGACTTTTACTATAAATTAGATTTATCCTCTTTTATTTAGTAAATATATATTTTTAAAACTATAAAATTATATTATTTACTAAATTAAAAATAAATACATAAAATCACAAGCATGACATTGAAACTAGTAATAATAAAGACAAAAAAATAATCATACCTTATATTTGAATTCAATCATTTTTTTTATATTATGTATGTTTGTCTTACGATCCATATTTGAGGTTTGTGATTGTTCCTTTCAACAATATTATCTTTAAAATTTGAATCTACGTCCTCCCATTGGCCATTTGATGGTGGAATGAATCATTTTATTCATGAAAATTTTATTAATTTTAAAAAATTATATTTATATGTGATTTTAATATCTCAAATATTATTTATGTATTTAAATTAGATTCTACGTTATATCAAATTGAATACTAACATTTAAATTAATATTACATATTTCATATTTCATTTACATTATTTTACTTTTTAAAAATAAATTAACTTACATCATGCATAAGATAAATATTTTAAATTTTCACAGTATTCTTTAACAAAAATACTAAATTCATAAAATTTTAAATCAAATTTTTTAATAACACTTTTAAAAAGTAATTTCTCTTATCTCCCATTTACTTTTCCTTACCTGAATTAAATTAATAAAAATCAGCAATAAATTAACAAACAGTGCTTAACATTATCAATCATTATTGCCGTTAAACAGCAGCTTCAACTTTTTTTTTTCCTTAATTTTTCTTTTCGAAATACCATTTTCTCCCATACTTGAAAAAGCAAATTTGAGTTCTTTTAAAAAAAAATCAATTTTAAGATGTTAACAGAAAAAAATAAAGATTTTTAAAAAAGGAACCCCTCTCTCTTTATCTTTTTCTTTTTTTCCTTTTTTTTTTCAAACTTCAACGATATAATTAATCTCTCTCTCTCTCTCTCTCTCACACACACACACACACACACACACACACACACTCTCCCAAGGGGTAAACTATGATTAAACTCGCTTTCTCCTTTGGGACGGCTTATGATGCCATTCATCATCTTCATTATACTATATGTTTCCAACTATTTTTATCATAAAATGTATTACTGAAGCTCCATCTATTCATATATAAATTATGAGGCTTGCTTTCCTTTCACAAATTTGTCACTTTTCTATCAACTGTCCCTCTGCCATTTTTGTTTGATTTATTGTTTATTTTCATTGCTTTATAGGTTGTTTAGTTGCTTTTATTTTCTACTTCTAACAACTCTATATGGTTACGTTTTTTTGAGAATTGATTCTATTCGTATCATTCTAATCTATTTTAGAATACATAGATTAGATCCTAAGGATAGTGGTAAAAAGTTTATGTTCAAAATTTTAGTTTGTATTAATTTCGAGTTAAATCTTTGAATAAATCTTACTTATTTTAAAAAAATTAGAATACAATTATTGATGCAATGCACAAGAAGGGAGGAGGACATCAATGTGGTACAATGAGGATCGATTCACCTAAAGAGGTCGAGCGCCAGAACAAGGACAAGAGAATAGGATGATCAATACAACAATAACTCAAAGTAACTTTAGGATGGTAAAAGACCAATCCCTTTTTCATCGTTCCTCAAGGTATTTATAGGGAAGGTCCTCTTGTCCATTGGTATAGTGTGGCTGGATAAACATTCAATCCCAGTAGATGCGTAAAGGATATTCATAGGATTATACCATAAGACCTTATCGATTTGAGGTTATAATGCCTAAATGGACTTCTTATTACATTAGAAGTGTGTTCACACTAGGAGAGTGTTCATACGTCAAAACAGGTAGATGGTTCTTTTTTAGAGAAACAGGTGGGCTATCAAAGCATTACTTTAGATGAGGTCAACGAGAAGTTCAATGGTGTTTCTAATATTGACATGTGTTCGAGTGGCAATAGGGTATAACAATAGCCCCCTCAAGTCGAACGAGAGGTTATAAAGTGACCTTTTGTAAGACATCATTTGAATTTTGATAAAGGTATGTCTGTGAAAGAAAATGAAGCGTCAGATTCTTTCTAAAGTAACTAACATAAATGCAAAGTTTTTAAGGAAAAGTGGCCATGATGAGGTGTATCTGATATTGTGTAGGTGGCCAAATGCTATTGGTCATAGCCTTCGAACCCTAAATGGTGCATTTATGAAAGAGCACTAGAAAATCTATAAATCTAAACTTTTATCTACCCTAAAACCAATTTTTCGTTTCAAAGTTCTCATTTACTTGTTATTTGAAATTCTTTCTCGGTGGTTGTAGTTTGAGATTTTCTTTATCTCTTTGTTGTTTTTGTAATTTTACCATAAAAAAGGGTAAACTTGTAAGGAGAGGGGGAAGAATTGGTAGGTCTTCGACACAAAAGGGTAGAGGTCGAAAACAAGGTGACGAAAACCAATCTTAAGGGAACTATGATGACTAGAGGCAATAAAGGGAAAATCCCCGAAAACCTAAAAATGTAGATGAGCTAGTGGCCTACAGAGAATGTAGGTGCATTATAACATTTCAATTTTCGCGGGTTTAAAGTTTTGGCGCATTAGTAGTGAAAAGTCTGTCTTGCGTAATGTAATTCACCCAAATGATTATTTGACGTATACATGTGGATGTATAATAACCGCCACAAGAGTAAGTAAGAATTTGATTCCCTGATATTTTGCCATATAATAAGGAGAAGTCCGTGCTAAGTGGTTAAGAGTATGTAACAGCCCGCCCGACAAAGTCTTAGTATCAGTTTCCTGTTATTCCTGTACTGTGATGGTTCAGAATTGTTAATGCTTTCACTAATTTTTGTCATTGTGTTAGAAGGTGTGTTCTCGTTACTTTGAATTGAAAGATTGTAAATGAATTCAGGATGAGTTTTTCCTTATTGTTGTTGTTTTATCAATTGAGTTTCTAAATCGTGCATATCCTCGTGCGCGTTCTATTGTGTTACTCTAGGAGGAAATCTAGAGGACAATGTCTTCCCTAACGTGCGTAACCAGTGAATTAATTGTTCGCTCAAAGGTAATTAACATTTTTTGAGTTGGAGTTTCTGTTGAAACCCTTCAATGAGATTGAGTTTGTGTTGTAATTGAATGTTGCATTCAATTGTGAAATTGGTATTTGATGACTCGATTTTAGGTGACAAGGGTTTTGGGATTGTGTTGGGTCGTTGTTGTATCAGGTGTGTATCAAAACCCTTTCCTTTTTTTTGTTTTTTCGTGAAAACACAATTATCAACGACACACGAGGAAGCTACACGTGCGTGTGCTAGACCGTGTGTGACTACTATTTTAAGGCACACGAGCGTGTGCTAGACCGTGTGTGAATACTGTTTTCTGAAATAAAGTGCAGTGGTCATACGAGCCCTCACACGGTCATGTGCCAAACCATGTGGAGCCACACGAATAGCCACACGAGAGTGTGAGCCTAAAATCAAACTTTCTGTTTAGTTTGTAGATACTGTATAAGGCAACTGTAAGCCGTTTGTAAGACTTGTATGAAGTAAACAGAGCTATATGAATTGCCTAGAATGACCTTAATCTGATTCTGATTATATGTATGTGATAAAGTGTAAGAACTTCAATCTCTATTATACGGGAACTGCATAATTATAATTACACATGAATTGTGTACTTTTGTTATCTGTTCTCTGCATCTGCATGGGGTGGGGTTATGAATCGAAGGCAGTATTCTATATTGTTTGAAGGTTAAACCACCCATACTTTTATCTGAGCTGACAGTGAGACAGTAACACTGCGACGTGTAATATCGACACTATGAGGTGTGTAAGATTGGATGAGTATTATATACCTACTAGTGTGTTGGGTTGGTCGGAGACGGTGTGACAGATGGGGGTAGGAAAACTGCATCTGTATCTGTAGGTGCATTTGAATCCGTTTCTGCATTTGATCTATTATGTATTTGAACTGTTCTGTTTTTGAAACTATAGTGAATTGTTAATTATATCAGCTAAGATTGACTCCACTATCTGTAATATCAATGTCATTTGAACTATTTCTATTTGCTATTTTTAGAATTCATTTATTTGTGCAATACTTTAATATACGTGATACTAACTAGATTAAATGAATTTAAGGAACTTCTTAGAAATGAACGGTCGGCGAATGAGGGGCTCATTCATTATTAGGACTTAATATATCATATTATGTGTGCTTAATCGTATGTTTTTTACATACTATAAGTGTCGAAACCATCCCTTTCTTGGAAAATGACGAGTTTGAAAATCATTTTAAAATTGAAAAATAATGGGAGTCGTCACCAATCCTTTATTCGGTGTGATTGGATCACCAAAAGACGTTTTAAAAACCGTTTTGAAAACATGTACGTCTTCAAAATCCAGAAAAATAGGTTCGGGAGTCGATTATGCATGAGGAAGGATTAGCACCCTCATACGCCCAAAATTGATACCGTATTGATTATTTTTGGGTCTTAATTTGTAACATTTAAAAGCTCAAATAAAATTTAAAATACAATCCTTGAAGGCATGAGTTAAGTTTAAAAGAAATCGGGTTTGTTTGGAAATCTCGCTTATTTCAAAGTGATCGAGGAAGAAAGTTACGTCCAGTGAGTTAGGACACGACATTTCAAGATCCAGTTATGACGAGCTTTCCTTTGTAAAACCTTTTTTAAAATTTTGGGAAAAGGATATTCGATTATCTCGATTTGAAGAAAGGTTGCACCTAGTAAGTTAAGGTGCAATATTTCAGAATCGAAGATAAAGAAACATTGCCTCGATTAAGGGTATTTGATTATTTCTATTTGAAGAAAAATTGTGCCTTATTGTACCTAGTAAGTTAAGGCACAATTTTCGAAACTCGAAATAAAAGAATATTACCTCGATTTTAAAGTCTTTATGAAAAACAATTTTGAAAACAAACATGCGAGTTTAATATGAATAAGCAGTTAATAATGAATATTAAATAATGCGAAGTAAGATCAATAAGAAGATAAATGATATGCAAAAAATCAAAGATGCAAAATACGAGTGCATAATAATTAAAAATAAATGCAAATAGTGATGAGGAAGAAAAATAAAGCAATCGGAGATAAAAAATGAGACTTTGGATACCCGAGGGCAAAATGGTAATTTTGGATTTTAGGGGCAAGATGATAATTTTGGGGAAGTTCGAGGTTAAAAGATGGAATTTTTAGATATTCGGGGGTAAAAATAGAATTTTTGGAGTTTCAAGATCGAAAATAGAGTTTTTGGACATCCGGGGGAAAAATGGTAATTTTCAAAAGTTTTGGGGTCAAAAATGGAATTTTTAGAAGTTTGTGGGTAAAAATGGAATTTTGGGGTAAAAAATGAAATTTTTAGAAGTTTGAGGGTAAAAATGGAATTTTTGAAAGTTTCGGCGTTAAAAATGGAATTTTTGGAAGTTCGAGGGTTAAAATGAAATTTTTGGAAGTTCGAGAGTAAAAATGGAATTTTCGAAAGTTCGGAGGTAAAAATGGAATTTTTGGAAATTTCGGGGTCGAAAATGGAATTTTTGGAAGTTTGGGGGTAAAAATGTAATTTTTAGATAATTTAAGGACCTCCAAGGCAATAAAACCAAAAATAAGTGACACGTGGCAGCCCCTCAGGCATCCTGAATTCAGAGGACTAATTTGAAAACCATGAAAAATTTTTGGGCCAAATTTGTAATTAAATAGAACTTGATTTAATGATTAAATTAAAACAAATTAAAAATAAGAGGGGCCGTTTACATAAATGAACCAAAACAATGACACGTGGTAGCTCTTGAGGCTTTCAAAAGGTCTAGGGACTAAATTGAAAAGCATTGAAAATTATTGGGCCGATCTAAAATCAATTAAAAGTACAAAAAGGACTTGATTGAAAATTTGAGAAAAAGTAGAAGGACCGAATGCATAAATATACCTTTCAACAAAAACACGCGGATCCCAGGGACGGTTCAGGTCGGGTCGGACGGCTCATGGGCAAAGGCTTTAAAACGGTGTCATTTTGGGGATGAAACTCAGCCCTCAAAACGGCACTGTTTCATGGTCATTTTGGATGGCTTCGAGGGCGGCTCCGGTGGTGACCGTTGAACAAAGATAAGTCTTTTCGTTTCACTTTTTTTTTATTTAATATTTAATAATATTATTATTATTATTATTATTAAAACAGTTTATTATTATTATTATTATTATTATTATTATTATTATTATTATTATTATTATTATTATTATTATTATACTTATGAGCATTGAATACTACAAAATAAATGTTAGCAAATAATAATAAAGACTTAATAAATGATATACATTAACCTACACCGAATATAGACGGTTACTTTTGATACATACGGGATAATAAATAAGCAATAAGTGCATATGCCTTTAAAAATTAATACCTTGCTAACATTGAATCTGAGATTGCTTTGTATTCTGCTCACAGTTTGATATCAATTGCTTCGTGTTTTTTTATTTTCAAAAGCTAATTGTTCTATATTGATCTCTTGGAAAAATTTTGTAACCCCTTACAAATTATTTGATTCGGCTCTTTATAGCCTATGTTTACAATGATTTCCTTTTGTCCTATGCAACTAAATGCACATCTATTATTCTTTTTGCAGGTTCGACGGTTGAGGCTTGTAGCAGCGGCGATGGCAATCCCAGCTGCTGACTGATGACGTGGTGTGCCGTGTTTGGCCATGGATGAACGACAGCAGATGCCAGTGGGGTGGCAACAGACCCACTTGTGCTGACTTTGGGTCATTTGGGTGTTTTAGGCCATTTGGGCTATTTGTATTTGGAATTGGGTAGTTGGGTCAACCTAAATTGGCCTGATTAGGCTTGTAAGCTTTGGGCATTTTTATTTATAATTGGACTTTAATTTTTATTTGGGCGTTTAATTTTAATATTAAGTTTTTAAATCCATTCAAATTTGATTAAATTTAAATTTGCTTTAAATTTAAATTTAAGATAAATTTAAATTTAAAAAAGAATTTAAACCTAATTTTAAAATCAAAGCTTGATTCAAAATTTGGGCCCGATTAAAATTGGGCTTCAACAATAAGATTTAGGATTTAACTATTTATATTTGGATGATGAATGATTTAAAACTTAAATATGAATGGATTGAACTTGTTTCATGATTGACTATGTGCTAGAAGATTTCATGCGACGTCCTAGGTTTGGTCTATCCGTCTAGGCTGGGTTTAGGGTGTTACATTATAACATTGTGAGATTCATTTTTTTTTAATATACTGATGTGATTATATGGTAGTATTTGTTCATATTTTTTTAACCCTTTGACAACGCACACACAGGTGCTCGAACCCGGGTCTCTTAAGATGAATAACATCCTCTTTACCTCTGGAGCCACTCGTTGTGAGATTCATTTTAGTATATCTTTGATGTGTATTGAATTAGTTTATAAACGAAATTGGTTCAGTGGCGGAGTCAGAAAATTTTTTTTGAAAGGGAATTAAATTGTATTTTTTTACTATAGTAAAAATACAATTTCGTCATTTTAATAGTTTGTATCTTTATCGTTTTTAAATGATTAAATCAAAATTTTATTATTTTTGAGAGATCAAAGTGCAATTTTACTATTAATAATTTAAAATTTTATAAATTATAAAGAGTTTAACTGAAAATTTTTCTACTTTAAGAAGGATTGAACCCTTCAAACCTCCTTTTAACTCCGCCACTAAGTTGATGTATATAAATTCTCTTATACACATGATTTTTGTGATTAAAAAATGGTGGAGGTATTATTGCCCAAACAAAATGAAGCGTTATAAATTAGATTCGAGCAGTAAGAAACCGAAGTGAAAAAAGTTAAATAATTAGAGTCGAAATGTAATCCTTTTATCATGTATTATAAATACCATATTATTAAATTAAATAAATAATTTTATTAACTAATTACTTTATTTAATATGTTTAAAATGGGAATTCCGATTTATTTAAATAATCGAATGGATAACTGAGCCGATTACTATGGCAAATTTATTTATAATTGTTTGGTTAAAATAGGATGAGAAAAAGGGAAAACTGGAATTGGCAGATTGCTGTAATGCAGGAATGAAGTAAAATACCAAAAACCATATGAAGTAACGTGGAAGGAAAAGTGATTGCCTACCACGCTGGCTTTGGGACACACAACCCTGCAAGCTGCCACCTCCTTCTCAACATCTATTACCAACATTGTTCTTTTGTGTTCATTCTATTTTCAAATTTCTATTTTGCAGTAACATCTTGATTATTTATTGTTTAAAGGATTATTATTCTGCCCATTATTTTTAGATTATAATAATTTCGTAAACACATTTCTAATTTGATCAGTAATTTTGAAGGTAAGTTCTGAAAAATGTGGGAGTCATAAGGGAAGTTCTTCATCAATCCAGTCAGGATATGAGTAGCAGTATTTGTCTCCCTCGAAACTTGCTAAATTTTCACCCTCCAATCTCTTTAACAAAATTCCTGAATTTTCTGAACCAAATCTCTATTCATCTATTCTAAATTATTAACTATATTTTTTAGTATTAATAAAATTTTATGCAAATAAATGTTAAATATCTTAATATTAATCTTAATTAAATTATATATTAACTTTGAAATGAATTGATTCAACTATTTAATTTAAAATAAAATAATAAATCTCTCTAAAGTTTAGTGATAAAAAATCAACTATTTTTTTTAAAAATTTCCTTTCATTTTAATCATTTTTTTTGTCATTAAAACCTTCTAAATAATCATACTTAATTTATTTTAAATAAAATAGCTTAAATAATTCATCTCAAAGTAAAATAAGTTTAAAATATTTAAATTTTGCTTAATGTAAAATATAATTGAATTAAAATTTAATTTTATAGAACTTCAATTTTTGTAATTAAAAATATGTATCTTTTTTATTTAATTTAAATTTTAGGAGTTTTTATCTAATTTGCATCAAACCTAAGAAGATAAATGAGCATTTTTTCAAACCATAAAATATTTTTTTATGAAACCTTAGAAAATTTGCTGAGTTTGTCCATTTTTTTACTAAAATTTATAAAATAATATTAAATTTTTTTAATTATGGATCATGTTAAAGACATTCACGCGAATCAGTGATGATCACGTTTTAGGACATATTTGTAATTCCGCAGTGGATTAAGGGCAAATGTAGGAATTACACATATTGTATAGTACAGCAACTATAATTCAGGTCTCTTTAATAACTTTAGGCCTTAGGGACACCTTGAACTCGGCCAAACCTTCCTCCTCTTCGCTCTGCCCATTCCAACCCTTTCATTTTATACCAAATTCATGGCAGCCACTACCTCAACTACAAGTAGCTGCTCCGGATTCTTCAACCTCCGATCAAATAATGATGAGCCAAGGGTGGTTCGATCCTCATCGTCCACTCACGGATCACCGGCTGGTGGGTGCGGGAAGCTAGACGGTGTTGCTATGTGGTTCATCAATGGTGTAGCGACCGCATTCTTCGCGTCGCTAAAACGATGTTCTTGCATCCGAATTGCCACGGAGGAGGCAGACGATGGCGAGGAAGCCAACGATGTGCCGTTGATCCACAGTGATGGGAATTACGTGAGGCATGAAGCTGAAACGATTAATCGGAGGAGGAGGAAGATCATCTCTTAAAAGTGTGGAAATATTTTGGTTTATTACATAACATGGTAAGTTAAATATGATGAGGGGATTTTCATGGATTGTGTAAAAGTTTTAATGGGAATTTTTCACTTTTTGTTTGAATCAGTGATGAATATGACATGAACAAAACGAGAAGAAAAAAGTTCAGTAAAATGTCAATTTTTCAGTCTTATTATAAGCTTCCAAGCCTATCGTTTAAACTAGATATTGCTTATACATATATAAATAATTCAACACAAGTTGATGGAAACTGACAAAATTTTATAAATTATTCATTGAAGAGAATAATTTGAGTTTTCTTTTTCTTTTTTCATTTTCCTTTTCTGCTCATTAATTCTTAAGTATTTGGATCCTTCCTAAGCACATGGTGCCAATCCATAGCATGTGAATGTGTTGTGATTCTTGTAAAAACTCCAGTTCCTCACTTAAACTCTATACAACCGGCCTGTACATGTTTTATTTTTTCCTCAAAAAGAAATTATTATTATTTTTTACAGAATTTTGTAGAATCACGAGATATGCTGTGGTAGTTGCTCAACTCATCCCTTAATCCCTTAATCGTGAGGTTGGGGATACAATTCTCGTCCATAGGAATGAAACATATTTCATGACTAATTGTTTACCTTTTTAAAGAGCATCCGTCATGAAAAGACTAGACACTGTTATTTCAGTTAAGATTGAAAATTCAAACTTTAAAAAATATAAAACTAAAATAAGCAAATTGAAATGCAAAAATTAAATACACAACTTACGCATAATATAAACACTAATATCGAAATTTGAGGAGTTGTTTGTTTAGATCAATTCATATTTAAAAAAATATATATATATATATATAATATTTTTAATAAAAAGTGATTTCCGCCATGATTATCCGAACAAAATGTGGGTCATCAGCATAATCTACATATTTCTAAACTTTTCAACAACTACCTTTATTGAAGAAAAAGCAAGAACACTAATTACAGACAACATGCTGAATAGCTGGTAATTGTTTTGAAAAAAATACAAATTAAACAGGAACTAAAGGTGGTGCTTTAAATATTAAAACCCATCTTTGATCCATGATTTTGAGTGATTGTTCATAATGTTGTTTGTTGGTTTCCTGGACAAAGTTGCTCTCTTTTGCTTTTCTTTACATTTTTCTTCTAACCCAACTTAGCTATCCCTAGTCTTTTATTTATTTTATTTTAAGAATTTATATTTTACCGACTCTCTTTATATAAATCTATACACTTATGATAAATATTAAGTAGATGTCACTTTTATTAATATTATATAAATTTATATATTACCAATAAAATAAGTGTTGAACGCAATAGTAAAATATATTATACTTTTAAAAAAAATTTAATTTGAACATTATTAAAAGAGATAATCACGAATCTTAAAGAAAATTAATCTACGTAAACAATATTTTTTTATTAATCAATTAATTTTGATGGTGGAGGGTCAAATCAAAGGCAACAATTTTGTTCCCTAAACTTCTTTTTTTAACCTTTAACTAGCTTTAAATTGAGTACCAATCATTTTGGTTATGCGTGCAAATCCTCGTATGGTTCTTCTAGAATTATAATAATGGAAAGTTTTTTTCATACTTAAATTTCTTTTAGGTAGTAAAATAATAAAAATTAAGGTTTTAAAAAAAACAAATCCAACTTTGTTAATGGATTTTATTTTTTTTTATTTACGAGTATATGAAATACTAACATAAAATAATTATAATTAAATTTTATTACATATTATATAAAACGTAATGGTGAAATTATTTTTGAAGTTTTATTATAAGAATTGGATCAAATTAGTTTTTCTATTATTAAATATATCAGTTTAATTCATGTATTATTAAAAAGAATCAAATAAAATTATATGATAAAATTTTGATGTCACTGTTTAAAGTCGTGAAAAATGCTCTCTCTCTCTGAGTGGTGAAAGGCCTTTCAAGAAAGTTCATCGTAGATTAAAAGAACCCTCTGATCCGGATGATCCTTTGGTGGATGGAAAGGGTATGAAATTGAATGAGGAGTCAGCAATGAAAGGCTCTTGGAAGAACATGTTGTTGGGCAATTCACCGGGGTCAAAATCTACACAGCAAAAAGAAGATTTCGTATTGAGTGATGATGATGCTAAGAAGGAAATAGTTAATGGTATTCCGAATATTTACTTTTCCGATCGAGTGCATAATTTTATTGCCAAGCACATGGCACAGACGGTGGTTGTGAAATTGCTTGGAAGGAAACTGTCCTATCAATCTATGTCTAACAGGTTATAGATTCTATGGAAGAAGAAGCAACCTTTACAAATCATCGACCTGGAGAATGACTATTATTCGGTGAAGTTTCAAAACAAAAATGATTATCTTGATGCACTATTTGGAGGATTGTGGACGATACTAGGTCATTATCTTTCGGTGAGACCATGGTCTCCTTCCTTTTCGACAGATCAAGACATGCCTCGAAGCCTTTTGGTTTGGATTCGTCTACCGAGTTTACCTAAGGGATTGTACATGAAAAGTCTATTAAGGTTCATTGGAGGTGCTCTTGGACCAATAGCCAAAATTGATCGGAACACTAAAAATAATTCACGTGGTCAATTTGCGAGACTAGCGGTTTACATGGAATTGGGAAAACCGCTAATTTCTAAATTTAAAATAGATGGGAGAACACAACGAGTAGAGCACGAATCATTACCTTTGGTATGTTTTGGTTGTGGGAGATGGGGACACAATTGTGAAAATTGTTCCTATGTTCAAGTACCTGACACAAGGTCGGATCCACAAAAACAGGTTGAAATGGAAGAATTTAGTCCTTAGATGGTTGTTAAGCAGAGACAGGAGGAAAAACTGTTTTTTTAGAGGGACGGCATGGTGGTCAGAACGGTAGCAATGGCGGTGGTAACAGATTTGATATCTTGAGCGGAATTAAATCTGGAATTAGTAGGAAGGAATTATCAAAAAAACAAAGGGAAAGGGATTTAATTGGGTAAAAGATCAAAACCTGTGGTGAATGTTCCTCTTCAAGCCCAACAGAAAACCCTTTTGATGATGGTTCGAAAATGGGCCCAATCGTGCAAAACGGGGTTGTCAATTCATCATTGTTTGCAATTAAGACCTACAAAAGTGGAAAGGATCTAAGCTGGCCCTTGGAAATTACATGGGCTTACCGTAAGGTTGATACAATCATCCAACTGAAGCCTGTGGGCTTTTCACTTACCCAAAGAAACTGGGCCAGTATACATGTTCTTTAGGGTCCGAATACCCATCCAATCCTCCATTTTAAGGGCATTTTCGTCAATCCAAATCATTCAAATACAAATTCCCCCGTTTTCACAATGCTTAAAGATCCCGCCTTAGCTCTCCCTCTGCAACTCAACCTTTAAAAAGAAAATGGAGAAGATCTGGGTAGCAGTGAGAGTAAGACCTCCAATTTGCCATGAACATTCTTCTTCAACTTTCTGGAGAGTCGATGGTAATCAAATCTCTCTTCACAAGCTCCACGACAGCCCAATTTCCGGCGTTTCTTATGCTTTCGGTAAATTTCATTTCCCAAATCCTTTTTACCTTTCCAATTCCATTTCTCATTCCTTGAAGTTTTATTTTTTGTGTTTCTAGATCATGTCTTCGATGAGAATTTCTCGAATTCAGAGATTTACGAGCTTCTTACTAAGGATATTATTCATGCTGCTGTCGACGGCTTTAACGGTTTAAAATTTATCCCCTTTTTTAGCCCTAATTTTGATGATCTAGTATAAAAATTGATTAATTTGTTTATGATTTACAATATTATTTATGTTTTAGGAACTGCTTTTGCATACGGGCAAACAAGCAGCGGCAAGACCTTCACCATGAACGGTTCATCTAACGATCCCGGAATTATTCATCGAGCAGTTAACGATATATTTCAGAAAATAAATATGGTAATTTAACGAAATTTGGTTCTTTTCCGAAGCATTAACGATATATTTTAGAAGCTCGGGCTTTGATTTTCTTGTTGTTGAATTGAATTCCCAGATCTCTGATCGAGAGTTTCTCATCCGAGTCTCCTACATGGAAATTTACAATGAAGAAATTAACGACCTTTTCGCTGTAGAGAATCAGAAATTGCAGATTCATGAGAATTTAGAGGTCAGCCATTGATTAAACTTTGATACCGAATCAAATGTGTATCATTTTGCTCAAAACTAACTGATTTTTTCTTGTTTATTTTAGCGTGGGATTTTCGTTGCGGGTCTTAGGGAGGAAATTGTGAACAATGCTGAACAAGTGATGAAGCTCCTGGAGTCTGGAGAAGGTCCTTTAAACTTCTTGTTTCTGCCATTGGTTTAACTGGGTAGTTGTTTATTTTTAATAATTTGTTTAAATCATTTTTCTTACAGTTAATAGGCATTTTGGTGAGACAAATATGAATGCACGAAGTAGTAGGTCTCATACAATATTCAGAGTGGTATGTTCTTTTAACATATTGTTGAACATGAATATTACTATTTTACTTTTAATATTCGTTGTATTTATTTTACATTACTAGGTGATAGAAAGCAAGGGAAAGGATAGAAGCTCTTTTGGTGATTATTCAAGCAGTGATGCCATACGCGTCTCAGTTTTGGTATGAACCTTATATTACTATAGACTTTCCCTCCTTTTATCTAGTTTATAACTTGTCCCATTAGTTTTATGAATGTAATTTTAATTCTTTTATTTGAAAGCAGAATTTGGTTGATTTGGCTGGTTCTGAGCGGATTGCTAAGACTGGAACTGGTGGAGAACGTTTGAAGGAAGGAAAGTATATTAACAAGAGCTTAATGGTTCTTGGTAATGTAATTAACAAACTTAGTGATGGTGCAAAACAAAGGTATTTGTTTTGCTTATCCTGTGAGAAGTAATTTTATTTGTATAGAATAGAATTACTATGTTCTAATTATATGAATTATTGACATGTACAGGGCACATATTCCTTATCGTGATAGTAAATTAACCCGCATACTCCAACCTGCTCTAGGAGGGAATGCGAAAACTTCAATTATATGTACTGTAGCTCCTGAAGAGGTAGGCTTACTTTGACTGTATGTGGTTATTCAATGGCTTGTTTTTGGTTTTCTTATCTTTTTAAGAAGGGGAGATGAAAATGGCTCTCAACTGAGCATTCTGGTTTAATTTTACTATAGATTCACATTGAGGAGACAAAGGGAACTCTCCTTTTTGCTAGCAGAGCTAAACGAGTTACCAATTGTGCTCAAGTGAATGAGGTTGGTCAATTTCTTATATTGCACCACATTATCACAGAATATATGGATTTCCAACGCTAGCTTGTATATAAATCATAAAATCTATATTATTAATAGAACCCCTGATTGAGTTGGTGTCATGGGTTAACCGGATACCAACTCGGTTAGGAAATGACAAATATACACTTTTATTAAATGACTTATTATTATTATTTTGATGACCTTTATTTCATTTCATATTTTTATATAGTTTTTAAATAAAAGAACTAAAATTAACATTTCTAGGAATTGAACTCAAGTTTAAAGGTTTTATAAACAAATTCTTTAACACCACACCAATAATAATTCTTGAGTAAACTTTAAAAAAATTAACTTTTAACATAAAATGTTATCTCTTACCGAATTTGTGTTTTAAACACACACTTGTACGTGATTTCCACGCATAAACGTTTGATAGGATTTTTAGTATCTATGTCGTTATATTACAGAGTAAGAGTTCAAGTTTTCATCTAGAATTTTTGTTTTAATTGATTTGGCATGAATTTGGAATGAAGCTAATCATAGTTTATCTTGAATCTAGGTTTTGACGGATGCAGCCCTACTGAAAAGGCAAAAGTTAGAGATAGAGGAGCTACGCAGGAAGCTTCAGGTGAGGATCAGGTGAAATAAGCTAATATTAGACTTAAAAAGGCAATCTAAAAATGGTGACCTTTTTCAGGGATCTCATGCTGAGGTGCTGGAGCAAGAGATATTAAAGCTGAGGAATGACATGCTTAAGGTTCATTATTTGTTTATTTCAGAAGGATTATAGATTTTTAGTCTTCTAGCACCAATTATTAACATATACATTAACACATTTTTTATCTGCATGTATTCCAATTTCAGTATGAATTAGAGCGTGAAAAGCTTGAAATGGAACTAGAAAAAGAAAGACGATCACATAAAGAGCGTGATCAGTACATTAGAGACCAGCTGATGATGATTGAAAACCTAAGTAGTTTGGTTTCTGATGGTGATGGAAGCTCTAGTCAGGTATGACTTGTGCAGACTTCAAAATAAGAGTATAGAAATTCCTATTTCTTTTCAGTGTGCTTCTAAATTCTGTTTGCGCTGCGTGGTTCCTAGGCTAGAAGATCACCACCTAGTTTGTGTATATTATACCAATGTTGCTTGGAAAACAATCCATGTATCCATCTTTTAGAACACTTGATTTATCATTAAAAATTGTAAGTTTTTCATTCTGCTTTCTCGGCTACCCCTTTCAGTAATACACGTAATCACAAATCTTATTCTAATGAAGTACATCTATTCCTGCATTACATGTTCCCTTTATAACTTCCTCTACCATATTCTATTTACAGCAATGTGTAACTTTTAATGGGCTCAAACTTACACATGAAGTATAGGCTGTAACTGAACTGTGGTTGCAAGTATCATTTTATTTTGTCATCTGGAGATTTGGACCAACTGATATGAATTCTAAATCGGTGCAGAGCTAATCATATGATTAATTATTAAAGTATTTATAATCTTTTAGTTCGTCTCTAGGAATCCATTCTCTAATATGAAGTTTGACAACAAAATTGAAGCTGGCCGATCAAAGGATTATTCATTATTTTAGGGTCAATTCTTCTTTTATGGCCGCTATTTTACAGTCAATTATGTTGTTATTTCTATGCTGAGGACAATTTATAAATTCGGTTTTGGTGAGGGCAGGGATCCATGAAAGAAAGCCCAATAGAAGAATGTAATGATAGGGGAGATGATTTTAAAACACCTTGTTTTAAAGCAGCTCCCAAGGCCTTTGTCGCCAAGAGATCAAATTATTCACAGTTGCCAGACTTCAGTCCTCTTCCAGATTCTTTTAACGATGTAGCTGATGAAGTCACTTGGTTCAAAATAAACAAGGGTTACATAGCAGACCTGGATTCACTTCTAACACCTGCAAGAAAAGTTCAATCCTTTCCACCAGAAGATGTAACTCCTGTGAGTTGATAATTTCAAAGATCTTTCAATCCGTCCCATATGTGTTTTTAGTAATGCTCTTCTCTGTCATAAATCGATATTGGTCGTAATAAGGGCTGCATAAGTTAAATCTAATATCTGGTTTCTTTTTCAGAATTATTTGAATAAGAAATACAAAAAGGAACTCCAAAATCTCAAGAGACAGTTAGAACTTGTCACTGAAGAGAAGAAGGAACTCCAGGTCAGTACATTGCTACATGTTTAACCACCTTAGGGACTTGACATTTTCATCGCTAAATTTCTGGACGATTCATACTCACAGAGAAAGCTTGCAGAAGATATAGAAGTGAAGGATAGATTAAAGGGTGATATATCTAAACTTAAACAAGAAGCATTACTAGCTAGGGAAATGCCTCAAAGGTTGTGCGACTCTGTGACAAGTTTTAAAGATACATACGAGGAAGTTTTGTCAGAGATGCAGGTCAAAATGGATTATGTTAGTCTAATTCAACTTTTTCATTTCTAATTTGTATTAAAATATTAACCTACTTGCTGCCATCCTTTGGAAACAGATGTATACATTTGATGGGAAACCTTCAACTGCAAAACTGCTCCGATGCATAAGTGAAATTGGGTCAATCCTTTTCTCGACTCTGGAAACTAGTATCTCAAACACAACGGATCGTCACAAATTTTCATCGGGGTATGATTCTCTAACACAAGAGTACAACAAAATGCCTTCTGAAAAGCTAAAAAGCACAATTACATCCTTGATTCTATCCGAAACAGCAAGCACTGAGGATAAACGAACCAAGAACTTTGCCTGGTCAAGATACCAGGTATCCATTTTGGTGTTATTTTTGGTTATGGTTTTAGGATATTTCGTTTCATTCTTCAGGACATTGATTTTCTGACCTCTTTTTGCTGTACCATTTCATGGGTTGTGTCAATATTGTGTAGTGAGCAAAAAAGGAACTCCAAGAATTCCTTCAAATTAGTGTGTCCTCTACAGAATGAAAATTTCCTTTGTTGTACTCCTGGATGACCAGTATTTAGAACTACTATATAGTTCATTAAATAAATTCTTAACTTTATTGTTATATGCTTATGATGGAGTTTAACATGGAAAAATGTCGAAAATTGATTTTTTTAAAATTATTTTATTAATGATTTTTTAATTACTTTATAAGGACTTAATGCTTATTTGATTTTTAGGAATTATAGAAACTATTAAAAAAAATCATGGAAGTTTATATCAAATTTTTATAAGAGTAGTATTTTTAAATTTTATAATATTTAATACTTTTAAAATAATTTATATAATTAATTCTATCATTTTTTAAATTATTACAATATAATAAATTTTACAATTTTTTCGATAAAAAATTGGTACACTTTTATTTTTTGACAAAAAGTTTTGCATCATATTTTTAGTTCATCTTTATTAACATTCGTTATGTCACTTCTCTTTAATCAAAATCATCAGACACTAAATTCATTATCATTCAAAATCCTCACTTGACATCTCATAGTAACTCGATCACCATCATACTTTAAGCTCTTCATTTTCTTATTATCGAAAATGAAGACTCCAATCCTTCAAAATAACAAAAAAAAAAAAAAAAAACTTTTAAATAGTTTTTTAAATACTTTTTTTATTTCTTATCATTTTGATAATTTTAAAAAAAATTTATAACAAAAATCATTTAATTCCTCATAAAATAGTTTAAAAAAAATCAATTAAACTATTCAATTTAGCATTTTCCCACCTCAACATTTAACAATTCGATAGGGATTTGGACCAAAAACTATATTCTAAAGATTCAATCGAGTATTAATTGCAATTTTCAATTAAAATTTAATTAATTTTTATTATTTTATAAATATCTTTCTAACATTTAAGCTAAAAGAATACTTATGTCGAAATTTTATAAATCAAACTCCAAGTAAGGACCTAATTAATCCTATGTACAAAGAGTGTAAAAGTTCTCAAAAATATTTGATAGTAACATATTTTAATAAAAAATATTTAAGTGGAATAAAGAATCTCCCTCCCGAGGAAGCAGTAACTTGGCAACAAAACTAAAATCAAATTTTTGGTTCAACTACCATTGCCCAATTACTTGGTTATATTTGATATAATAGCCGCACAAACCTTGGATTAAAAAAAAGTATTTTAGGGTTTAACATCATATTTAAGATTTCATAACTAAGTCTTCATGCTTGTCGGAACATACATAAAATTCATGCTTCTATTCTTCTTCTTCTTCTTCTTCAGGGCTTGCCTCGGTAGATGAAGTGGTTACAGTGCTGGCAAGGAGGAAGAATGAACAATGGGATCATTCCTGTTATTCTCTGCTCTTGGACTGCTTCCACCACTGCTACTCGAATGCGAACCAAACATCGTCTTTTGTAAGACCCCTGTAGGAGACGATCCGAGCCGAGGGCTATGATCACACTTCTCTGTCGTCATAAGGTTAAGTGCCGATGAGTTCTTGCACTCTGCGCTGCTGCTGTTAGTGCTGTGCAATACCTCACCCAGAGGACCGCCCATGGAAGTCTCCCAAGAGATGGGGATCCAATTCGCTTGCCTCCAGTTTGTTTCATTACCCACACTGCCTACTCCCAATCCCATCTGTATAGGGTCAAGTTCTCGCGATAATCGCAGAGGTGAATGAGTTACATCTTCATTGTTGGGTGATGAAGTAGAGGACATGAAATCCGAGAGCGCCATCGGCATTGAAATGGAAAGCAGAGTCTGGTCTGATTGAACGTCAACTTCAGGCAAGAAAATGGAAGCGCAGTCGGACTGGGTTTTAGGCCAGCCATCAAAGAACTGGCGAACTGATCGATGTGATTCGGTTTCTTGCCTATCAAGATCTTGAGAACAGCCAATATTAATGCACTTAATGAGGGAAGCGCTTTGGTTGGAAGGGTTAAGGAGTGACTCAGAAGAAACAACTCCAAATTCATTCCCAGGAGCAGTATCATGCAGTCTTTCACCAATGCTTTCTTTATTCAGAAGCCACCTGCAGCAAGTAACTAAAAGATTTTGAATCCATCAATGGCTGGCTCGTCAAATACAGAGATATGTGTTAATTACAAGTATGCTGGGAGGATTATCGCATCACCTGTTTAGTGGACCAGAGTGCGAATGATTAGATTCACCAGCAGGCTGCAAATTCTTGAATTGCTGCTGTGCAATAGTGAGGCTGTTGGACACACCGTTTCCACCGTTTGACCCTACCACTGATGCTGAAGAGGACGAGACAGAATGCATCAGCTTGGTGGTAGTGGTGGTGGTGGATGCGGTGGAACGTCCGGATTGTCCTTCGACAGGCTTTCTTGAACGATGGCGGCCCCTGTTCCACAAGCTTTTTATGGCCTTAAAAACATCCAATCATCATTAAACTTTTCGTATCAAATTTCTATCATTTTTTTCTTTGAATATATATAATGTTTCATGGATTAAAAAAATTGTGAAATGTGCAATTCCCCCATCTCTTGTTTTTCTTTATGTTTTATTATAAAATAATTTTTTAAATAAGTTTAAAAGTTTCAGTAGTTTAATTGTATAAATTTATGAAAATAAAAAATAATAATATCTAAATATGTTATTGTATATTTATAACAAGGGAAGTTTTTAAACTCCATAAATAGAATAACAACATTGAACATTAATCCATTTTTATCTCAAATTAATTTGATTTGTATATAAATTTTTAATTCTTGTGTCGGATGCATAACACTGTTCAAATCTTTCTTTTTCTAATGAATGAAATTTCTACGAAGATAAATAAATAATTAATCATTCAAATGAAAAAGAAAATAGAAAGAAGGAAAAAAAATAATGGTGCAGAGAAATATTACGCAAGAAAGAAACGGGAGAATCTAAGAAAAAAAATATAACAAAAGTTGGTAAAAAGATTATTATAACATAAAAGTAAGAGATGGGAAGGTCAACATACGACGCGCTGCTACAGGATGAGTATTGGAAGATCAGAGTGGGAAATGGATCCTTAGTTTTAATCGTCGATTGGGGAAATGTTTAATCTTCAAAGTCGAATTGTGGGGTATTCTTGATGATGTGTTGTTGGTACAAGGGAGATAATATGATAGAGTGTTAGTGCAGACATACAGCTTGAAAGTTATTGTGACTATCAAGGTATCTTTGTTGAAGATTTCAAACTCAGCAATAATCAAACGCATAGTTAAGCTTTTGAAGAATGTAGAGAGTTGATCGATTGAACATGTCTCTAGAGAAGAAAATGATGAAGTTGATTGTATTGCCAAGTTGGCATTTGATAGGAAGGAAGACTTACAATTATTTGCAATCCCTCCCTTTGATTCTTTCCAGCTTTTTTGTAAAGTTTCTTAATCTATTCACCAAGAAAAAGTAGAAGATAGTAAAGATGGTTAACATTAAGTTGGGTGGAGAGACTTGTTATTATAAAGACGGTTCATATTAAAAGAAGGTGTAGGTAATTGTTGTTATGATGGTTATTCACACCAAGAGCGACGTGAAAAGCCATTACTTGTGAAAGATGGGAAGGTCGTCTAATGGAATTTGGATAGAATAAGGTCAAGTATCTGGATTTACCTTCACCCCTCATTCAAGAGGTATTTATAGTGAGAAAGGAAGAATAGTATGTTAGGATCTAGTACCTTAAGTGTAGTGTATTCGTCATTTGTGCTTGTAATTTTTAAAATAAATTAGTTTAAATAAAATTTTATTATTCACATTAATATCATTTGTATTTTTCCTCAACAGTCTTTGTACGTAAAGAAAATGTAAGCAAATATTGACTCAATGATTACCTAATGTTTAACTAATACTAAGTTGCATTATATGGTCATATCATAATGCAAGAAGACAACTTGTATTAATAGAAAATCTAAAAGGTCCATAGTATGATGAATAAAAATTGAGCAAACTAATTAAAGGACTATTATGTAGTCTATCAAGTCCAAAAGGGAAATATCTTGTCTTGGGTATCAAAGTGGTTGATTCCCAAAATATAGAGACATAAATGTGATTGTCTAGATTGACATTACATCGGACAAGACACTAGTCGAATTAATCCTAGATCCGTTTATGGATTAATTCATTTGTGATGTTCATAGTGTGACTAATTGACCGACTATATGTGCATAACTCATATACTTTGATGTATTGAAAACCTGAGTTCAAATAACTAAAAAGTCGAAACCTGGTACATTGGGTATGTGACTTCTTCATGACATAACTTCATTTACAATAGTGGAATTCATAACATAATAAAGGGTAAATGATATCATTTCATTAGCATTATATGCTAGATGGAAAAGTAACATGACCACGAGTCATTTTTTCTAGGATAAATTATTTAATCACTATTTGTTAGTAATTGACATTTTCATGAGGAATATGCAATGGTTAACTTACCATGATATAAAATTGGATCATATTGAGTGAATGGATTTAACCTAAAAAGATAAAGAATATCCTATGAGGGTAACACGTTTATGACAATGCCATTGGACAAACATCTAATAAATTGCTTTTATAATAATATATAATAAAGGAGAGTTCAATCATGATACTTTAGTGAAACGACTCCATGATTAAATAATATTGTAATTAATAGACGAAAAGTTGGAACTTAATTACAAATTATTTGATGCTTAATTATATGTTTTCAATCGACCCCTCCACTAGCTCGCCATAACCAAAACGAATTGCATGTATAATTGATACTTTGGAATGAATGAAAACAACAATTAAGAGAAATAAATTGCATATATCACTATCCGTTGTGAATGCATTTTCTTGCTAAGTACAAAAGATGATTTAGAAATTAAATTAATTTCTTCAAATTATTACTTAATTATTGAAATCAAATAATTGAAATTGGAATTGAAAGTTAAATTAATTATTTATCATGGTTTTATTGAATGGAACAATTAAATATATTCTCCTAGATTCTAATACGAAAAAATTCTCATGACCTTAACAAAATTAAAATTGGATTGAAGAAATAATTTGATTGGGTAAATTAATTAATATTTTAGGAAATAAAAAAAGAAGTTATTAAGTTTATTAAATTATGTGTGTTATTTAAAAAGTTTAAATAACACATATATTACGCGTAATACATGAGGGATGACAAACCCTAGTCTCACTAGAGGTTGTCTTCACCCCTTAGGTTTTCTTGACAAGGAAACTATTTTTTTTATTAAAATATTATTACTTAATTACCCTTTGTTCAAGTAAAATTCTTGTACATTTTTTCTATAAATAGGAATTATGAAATGACCTAATTGATGATACGTTGATTGAGCATCGCTACTCAACTAGAAAGTGGTGGCAATTTATTTACAAAATAAAATTAAGCTTAAAAGTTTTTTTTTTTCGGTTTTCCATAGAAAGAAATTAACTTTCCCACTGAGAGTTAATCAAAGTTTTCATTTTATGTATTCAATTTGTATAGTTTGAGCTTGCATTCAAAGTAAAGGTATCCATGGGTCGCGTTGGGTCGGGTTTGGGTTGGGCCCAACCAAAATTTTAAGCTTGTTTGCAAGGCCTGGGCACGGCCCGAAAAATGGGCCTAAAATTTTTCCCAAGCTCGACCTAGATTTTATATGTGATAACATGTTTATTTTGAATGTTTTACATGTTTAAATCAATTAATTGTTGAATTAATCCCTGCTAAATTTGTGATTTTATGTTTTAATTCTATCAAGAACGCAATTGGGGTGCTTTAAGTTAAAAACAAGCATAAAAGGATTAAATCGAAGCACAAGCAATGAAAGAGAGGCCGAATTGAAAAGTTTAAGGAAGTTAGGGTTGATTAGATTTCATTTGACTTTGTAAAAGCCATATTTAGGAAAAAATCTTATATAAAATTGATTTTAGGTAATTGGTTGTTAGGTGAGTTAAGCTATTTTTTTTGTATATGATATGTATATAAATATGTTGACGATTATGGATCATTTTTCAGAAAAGTTTGGGCATTCTTTTTGAAGAAGAAAAGTGATGTGTTTTCCATGCTTAATGTTTGGAAAAATATGATCGAGAAGTAGATAGCAAAACAAATAAAATACTTTCACACATATAATGGTTTGGAATTTTGTTCTAATGAGTTTAATGAGTTGTGCAAATCAAAATTGATCATGAGACACTTGACAGTTCGTCATACTACACAGCAAAACGGTTTTGCAGAACGAATGAATAGAATAATAGGGAAAATGTTCGATGTATGTTATCGAATACTCGTTTACCAAATTCGTTTTGGGCTGAAGTGACCTCTATTACGTGTTTTCTGATTAACCGATCTCTGTCCATTCTTATTGAGAAAAAAACTCCATAAGAGGTATGGTCTGGTACTCATACTGATTATTTTGATTTGAAATTTTTTAGGTGTCCTGCGTATGCTCAAGTTAAAAAAGGGAAATTGGAACCTAAATCTATTAAATATGTTTTTCTTGTTTATAAGGCTAGTGTTAAAAGGTATAAATTATGGTGTCCTGAAACGAGGAAAGTTGTAATTAGCAAGGATGTTATTTTTTATGAAACTACTATGCTGCCTAACTTACCTCTTAAAAACTCTTCCAATATAGACTAGTAAAGTTCCAACACACATATGAAGCAAGTGGAGCTTCAGATTGATCTAGGATCTACAACAAAGTCTACTCCTCCTCAAGTTAGTAAAAAAACTCAGAGTATAGTTGCTTCTTCACCACAGTCAGCACCACAATATTCTATTGCCAAGAATATACCTAGAAGAGAAATTAAACCTCTAAAAAGGTACGTCAAGGCTAATCTAGTTTCTTAGCTTTAAACATAGTTGAAGATATAGAAACAAATCAAGTCATCTACTTATTTCGAGGCTATTAGCTGTGAAGATTTAGAAAGTGAATGTTTGTCATGCAATAAGAGATGAAATCACTCTTTAAGAATAGAAAATAGGACCTAGTGGAACTTCCTAAGGGTAAAAAGGTTGTTCGTTATAAATGAGTGTTCAAGAAGAAAGAATAGACTCTAAGAGTTGAAGAACCCATATATAGAACGAGACTGATTGTAAAAGGTTACAATTAGATTCTAAGTATAGACTTCACAAATGTGTTTTCTCCATTTATGAAGCATAGTTTGATTCGAGCCTTGCTTAGTATTGTGGTCATGTATGATTTGGAGATTGAGCAATTAGATGTAAAAACAAAGTTCTTGCATGGAGAACTTGAGGAAGATATTAACATGCAACAACCAGAGAGTTTTATAGTCTCAGAAAAAGGAGAACTATGTTTGCTTGTTGAAAAAGTCTTCGTATGACCTGAAATAATTACTAAGGCAGTGTTACAAAATGTTTGATTCATTTATGACTACTCATGATTCCAAAAGAAGTAATTTTGATAGTTATGTTTATTTAAAAAAAAACAGTGAGTTCTTTTATATATCTACTCATTTATGTTGATAACATGTTGATAGAAACCAAAGATAAATGACAAATAAGAAAGGTCAAAGCTCAGCTTAGTGAAGAATTGGAGATGAAAGATTTAGGAGCAGCAAAGAAGATTGAAACATCCGCATTCTTGAACCGGATTTGAAATAGTAATAGAGTAGAATTGAGAATTAGACTATATAGCTAAAATAAGAAAAAAGTTAGAAAATTAAGGATTAATTAGTAATTGTGAGAAAGGAGGAAGGACTAAATAGTAATTTGTCCAAAGTGAATTATGAGTCATCATGAGAATTACATTGATTAAGGAGGGGAAAAAGAGTAATTTGGTGGAAGATATTTTTGGAGGCAATGATTTGGGCCAAAGTGTAAAGTTGGAAGGCCTAAGGACTAAAAATGTAATTTTACCATTTTATTAAAGAAAAATATTTTTAGTGGAGAAATCTAGAGAATTAGAGAAAGGGAAAAGAATTAAAAGATGAAAATATCATCTTTTCTTCTCATTTCACAACCGTCACATGCATGTCTCCTTCCACCTAACTTTTCCTTTATTGCAATTAAGTTGTTTCACCATTGTTAAACTTTCCAAGCTTCAAAAACCTTCATTTTCTTTGAAATTTCTGAAAGAAAGGAATAGAAGAGAGTTAGTAGACACCTTGATTCTCATATAGAGTCTCTTTTGAGGTGTTAAAGAGTTAATGAATTGAATTAGAATTTTGGGTTTTCATGAAATAAGGTAAGAGATGGTTCAATTTTCATGATATACATGTATTTTTCTGTAATTTAATATGGAAATCATTGAATTATAGCATTTAGCTTACATGTGTTTATGTGAAATTGAAGAGAAAGGAAAGAAGGAAAGGGACCAAATTGAAGACAAAGGAAAAGAGAAGAGCAAGGAGTAAAAAGAGGAGAAAACCAGTCTTTTTGTTGTAAGTACTACAAGAGTTTTGAATTATAGTTTAATTTCTCTAATGGTATGTGAATTATTAGCATAAATTTTTTTATATAGGTACATAATTTGAATGTTTACAATGATAAAATGAAGGATTAATGTGTGATTTAGTAAAACAGTTTGTACAGAACAGAGGATTAATTTCAAAAATTCACCAAAAATTGTATATAATGAGTTAATGGTCGAATTATATATTTAATTAAATATTATTGAGTGTAGTTTCATATGGAAGAAACAGTGAAAGAAAAAGGAAGATTATATTTCGAGATATACTAGTTTTAGTGTAATAAGGTTAGAGTAGATTCAAGTTACCCTGTTCTGACTTTTAAAAATTATAGAAAAATGTAGAAAAATTATTTGAGACTGAAATTTATATGGCTGAGTCCTTAATGAGTCTATTTTCAAATGAAATAGACAGGGACACCATTTGATGTCTGTACAAAAAGATAAATAATTTTTAGTGAAGAAAGGTTGAAACTATCAAGCTGCAGAGAAGGGGTAAATTGAAAGAATTTACTGTACAAATTTGATAAAGTAAAAATTCTGAAAATTTTATGGTAAAAATATATTTGAGTCTAATTTCAGAAACATCAAGCGGTTTTTAATTTTGAATTCTGTAACTCAAGATATAAATAATTTAGTGAATGTGACGCAAGTGAACAACTTTGAAAATTAATGTGAAAATAAGAGTAAAGAGGTATATGATGATATATATGTGATGAACAATGTATATGTGATATATTATGTGTTTAATTATGAATATTGATTATATGATAAAATGGTGATATTGTGTAAGCCTTTGAGTAAATAAAGGTGAAAAATACATGATTATGTATATGTGAAGAGAAATGTAAATGTGATTTATGAAATTATGAGAAATGATGAATATGAGAGATTATGCCCATGTAGACAAGTTAGAACCATTGTGATAATAGTGGCATGCCATTAAGCAACGCTAGCGCGCTTACTATTCAGCACTGTGTGTGCTTACTGTTTCGTACTTCGTGTGCCTACTGATTTGCGCTATGTGCGCCTACTGATTGCACTGTGTGTGCCTACTGGATTGCACTGTGTGTGCTTACTGTTTCCTAGCACTTGTGTGCTTACTGTTAAGTACTTCGGTACTTTTTGTTCCGTTTATCTGATGGGTTCTATAAAAGTCTACTATGGGCCAAGTGGATAAATAAGCCAAGTGAGCTATGGTTAAGAAAGTTATGATGGCTAAATTGTGAAAAGTGAAAGAATGTGCAAATTATGACATTGAGGTAAGTGAAATGACGAATACATGAAAGATAAATATTATATGTGTATGTGTAATTAAATGTTAATAGTTAAGTGAACTAATGTGATTGAAATGACTAAGTTGTGAAAAGGGATGAAAATGTAAAATCTACCATTGAGGTAAGTTGGAATATGAGGATGAATGTGTGTTATGGTGACATTATGGTAAGTTAAATGTTACATGCAAGAAAGGTTAGAAATTTTATACGCACGAGTAATTAAATGTTTGATAAAATTAAGCAATAAGTAAATAATCGTCTATTATGCTTGTAGTGCTTACTAAGCCTTCACCGGCTTAACGCATTTATTTTAACGCGTAGGTACAAAAGCTACGGAAAGCTAGAGTCGAGTAGGGGACCTCTCATCACATCACATCACTTTTGAAGCTCAAGTTTAGGTAATTTACTTTGAAGAAAAATGACATGTACAAATGGTACTTACATGTGACCCTAATGGAAGGAAAAATGTTGATTTGGGATGCTTTGAGTTGATGAAATGAAATGATGAATTTTGGTTGAAATTGTGTTTTGGACTAAAAATCATATTTTATTTTTTTTAAAATCGGGTTTAAGTCTCAATTTTAATTATACATTATTAATTTAAGATATTTTGAATCAAGAAGCCTAAAAATGCGTCATTTGATGAAAAAAAAATTTCTTACATGACTCGATTTTTTTTTCTATACTGGTTTTATACATATGAATCAGGTATAAGGGTGTTACATTTTTTGGTATCAGAGTGAAGGTTTTTTGATGTTTGGGGTCGGGAAATGAGTCCACGTGTACATGTCATTTTATATGTTGATGTGATGAGAGGATGTTCAGTTATTTAATTGTTAAAATAGTGAATATTATAGAAAGAAGAATGTAAAATATGACTCGTGAAGAGTCTGAAGATGAAGTTGACAGTAGGATCTCAATTCCTGTTAGAGTAGAGGAAGATGCTCTTGATGTACTCACCGATAAATTTTCTTTAATTGACTCTCATGTAGTTGCATTAATTGATCCTGATTATATATATGAAACTCATTAGTGAAAGAAAGAGAATTAGTAGTAGAACTCACTGAACATGAAGTGGTTGTTACTAATCCTTTCGGGCAAAGTGAGAGAGAGTCAATAAAGTGTGTATGAGGTGTCCTTTAAAGATTCAGGATTGTGAATTTTCAGTAGATCTCGTGGCTCTTACATTTCATGAGTTTGATGTGATACTGGGAATGGATTGGTTATCTGGATATGAGGTCGTGGTTGATTGCAAAAGAAAAAAATTTCTTTGAGAACTTATGACGGGAAAGAGGTAATTGTGATGGTGAGAAATTCAATACTTTATCGAATCTGATTACTGCGATTAAGGCTTCTAAGATGATTAAGAAAAGGCATGATGCTTTTCTAGCTTATGTTTTAGATACTCGGGTAGAAGATAATGAGATTGAAAAGATATTGGTGGTACGAGAATTTTCTGATATGTTTCCTAAAAAGTTGTCGGGTTTACCTTTTGAAAGAGAAGTTGAATTTGGAATTGAATTGGTTCCGGGAACTACACCGATTTCGATAGCACCATACAGAATAGCACCTGCGGAGTTGAAAGAACTGAAGACTCAGCTACAAGAGTTATTAGATAAAGGATTTATACATCCCAAGGTAGCGCCATGGGGAGCTCCGTTATTATTTGTGAAAAAGAGAAATGAATTTTTAAGACTTTGTATAGATTACCGTCAGCTAAATAGAGTGACGATAAAGAATAAATATTCACTACCCAGGATTGATGATTTATTTGATCGGTTGAAGGGAGCTAGTATGTTTTTTAAAATTGATTTCAGATCGGGATATTATCAGTTGAGGGTAAAAGAGTCGAATGTATCAAAGACTGCTTTTAGGACTCGATATGAACATTATGAGTTCTTGGTTATGCCATGCTTTAATTGCTTTCATGGATCTCATGAATAGAATTTTTCAACCGTATCTAGATTAGTTCGTGGTGGTATTCATTAATCATATTCTAGTGTATTCAAAAAGTGAAGAAGAACATGAAAGACACCTCCGAATTGTATTACAAATTCTGAGAGAAAAAAATAACTATTTGCCAAGTTGAGCAAATGTGAATTTTGGTTGAAATAAATTACTTTTCTGGGTCATATTGTATCAGTTGATGATATATGTATTGATCCGAAAAAGGTTGAAGCTATACTTGAATGGAAACCACCGAAGAATGTGACAGAGGTAAGGAGTTTCCTTGGGTTAGCTGGTTATTATAGAAGATTTGTTCAGGGATTTTCTATGATTGCATTGTCATTAACAAGGTTATTGCAAAAAGATGTGAAGTTTGAATGGAATGAGAAGTGTCAACAAAGTTTTGAAAGATTAAAAACAGTATTGACTAAAGCTTCGGTGTTAATACAACCAGAATCTAGTAATGAATTTGTGATTTATAGTGATGCTTCTTATAATGGTTTGGGTTGTGTATTAATGCAAGATGGAAAAGTAGTGACATATGCATCTAGACAGTTGAAGTCACATGAGAATAATTACTCGACACATGATCTCGAGTTGGCTGCAATAGTGTTTGCACTGAAGATTTGGAGACATTATTTGTATGGAGAAAAATGCTATGTGTATACAGATCATAAAAGCTTGAAGTATCTGTTAACCCAGAAAGAATTGAATCTAAGACAGAGAAGGTGGATTGAATTGATTAAAGATTATGACTGTATCATTGACTATCATCCCGGGAAAGCGAACGTGGTAGCTGATGCTCTAAGTAGAAAATCAATGGTAGCTTTGAAGGCGATGAATGTACATTTAGAGATACAATCAGATGGTGAGCTATCAGTTGAGCTAAGAGTAAAGCCAACTCTGTTCTAAGAAGTTAAAGAAGCACAAAAAGATGATGAAGAGTTTATGAAGATCAAAAAGCAGTTAGAAAAAGATAAAAGTGGTGAATTTGAGATTGATAGTGAAGGAAATTTGAGATTTCATAATAGGCTTTGTGTGCTTCATCAAGAAGGTCTGAAACGAAGGATATTAGATGAAGCTCATCATAGTTCTTTTGCTATGCATCCGAGAAGTAATAAGATGTATCATGATCTAAAGTCATTCTACTGGTGGAAAAGGATGAAACGAGATATAATTGAATATGTTTCCAAATGTTTAATATGTCAGAAAGTGAAAGCTAAACATCAAGTGTCATTAGGGTTGCTTCAATCCATCACTATACCAAAATGGTAATGGGAAAAAAATTACAATGGATTTTGTCACGGGATTACCACTTTCACCAAAGAAGAAAGATGTCATATAGGTGATCATTGATCGATTAACTAAGTCTGCTCGTTTTTTACTGGTAAGAACTGATTTCTCAATGGATAAATATACACAATTGTATATAGATGAAATAATTAGACTTCATGGTGTGCTGTATATATTATTTCTGATCAGGATCCTAGATTTACTTCAAAGTTTTGGGGAAGATTACATGATGCTTTGGGTACTCGATTGAATTTTAGTAAAAAATATCACCCTCAGACAGATGGGCAATCAGAATGGGTGATTTAGATTCTAGAAGACATGTTGAGAAGCTGTATTATTGAGTTTTAAGGTAATTGGGAAAAGTATTTGTCATTGATTGAATTCACCTATAATAACAGTTATCAGTCAAGTATTCAGATGGCACCATATGAAATATTATATGGAAGAAAGTGTAGGACTCCTGTGTTTTGGACAGAATTGAGTGAATATAAGTTAGTGGGTCCTGATCTGATTCAAGAAACTGAAGAGAAAGTAAAGTTGATACGAGACCGATTAAAAGCTGCTTCAGATAGACAGAAATCATATGTTGATCTGAAAAGAAAAGATATAGAGTACGATGTGGGTGAAAAAGTTTTCTTGAATGTGCCTCCATGGAAGAAAGTTCTCCGGTTTGGTAAAAAGGGAAATTAAGTCCAAAATTTATCGGACCATATGAGATATTGGAACAAGTTGGTTCTGTGGATTATCGATTAGTTCTCCCTCCAGAGTTAGACAAGATTCATAATATCTTTCATGTGTCTATGTTACGAAGATATCAATTTGATCCATCTCATGTGATTACCCTGGAGGTTATAGAAATACAACCAGATTTGACTTATGAAGAGGAAACGATAAAGATTTTAGCTAGAAAAGTAAAGGAGTTGAGAAATAAAAGGGTTCTTTTGGTAAAAGTGCTATGGAGACATTATAATTTAGAGGAAGCCACATGGGAAAGAGAAGAAATAATGAGACAACAATATCCACAGTTGTTCAGTGTAGGTAAATTTCGAGGACGAAATTTATTTAAGGGAGGGAGATTCTTGAACCGGATTTGGAATAGTAATAGAGTAGAATTAATAATTAGACTATATAGCTAAAATAAGAAAAAAAATTAGAAAATTAAGGATTAATTAGTAATTGTGAGAAAAGATGGACTAAATAGTAATTTGTCCAAATTAAATTATAAGTCATCATGGGAATTAGATTGATTAAGGAGGGGCAAAAGAGTAATTTGGTGGAAGAT
Organism: Kokia cookei; assembly: GCA_039519145.1. NCBI lineage: Eukaryota > Viridiplantae > Streptophyta > Magnoliopsida > Malvales > Malvaceae > Kokia > Kokia cookei. The sequence continues at coordinate 8,783,574 of CM076901.1, read as the reverse complement.
ATTTTTAGAGGTAATGATTTGGGCCAAAGTGTAAAGTTGGAAGGCCCAAGGACTAAAAGTGCAATTTTACCATTTTATTAAAGAAAAATATTTTTAGTGGAGAAATCTAGAAAATTAGAGAAAGGGAAAATAATTAAAAGATGAAAATATCATCTTTTCTTCTCATTTCACAACCGTCACATGCATGTCTCCTTCCACCCAACTTTTTCTTTATTGCAATTAAGTCCTTCCACCATTGTTAAACCTTCAAAGCTTCAAAAACCTTCATTTTCTTAATTTCTGAAAGAAAGGAATAGAGAGTTAGTAGACACATCGATTCTCATATAGAGTCTCTTTTGAGGTGTTAAAGAGTTAAGAGATTGAATTAGAATTTTGGGTTTTCATGAAATAAGGTAAGAGATGGTTCAATTTTCATGATATACATGTATTTTTCTGTAATTTAGTATGGAAATCATTGAATTATAGCATTTAGCTTACATGTGTTTATGTGAAATTGAAGAGAAAGGAAAGAAGGAAAATGACCAAATTGAAGACAAAGAAAAAGAGAAGAGCAAGGAGTAAAAAGAGGAGAAAACCAGTCTTTTTGTTGTAAGTACTACAAGAGTTTTAAATTATAGTTTAATTTCTCTAATAGTATGTGAATTATTATCATAAAAATTGTTATATAGGTACATAACTTGAATGTTTACAATGATAAAATGAAGGGATTAATGTTTGATTTAGTAAAACAGTTTGGACAGAACAGAGGATTAATTTCAAAAATTCACCAAAAATTGTATATAATGAGTTAAGGGTCGAATTATATATGAATTAAATCTTATTGAGTTTAGTTTCATATGGAAGAAATAATGAAAGAAAAGGAACTGTATATTTCGAGATATACTAGTTTTAGTGTAATAAGGTCAGAGTAGATTCGAGTTCCCCTGTTCTGACTTTGAAAAATTATAGAAAAATGTAGAAAAATTATTAGAGACTGAAATTTATATTGCTGAATCCTTAATGAGTCTATTTTCAAATGAAATAGACAGGGACATCATTTGATCTCTGTACAAAAAGATAAAAAAAAATTAGTGAAGAAAGGTTGAAACTGTCAAGCTGCAGAGTAGGGGTAAATTGAAAGAATTTACTGTACAAATTGGCTAAAGTAAAAATTCTTAAAATTTTATAGTAAAAATATATTTGAGTCTAATTTCAGAAACATCAAGCGGTTTTTAATTTATAATTCTTTAGCTCAAGATATAAATAATTTAGTGAGTGTGACGCAAGTGAACAACTTTGAAAATTAATGTGAAAATAAGAGTAAAGAGGTATATGATGATATATATGTGATGAACAATGTATATGTGAAATATTATGTGTTTAATTATGAATATTGATTATATGATAAAATGGTGATATTGTGTAAGCCTTTGAGTAAATAAAGGTGAAAAATACATGATTATGTATATGTGAAGAGAAATGAAAATGTGATTTATGAAATTATGAGAAATGATGAATATGAGAGATTATGCCCATGTAGACAAGTTAGAATCATTGTGATAATAGTGACATGCCATTAACGAACGCTAGCGCGCTTACTGTTCAGCACTGTGTGTGCTTACTGTTTCGTACTTCGTGTGCCTACTGATTTGCGCTATGTGCGCCTACTGATTGCACTGTGTGTGCTTACTGTTTCCTAGCACTTGTGTGCTTACTGTTAAGTACTTCGGTACTTGCTGTTCCGTTTATCTGATGGGTTCTATAGAAGTTTACTATGGGCCAAGTGGATAAATAAGCCAAGTGAGCTATGGTTAAGAAAGCTATGATGGCTAAATTGTGAAAAGTGAAAGAATGTGCAAATTATGACATTGAGGTAAGTGAAATGATGAATACATGAAATATAAATACTATATGTGTATGTGTAATTAAATGTTAATAATTAAGTGAACTAATGTGATTGAAATGACTAATTTGTGAAAAAGGGATGAAAATGTAAAATCTACCATTGAGGTAAGTTGGAATATGAGGATGGATGTGTGTTATGGTGACATTATGGTAAGTTAAATGTTAAATGCAAGAAAGGTTAGAAATTTTATACGCATGAGTAATTAAATGTTTGATAAAATTAAGCAATAAATAAATAATCATCTATTATGCTTGTAGTGCTTACTAAGCCTTCACCGGCTTAACGCGTAGGTACAAAAGCTATGGAAAGCTAGAGTCGAGCAGGGGACCTCTCATCACATCACATCACTTTTGAAGCTCAAGTTTAGGTAATTTACTTTGAAGAAAAATGACATGTACAAATGGTACTTACATGTGACCCTAATGGAAGGAAAAATGTTGATTTGGGATGCTTTGAGTTGATGAAATGAAATGATGAATTTTGGTTGAAATTGTGTTTTGGACTAAAAATCATATTTTATTTTTTTTAAAATCTGGTTTAAGTCTCGATTTTAATTATACATTATTAATTTAATATATTTTGAATCAAGAAGTCTAAAAATGTGTCGTTTGATGAAAAAAAATTTCTTACATGACTTGGTTTTTTTTTCTATACTGAACTTTAATGTAATACTTCTATACTGATTTTATACATATGAATCGAGTATAGGGGTGTTACAAAGATACTTGGGATGAAGATTCTTAGAGATAGAAAAGCATGTAAATTGTATCTAAGTCAGAAATGGTACATTGAGAAAGTTCTTTGCAGGTTCAATATGCAAAGTGTCAAGTCTGTTAGTACTCCATTAGCAATCCACTTCAGACTTTCATTGGCTTTGTCTCCATAATTAGATGATAAGATTGATTGCATGTCACATGTTCCATATTCTAATGCAATGAGATCTCTCATGTATGCTATAGTTTGTTCATGTCTAGATTTTTCATATGCAATTAATGCAGTTAGTAAATACATGACGAATTCTAATAAAGAACACTAGATAGCAGTGCAGTGGATTTTCAGATACTTACAAGGTATTACTGATGTTTGCTTACAATTTGAAGGAACTAGAGACGGAGTTATTGGATATGTTGATTCTAATTTTGTTGGAGACCTTGATAAATGAACACCTCTCATAGGATATGTCTTTACTATTGGGGGTTGTGCAATCAATTGGAAAGTCACTTTGTATGTTATAGTTGTTTTGCCTACTATTGAAGCTGAGTACATAGAAATTACTGAGGCTTTTAAATAAGCTATTTGGTTAAAGGGACTCTCTGGTGAACTTAGTAAAAACTTTCAGATTAGTACAATGTTTTGTGATAGCTATAGTGTCATCTTCCTTACGAAAGATCAAATGTTTAATGAGAGAATAAAACACATTGATGTTTGACATCATTTTGTGCGTGATATTATTATTCGTGGTGATATTGTTGTGAGCAAAGTTTGTACTCATGATAATCCTGCAGATATGTTGACTAAGTAACTTCATATAACCAAGTTTGAGCATTTCTTGGGCTTGGTTGGTGTTCATTATTGAAGAGAACCCTTTTAGGGGTTTCGTGGAAGAGATGGAGAACTTGTTTGTTGAGAGTTCGTGGTGAAGAACTTGTTTGTTGAGAATTTGTGTCAAGGTGGAGATTATTAGAGTTGTGTGACCCGAATCCTTGTTAAAGAAAAATACAGTTGTACGGCATATGCTGCACAAGTAGAATTCGTATAGAACTACACTTATTCTATTTGACATTTATCAGAATAAGGTTTTTTAACCTGACTACAATTCATTTATTTGACATTAATTAGAATAAAGTTTTTTCAACATTTAAATAGATGTAGTTGAAATTCCTCTTGTATCATTCGAATTCGACGTTGGTGAATTTTCTTTTAATCTGCCAGTGATTTTTCTCAAAAGGATTCTCCAAGTAAAATTTGTGTTTTCTTTTTCTTTTTCTTATTGTTTTGCCATTGTCAACACCTATTTAGAATACTTTATAAACGACCTCCTGTATATTATGCTCAAAACTTCTCATTACAATATGTTCATCAACTTGAAGCCTTGTCAATAACACTACATTTTCTAGTGTTATTATCCCTTTATTGCATAAAGGATTAAACCAATATTATCACAAAATTTAGCCATATAAAATGTTATTATATTCTTGGCAACATATTCTCATTTGGGTCTTAATAAGTTGGAAAGAGGAGTTTTTTTCTATAAAAACTAAACAAGTTTTGATTAACTATTTATAAATTAGGGTTTTGCTAGATTTTTAAATAAAAATTGACACTCACATCACATGTATTAAGGTCCATTTAAGTTTTCATTAAAATTTTTTAAATTACCAATTATATTTCTTAAAAAAACCATTCAAAACTCAGATACAAATAAATGTTAAGTATAAAATTAAATATTATTTTTAATTGTTAAAAAATTAAAATATATTATTATCGTTTAAATTTTAAATATTTTACAGAAAACTTAACATATGTATGATAATAATGTAATCACTTAATAATAATTATATTGATTTTAATGGAACACGAAAATTTTGAAGACGTAAACATTCTCACAAAACTCAATATTTATGAGTATTGAAGTAAACTTAAAAAATAATTTTTAAATTAATAAATAATATTAAATATGTTTATATTTAAGTAAAAAAAAAAAAGGAGTGAGAAAAGAAAAAAAAAGAAAGAAAGAAAAGTTGGGAGTAAAAAAGCGAAGACTGCCAGTCCGAGAGCAACGGTATCTCATCATATCATCTAGGATTCCCCACAATTTTATTATTAATTTTGATTTCTTCTCTAAAAGAGAGCGGGGCGTGGGTTTTGGTACAATGACGTTGACGTGTCAGTAGAGAGAGTAATCTCCATAATCCCGTGGGCCCCAAGAAATGGCCCATTCTGATTTCTTTTCAAATTAATACAACGCCTCATGCTAAATATTTGTTTGATTACTCCCACATTTTATTATATTTAATCATTACAATATTGTGAGTATATATATTTTTTATTTTAGGAATAGTTTTATAAATTATTTTGTGTTTTTAAAATATTTATTATTTTATTATATTTATATAATATTATTACTTTCATATTTTTTCGTGAATTTTACTGACAGTATATTAAATATATTTTTTAAATATATTAAATTATAAAAAACATAAAATAAAATTTAGATAAAATTGTTTTTGAAGTGTATATATATATATATATATATATATATGGTTAGTAACACAAAATTTGTGGAACATGTAATAAAATAAAAGAGTTAATATCTGGTATATTAACAAATTATTTTTTATTTCATAAATAATTTTAAAAGTTATTATTTATTTTGAATTTTATGTAATGATTTTAGGTGTGATTTAGGTTCGAGTTGTATTAATCGCGTTAATTATTCGAGTTTTATTTATTATTGTAATTCATCAAAATTTATTATTTATTTTATTAATATTTTATGGAAGATTTGTAAACTCTTAATCTTATTTATAAATTTGAAAATTTTGGTATAAAATATTTTTTGAAATAAAAATAGTTAATAATTAAATAGTGGGATCCCATCAAAGCGGTGAATGACAAGTGGGTAGAAGATGTTGGGTATTGGAGAGGTTCGCCTCCCGTTTGCCGACAGCCTTTCCTTGAGCCCACACCCCTAAAAACTTATCTTCACTATACTGTTTTAAAATATTTATTTTTGGTAGTCTTTATAATTTATATTTGAGGTTGATAATTATTTTTTAATAATATAATTATTAAGATTTAAATTTACTTCTTTTATTAAAAATGTAATATGCATTATTATAATATCTTACACGTATATCTTATTTATTATATTTTATATTTTGTTATTTGTATTGTAATAAAGTCTAAAATGATATTATTTATCTATACTATTATTTAAAATCCTAAATTAAGAAAAACACTAAAATATCTTTTCATATTTAAAATAAATGATATTATTTCATGGCACTTTAGTATTTTTATTTAGAAAAGCAATAAAAAAATATACCTATGATGAGATTTGTACACATGCTAATTACATTAATAAAATCTTAAATTTACTAATTAACCAAAGTTTTATTTTAAAATTTTTATACATTTTTATCTTAATATGCATATTTATTAACTTAACATCAATTCAAAATTAATAACAGCATCACAATAAATAATTATAGTATATTTAGTATTTTTTAATATAATTACATTTTTAAATTTCGTTTTATTTACAATTTAATTTATTTTTTATTTTAATATTATACATATTTAATATATTATTATTAATTTTAAATTATATATTTTATTATCTTAAATATATAATTTCCATTCATGTTATAAAAAATTTTAATTTAATATGATTACTTTGAATGGTGGGTTTGCCCTTTTTTACATTACAAATTTGGTAGGAAAATGGAAGGAGGGGGCTTTATTTCTGGGAAAAAGGGGCCCAAAAGCACTGATATTTTCAAAGGGCGGTGGGGCAGGGAGAAGAAAGTACTGGTCCCTCCTATAATCTTAAGGAAAGGAACATATCTGTTTTCATCTGAAATTTCTCCATTCTTTTAGGTTTTCTATACATATTGTAGATTGTGGGAGAAGGATGATAATAATAGGATTTCAACTTTGGTTTTTTTTTTTTTTTTTTTTTTGAATTAGAATAATAAGATAAAGTCTAAAAAAAAAAACGTAATTAACGCGATTTGAACTTAGATCATACCTACAATGATAAATATCCTTGATCATCGAACCATCACATTATATTTATTTCAACTTTGGTTTTTAGTACTCAATAAAAGGGATTAATATTTTTAGTGCTCAATTAAAAAAATATCATTTTATTCTAAAAATAAAAAGACAGTATTATGAGATTGTTTTTCTCTTTTTTATGTCTATGAACCTAAAATAAATCCACAAATAATGATATTTGAAGTTTTGAACTTAACTCAATAAAGTCATTAAACTTTTAATTTTGTCATTTCAACTTAGGACTTATTTAATTTATATGTCATTTTATAAATATATTTATTTAATTTATATATAATTTTTATAATATATTTTAAGAAATAACTTATATTAGGTTGAAAAGCTTAATTTTTAGATAATGTCACATTATTAAATCTTAAAGATAATAAAATATTATTATATATTTATTTACATTTAATATCTTCTCTAATTTAATTTAATTTTGATTAAATTATTTAAAATAATTATTTTTTTAATAATAGAGAAACATGTTTTTTACAATTTTTTTATCATATTTATTTATTTTTTTTACAATCTTTTATCATTTTTGTGCAACCATTTAAAAAAATCAGTTGGTAAGATTTTTTTCTTTATCATTTTAAATTGTTTTCTATTTCATTTTTAATCAAATAATAAAATTTGACAATACAATCAATGACAAATAATTTTTTAATTTTCTACTATTTTTTAATTGTTTTTTTAGAAAACCTTTGGTTTGCACTTCGTTCAAACTTTGATCATTGAAATATTGTTGAAAAAAAAATTTAGTTTGCAGCGGAAAAACAAATTTGTTCTAACTTTTGTTAGAATATAATCGAACAGAACATATCAAAAGTAAAAGCAAAGTAAAGAGCAAAGTAAAAAGAGAATCAACACACAATATTTATTAACGTAGTTTGGATTCACCAATCCTACTCTGCAGAGCCTTGCTCAATGAATGAATTTATTCGAAAATCGTCAGGGTCACCTATTAGGTTAAGCTCCAACACCGATCCCAATTGTTACAAATCACTCACTTAAATACTTCACAATACAATCAACAAACCTATCCAAACAATACCTAAAAGAGTGCCACAAAGTTAACCCAATGAAATAGCAAAATACAAAAGCCAAAGACACTCAAAAATTGCATAAGTGTGTGCAACACAAATAGCTTATTTATAGGCTAATACAAACAACCCTTTCAGCAGTAATTTGATAAACACTAAATACTCATTTCAAAGTTGAAATGATCTCATTAATTATCTTGAGTATTTATCTCATAAACGTCTTCATAAACCAACTCCCCAACAACTTCAAACACTCTAAAAGATAAGGATATGGATGAGTATCCACCAAAGTTTAAACTCTTCTCTTTCCTCTTCAAGGTAAATATAATGGATAAGGATAATATTTTGATTTACCACAAATTTCTCTTATTATTTGTTGTTAACTAATATTGAAACATAGACCATTCCAACTTTTACTATGCAAGTTTTATGGCCCACTTCAAATTTCAAACTTGACAAAGGGTGAGATAGGAGTGTGCTTTATTGCCTTATATGTTTGTACTTTATATGGAGTGGTTAGGACATAACATTAAATAAAAAATTGATTCAAGAGAATGGAGTCCTATCAAACTATCTATATCGGGGCCAACCCTTTCTCATTTTTTTCTTTGTGGATGATTTGATGATCTATTCAAAAGAAGATTTAAAGCATGGTAGGACTTTAAAAAGAATTCTTGATCGTTTTATTAACTTATCAGGATATCGAGTCAACGCTTGAAAAACGAACATGTTCTTTTATGGTGAAGTGGATGAGGCTCTAAGTAACCTATTAAGTAACTTACTTGGTTTTCAAAAGGTTCATGATCTTGGGACGTACCTAGGAATTCCGCTTTTTCATAAAAGAGTTACGACCTCTACATTGAGGTTTGTAGTGGACAAGGTTCTAAACAAACTAAGTAATTGGGATGCTAAGAAGCTTTCTTTGGCAAGTAAAGTTATTTTTGCTTAGACAGTTCTTCTCTCCTTACTTAATTACTTCATGCAATCTATGCGAATCCCAAAAGGTGTGCGCGAGGAAATCAAACGTATGGCGAGACAGTTCATTTAGGGTTCGACTGGTAGAAGGAATATGTCTCTAGTTAATTGGAACTCTATTTGTCAATCCTACACCTGTAGGGGGCTAGGTCTTAGACATTTAGAGGATCAAAATGCGTCCTTCTTGTTAAAGTTGGGGTTTAATCTCCTTTCTAAAGATGAAGCGTTGTGGGTTCGAGTTTTGCGATCCAAATAAAGATTGAAAGAGAGAATGCCTGAGAGTATTGAAAGGGGAAGATGTCCGCTGTGTGGAGGGGACTTGCTAAGGTATGACCTTTATTGAGAGAAAATTTATATTGGTGTATTGCAACAGGAAATTCAATTTATTGTTGGAAAAACCCTTGGATTTCAAACGTCTGGCCATTGAGAAATCATGTGCCTTGTTCTATATGCCTTCTGATGGACAGTTTGCTCTATGACATGGTATCTATGGATGTAATGTGGAATCTAGTCCTCTTTAAAGAATGACTACCAGAAGAAATTGTTACAAAAATTGTGAGTATCCCTCCTCCTCACTCTTCTGTGGGTATTGATAAAATTATTTGGGCACATACTTCAAAAGGTGCATTATTGCTCAAGACCTCTTATCGAATGTTAAGGGAAGGAGCGTGGAACGCAAGGGATAAAGGATGGGAGATTGTATGGAAGTTTCAAGAACCGCAACGTGTGCGTTTTTTCTTATGGCTTGTTTGCAAACAACATCTTCTCACCAACTTGGAACGGATGCGAAGGGGCATTAGCCAAAGTACATCATGTTAGTTAGGTAATTATGATACAAAATATTTGCTTCATGCCCTTTGAGATTGTCCTGCTGCGAAAAAGGTGTGGTTGTAGATTGTGTCGATATATCGTCAGCCTCAATTTTTTTCTAGTAGCCTCATGGAGTGGTTGGAAACAAATTTGGTATCTTCATTGTGGATGCCGAGTGTGGAGATCCTTTGGTCCAATCTCTTTGGTCTAATAGCTTGGTGCATATAGAAGAATAAGAATCTCTTTGTCTTTCAAGGTACAACATGGAATTTCTTGGACATTATTAAGGTATCGGTGAGTTGGGCCATACAAAACAATGTAACATATAAGTGTAATCCGTCTCGACAGTTCAGTTTGGCTTTAGATGGTTATTTGACAGGGGATAGGGTACATCTTTATACCGATGGGGCTTTAGGTTAGAGTTTAGCTTTGTTGCTACAGGGGGTTATATGTGGACAAAAGGGAGAATGGATTCTTGGTTATAACCATGGTTTGAGGAGTTGCTCGATTTTTGAGGCTAAACTTCAGGGTATTCTTAATGATTTAACACTTATTACGGAACGGGGGCATAAGAATATTTTGGTCCACACAATAGTTTGAAAGTTATTATAGCTGTACAGACTGGTCACTTAGAAAGTTCACCATCAACTTTAGTAAGACGAATTCACTTGTACTTACAAACTGTTGAACAATGGAACTTCACACATATTCCAAGGGAGAAGAATAGACTTGCATATAGGCTCGCTAAAATGACATCATGAAGCAGTTCATAAGTACAATTGTTTGTTAGAATCTCAGAGGAGTTCTTCAATGAATTTGGATTTGATAGAGTAGTTGAATTTCCGATTGTAAATACTTAGGTTATGATTTAGGTTATTTTTTGCACCAAAAAAACATAGGCCATTAAAAGTCAAATATTCAATATTGAAAACTTCAATTATTTCAAACAACTTGTTCTAACTCTTTTTCAAATAAGATAGTCAAAGTTTCCAACCGTTTCAATCTTTATTTATTTTCAATTTTTTTTCTTTTATTTTTAATTATTTATCTCAGGTTTTTCAATTTTTTCTTATGATTTTTAAGCTTTTTGATGCAATGTCTAGAATTACCCATAGTCCCTCCTCAACACTTAAATAGGAGGATAATGCATTTCAGCATACTCAAATCCATGTCTTCCTACATTAGCAACAATACCAATACCAATCAAACTAGGATAAAGTAACAAATATTATATCCTCATATAAATCTAAAAAATATATTTACACATAAAAAAATTATACAAAGAATATCATGATTTAAGTAACTCAACCTTACTATTTCAATATATCATCTTTAATTATGATATCAAGTGAAAATGCGATACACCAGCATAGCATGGTTGCAACGTGGTGTTACATTAATCAACAAATAAATTATGACATGTGCATGGGTATTATTGAGATGAGAAATTGGAAATTGTACTCCAACTTTTCTGTTATTATTTCTTTTGAATAGTGGAATGTGAGAAGGCATTTGCTGTATGTGGGTTCTGCCACAACTCATTTCATGTGAACATCAAAATGTCAAAAGTAAGGTGGTTCAAATTTTCAAAAATCTTGTCTATATTTCAAATATCAAATATTAACTATTTTATTTTTCTCCCCTCAAAGTTTAAATCATTCATTTCTTGACTATATGATGCTTGAATTACTTATATGAAGAAAAAAAATGCCTTTGTTATATTCTCATCAAATCATAAAGACATGCAATATATTTAAAATAGAGATATAAGAAATTAAAACAACTTGAAAACTCTAATGCAATGCAAGAAAATCTAAAATTGTAAACAAGTATTTAGGCCAAATGCTTGATAGAAGTTATGTATTGCTAAAATCTAAAAATGTGAATAATAATTTTAGCCATGAGATAGTTTGATATTTCAATCTAAAAATGCTTAGATCCCATTTAAAAATTCATTACAAGTCGATAATCTTTCAAATTTGAAAATTGACAACTTACTTGAATTGACTTTAATAAATTTCACCTCATTCGTGCATGTATCACATAATTATATATATATAAATTACAAGAGTCCTACTAGAACAAAAAAGATAAAATAATATTATTGTAATAGAGAACAAAAAATCTCTTAGGGTTTCTACCAGGTGGGCGACGCACATTAGGTTGCCAAACTTTGTATGCCGCCCACCCTTTATGTTGTGGGCTTATTGGACTTGTCTCATGTATTGGGTATCATTATACGTGTTATACGGACTTTATTTGATTTAAAACAAGCTCATATAATTCTCCAACCCAATAACTAGTTTTTTACTCCTAAAATATTAATTATTTTAAATAAATTTAATAAATTATTTCAATAAAATTATCTTCTCAACTCAATTCTAATTCTGTTAAAATCATGACAACTTTAACATTAACAACAAATAATGGCTCAATGTTCATACTATAACAAATTGAAAATGTTGACCACCATGTAATAGCTTTTTAAAGTTCAATGACCAGCACTTAAACCATACAAAAGCTATTAAATCTATAGTTTAGCCTTAAAATTATATATTTAAATTGGAAACTCAATAAAATTTTGTTTTACAAAGTATTTGGTTATAAAGTTGAGTTTTCAAGAGAAATTTGAGTTTTCAATACAAAATTGAGTTTTCAATATGTATTTGAGTAATAGTTCTAGATTTTTGTAGTTTTTATAAAATATTATCATATAAATAATAGATTTTTTGAACCGATGACATGATATGTCGATCAAAGTTGACCACTACTGATCAACGTTAATGAACATCGATCAACATCTATCAACGTCTGAGATCAACATACCACATCATTAGTTCAAAATCTATGTATATAATACATAACAAAATATAGTAAACCCAACTTTGTAAAAATTGTTAAATAAAAAATTTAAAATTTGTACTGCCAAAAAAATAATTTTATGATTTTTAATTAACAAATTTTAATAATTTTTTAAGAATTTTTACAAAGTTTGGTTTCCAATACGACTTTTACTATTTGTTACAAAATTGTGTACGTTTTGAATATGAATTTAAGTAATTGTTATGGATTTGGGTTTTCAAGTGAATTTGAATATTTGGTTACAAGGTTGATTTTTCAATAAAAAGTTGAGTATTTCGATACATAATTGGTTTTGCAAGAGGAATTCGAGAAATAGTTATAAAATATTGTTTTATAAATAATAAATTTTTTGAACTGAACGGTGGTAAACATTGAGTGTGAATGTGAGGTGAACATGCCACATCATCAATTCAAAAAATCTATTTATATAATACATAATAAAAATATCTCCTTAAATAAAAATATTTTATAATAACTACAAAAATCTAAAATTATTACTCGAAATCTTATTAAAAACACAATTTTGTAACTAAATACTGAAAATTCTATTGGAAATCTAATTTTGTAAAAAAAAATTAAAATTGTAAATTACAAATTTTAAAATTTATAATGCCAAAACAATAATTTTATAATTTTTATGATTTTTATGGTAACAGAATTGTGTTTTCAATAATAATTCTAGATTTTTCTAGTTGTAATAAAATATTGTCATGTAGGAGAATATTTTGTTATTTATTATATAAATAGATTTAAACAGATGACATGTCACGTTGATCAACATTGATCATCATTGACTGGTGTTGAGTCAATGTGTCAAATTATTGGTTCCAAAATCTATTTATATAATACATATAACTACCAAAATCTATATTATATAACAATATTTTATAGGGACAACAAAATCTAAAACACATATATACTAACATATCTAACATCTTCCGATAGAAATTTTAGTATTTAGTTAAAATTTTTAAAAGTTCATGAAAATAATCGATTAAAAATTTTATTTTTTATGAAAGCTTGGGAAGTTCATATTAAAAAGCTAACTCGAGTATTTTCCTACTTTCTTCATGTTAATCTCTCTCAAGTTCTGGAAAAAAAGGTTCTAAATATGAGCTAATAACCACATTTTAGTGTCCAAGTGAAAATTATGTGGTTCGACAATAACCATGAATCACACTTTGTGTAAGTGTTCACTAATGTCTAACAGACTTTTCTTTATAGACAAAACTACAAAATCTTAGCAGGAGTTGAAGTTTGTGAGACGGGGTCTGAAAAGTTTGGATCCTTACAATCTACGAGGATGAAGAGTGGGCATGGATAAGGAACAACCCACGAATAATAATGCAAAGACAGCTGAACTATTACATACATCAGTAATCAACGACCAACCGAGAAACTAAAAGCCAAACGCGGAAACCCAAAACCTATCTTTAAGTCACAGTGAAATCTATTACAGAAACCCATGCAAAACATGTAATAATTAAGCGGATGGCGAGAAAAACAAATACTAGGTGAGCCCAGCTGAGGTCACGATCGACGCTCATGTGACTAGCTTTCCGGCTTCCCCCACCTATTCAATTTGTTTTATCTTTTAGGTCAGTCGAGAGAGGAGTATATATTTCAAAAGAAGCAAGATAATATATATATATATATATATATATATATATATATGGTGCTGTGCTGACTCAAAAGGAATCATCTTGTTTCCCTAGGAAACGAATTAGAGTTTGTTTAGATGAGAACATGATTACTTTTTCCCCTTTCTCTCTGAGTTTGATGAGTCGAAACTTTGTGTGAGTTTCCATGGCAGATGCCAACCACAGAGAGAAAAAGGGCATGCAGTTTGCGTTGGGAAGTACATTACAGAGAGGGCATGTTCGGCCCCCAAACACCAACATTAATGAAACATATATCATTGATATTCTTGCTTTGTTTCTTTTATATATTAATTAGAAGTCCGTATGATACACAGGATTGATTTTCACGAGCGGTGCAGTACGTTTAGTTTATTTTTTATCTCACGTTACATTATCTAATATTATCTATTTTTATATTAATCGCGGTTAAACGTATCGTCCTTCTAAATTCAACCTAAATATATTAAAGGGATGAAAATTATAATATTGAATACTAAAGTAAATTAGAAGATTAGTAGGATATGTGGAAGTTCCGAATGTTGGAATTTGACTTGCTTTTCTATTATTCTCCTTTTATACATGTTATCTGTTGGGATCGTAGCTGTTCTTTTTCTCAAGTTTTATCTCATATTTAATTATTTTCTTCAATTGCTTATTGGACACTATATTTTTGCCATGTCCGGATAGTTTGTGTATTGATATTGATCTAATATGGAAACCTATATACAGGTAAGTGTAATAAAGGGACCAAGCGTCGAATGTCTTATATAAGATATATACAAAATTTTGAGAGATATTCAGTAATATCTAGGATGAAATTCTTTTAAGGATGGAAAAGTTGTACTGCACGCGAAAAAATTTTGAGTTCAAATATTAAGAAAATTATGAGTTGGGAAGAGTAAAACTCAATTCGATTCGAAAAAAATTGAAAATAATTGAATTTCGAGTTAATCGAATCGAGTTATTCGTTTTTTTTTTTTCGTATCAACTCTAGTAAGTAATTCGAGTCGAGTTGAATTTTACAATTCGGATAACTCAAATAACATATTGGTGTAAATACCCTTTTGGTCCCGGTCTAATTTTGAAAATGAGCAAATCAGTCTCTTTCAACAAAAACTACAAAATAATTCAAAATAATTTTTAAAATTTAAAATATTTATAAAAATTAAAACTATAAATAATATATAAAAAGTTAAAAACTTCTCTAAAATAATAAATTTGGAACTTAAGTAAATAAATTAATGATTCAAGTTTATCATACTAAAGTATCTCTTGTTTTATTATTATTTTGCTTTGAAAGAGTTCTCAAATATATATTACTTCAAATTCATGTGCTCTAACATGAAATTAGTTATATTGTAACAAAATTTTAATTTGATATATTTAACTTGAAATTAATTATATCGTAAGTAAATGCACTACACATCTAAACCCACACTAGTTGATATGTATGAGAGTTTGAGATAACTTATATGGGAAATATAAAAATGAAAAAGTAATTTCAAAATTAAAAGAGACCGTAGATACAAAGTTCTGTTATGGAATCATAATCTGGATTCAAGCTTCGAATTGGCTAATTCGACTATAGATTTTCTAGATATGATTATTTTAATTTTGACATTAAATTGTTGTCCATTTAATTTTAAAATCGAAATTTAATTAGGTGCCAAATTAATTTACTTTTTAGAATTCGAATTTTGAATTAATTCGAGTTAAGTTTCACTTAATTTAATTTTGATTAAACTAAAATTAATTTTAATCCTTCTAATTTAATTTGACTTAACATTTGAGATTGTCAACATGATGTGGGTTTATTGAAAAATAATAATAAACTTTATTTTGAGAAAAATTTAAAAAAGAGAGAAGAAAATTTTTTTATCTCTCTTGGGTTTGTAAATACTTTATTAGGCTTAATTTTGAAAAAAAAAAATGTTAAATCCAAAAGCCCAATTTAGTTATTTTCAAAGCCCAATTTTGTATTATTTTAAAAAAATCCCAATCAAATTTCATTTTTTTTAAAGCTAACTTGTAATAAAATTGTTTTCTTTTTAAAGCAATTCGGTTTAAGGGCTAAGTCAATTTGCAACCCAATCTTTTAAAGAAGTGTAACAATTCGACTTTGTTCGTGACGAAAAATACGGCTTCGATTTCGTAAATCGAGTTCGTAAGAATGGAATAGAAAGATTACGGAGTTAATATGTAAATATATTAAAGACTAATTAACTAATTTAACCATGAAATTCGTTAATTAAAGTTCATAGATTAAATTGTAAAAATTTAATCGCTGTTGAATTTTAATTTAAAAAATGCTTGAAGACCTAATTGGGAATTATCCAAAGGATTAAACGGTAAATAAACCATTGTTTTTCTATGGGAAAGTGGGTTGATATACATTTTAATGTTATCAGTGTAATTAAAACGATGTAATCATTAGATGGTGGAATTAAGGGTAATTAATTAAGATTAATTAATTTATAGTCACAATGGGACGTGGTTGGCGAATCCCTTGTGTCTTTGGTTCGTCGAGCGATTGATGAGAGTAGGTTGGATGGTTTTTTTCAATAAAATGCTTCTGGTTCTTATTCCTAAAGTGGCTGCTCCGGAGTCGATTACACAATTCAAACCAATCATCTTTTGTACTGTTCCCTACAAGGTCGTCTCAAAGGTCATTGTGAATCGACTTAAACCACTTATGTCGTTACTTGTTTCCAAAAATCAAACCAGTTTTGTAGGTAGCAAGAACATTGTGGATAATGTGGTGGTGGCACAGGAGGTTGTGCATTCGGTGCGGGTAAAGAAAGGGAAAAAAGGTTGGATGGCTATTAAAATTGATTTGGAAAATGTAATAGCCTGTTTTCAGTGGTAAAGAGAGTATAGAATTGAAATTTAAGTACATTTAGTAAGTTGATTTTATTATTTAAATTATGCTTTTAAGGTCGTATAAGGTATTTAGTATATTGAATCTCTATAGTTATTTGATAATTAGTATAATGTACTAAATTGAGAAATTAGAAAGGTTGGCATCATATTTTAAAAGTCTATAATAAGATGTGTTGAATAATTAAAGAAATGAAATGGTGATGGAGTTAAAGAATATATAGCCATTATTTAAGTTAGTGGAAGGAGTTGAAAAGAATTATAAAATTATTATTTTTAATGAAACCAAGGAAAATAAGGGATTTAGGTAAGGGAAATAAGAAAACAAAAGAAGGGAAAAGAAATTATTACCTTCTTCTTCTACCTTTGTTTGACCGAACCCGTAGGAGAGCAAACCTTGAAGATCTTTGCTTTGGAAGCCTTGCATGTAAGTGAAATTGTGGTTCATGCTTGTTAATATTTATGTATTTGTGATTCTTTGAGTTTGGGCTATACAATATAGTGATTATTGTTCAAAAAAATATCAAGATGGGTGAAGTCACCATGCTTGAATTCCAACGTTAGGTGCTGCCATTGTTTGAGAAGGGGAACGATGGGTTGTTTAGAAAGGTTATTGGTATGTTGGAAGGTTAGTTGTAGCTTGAGGACTTAAGTGATTAAATTTAGGTATTGAAGATTATTTTAGACAAATATACCATTTTGATGCTATGGGAATAAAAGAAATTATAATTGTATTGTTGCTTGCTTTCTAATAATTGGTTAAAATTGAGTTATAAAATTACGGTTCAATTTGTGAGAAATAAGGATTTATGGTTTATATGTATATTTAGTAAAGTGGAATGAAACATGAATTTTTGGAATTTGTTTAATTGTTTTTATAATTGAATGAACATAGGTGATAAATTTAAAATAATTTCTTAAGTATTTATTCATTAGATCAAACCCCGAACACTTTAACAAATAGTCGAGGGAAGGGCAAGTTAGTTGAGTAATCTACGTTAAATATCCGTCGTCACTGCACAAGTAAGTTCGTTTCATTACTACGTAAATTATAAATTCATTTTGTAATTGTTCATTGTTGAGTTATATGTTTTGGTATGTATGGTTATTACCTGTTGATATGTATAAATCTATGTGGATTGGTACAATTGCATATAAAATTCAGGCTATGTGCCTAGTAGGCTTTTTGCCGATGTATTCAGGCTATGTGCCGGTGTTTTCAGGCTATGTGCCGGTGTTTTCAAGAACAAATAATTGACTCTTGAATTGTATCCGTTAGTTTACCTTAATTACATTACCATTTGTATTTAGAACTTACTAAGTCTTAAATGACTTACCACGTTTGATTTTCATGATTATAGTTCTTGAGGAATCTTGGCATTGATCGGATCCAATCAAGAGTGCACACTATCATCTTCATCCTCGATAGACTTTTGAGTAACTTGTTTTGGGTTTAAGAGTGGCATGTATATAGGATGTTTTGGTAGTTACCTTGTTGGGGAATAGTTTTGTTAAGGTTTAGCCTACGCATCTTTTGAAGTATTTACTTGTAAAGGTTGTGGTTGTGAATTTTTTTTAATGAATGATTATTATGTTTTTATCATATTACTTGTGTTTTGGTTGTTAAAGTATGTTTATGAATGATGCATGCTTAATGAGAATGTATATGTGCTTAGATAGTAAGCTTGTAATGTTTTATGAATAGCATTGAAACTTGTGAGAAATTAGAATTGAGTTTCTAGCAGCAGTCTGTGTTGTGTCTGTATTTCATTGCAAAGTATCGGTAGAAATGCAGGGAATTTAAAACTTTAGTTACTGACTTATTTAGTTTTGGTAGTAGGAATTTAGACTACCGATAGAACTATGGAATTTGCATTGGTATTCTAGGAGATGTATCGGTAAAAAAATGCCAGACTAGTCAATCTTGCTCTCTGTTAATTTTAGTATTGGTAGCTAGAAGAGAGGTATCAGTAGAAGTCAATAGGCTAAGTAGTTCTACTTACTATGGTTTTAGGTATCGATAGAAGTTTATTAGATATCGGTAGATCTAGGCTAGTTGTATCGATAGAATTTTTATAGTACCGGTAGTTTATTGCAGTTTTGTTTTCGATTTAATTATTGTTTGTTCTACTGACACCCACCTATTCATGTATCGATAGAACTATCATTTCTTATAGAAATTGTATGATGGTCTTGAATTTCAAGCATGTGTGGTTTAATTACTTTTAAGTCTTATTGTTCGAATATATGGTATTGAAAGGTCAAAATGTTAAACATTGTTATAATGACTGTTATTTGTAGTGAAGGTTTATCCAAATATGTGAGTTTGATAGTTATGTAGAGTTAGGGGTGTCACAGAAAAGGCTTATGACCGACTGCACCGGGGCTTCCTTAAGGATACTTTGGAGGAAGCTTGGTTACCTACAAAAATTATTTGTATTATCATGCAGTGTGTGGAGACGGTGTCCATGCAAATTTTGTAGAATGAAGAATTCACTAATGAATTTTTTTCCTTCTTGAGGTGTACGACAAGGGGATCCAATCTCTCATTTATTTGTTTTGGCTATGGAAAGGCTCGAGCAGATGATCCACTTGGCTATTTCTAATGGCAAATGGAAGCCTATTTAATTGGGAAGGAATGGTCCGAAGCTATCTCACTTGTTCTTTGTGGATGACCTGATGTTGTTTGGCGAGGTTAGTGAGGAGAATGCACACTGTATGAAGGAAATTCTGGATAGCTTTTGTCAATTCTCGGGACATAAAATGAATGCCCATAAATCTAAAGTGTCTTTTTCAGCCAACATGAAGCCACAGGATTGTGATATGATAAGAGCTACGCTTGGTTTTCAAGTAGAGGAAGATTTGGGAGCCTACTTGGGAGTACCATTACTCCATAAAAGAACTATAATGAGAACTTTTCAATTTGTAGTTGATAAGGTTCAAAAAATACTAAATGGGTTTAAAGGCAAATTGTTTTCGTTGGCAGGGAGAATAACATTAGAGAAATCAGTCTTGTTAGCTATCCCGAGTTACTTTATGCAATCAATGATGATCCCTATAGGTGTGTGCGAAACAATTGAAAAAATTGTTAGACAATTAGCGTAGGGATCCTCAAATAGTGGAAGAAAGATTGCTTTTGTGAAGTGGAAGACTTGCTGTAAACCTATTAAGGAGGGTGGTCTTGGTTTGAGGAAAATGGTTCCCCAAAATATGTCGTTTTTTATGAAGTTGGCATTCAACTTTGTGACTAAGCCTATTGCCTTATGGGTAAGGGTGCTTCGTAGCAAATACAAAGTGGAGGAGACTTGTCCCCGATCCATTAGTAGGAATATTTACTCTTATGTATAGCGCTCTCTCTCAAAAATTTGGGATCAATATAAAGATAGAGTGTTTTGGAGTATTGGTGATAGGCGAAGGTGATATGCGAACTGTAAGATTTGCTAAGGATGTTTGGGTACCAGGTTTGGAGACTCTTCAGGAACACTTACTTCTCAATTCTAGAGTTTCGGACCACCTTAGAGTAGTAGATTTTGTGGACAAAACGGGCTATTGGGATTGGAACATGTTGAATGGTTTATTTAGTAAGGAAGTGTTGGAACACATTGTGGGTCATCATCCACCAAATGATGCTTTGGGGAAGGACATATGCTTATGGAAATCATTTGAAAGTGGTAAATTTACTATTAAAACAGCTTATTCTAGTCTTATGGACCTATGCTCTTTGCAGATTGGTCCACAGTGGAAATGTATATGGGAATTACCCATAGCTCATCGAACTAAGCATTTCATATGGTTGGTGAAACATGACAAACTTTTAACAAACTTGGAGAGGATTAAAAGAAGATTGACTAATGATCCAAGATGCTGAGTGTGTGATGCAACACAGGAAACAATGATCCATGTACTAAGGGATTATATAATTGCTACAAATGTGTGGATAAGGTTGATTCTAATGTAGTCTGTTACAATATTTTTTTAGTTGGGTCTACTTGAATAGCTTGGTTTGAATATGACAGGGGATATCAGAATGAGGGTCGAAGGCGTTGAAGGAAGAATTATGTTCGCTACAGTCTATTGGTCACTTTGGAAGATGAAGAACATATTCGTCTTTCAGCATATTTATGAGGATGAAGATGCAGTGTTCAGTATCACCAAGAGCTTTATAGCTAGTACACGTGGTTTCATTACAAACTAGAAAGGCTCAAGAGTTCAACGACTATTGACAGTTAAATGGAAAGCTCCTCTATAGATGGGTGGATCAAAATTAACACTGATGAAGTAGCGAAAACAGATGAAAGCTAGTCTGCAACAGAAGGGGTCATCCGAAACTCGTCTGGAAAGTGTCTTGCAGGGTTCCAAAGGCGGATTTGTAGGGGCATTGCTTTTAATGCTGAATTGTGGGTGATCCTAACAGGTCTTGAATGGGCACATAATCGAGGCTTTAAGAAGGTAATTGTGGAGACAAATTGTAAGCATGCTATAGACTTGATCAAGGAAGGGTTTTGCTCGACTCCTTCAATAACTATTGTGAGGAGTATAGTGATGCTATATCAGGTGTTAGACAAAGCTTTGGTTTAGTTTGTGCATCGAGAAGGAAATAAAGTCACTGATTGGCTAGCTAAAACATGTTCTTCTACAAACAATTCTCTTGTTATTTTAGATAGTCCCTTAAGTTATGTTCAGTGTTTACTTAACGATGACATGTGGATCACAAAATGTAAGAATAATTTGGAATAAGGCACTTTGATGCCCACTTTATTTATATATATAAAAAAAACCATCATCATCCTTTCCTCATTTTTTCCACCCATCTAGTGAAAGAAGAAGAAACCTTTGTTTTCTATTTCTATTTTGGTTCCAAATTATACCAAGGTATTCATTATTTTCTTATACTTTTTATGGAATTTGAAGCATGGGAACTCAATCTAGTTAGCCCAAGTGTTAATTTCTTCAATTGTTAGATGTTTAGGAAGTTGCCATTAAAGTGTAACTGATGAATTTAAGCTTGAAATTAGTAGATAAGTAATTGTTAAGTTTGTATTTAGTTGAAATTGTAATAAAAGATAGAGATATTAGATTAAAATTGAAAGTTTAGTTAATTTTGACATTAGAGATTAAATTGAAAGTTGTCATGAAATTATGCTATAAAAAAAAAGTATAGGGTCCCTAATGAAAGGATATGGAATCAGATTTTGATTCAATGTTAGATATCGAAAATTATAAGTATTTCGGACATAGGGACTAAAATGAATAAAATGAAAAATATGTTGATTATGCATTTGAATGTGATTTTGATATCAACTAATATTGTTTTTATAATTGAATTATCGAATGTAGCTAAAGACGACGTCATACCATCTCGAGAGAAAGGAAAGATGAGAGTCGTAAATGAGTAACGAAAATATAGTTTGTAGTTTTATGATTTGAGCTTAATATATATATATATATATATATATGAGGTAAGTGTTCTACTTGTCTCATGAATCAGTTTATATGAGGTAATATGAAATTCTGTGAATTGGATAGAGATGAGCATGACATGAACGAGTAGTATATGAAGTTATGATATGTGATATATATATGCTTAAATCATTGGTCACCTTATTAACTGTCCTGGACAGAGTCTAGTATAATGTATGAGATATACTTCGGTTTATACCGATGAGGTGCGGAGCGCATATTATACTTCGAACATCCGATGAGGTGCGAAGCATACTTTACTTCGGTTATATCGATGATGCATTGAGCGCAGTTTATACTTTGGTCATTTCGATGAGGCATTGGGTGCCAAAAATATTGGTGTTATGGTTGAATAATCCGTGTATCTATTTTGAGTCCATGTCTAGATAATAGGGACTATAAAACATAAACTTGCAAAATGATGGTTGATATGAAATGTTGATTAAAAATGGTATACCATATATGCATATTGTAACACCCCCTAATGCTTGACCGGATGACCGATCAACGGGGACGTTACACGAAACTAAATTTCGACTTGAAGTGTTATCGCGTGCATAAAAACAATTTGTAGAATATCATATAATATCCGAAATTCAACAAGGGCTAGCCATATAAACTTCATATACTAGAGTGAGATATACTCATAAAAAAGAATCCATCTTTTACATTATCCACGAGTGTCAAGATAGGTTGTTGACAAATGAAGAATGAGCAAGAAGGCATATGTCAAATAAGTGTCAATGTCCTAGATGTGGTAATGTGTTGGAATCGAGTCTACATGCCGTTCGAGATTGTCCATTCTCAAAAGTGGTTTGAAATCCTGTGGTACCAAGTTCTGCTCAAAGAGTTTTCTTCTCCTTGCCACTAAGCGACCAATTATTTTGAAATTTGTAGGAGTCAAGAATCTGGAGATATGAGGAATTTGAGTGGCAATCTCTTTTCTCCATTTTATGTTGGTTATTATGGAAGAACCATAATAATTTTGTGTTTGTGAATAGTAATAATTGTATTCAAGAACTTGTAAATACACGTTTTGCTTGGGCTAGGAGTTATGCTAGTTCGAACTTAAGCTAATTTCAACCAAATCCTATGGCGTCGACAATGTATTGATAGGATTTAAAAAATATATATAAAAAAATTATTACTAAAATCTTAATAGATTTTAGCTAATATAAATTTAGGAATGATTGAGATTAATGACTTAATTAATTATTTTTTAAAAAGAAAATTCAATCGATAGGATTTTTAAAAAAAAAAAAGTAAGATAGTGATACGCTTTCCGTTGAGAAATAAGTGGTATTCGCAAAACCCGAACAACAAACATGACTAGTGTAACTCGAACCCAAATCATATTTGGTTCTGTGAATACTTTTAACTATCAAATCATTACATGAGGCCAAGTGAATATATAAATTTTATAAATACTAATAATAAAACAAAAAATGGAACATAGAAAGAGAGATTTGGACGGACGAGAATTTATTTTTGGAAGAAAGGGCCGGCCAATTATTGCTCATTGCTACCTAATTGCCTTTGTAATTATTATTTGGATTTATTTTAGAGGCCTGCATCTATATTTTATAGTTTTTGAAAAAAGTAGGGTTCGAAGCTGAAGTACCCATAATTTTTCATCTCTATCTACTAATCTCTTTATCCATTTTTATTTCAGAAAATTCCATGTTTGTTTTTTTCCACGTTAAAGCGATATGTTTGAATAATATTAAATGATGTTAATTGAATTTTAGTTTAATTGACATTGTTTTCAACATAATAAGATGCGAATTTGAGTGCATTAAAATATATTTATTTTTTATTTAAAGATTGAAAAAAATTACAAATAATATGAAATGATTACATTACAGGCTAATTTTGTAACATACAGCTTACTCCAAAAAATAAAAGAAAAAAATATCGATACATACGAGGTAAAAATACTACAAAACTTTATGATTCTAAAAATTATAAAATTTAATAGATATAAGATTTTGAAAAAAAAAAATTATACATTTATTTTTTAGTAAAAAATTCATAATTTTAAATATTTTGTTTATAAATTTTGTTTATGATTTCTAAGATTTTTTTTTTAAATTTTGAAAGGACTAAAATTGATTTCTTTAAAATTTGTTTCTAAAGACTTTCGATTGTTTTAACCTTATTAATTTAAAAAAAAAAAAAAAAAAAAATATTTCCCATAAAATAGTAGGGGTCAAATTGAATAAATATGTAAAAATGGAGGATAAATTTATTATTATTATTAGCAGAGGGACTGTTCTGCTGTTAATTTACTCGTATGAACTTGGATCGCAGATTGATAATTTATCCCATCCCCACACTCTATTCCATCTGGACCATGGATTTCAAATTTCATGGAATTTTACATTCTCACACCATCCCAAACACAGTTCACTCTCTTTCTTCAATTGCATCAATTTCAAAGCCTTTTGTTTTTTTTTTCTTGCAGGAATTCAAAAGATACCCCCCTTTTATTTTCAAACGTTGAGGATTGCTAACTGAGAGGCTAAAAAGGGATTGGATTGATATCTCAGTGTTGTCCAGCTGCTACAATAAATTCCTCTAGGGATGGGATGGGATACGACCCCACCACTCGAGCATCACCCCCGTCCCCATGTGCTACCCCCCAACTACTGTAACCCTCTATATTCATACATGTACACCTTTTGAGAAATGAACCAAACGGTTAATTTCTTTGACACCCTGTTTTTCTTACCAAATAAGGACTATAATGGTTCCCGGATTTGGTGAAGCAAATGGGTTAGATTGGATACGAATCAGTATAGCTGAATGTGAATAAAACAACAGCCCAACTGCTTAAACATTTACTTAAATTGACATCAGCTCCCAAGTACCATCCTCATGAAAATTAGTGACCGAAGGAAATGGGATCAATCTTCTAGCTTGCCCCTTAATTTGTACCCAAATTCCTGTTTCATGTTTCAACAAAGACTTCCTTTCTTACAAAAGAATTTGCCATAAAAGCAAAAGAATCTAAAAGTAGGGTAAAATTACCTTACATGTACTGAAGATTTATCACCACTTTTACATTTGCCCCATGTCCAAATTCATGTTATTCTTCTGTCCATGTAACTATATTTCTTCTCCTATTCGGGTTGGAATCGGAACTGCAAAAGTTTCGTTTTGGAATGATGCAGAGATTCTTGATGTCCGCTCGTGTCACGTGATCCGCATTTTCCTACAAAGTCGACTCTGATCCTCATAGTACCTGCTCGCCAATCAAGTCTAGACCGACCAGAAGGAACGATATCCCTTGAAATAGCAAGAAATAGAAATGGATACCCTGTGCGGATAGGAGGCTCCTAGCTGAAGCTGTTAGAAGAAGGAATGCCAGAGCTAACTCCTTAGTGTATATCCTATTATGCTTAGTTTTCCTAGTCTTTTGTTCTTGCTTAAGATCTGCTTGGATCTCGTCGAGATTGGGTTCGGATCCACCACGCTGATGCTCTGGCCCTTTCTCAACCAAGGAGACAAGATCACCTTCGGATGATCGACCGAATTTTTTTGTAACAACCCACTCATATGAACTACCAAGTTGGAAAAGACCAGAGACCATGGCATTGAACTTGGTCACTGACATTGTGTTCTCGAAAAGAAGGTAGGGAACAATGAAGGGGAACGATTTCGGGGCTGGAAGGATGTTGAGGAATGACATTGTAGCAGGGATGTAACAAACAACCCATGATGGAAGCTCGGCCTCCGGAACGAACATAGTCATTGGGAGAATTATGCAGAAAAGAGTGAAAGAGTAAAACGGTAAGATCAGTTTCCTAAGCAAGAAGAAGAGAAAGATCATATTGAATTTCTTCCACATACTCATCTGCATCAATTAAAATACCGAATAAGAACAAAGTTGATCATCACATGTTTAAGCAAAGACCAATTCAAATATGTATTCACCTTAGCACGGATAATATCCGGCAAACAGAGACGGAACAACTGCATTGGTCCAGAGTGCCACCTGTGCTGTTGTTTTCTATAAGCTTCATAAGATTCAGGAAGTTCACACTCACACTGAACAAATAATAAAGACCAAAAGCATTAACTACCAATCGAGAAAGTAACTATCAGTATAACCTATCAAACTAGAACTATACCTCAACATCATTGAGGAAGATGAACTTCCATCCGCAAAGATGAGCACGGACTGCAATATCCATGTCCTCAACTGTAGTCCTCTCCAACCAACCACCCGACTCCTCCAAAGCCTTAATCCTCCAAACCCCAGCAGTCCCATTGAATCCAAAGAAATTAATGAAAACACCATTCACTTGCTGTTCTACCTCAAAATGGAATGACAAATTTATGTTTTGCAATCTTGTTAGCAAATTCTCATCCTTATTCACAAACGACCACCTTGTCTGAACCAACCCTAAATCCTCATTATCCTGTAATAACCATAAAACCAAAAATAAGATTTCACTTCAACTAATCCTAAACATGCTAAATAGTGCTTCCATTCTCAAAATTGCACCCAATTCAAATCAAGAGGTAGATAATTTAGTTACCTTAAAATGGGGGATAGTTCTTTTGAGGAAATCAGGGGAGGGCTGGAAATCGGCATCGAAAATGGCAACAAATTCATAGTTTTTAACATAACTACAACTCATGGCAGACTTAAGATTACCAGCTTTGTACCCATCTCTAAGTACACGGTGCCGATACACAATGTGGGCACCTTCTTGTTGCCATTTATGCACTTCCTCTTTAATAAGTAGCTGAGTCAATGGATCATCGGAATCATCCAAAACTTGAATCAAAATTCTCGACTTTGGCCAATCCAAACTGCACACTGCAGCTATGGATTGTTGGTAAACCTGCAAAAACAAATATTTAAACCATAATTTTAAAAAAGGTTCCTTTTAAAATGATGAAAGAAAAAATTTATCTTTGGGTTTTTAGTTTTTACCTCTTTTTCATTACACATAGGGATCTGAATGAGAACCATAGGGAAGAAAGAGTCTTCTCCAGATTCAAGATCTGCAACAGCATCGTGCTTGGGGATTGGCTTGATCTTTTTTAATCGGATCCAAAAACAACCCAAACAAAGAATTAACCTATCCATGCTTTGGATAAGGAAGAGAACAATGCAGACATTGGCGAGGAACTGAAGAGGAGGGGCTAGATAACCCACCCGAATCAAAATCCAATGAGTGTATAACCAATCGAACAAATCTTTGAAACCAAGAGGCACCGAGATAATATATTGTAATTGAAGATTTGGGGCACCAAAATGCCAGCCTTTGAAATACGCAGCAATCTCGAAACAAAATAATAGTAAGGATAGCCAAAGGAACACTTTGATGCAATTATAGAAACCGATTTTAACGGTTTTGTTTTCGTCGGTTTCGATGTCGTTATCGTCGGTTCTTCCGGATGCGACTCGGCGATGGACGGTTGAGCCAAGACTAAGGAATGTGGAGGTAATAGAGGTTAAGCAACCGACAGCACGGTGCGCTTTTAACAGGAGAACCCAAGTGAGTTGCTTGGCGTTTTTGCCACGTATTTTTTCTCGCGAACCGGTCGGACTGCTACTGATGAGGAAATCTTCTTCCGATGGAGCTTCGAGCTCAACCATCGACCAGTTAGGGTTTTCCATTTTCACAACCACCGAGGTTCCTTTGTGGCTGCCCTTCGCCCACCACGGCACCATTGTTTGCTTCTTTAAAACTCCAAAATGTAGACGAAAAAAAAAGGCTACAAATTTAACAATATTATCAGATGACAATGGAAGAAGAAGAAAGCAAATAAACAAGCGTGGTCTCTCTCTAAATCATGGCAATGACGACCCAAACTTATACCAACAAGAAGGAAATTAAAAAGAAAAAAGGTTTTGTTTTCAAAGAGGAGCTTCTAAGCTCTTCACATTCAATTACAGCTTGGTAAAGGAGATGCCATTACTAATGACAGGTTTATTATGTTCATAATTTTACAGAGAAAAAAAAAACAGAACTTGTTGTTCCGACACTGATAGATTTTTTCTTCTTGTAGTTGTTTTTCCTCCTCTCTTTTTTAACCTACTGATTAAAATTTGAGTAACTCTCAGCAACGGCATGCGACAATAATATGAACCCTAAAAACTCTAGAAACAATAAAATTGATGGGATGAATTTTACAGTGCGGTAAAAACGAAGGGATTTTCCCGCTTGTAAGATTTTATTGTTTGCTGTTTTTTTGGGTACGAGAGGAGGAGAATTGAAAGGGTTAATTTATAATGAATGTTAATGGGTAAATCCCATTTTGTTTTCAAGGTAAAAGGATTAACGACGATAGGAACAAGTTTCCTATTTTTGCTGCAGTAACTGGTAAATTCGAAAATAGCCTTCATTGGAATTTCGAACCTTCTATTTGGGACATCTTTTGGTTTTTGTTTTGTTAGAATGCACCACCACCGTTCACGCTCCATTTCCTACACACATCAAAGTTCAAAACATTATCAAATATCATGTTCTTCAAAAAAAAAAAAAAAAAAACACACACACACACACAATTAGTTGGAAAAAGAAGAAGTAAGTCATTTATGAATTGAAATAATTTTATTTTTTATTTAAAATAAAAGATAAAATCTTAACAATAACATGATTCAAATTTAAATTATATTTAAAATTATCAACATTATCACTAATTCAAAAGAAACAATTTTTACTTACAATTTGAGACCGTTGATAATGTTAATTTTTCTTAAAATTTCTAACCAAATAAATTCAATGAATTATTATGAACTCAAATTATTATTACGATTTGAGACAGTTGAGACATTTGCGGCCATCTAAGTATGGAAAGTAATTAAATTTATATATCGGTTCGGATAAAAATAGTCAAAATTATCCTCAGACCTCAACAGAAGTCTAAGGCACCGACAAATTTGAGTGAAGGGAGCGTGAAGTCAGAAAGGGGTATTACGGGAAATCCGAGGAGATAAAAAGAGAATTAACGAAAGACGGAGACGGTGTTACGGTGCTACTTTCGATACACCATCTCTTACTTCTTTTTGTCTGATTCAAACTCTCCGTTTCCCACTAACCAATAGGTTTAGACTTTAGGTTTACATTTACTTTATTTTTACATAAAATAAAATGAAAAATGGGAACATAATCCCTAAACATTATTTTTTATTAACATTCTAAACCCTCAACTCTACTTAAATTACAACCTGTACATGATAATTTAAAGTTGGGTTTATTTTTATTCTTAATTATAAATCCGAAATTTGTTCTCCACTTCATTTCCTATGTTTCTTGCTCACCATTCGTCATTTTCAACCAAAACCTTGTTCAATGAATTACTTGTCTTAAACAAGATATTTAATTTGTTCTTCACTTTTTTTCCAAAGAGAAAGTACTTGAAAGATTTTTGTGTTTATCCCAGTCCAAATTCTCATTTTAACATGCATGAATAAGGAGAAATTTATTAAATTTATTTCATTGAAGTTGCCAATTTTCAACTCTGAAAAATCAATCAATTTAAGATGCACTTTTAGATAGGTACTAGGTATTTTTGGTTGAGATGTCCGTTGACCAATGAAAGAGTTATCTCTTAGCTTCGAAACACAATGTGATTCACATTATTTCCAGCATAAGAGCTCAAGTATAGTACCTCAAAATTTTCGATATAACAAATGGTATTGTTCCAGTAACATGCATGGTAAATTTATCAAGAAAATGGATTGAGTGTATTAAAATTTGGTTTGGCAAAAAAAAAGTAAGTAAAATAAAATAATTTAGAATTTGGTGAAAGCTAGAGGACCAAAAGTGAAAATAGAATGAAAGAAAAAAATATTAAGAAATTAATAAATAGAAGATTTTCTGAACGTTACATGAAAAAAATATATTGATAGGCGGAATTGGAAAATAATGGTATGGACTAAATTAAACAAAGTAGAAAAGTTTGTAGCATCCTTAACACCCCTGAGATGAGAACAGTGTTAGTACGGATCTTACTCGTGTTAGAATTTTTGAATAGGTAAAATATAATTTTTAATATTACTGGAGAATGTAGTTGGAGATTATAAGAAATTAAATAGGTTTTTGGATTTAGAGAAATTAAATTAAAGTATGGACCAAATTGTAAAGGTGTAAAAAGTGTTGGGAAAAAGTGTGAAAATTAAAAATAAAAAATGATTAGATTAGACACATAGGAAAAAGAGGAAGGACTTGAAGAGCGATTTGACCAAGAGAATACATGAGCATGTGGATGAAATTGAAATGCAATGTGGTTCACATGTTTGGCAAAAAGATATCATCCATCATCATTTCATCTTCTCTCTCTCATGTTTCTCATATTGAGTCAAAACTTTTCTTTTCTTTCATTTAGGTCCTTCTCTATAGTTTTTCAACCCTTCCAAGCTCAAACTTCAAAATTATTCCATAATTTTTTAGTGAAAACAAGAGAATAACTCCATGGTAAGATAAGTTTCTTGTGAAGCTAGTTAGAGTTCATATTTAAGGAGGAAAAAGGAAGCTTGAAGATGGATGTTGGAAGTGGAAAAGAGTATGGGTAGGTGGAGAAATTACGGTAAGTTGTTTAAATTATTATGTTATATTTATTTGATTATATAATTTGATGTGAAATTGTAAGAATTAAGTATATATAATTATCTTTTTATGTTCAAAGTGATTGAAGTATTCTGTTTATGTATGAAATGAATGGTGAATGATTTTACAAATAATTTGGTGGATGATTAGAAGTGAATAATTGAAAGTAAGAAAGTGAGGGTGTTTTTACTAAGAATATTTCAATTTGAATTTAATTATTTTGAATGATGGAATTGTGTGTATTTACCATGTTGAACGTGGTAAATATCTATAATGAATACTATTTGAATGAGTAAATTGAAAAATAATTTGTTAAGTGATTTATTTGATAAAAATTGAAGTAAGGACCAAATTGTAAAATTTGTAAAATTCCGAATTCTAAAGGTGAGTAGTGAAATCTAAAAAGTTGGCGTAGTACTAAATTATATGATTATGTAGTATGAAAATTGGTAGGTTGAACATAAAATAGTAAAGTTTGAAACTATAAAGATTAAATTGTAAATATTTCAAAATATGAGTTTTAGAACTAATTTATATGGCTTGAGCATTTACAATTCTGAAAACAGAAGATGAAAGTTTAATGGTTCAAAAATCAGGGACTAATTTGTCACACCCGATTTCCATTAAAGTCCGAAATTTAGGAGGAATTGAGAGTAAATTGAAAGAAATTGCGGGTTTGGCATACTCTATTGGAAAACATAGAAACTTTAGTGGTTGAACGATAAATAATTGAGTTTCAATTCTAGTTTGTTTAAGTTGGAACCTGCTGGTTCCTTAGTGGGAGACAATATGATTAGTGGTAGATGGGTATTTGGGGCCTTGGTAGCCGTGTGTGAAGGATTACTTGTATACGAGAGAAGAGATATTCTACAGGCAAAATACATCTCATTTCTGTTTCATTTCCTTCTCTTCTACATCATCTCCTTTGGTTTCTTCGAAGAATAGGAAGTTGAGGAAATCTCTGCATGGAGCAGTGATCGTGAGGTTTAAATCTGGAAAGTAGAAAATCCGATGAGCTGATAAGCTTATCCATCTCATTGTATTCGTGGAATTGAGAAAAGAGGAGGATGTTTGAAATCTTTGAAAAGTTTTTGCATGATACTAGGTTCTGGGCTTAAGTTTTGAATACCCTTGGTTTAATTGGTATATTTGGTTGTCATACTTAGCTGACCAGGATGTAAGAGACTCTGACATTTGGAAAAGCTAAGCTGACAAGGAAGAAGGATAACAAGTGAGCTTCTGTACTCAACTCTTGGTTGTTCTGGTCGCTGTGTTGTTTGCTTGTTTTGCATTGAGCTTAGTTGAGTTTGTTACCTACATATATGATTGTTGCTTACTAAAAAGGGTAAGCTTGCATACGGCTATACAATTGTATAATTGTTGTAGTGTGATCTCTGAACGTATGTCTTGGTTGTGTACTTATCACCTGGTATGTGGCGTACTCCATGTTCTGTTAGTGAATGTGATGATGTGTGCGCTATGCATGTTTATAAAATGCAGATGGAAAGCTTGACGTAATGGAGGAATGGGTGGATGAAAAGGGTACGTAAGGGGGATTGGTTGGAAATGGTTATCTACAGGCTCTTTGGAGCGACATTGTGTAAACAATATATAGGCTCCCCATTTTTTTTTATTTTTTTTATTATTTTTTTTTTGATATTTTCCTTCCAAAATTTTACCTCCCTGTTTACTTTCCATCAAAATTTTACTCTTCAAACCCTCCAAAACTTCTTATTTTACCCCTAAACTTTTATTTCTCACCCTCTACCCCGAATAAAAAAAAAATCAAAATCATCCCAAAAAAAATCCATAAACCTAAATAGTAATAACTTTATTTATATCTAATAATTATATTATTAAATTAAATTTCATATTTTGTACTATTTATATTATTGAATTGTTTAATCATATTAAATATTTATATTAAAATTAAATTATTAATGATGCCACAAAATATTCGTGTTAAAATTTTATGTTGGTATTAATTTCACAATTTATCTTTAAAATAATTTTTACTAAAAAAATCACATTTTTACCTTTAATATATTTTTTAATTTCAAAAATACATAGTGACAATAATTAGAAGATAATTGAAATAACTAAGCAAGCAAAGAAGTTAATCCGTATATAAAATATTAATAAATAAATTATGATGTGATGAAAGTTAATAACAAATTTAATTTCGGTGGATGACAGTGGTTACAAGGACCCAAAGTTATATTTTTTTTAAATTTAATTCGAACAGATATATTTGATTTGATTTGATTTGATTCGAATTTCATCTTACTCGACTCGAGAAAATTTCAGATCGAGTTAAGATGATAAAATAGGATTCATCAACTCGATTAACTCAAAATTTTTTCATTCGATTCGATTCGATCAAACGCTCACTCCTATTTGCTTCTACTCCTACTCGAACAAGGGGTCTTATTTCCAATCGCTTCTCACTTTAATTGCTTCTATTTTTTAAAATTCTGTTTTTTCTTGAATATTTACATCAATTCTCACACTATTGTTGTTTTTCAGCTTTAACGCACCTAACTTGCTGCCCTACTAGGATTCGGTTTAGAGCCTCTTAGATCAAAACGAGTCTTCTAAAATTTAATGACTTAATTGTTGATTAATGAGCTATATTTTAATTAAATTAAATTATTTCATGTTTAACATACCAAAATAGGGAAATTTTATTAATTTGAAATTTAAAGAAATAAATTGAAATTTCATATTTAAATTTATTGATTTTGGAGTAGACAAATATATGAAATCTAATTTTTTGGTGTAAATATGAAATCTATTTTTAAATATTAATAAGTTGAAGTTTAAATAAAATAATACAATCAACTATTTAGATGGCATAACTGTGTTACTATTTAAAATTTAAAAGGTATAAACATCAGTTCACTTTTAATAATTAAAATAAATTTCACACTTATGTAAAAGAAATATATGCATATTTTAAAAAATGCAAGTATATAGCAATCAGCATTTAGTTTATTAAAAAAATTATTAGAAAACTAAATAACATATTTAATCACGACGCCTATCTCGAATTATTGCCTCATAGATGTCCTCTTCCAACAGCTTCTTAATCGACATAGGAGGGTTGTCAAGGATATCAATTTTTTTTTTATTACTTTATGCACTATAAATTTCAAAATAGTATAAATATAATTCTTTATTTTTATAAGTAATAATTTCTCACAAAAATTATACAAATAATATGAAAAGCTATACTTATATATAAATATAAAAGGGCCTGGACACCTGTCCATCGTCTTTTCCTTTGAAAACATATTGTGTAAATTTCAATTTAATCCCTCTACTTTTTGGATTATAAGAATGAATAAATTTTAATTTAATCCTTAAATTTTAGAGTTGTCCATGGATCGGACCAGGTTCTAACAAAATTTTAGGCTCGATTGATAAGCTCAGCCCAAAAAATGTACCTAAACTTTTTGTCCAAGCCCGGCTCATCTAATCCGTATTAAAAAAAATTTTGTTTTATTTTTTATATAAAAAATTTTAAAAAATATAATATATCAAATAATAAAAAAATTTATTAATGACCAAAATGGTATCCCAAAATTATTATTTACCAAAATAGTATGTTTAGTTAAGTGGAGGGACTCTAAGTGACGACATTAAGGGATATTTCTGACACGTGTTTTTATTATTTTTATATATTTAAAAATTAAAAAAATATTATTTTATTAATGGAGAGACTTAAAGTGGCGGCATTCAGTGTTTTTTTACAAAACAAATACGAGAAAAAATACCTGACACCCAATGGAGAAACACGAAGTGGCAGCACCAATGGAGGGTTTTTAAGTGGCGGCACTAAGGGGTGTTTTTCCACTTGACAGCACCTCATTGTGTCGTGTGTGTGTGTGTGTGTTTGTGTGGGTTTTTAAGAGGTGAAAATTAATTTGAGTGATTGATGATTTTTGGTAGGTGATAAAAATTAAATAAAATAATTTTTTTTTTTATAAAATAGGTGGGGAGGGGAGGGACCAACGAAAATTGAAGGAAAAAAGAAAGAAAAAAGAGAAAGAAAGAAAGAAAGAAGGAAGAAGGAGAAGAAGGGGAAGAAGGAGAAGGAAAAAAAAAGGTAATATGTTTATTTTTAAATTTAATTTTAAAATATTTTAATTTGTTAGTTAGTAGTAATAATGTGATTGATTTGTTACTATAATTTTATTTGTTTAATAGGTTGATTAAAAGAGTAAATTAAGAGGAGTGGAAGAAAGGTAAGTTTAATTAATATTTTAAGTATGGTTAATTTTAAAATATTTTAATTTGTTAGTTAATTTGATTATTTTAAGTTTTTTGTTTTCTTTAATTTACTTTTTAATTGATTTGTTATTTAATGTTGTTATAGTTGGTGAGTAAATTAAGAGGAGAAGAAAAAATGTAAGTTAGGTTATTATGTTATTATTAATTTACTTTAATTTAATTTTGCTAGTTAGTAATTTTATTTTGTTGTTAGTAGTACTAAGTAAAAAATATTGTTCATATATATTGATTTAAAATTTAATAATGTTTAAATTTTGTTAGTTAGTAACTTTATTATACAAGTCATAAGATTGTTTAATAAAATATGAAAGAAAACTATTACAAGTGTTTAATAAAATAAATAATAATCAATTTTTAAGTTTAATAAAAATTAGTTACAAGTATGAAATTAAAAAATTTAATTAAAATAATATTAGAGTATATTTATAAAATAATTATATAATACAGGTAAAATTAGTTATATAATAAAATTATAAAAAATTAATATAAAATTTTAAATATTTTTTAAATGGTAAAATTAATAATTTTAATTTGGATATCATGTGAATATATGTATGTTTTAAATTTAAATTATATAAAATATAAAAAGATAAAAATACTCCAAAATAAATTTATTATTTTATAAAAATAATATATTTTTAATAATTCGCAAAAAGTTAAACCTAATTAATTAATTACCAAAATATAATATAAAAAATAATTAATTATCAAAATAATATCCTCATCAAATTATTTACCAAAATGGTACAAAATAAATATTTATTTTGTATCATTTTAGTAAATAATGGTGTGTGGATACTATTTTGGTCTATATATATTGTACCATTTTAGTAAATAACACATTTTGATATTTAATTATTATTTTTGTATTATATTGGTAAACTTATATATTGAACTAATTAATAATTTTTTTTCTAGTTGCAGAATGACTTCATTAATTAACTCGAAACGTCCTCACATAGCCAAATCGATGAATGCAGATACACACCAAACCAATATGAATGTAAAAAAATTATTATTTGTTCATTATGTCATTTACGATATTATTATTTGTTTACAAAATTAATTTTGGTTATACTAACTATTTTTGTAAATTAACAGGAAGAGCTCGCGTATCGTTCATTGAGGAGTTGTGCACAGGGCCTCAAATTTCCCCCTCATGAACGTCTGCTTCCGTACTTGCGGGATGCCGGATTTAGATCAGCGGCATTGATCCAAAAATTTGAGTTAATATATGATTTAATCAGTGCATTGGTGGAGCGTTGACATATTTTATTAATTATATTATTCTAACAAGTTATTTTTTGTTTTCTTAGATGGAAAATAAAATCGGGGATCGGGAGACAGTACACAGTTCCCATGTATCGTTTGATGCTCGAGCAATATGCCGGGGAAGAGGTATGTTATTCATTAACATGTTAAATTATATTACTTGACTCGTGTTAATATAGTTGCATGTTACTAAATTATATTACTTTACTCTTATTAATATCTTGACATGTTATTAATTGTGCAGTTCATCTAGACCCCATATATACAGCCAAAAATTACCGCTGTTATTCCTGCCTCGACATTCCTCCACTCAGACCAATGGTGCATTAACGCACCGATAATCAATTTTCAAACAGTGAAGTGGTATGCCGAGGGATCGAGTACTCCAGCAGTTTGGTTGTAAACAGCCTATCCTGTAACTGCCATTCCAATTAGGGTCTATCCATGGGATGGATAAAAAGGGGAAAGCAAATTGTGATTGGGGGAGTGTGCATGGACAATATGTTTATGTGTGGAACAACCGAATGATGTGAGTACCTCCGATGGAGTACACTCCGGATTTGCAGCCATTGGTGCAGTACATGCAGTAGTTCATTGAGGTTGGGAAACCATATTTACTTGGTGCTTCATCGACGATAATTCCCCAATACATGTCTCGACAAGATCGCCCCTATCATGTAGCTTTTGCCCCAGAGCCACAACCAATGCCAGAGCAACAAGAAGAGGAGGATTAAGAGGCATTAGATGACGATGATTCTTATCATCTTGATTTTACGGGATCATCACATATGCATAGCTCATCAAACCAAGGATATGAGCATCAGTTTAACGAGACCGCAATACTCAAGCCAAGGATATCAGCCTTAATTTTACGAGCCACCGCAATACTCAAGGGAAGGATATTAGGATGAGTTTGACGAGCCACCGCGATACTCTATTCCTCCCGGGCAATACTCTACTCCTCCGGGCAAATGGACCCTAATGATTACGATGAGCTTGACGAGTAACCTCGACGTAGACGCCGGCCACCACGAAGATATACCCCAAGAACCACACCATCTAATCATGGATACTAGAGTTGTATCTAATAGTGTTTAAATTTGACTATTGATGAATTATAATGATGAATTTTTTCTCCATAATGTACATATATTTTAACCTATTTGATCATTTTTTAAATTTCATAACATTAAACCCTAAAACCTAAATTATAAACCATAGACTTAAAACCCTAAACCATAAACACTAGACTTGAAACTTTAAATCGTAAACACTCGATTGATTAAGGAGGGGCAAAAGAGTAATTAGGTGGAAGATATTTTTGGAGGTAAAATTTTGCGCCAAATTGTGAAGTTGGAAGGCCTAGGGACTTAAAGTCAAATTTTACCATTTTTATTAAGTGAGATATTTTTGAAGAAAAGTGTAGAGAATTTGAGAGATGAAAATATCATCTTCTCTTTAAAAGTTCAACCGTCCATGTCCATGTTCTAACTATCCAACTTTTCTTTTTATTCCAATTTAGTACATTCACCATTGTTACGCCCTCCAAGCTTCAAAATCCTCTATTTTCTTTGAAATTTCCTTAATAAAGGCAATTGAAGAAAGAGGGAGGAAGGAGAAGTACCAAATTGAAGAAAAAGGAAAGGAGAAAGCTTATATGTATATTTACATAATCTAGCATTGAAACAGTTTGGACAGAACCAGAGGACTAACTTATAAAATTAACCAAAAATTGTATATAAAGAGTTAAGGGTCGAATAAGATATGTAATTAAAGCTTATTGAGTGAAGTTTCGCATGGAAGAAATGGTGAAAGAAAAGTAATTGTGTACTTTTAGATATACTAGTTTTTGTGTAACAAGGTCAGAGTAGGTTCGAGTTTCCCTGTTCTGACTTAGAAAAATCATAAAAAAATATAGAAAAATTATTAGAGACTTATATTTATATGGTTAATTACTTAATGAGTCTATTTTCAAAATAAACATACAGGAACATCATTTGATCTCTGTACAAAAAGATAGATAATTTTTAGTGAAGAAAGGTCGAAACTGTCAGACAACAGAGAAGGGGTAAATTGGAAGAATTTACTGTACAAATTGGCTAAATAAATTTTTTTTAAATTTTTATGGTAAAAAGATATTTGAGTCTAATTTCAAAAACATCAAACAGATTATAATTTTGAATTCTTTACCTCAAGATATAAATAATTTAGTGACTGTGATGCAAGTGGACAACTTTGAAAATTAACGTGAAAATAAAAGTAAGAGGTATATGATGATGAACCGGGTTTAGGCCCTACTCAATCCGGATGACTGACCAATATGATGGGTTCGTTGAGGGAAATTACGCAGAGTATGCCCAGCTAGCCTACACAGTCCACACAGCTTGCCGCCGTCTATTTTCTCCATAATGTACGGATTTTGGTGATATGGGGATGACCTTTCAGATTCTTTTGTAAACCTTTGTTCGGAATAAGCTCGAAAGTCGTCGGAGGTACCTCTCATGTGGAAAAGTTAGGCAGGATGGCGAACTCATTTTCCCAAATACATAACGTACGCTGGAAAGTGTAAACGGGGTCGATGAACTGTTCAACATTGAGCGACACTTTAGCACAAGCTGCAACGACATGCACATAGGGATAACGAAGTGTATCGAACCCCCTGCAATCGCAGTGTTTGTTTTGGAGATCAACCCCGTATGACCTAGGTGGGATACCAGGTCGACGCCCAATGGTCTCAGTAACTTGAAATCGTTGAAACTGTCGTGAATATATTTCAACGTTCATCGTCCTCGCACTCTGACGGTTTGCATCCATTGCATTCCTGACAGTTTATACAAACACGTATCCGGTGTTCATCTGATCGATTTGTCGTATCCCCATTACTGGCATCAAGGTAGCTAGCCTATAGAACATAGCGGAGAACACGGATGAAATCGGAAGATGTCGTATTCTCTTAAACACGCTGTTAATCGACTTTGCCAGGTTGGTCATCATTTGACCATATCGATACCCCTCATCAATACTTTGAGACCATTGCCACGACTCCATGGTACCCAACCACTCGTGTAGAGGCTTGTTCGTTTGACCTTCCATGTCACGCTCAAGTCTGGTCATTCTTTGCCGGAATCGGTGTGGCTCTAGCTCGTACGCTGTAGGAATATTAAGAAAACATAAGTTACAGTCTAAAATTAAAACCTTAAAAATATAATTTGGAACTTAATTTTTTTATCGATTTTCACAAGTTGTCTCCGCCGGTCTGCATTATTATATTCTCATTGGAAGTTAGCTGCAATGTGTCGGCTGCAGTAAACCGATTTCCATGGTACACCAATACGCCTAATGGCCGCAATAATACCCTTCCTCTATCGGAGATGATGCAAATATTATCTTTATGAATCACATGCCTCCACAGGTTTCTTAAGAAGAATTCCCAAGATTCCATGTCTTCTTTGTCCACAATAGCGAATGCTATTGGGAGCATGTTTTGATCCGTCTTGAGCCACCTTAGTAGGATCTGTGTATATTTCCCGTATAGCCACGTCCCATCTACTTGGGACAAATGGCTTGCAATGAGGAAATGTTTGAACGCAGGGATCAAACGTCCAAAATATATACTGAAAAATTCTTCTTCCCGGTTGTATGTTGTTATTTGAGCCATAATAAGGTCGTGTCACCAACTCAATCGTAGTCCCTGGCACGTACTGTCGTATTGCGGCTATCCATCATTGCAGCTCATTGTATGATGCATCCCAATCACCGAACAATTGTTCCATTGCCATCTGTTTCGCAATCCATGCTTTTCGATATGAAACCCGATAATGGAATCGTGATTGCATGTCCACAATCAGTGTAGAAACCTTAATGGTCGGGTCGTCCTTAACCATTGGCATGATATGTGTGCAAATGATTCTGGAATCAAGTTTCTGGTGATATTCTGACAAACGTGTTAAACTGCATGTATGAGGACCATCAATTTTTCTTATCTCTCACATCTACACTTCTGAATAAATGCAGCTCACACCCGTCATTTGCAACCTTCCGTCGACTTCCAGCACTCCTTAATATACAATGTCGGTTTAGACACTGCGACTTTGTAGTCTATCGACACATTCATGCTATATCACTTAATAGCAAATATGCACTCTTCCTTGGATTCAAATTTTTGGCCCACAAACAACTCTTCACAATCTGCTACTACGACCAATCGGTGAGCAGATACTATTTCAAGGTATTCTACGAACTCGACATGTGTCACATCAGGGTTTATAAGCGACATGTGTGCCCTAGGAGGATTATTGTGCATCATAATATGTGTAACTGGATTTTCATCGTCATTCGCCCCTTCATCGTCAATATCATCTGGGACCTCATCCACATCCGGATCACTATCAATATCGACTTCATTATGAGAAGGAATACTACTATCATATCCACCATCTTGATCTGCATCATTCTCGGGCGCAACAGCATTAAGATTGATGTCTAGCCTACGTACGATTGATTGACTTTCAATGTACGATACTGGAACCACCACACACGAAGTTGAATCTTCATTTTCTAATGGAGTTAGATCTTCATTTTGTACAGGTTCCACATCAACTAACTCAGCAAACAATTGAACCGATGCATTTGGGTCACTTTGATTTGAACAATAAAGAGCGATCATTGTCTCCACGTCTTCGTCGTCTACAAGTTCCATCTCGGTGAATTTGATGGGATCTGTCGAAACTGGAAACTTGTAGAAAAGTTTTGATATCCTTCTCCCACAACGTCTAAAAATTTTTGCACTAATCCTTACTTTCATATCATCAACCGAGATATTTCGACAGAATCTCATTCCTATTTGTTCTCGACAATCAAATATACATCCAACCGATGTTCTCAAAATTACTCCATCAAAATAAATGCATACAAAAAATTGATTATCTATATTCAATAAATCTGTTAAAAATTAAATAAAATTTCAATAAATAAAATACGATTTTAAAAATATATCATACTGAAATAAATTTAAAAATAAACACATTACCTTTCTTTCCTTCTTCTTTCTTTCCTCTCCTTCTTCCTTCCTTCCTTTCTTTCTTTCTTTTCTTTCTTTCTTTCCCGTTTATTTGCTCCCCCCTTTCTTATTTTATAACAAAAATTTTATTTCATTTAATTTTTATCACAAACCCTAAAAATTCCCAACCACCCAAATTAATTTTCACAATCAAAATAAAATAAACACACACGGCACAATGGGGTGCTGCCAAGTGACAAAACAACCCTTAGTGCCACCACTTAAAAACCCTCCATTGGTGCCGCCACTTCGTGTTCCTCCACTGGGTGTCAGGTATTTTTTCTCGTATTTTTCTCGTATTTTTTTGTAAAAAAAACCCTGAGTGCCACCACTTTAAGTCCCTCCACTAATAAAATAATATTTTTTAAATATTTAAATATATAAAAATAATAATAATAATAATAACACGTGTCAGAAATACCCTTTAATGCCGTCACTTAGAGTCTCTCCACTTATCTAAACATATCATTTTGGTAAATAATAATTTGGGGATACCATTTTGGTTATTAAATTTTTTTTTATAATATTTGGGTAAAAAACCCTACTTAATAACACTAAGATAGGTGCAATTTAACAAGCAAATGACTCTAAAATAGCAGCAAAATTAACAATAAAATAAGAGTTATACAATATCCAAACAATAACAACAAAATAATAACAACATAATAGTGAAATGATAACAAAACAGTGAAAAAATAACAATTTTTTTTACAAATTTGGCCTGGGCTCAAGCCAAAAACCTTAGCAGAGGCTTAGTTTGTTTTCTAAACGGGCCTTACTTTTTTTTGTCAAGACCCATTTTTTAAGTCTATATTTTTGCTCAAACCCTCTTGTTTTTTGAGTGGACCTTCAAGGCAAATCGAATGGCCCGACCCACAAACAGCTCTACTATATTTTACTTAAATTTAAGATTTAATCTATATACTTTAATTTTGACATAATTTGAGACATTAACTTTTATAATATCATTAGTTAGTGTAAATACTTTATTCTAATTAGAACGATGATATGAATTTTTAAGAATTATGTTAGAATTTTTTTATTAAATTCAGGTTTG
Organism: Kokia cookei; assembly: GCA_039519145.1. Lineage (NCBI taxonomy): Eukaryota > Viridiplantae > Streptophyta > Magnoliopsida > Malvales > Malvaceae > Kokia > Kokia cookei. Next base: position 8,740,986 of record CM076901.1, on the reverse strand, counting down.
TTACAATGTTATTTTTTTTGTTATATAGACACCAAACAAGTTTTTTTTAATTTCGAAAGGGTTCGCTAGCAAATTTAAAAAAAAAAAAAATTTATAGTGTTAATAAATAGATTTAAATTTTTAAATTTAAAAAATAGAGAAAATAAATTCCTAAAAATAAAAATATAGGATATAAATAGAAGGGTGCAACTTTTAAGCAAATTATATCCTTTAAATTTTTACTCTATAATTTAGTTTCAAGATTTAAATACAATAACCCATGCAAGGGTAAGAAATTAGTTTGATTACATAATGAGAAACACGTACAATGAAATTTAGATGATGAATAATCAATCAATATAATTGTCCTATTTGTTACCCACCTAAAGGACCAAGAGCTAACAGGTAAGTCACCTTGAATTTCATCGAAAAGGTCATTCAAACCTCGTGACATGCTGGAAAACTCACTTTATTCCCAGCAAGCTCATATAAAACAGATCCCCTATTTGAGGATAAACCGCATGAATGAAACCCAGATCGTCTCCTTGCCCATTAGCTCTGGTTTCCAACGGTGCACTGCACCCTGAACACTGGATATATATAAATGGACAGTTCGATAAAATCAGGTTATAACTCCTTTGTCAACTGTAAAAATGCTATAAATGTCACTTGTCACAGCCACTGTGCTTGTTGAGACGGCAAGAAAGATCATCATCCATGATACTAGTCTATCTTTCTTTGTTGCAATCCCATGGGTGTCCCTGCATAAAGGACCCAGTAGCTAATCTTCAATACTAGTTTTAATGAATGGTGCACTCTGTTATAAACATATATAGTACTACATCTAACAAGGGGTTTGCATGAAAGTTCATTTGCAATGAATTCAACAAAACATGCTTATACATCTATTACTTTACCTAAGGGTGATGGCAGCTGGAAAGATATAACCAACACAAACTGCGGCGGTTGCACCAGTAAACTGGAAGGCATCCCAGATGCTAGGAATAAAGTTGGCTCCCATAAAGATAAAACCCATAAGAGCTACTGTTATTGAGAGGAACCTCTCTTTGGAAAAGGCAATAGGAATGGCGTATGGAAATAAAAGACCATCTACGTTGAGACGAAGGGAGAAAAACACAATTGGGAAAACAAGCATCAAGTGAAGCCCATAACTCACTCTGATCAAATCATCGAGCAACGAGCTATACGGAATTCCAAGATCAGCATCAAAATTGGCAAGCACATCATCCAAAATATGATCTCCAAACAGAACTACTCCGAAGAAGCTGGTGGCAATGTAGAGAGAAGAGCAAAACATGAGGGACTTCCTAACAATTAACTTCATCTGTGTAGGGTCTCTCAGTTCATTCGCTATTGGGAGTACTGCACAGGTGTATCCAATACAAAAAGAAAAAGATAAAAACAAAACGGTTGATCAATTGTCATATTTCATAGGAATGCATACTGATAGTATAAATAGAATCTCTCATAGTTTCACAAGAGAAAAATTTTGTTACAATAGCGCATCATATTTGGAATTCTATGTAATGTTGAACCATAAATGGATAACTTGTTCTGCGCAGAGTTTTAGCTATCAACAAGTACATTAAGCATCTGTTACCGTTAAAGCATTCAATCAACTAAGAGATGCTACTAATTTGGTACAAATTGGATGATAATTAACTTGAACCAACAATTAAACAAAACCAAATTATGATAATAAAGACTTGGAAGTGTAGAAGGAAACAATCTGTGACGACTTACTGTTATGGTGGCATATATAAGCAGTGACTAGAACAGGAACAGTGGTGAAAAGCTTCCAAAACGACGCCTGGTTTTCAAGTTTCGGCATTAAACGAGGCATTTCGATTTTCCCTTCCATCAACTTAACAATGGCAACTCCCGCTGTTATTGCCACAAATACAATCGCGAAACCAACTGACAATGCCGATGTGTATCTCAATGAATCTAAAATCACGAAAAACAAGATGCATTCAATAAAAGTAAGAAAAGAGTATAGTAGCAATTTAGAATTTTAAGGAGTGAGTTAGTTACCAACGCGTTTGAATGAAATGAGAGGTGCGAAAACGAAGAGCGTGGTGAGCATGAGCAAAGCCGAGCGCGTTGTCCACCAGTGTTCACCGAACCATTCTTCCATAACTCCCTTGTGGTGGAACCCATCCTCCCATGTCCCCGACAACACATCACCTGCAATCAATTCAAATTCAGAGGTGATCGAAGGGCAATTAGTCGTTCCACGAAGCGCAGTTCTTTGGGGGGGGGGGGGAGGTGTTCAAACTTACCTATGATGATCATGTAAACCACGAGCATTCCCAAGTTGTTGATGACGATGCAAACCTGAAGGATGTTACGGCCGGTCCCACCAAAAGCGTCGGCGGCAACGCCTGAATACGTGGCGGACTTGGAGGCTCGACTGAACCTGAGTATCTTATCGATGGATGATCCCGTTAGCATAGAGACGAATATGATTGCTAATAGACCCGGGATTAGGCCCAATTGGTTGATGGTGGCTGGGAGCGCCATGATACCGGCTCCCACAACTGTGGTCGAGAGGTTGAAAACGGCTCCCGAAATTGAAGCCCCATCGAAGCCGGCTTCGGGAGCCTCAAGTACTCGGTAGCCGTGCTTTTGGGGGAGGAGAGACTCTCTTCGGGGAGTCTGTCGGTGTTTACGGTCAAAGAAGGAGGGCATAATATTCATTTTGATCACTTTGGTGGTCAAAGCCGTTGAATGAGGCCGTACAAGAAGAAGAGACTTGGGAAGTTTTTGAAGATAGATAGCAAGTTCCGAGTCGGGAAGGTCTTCACGCTGGAAGTGACCCAACGATAAATTGCGAACACGTGTAACTACCGTGAAAATTTCCAGAAAATAGAAGCGCAGCCAGCGAGAAGAGGAGCCTTTGGGCTTGAAGATTCCGTCCGTCACGGTCTTTCTTTTTGGTGTAATTTTATAGATCAAAAGGGAAACGCTACAATGACAAAATGGTTACGGGAAGTATAAGGAAAGCCAATGGCGGCTTGACACCTATAAACCAATTACTTCTTCTCCCTACATTAAAAAAAAACCGGGCTTTTTGTTGCTCAAAATGGAAAATTCATTAAATCTTCCTGGAACTTCTTACTCTTATAGTAAAACTGCATTCTTGTTTTTTTTTTTTGGTTAAATTATTAAAATTATATTTTGTTTTACCAAGAAAACAAGAATTTCATTGGTGTAAATTATATTTTTTTTCTGCCATTTGACAGCCTTTTTTAGATTTCAATTTGCAACAGCTAGGCTAATCATTAGAAAGTCCATAAATAGACCATTGTCCTTCGGCCAACCCTAATTTGCTTGTGGGTTAATAATGCCAAACGCAGTCCCTTTAATTAGTTAGTTCAAGTACCAAACCCGGGTGGTAGCTGTGGTTTGAATCTAAAGCACCTGCACTGCACTGCACTTTACCATTTCGCCCACAAGCAATATTATCATCTATGAAGTAGGGGAAATAAGGACTGGAATTACCTCGCAAGTTAAAGATGGATCAAGGGTTTCATCATATAACTTGGGTCTTTGACATTTTCTCAAAGAAACTTCATGCAAGGTGCCGTAGCATGGTACTGTGTTACTCTCGATATTTAACTAATATCAGTGGGCTAACCATACTAAATTAGTTAAATCCAACGCAAGGTATTTCAGGCTGCATTCTATGCATGTATGCCAGATATACGACCAAGGCACAACATCACATGATAAAGTGTTAGCATCAAGTACACAAGACTAATATTTGGCCATGTTAGAACTTACAAAAGTTACCATCATCCTGCACATAGATAATTCAATGTTTTCTCTTTCTTTTGTTGCTTCCCTTGATCTTGTTGTCTGGAGCTGTTTGTGAAGACTGCAACTTTAAGCCTACAGCTGAACTCCACAAAGCCCTTTCTACATCTGAAGGTCTGAAGGAGTCGCCCATTGAACTTAGTTCCTGTAACAAGAAACATAGATCCTCCTTTTCAGAAAGGTATTTCCTGGATCAGGAACATAAATGAATGATTAATTGATCCTTCCCCATAACAACATGCATTACATTATGAGAAAATATTCTTGTTAGCCCATGAATAAAGCCAACAAAGGTGCATAGCAGGAGCACAGACTGAGGAGGAAGTGAAAAGCTTGTCACTTGCCAACATCAAGAATTCAGCATCTTTCATTAATCAAATTTATCAGTGGTAGGCTATTAATTTTAGGTCATAAGCAGTATACCCAAAACTTCAGTGGCTTCTACACTGATTGAATAAGTACTTCAAACAGACATACGATGGGCAAAGGTTGCAATGGATATTAACAACTAGAGAATACTAGAGTTGCCTTGTTCCTTAAGGAATATGATAGCGTTGCCCAGTCAAAACGCAATTAGCCAAGAATCAGAAACAAGGAAAAATAGAAACGGATTAAGGATCACCTATCAACATCATTAAACATTCAATAGAAACAAAACAATAAGACTAGCATCAGAAAGCAACAAATTCAGTGAGACAACAATGAAGCTTCAGAACAATATAAAACAACCGTTGATCAGCCATCAACTATGAAAACAATGAGTTTAGGAAACGAAAGAAAGAACACTTCTGGTCCTGACTCTCGAAACTAAGTTTTCAGAAAGTAATTTCCCCTGCAAACACCATTTTGGGGAACCATGTGAAGAGGTGTGCTCAATCAAAATAAGCAAAGGAACACGAAAACGAACTTCATAACGTGAAAATGAAACAGATTTAGTCAATGGGAACTAAGTTCCACCTAAAATGTACAGAATTTAACTGCCATTATACTAACTAGAAAACTACTAGCATATTTTAATTGCACAATTTTTATCAGTCATCACCAAGACTAAATACAGGTAAGGATCAGGCCACAAGAACAGCATAATAACTCTGATAGAATAGAAAGGAATCTCACCAACCTTAGATTTGCTCTGTAGTTTTTCCACAAATAACAAGTATTGTTTTAACGAATAATCTTTGGAGTTCCCAAGAGCAGCCACCATAGCCTTGAACATAAATTAAAAGTCAAATTAAATAAAAAAGCAATAAAGGAAAGATTGGAGAAGCAGTTACTTCGTCGGACATAAACGGTGCCGTTTCAGGAGCATAGGCGGCGAGAAGAGCAGAGGCAGTAGCCGGGCCGACTCCTTTCAAAACCGTAAGCTCGGAGATGGCTTTGGAGATGTCGGGAAGGAAGAGGAAAGCCTTTTGAGAAACAGATTGGACGGAAGAGTCGTCCAAAGAGGAAACAAAGTCTAACAAACGAGGCCTCCATTTGCCGCGCGTGAGCTTCCATTGCATGAGGCGGGAGAGTTCAGCGGTGGTAATGAAAGGGTTAGGGTTTCGTTGGTGGAGAAGAGAGGGAAGTTCGTGGGTGTAAAATTCGTCGAGGGAAATCAAGTTGCGCTTGTTTAGAGATTGGATTCGAGATTTGTAAGAGGAGAGAGCATCTTTCCAAATACTCAAATTTGTGCACTCAAAATCCAGTTCCATTTCAACTCCTTTTCTGGTTTGTCCGGAAAATATTTCCTATCAACTTAGGCAGTAATTTAACTTTATTCTTCCATTAGGTGACGGATGAAGGATTTAGACTTTAAAACAAAATTAATAACAAAATTGTTTTTTTGATTTAGTCCAATGAAAATTAATTCAATAGTATTGGATATCATAACCCTACGCTAAAAAAAAAAAACCCACAATTTAAAAAAATTAGTATAAATGATTAAAATGTAAACTGAAATAAATAAAAATAATTATTTTTATAATTTACTTTTTAAAAAAAAATTCAACTTAATTCTTCATAAAATATAAGTAGGCATGCTAAAGCTTTTTTATTTTTGAAACCTTCCGCTTTGTATATATATTATACCCCTAAAACTATACTTGGACCCATCCAATATTTTTATAAGATTAAAAAAATTACTCTCGATAAAAACAAAGAAAACATTTTATTTTTTAAATTATATTTTGTTCAAAAATAAAAATTAATATTTATTTAATAGTTTACTTAAAATAATAATATTTTATAAGTAATATAATAATATATTTTTATCATTTCTAAACCTTAAATCCTAAATCCGTTGAATTCACTGTATATAGTACACACCAAACATATCTTAGTCCAAATATGACTATTCACTAGGCGATAAAGAACAATAGAAATACTAAGCACATGTTGGGCATCAATTAGAGACAACAACCCCCTTAACAAGACTAATGTCCCAAGAACAACCATCTATCACCGAAAAGATCATTAGCCTTCATATCTTCACAACTGAGTAGGAGCAAGTGAACATAAAAATCATCGTCAACACAAACCCAAGGGTCTTTGAAGACCTTGGTCGACTCACCGTCCCCCACGCACCATATAACACCATTAACCAACAACACTTAAGTCAATTTGTTAAAACTTTGACCACCAATTTATACACAACATTACATAACTCGATAGATTGTAAGTCTCTCATAGAGTAAAGTTTATCTTTTTTCAAAATCAAGTCGTTAATAGAAATAAAAAATTTGTTTATCTTGAGCCACTTGCAACATTGAGAAACCATATTGGCGCCAATAATAAATTATTATCAACCTCAACGACACAAGTTGTTGGCTCAAAGAACATATCAAAGGAGGGGCTCTAGCTAAAAAAAGATTATGAACATATCAAAGGAGGGGCTCTAGCTAAAAAAAGATTATGAAAGTAGTATGAAACAATAGCACACATACTCGTGTCATTGGTACACTGGAAATCATTATCATCCACATGCAACTAAGTATGATTTACTCGCTCATGCTTCGATGCCTGTCATGAAATTGTTTAGTGTTTGCATCACCGTAACGTAATCAAAACACCTTCGAGCGTTGCTTTCAATATAACGCCTCCTGAGCCAACAAAGGATTAAACTCAACCTTCGAACGAGAAACCTCTGCAACACTATAAGGATTGTATAATGTGCACAAATGTGTTCATCTAATCGATTGAAAACTCAACCTTTAAATACTTTCAATATATTAAAATTTTCATTTTTAAAATTAAAAAAAATTATATATCAAATTTAAAATTAAAAATTTTATCTTAAAGTTAAATATATACATAGCAAAATTTCATTTTGAATTTTAAGATTATCGCTTTACTTATTTAAAAAAAAACACTATCTAATTAAAATTTTATAAATATTTTTATATAATGAACAAATATTAATTATTTTTAAACTATACTATCAGTTTATATTTCACCTAATAATATCATTTATTAATTTTAATATTTTTAATTATAAAGTAATATGTTTAAAACTATTTATCATATATTCATAAAATTTATAAAAAATAAAAATAATTTAATATATTTTAATTTTTACATATAATCATGAGCATAAATATTAACTAATTTAACTTAATTTTTAATTATGTTAAAAAACTTAATTTTTAATTAATTAATAATTTTACCCCATACTGACAATGAAATATATATACATATGAAAAATATGTAAATAGAAAGTTAACTATTATATTTTATTGTCTAATATGAATTATAATTTACATATTTGAACGAAGGAATAATATTTTGTATATTATAGTTGTTGGAGCCCAATTTTGATCGGGCCCGACATTTAAATCGTAATTGAGCCCAAATTTTAAATTTTAATTTATTTTAAGTTTGAATTTATTTTAAATTTAAACTTATTTTAAATTTGAATTTTCTTTAAATTTAAATTTATTTTAACTTAAAATTAATTAAGGAATGTCCAAAATACAAATTGAACGGCCCAAATTACTTGTCCCAAAAGCCCAAGTACAAACAGACTCATAAGGCCTAAATTCTAAACATAAGCCCAAACCCAATACACTCAAGCCACCCTAGGTCAAACCTTAAATCTGTAACTTGTATCACTAGCCACTCAGAAGCTACCACTTCAACAACAAGTTGCTCTACTCGCCCTCGCCACCATTGAAGGCTGCACCACCGTCGCTGTACCTGCAAGGAGAGAAGACATATTTTAAATGACAAAAAACAAAATAGCATGATGAAAAAATAGGTTATAAAGCCAAATTCAAAGACACTTGTATTTTTTTACGGGATTTAAAAAGGCAATACAAAACAGATTTTCCATATCAATATTTACAAGAAGCATTCAAAGCAATCAATTCCAAGATTCAAAAGCAAATTCAAGCATCCCAAAATCAAGGTATCCATTTATTGTACATTTATTATTTGGAATTTGAATGATTTTTTTTTTATAAATATTATTAACTGTTATTGTGAGCAATTACTTCAAGTTAATAAATGTATAATTAATAATATATAAATATATATATATTTTTTAAAAAAATTAATAATAAAAAGAAATCTGAAAAGGCTCACCTTAAACCGATTGGCCACCATCAAAGCTGCGAACGGAGTCCCTTCGAGTCGTCGTCATTGTCAACGTAGCTCCCAAATATCGTTATCCTCGTGGTTCCAAAAATGGCAGAATCAAGAAATGCATTGAAACAGATTTAAAACAAAAAATATATGAATAAGAAAACTAAACGAAAATTGATAAAAAGGAAGAAAGAACATGAAAAAATCAAAACTTTTTCTTTGGATCTAGGTTTTCACTCCAGATCTGAAATTTTCAAAAGAAAAGGGATAAAAAGGAGCACACTTTCGATGGTAATCGACTTAGATTCGAGTTTTTTAGGGTTGATCTATGCTTGTAAAAAAAATTATAAAAAAGGGAAGAAATTTTACCTTGGGCCGCCGTGCACGACGGCGACCGACGGTGGCCAACGAACGACGAGCCGACGATGGAACTTTGCTGGCCATGGAGGGCCTTGAAGAGAGAGGGGGGAGAAGAAAAGAGAGATTTTTGAAGTGTTTTTGGAGAAAAAGAGTGAAAAGTGAAAAAAAAAAAGAAGCTTAAAATTGGCTTTTATAGAAGATCAGAACGATGTCGTTTTGGTCTAGGCTCTTAAGCCTCAAAACGACGTCGTTTCATGCTAGACCCATTTTCTTACCCAACCCGCCTAGGAGGATCCGCTTTTTTAAAAATGATTTATTTATGCGCGCAGTCCTTTCGCTTTTTTATTTTTACAATTTAGTCATTTTCATATTTTTAATTAATTTTAAATTTGCTCAATAATTTTATTTCATTTTCAATTTAATCCTTTGACCCTTTTGAAAGTACAGGAAGTTGCCATGTGTCAATTTTTGGGTTATTTGTGCAAATGTTCCTTTCTACTTTTCATTTGTTTCAATTTTGTCCTTAAATCAAGTTTTATTTAATTATAAATTTGCCTAGAGATTGTAAAACATTTTGTAATTGGTCATTTGACTTCTGATGGCATGAGAAGCTGCCACATGTGACTTTTTTTGGTTTTATTATCTAGAAAGTTCCTAAGCTCTTCAAAAATCATATTTTTAACCCTAAACTTTCTAAAAATTACATGTTTACCCCTAAACTTATCAAAATTACATGTTTACCCCTAAACTTATCAAAATTACAATTTTACCCTTAAACATCAAAATTATCATTTTAACCCCAAACTTTTCCAAAATCATACTTTAACCCTCGAACTTCCAAGTTTACCATTTTTGACCTCAAACTTTCCAAAAATTACCATTTTACCCCCGAACATCCAAAAATCACATTTTTGACTATGAACTTTTCAAAAATTACCATTTTACTCTCAGGTATCCAAAAATTACCGTTTTACTCTAAGGTGTCCAAAAATTACCATTTTACCCTTAGACGTCCAAAAATTACCATTTTACCCTCGAGTGTCCAAAAATTACTGTTTTACCCTTCGAACGTTTAATAAATTACCATTTTGCCGAAATGTCCAAAAATTATCGTTTTACCCTCGAACATCTGAAAATTATCCTTTTGCCATCGAGCATCTAAAATAACATTTTTATCCCGAACTTCCAAAATTACCATTTTACCCTCGAGCATCCAAAAATTACATTTTTGACTCCGTTTGTTCTGCTTTTTCTTTCTCTTTAATGTTCATACCTATAATTTAATTATTATTCTTTCGTATTATATATATTCTCTTATTTTTTTATTTTTGTGTATGTATTTATCTGCTTAACTATTTTGTTTCGCGTTATTTTTATCTTCATTATTAATTGTCCGTTTATATTTAATTTACATTCTCGTTTTCAAAATTTTACATACAAATAAACCTTTAAAACCGAGGTAATGTCTTTTTCATGTGGAAACCTTGAAAAACCACACCCTAACGTGTTGGGTGTGATTTTTCGTATAATTTACACGAATCGAGTATCCTCTTTCAAACTTTTCAAATGCCTTTTAAATTTCAAGATTTCGAGAACGTCGTGCCCTAACGTGTTGGTCACGACTTCAATTCTCCGTGAAAGTCGAAACAAACGAGTATTCTTTCTTCAAATCCTTTTTAAGCCATGTGTCTGAGGATCGTATTCTAAACTCAATACGAAATTTCGAGTCCTCAAAAAAATATATGTATACAAATAATTTTAGAACAAAACGAGACAATATCCTTTCGTGTGAAAATTTCGGAAAACCATGCCCTAACGTGCTGGATGTGATTGTCGTATAATTCACATAATCGAATATCCTCTTTAAAGTCTTTCAAAATGTCCTTTAGTTTCGAAGGTCCGAGAACATAATGCCCTAACGTGTTGGACACGACTTCTAGTTCTCCTAAAAATTCGAAACACACGAACTATTTTCCTCAAATAGGATTTTTGAAAATCATGCAAAGTTTTCTAAAGACAAATATCGTATTTTAAGTTTTACTCTAGTTTTCAAACTTTTAACAAACCAAGACCCGAAAATAATCAATGTGGTATCAATTTTGAGCGTATGAGGGTGCTAATCCTTCCTCATGCGTAACCAACTCCCGAACTTGTTTTCTGGATTTCGAAGACCAAAATATTTTTCAAAACGAATTTTAAACGTTTTGTGGTGATCCAATCACACCAAGCCAAAAGTTGGTTATTTTCGGGTCTTTTATTGAAATTTTTAAACCTTCGATTTTGTTTAATATGCGATCCTTTGCATTTTTGTGTGATGTTATATTATGTTGATATTACTAGTATAAGTTTGCATTCATATGCATTTGTTACTACCCCTTTAAGTGGTAGCGGAAAACTATTCCTTCGTGAGGTTTTCACCTCCGTGTAGGATTGTGGATTGCTTTTCGGATTACATCCGTACCCATGTTTTCGTGAAGTTTTCACTTCCGTGCAAACATGTGGGAAATGTGTCCCCCTAAACCGAACTCATCCATATGAGCCAGTAATGGTTGAGGATAAAGGAATCTGCTGGTTTGGGTACCCTTTTTCTCTAGAGACTAAACCACATGTAATGAGCCGTAAGTACTTGCCTTAGAAGGAGTTAGACCGAACCTTTTAGCAATCATCCAAGACATGTTCTTAGGTTCTTTGTTCTATTCTTGTATCGATGTTTTTGCTAACTCTTTCTTTTTGTCTCTTTTCTTTTGCTTGCATTTGCATCATCATACAAGAAAATGTGTTGATTTAAATTCGGTTACCAAATAGGTAGTTTCATCATGGGGGATGGATTTCTTAATAAAGTGAAAGATAACATGGCTTTGCGCTTATGGTCGAAGGAAAGCACAAAGTCGAAGAAGATTTGGGAGACTTTAAGAAAGATTACGCAAATTCAAATTAAGATCCTTGAAAGGAATCAAGATGCAAGTGAGGGGCACTTTCGACAAGCTCCGAGACATGTTCGAGACCAAGATTATGCAAATAGTGAAAAAGTGGCTGATCACATGTGAGCATTAATCATCAAAGCTGATATGTTGAGCATGCAATATGAATCAAGATCGGAGCGGGGACGAAAATTAACCAGATTTCTAGGAAGATCAAAAGCTCTAGGCCATAAGGCAAAGCCGTATGTAATCTATTTTATGTGAAGAATTTTGTCTTCTAGAGAAGTTCTTCTAATGGGATTGAATTTAAAATCAATGTCTTTTCTTATGCATACATGCATTCATAAGCTGCACTTTTTAACTTGTATTTAATTCCATAAGTGAAACTATGCCAAACCTTTAGTGGTTACCTGAATAAGGTAAGAGACACGGTTATATTTTTGCTTTTAATTGCAATATATTTTGAATCTGTTTGCATTACATTTTCATAAAAAATGTGTTGATTCATGTTTTATTACCAAATAGAGAATTGATCATAAGAAAGCGAATTCCTTGATAAGGTAGAAGTCAACGTGGTCATGCATATATGTGGTCAAAGAAAAACAACAACTAAAAGTGATTGCCTATCAACAGGACATATATCAGAGTTTTAGGGTTACACCAAAATACATGAAAGCCATAACAATTTGCAAGAGCTGAAAGAAGTATGGAAGACAAAATGAAGTAAATGTCTAATTTAAATATGATGATTTGCCTTGACTATTCAAGCTAGGTTGCTTCACTTTCAGAAATATGAATAATATGATACATCACCTCATTGCCCGAGGATTCCAAATAATAAGGCCTATTCTGGATGAGCAAGTATCGAGTTGAAGCCCTGATCAAGGGAAGAGAAGAAAACAGTGCATTACGTTGAAAAACTCGCAAGACACAATGCACCCAGAGGCGAGAAAGAATGTTGACATCTTCATTTCAAATGCATATGAAGTAGTCGATTTCTTTAAAGTTTCGAGGCACGTAAAGGACACGGTTGCAGATTTGTTTTATCGACGTGACAAGAAAATTACTCATGTTCTAACAATCTCAACCACTAAAGACTTATCGAAGAAAAGACAAAAGAAGGTGTATTGGTGCACAACTTTTTGTTAGAATAATTCCGTGGCCATTTTTGAAGATTGAAAAAGTCTCTTGTTGAGTATTCTTTGAGGACTATTCTTTGTCGAAGGAATTTATGCCTATCTAAAGATAAGAAGATATCGCCAAAATTTTTTTTTGAAATAAATAAGGAATGACTCTAGCGCTCTTAGGGGCAAGTCTGAGATAGGGACCATGTCGCAAGCAATGACTCTACCAAGTGCAAGAAAAGGCTAACCATTTGTGGACTTTAACCATTTAAGATCGGCACATTGGATTGGAAATCAGGATCAAACCGAAGCAAATTAGCTTGAAAGATTAGGACTTTGAGCATTAAGGCAAGAGCATACATGTATCTGCCTTATGTACAATAATTTGTTTTCTAGTAAAGTTGTTCTAAATGGAATTGAACTAGAATCAACGCCTTTTTGCATCCATTTTACCATTCATTTGTATTGCACTTCATGCATTAAATTTTAATGAAATCCCTCATATTTGAAATACTCATGTGAGAGAGAGTCATCAACCCTAAATGAAAGCTGAGAGAGAACATGATAAATCTAGATAGTGAATGATAAAAATTTGAGAAAAAGTCATGTGGAGAATGAAACCTGTTGAGAGTTCGCCCTTACACCCTCGGAAGTGTCTTGGACAACTAGACTGTGGAGGAGTTTCCTGTAGTCTTAGGACTTTTCCAGAAAAATATTCAGGACACACTTACCACTCTAAGTCCGAGAGAAATAGGGATCCTTTTATAAAGGACACATGACTACTATCTTTTATTTCAATAAAAATGATGCATTGTTTTTGTCCTATTTGGAAAACACCTTACCATTCTTCTCATTCATTCATACCACAATTAATCATTCTTTAGTTAAATTATTCTTTGCATCCCCTTTTCTCTTTACGTTGGGTCCCTTGATATCAAGGATACGAGCGACATTACTGTTGACTCGGAGCCCTTTTGAGAAGAACATGTGTCCAAAAAACTTTGAGGCTTCGAAAATGATCAAGAATGCAACTTGTCTCCCGATCTACCGCGGATGGTTGAGTACGACACAAAACAAACATTACCTTGAAGAGTTGTGATTTTAAGTGAGAATCAAGACATGAGTCTTTGTAAAACAAGGCAAGCTGCCTCAAGAATCCAAATGTCTTTGCATGATTCTATCAAAGCATGCCAGGTTTAAGGAATCGATGTCGTGACACACAGGCTCCCATAAAAGGAAGAATGCAATCAAATTCAACAGAAACTTCAAAAATTGAGGCTCGAAGTGTTTAAAAAAAAAATAAATTAAAAAAAGGGGTCAAGATAAAAACCCTGCCAAGAATATCTTGAAACCTAAGGCGGAAAGAAAAAAGAAAAGAAAGAAAGTCAAGACAAAAATCTGCAAAGGGCATCTTGAAAAATTGTTATTCTCCTTCATCTTTCCATGTCATGGTCTTTTTTCTATGTGATGCATGGACACCGTCGAACTAACCTTGCAAAAGAATTTCTAATGTGCATCAATTCAGCCTCATGATCATTGATTACTACTTCCTATGACAATCGACAATTAAGTAGATTATTGAAAATGAGAGATTATATGTCGATATGAGATGCCAAAAAGGATCATATCCGACGATGACTTGAAGTTGAGCAACAGCATCATAGCTAAAGTCTACAGTTAATTCAAGAACAATTATCACGACTCAATACCATATCGAAAGAAAAAGTGAATGGGCATTGGAGGTGACCAATAAGAATATCAGAAGGATTCATAGCAGAGACCTACAAAGGTTCGACATGAGAAATCACCACTTTCCGTCGAGGTTTATCGGGTTTTTATTAGAACAGCCACCGAGGCAACACCTTCTTATTAGAATGGAAGTCGTCCTACCCATTAAAGTCGATTTTTTTCCCTCCAGATTTTGTTAGAATTGATGGAGCAGAATGGATCCAATCCAGATGTAATCAGCTAAACTTGATGGAAGAAAAGATACTAAAAGACATCCTTCATGATTCAGATGACAAGGGTTTACGATAAAGAAGGATTCGTTTTAGAGAATTCCATGATAGAGCTCTTGTTTTGAAAAGGATATTGCTTACAAAAGACTTCCAAAAAAAATGGATGTCGAATTGGAAAAGCCGTATGAGGTAAAGATAGTCTTTTTTGGAGAGGCTTTGATTTTGATCGAAATGGACGATAAAGACCTGCCCAACTTCGTTAACTCGGATTCAATGAAGAAAAAAAAAGAAGAAAAAAGAAAATAAAAAATAAAATATAAAATAAAAAAAAGGGGAAAAAGAAAATGAGAGATCGAGGTGAAAACTCGTAAAGGGCATCTCGAAACCTAAGGAGACTTGAGCTGAAAACCTAAATGGGCGGCTCAATTTTGAAGAAAGGAGCGTGAAATGGTCCTCTCTCTCAAAAGTAGCAAGGTGGAGAAACTTTACACCTTGAAGCATTGACGAAGTACCCCAAGTTTCATAAACACATGTCAAGCTCAGAATAATCCTCATCAAGTTTGCTTAGTGAAGCTCATACTTTGATATTTGAGGGCACTTAACCCTATTCTTGGCCCACTTTATGTTTGGCAACCTTTTGATCAATATGGGTTATTTTTTAACCTTTTCATTCATGTGAGCTTCACCTCCAATAAAATTCCATTCGCCTTGCGACCATGTTCAAGCAATTCTGCATCAAAATAGCAGTAAATAAGCCAACAACCCTTTCGTTCATGCGACCTTTGTTTGGAATCATATTCAATTTCATCCACTTTGTATCCTTGATTCAAGCATCTTTACATTTGAAATAACGGTTAGTGGTCAACAATATAAGGAATAGAAAGATTTTTGCATATCATTCTGAAAAATTTCTAAATAGTACAAGGACTTGAAACAAGATCATTGTTGGAAATAACCAAACCCGAGGGTTAGAAGGGTCTTGAAACAAAGAATTCAAATTACGACTACCTCTTTAGGTTCCATGAAAAAAATACCATACCAAAAAAGAACATGATAACATATCAGTGATAGGACTTAGACAAACGACGAACAATGTCGACCTAAGGACTAAAAATAAAATCATTCTCAGATATGACATTTTTTGCATCCATACCCATGCGATTAGGAGCATTTGACTCATTCTAATCATGGCATCCTAATAATCTGGCCTACATAAAGGTCCATGAAAGCATATTCTACAGGTTTGATAGGAAAGGATTGAGGCCATGATGGCGAATTTGGTACCTTAAGAAGATGTGAAAGGAAAGGTTGAGGTCGCAATGGCAAACCCGATACCTTATAAAGATGTAAAGGGAAAGGTTGAGATCACAATGGCAAACCCGATACCTAAGAAGATGTGAAGGGAAAGGTTGAGGCCGCAACGGCGAACCCGATACCTAAGAAGATGTGATGGGAAAGGTTGAGGCCATAACGGCGAACCCAGTACCATGAAGAGATGATAGGGGAGGATTGAGGCCGTAATGGCGAACCCGGTACCTAAGAAGATGTGAAGGGAAAGGTTGAGGCCACAACGACGAACTCGATACCTATGAAGATGTGAACAGAAAGGTTGAGGTCACAATGGCGAACCCGGTTCTTAAGATGCGATGGGAAGGATTGAGGTTGCAACGGTGAATCCGATACCATGAAGATAAAAAGGAAAAGTTTAGGTTGCAATGGCGAACCTAGCACCTTAGAAAAGTGACCGGAAATATTGAAGCCGCAATGGAAAATCTTATACCATAAAGTCGAAGAGGAGTAGATTGAAGCCCTAACGGTGAATCTTTTACCTCGAAGTTACAAGTGGATCAGATCAAACCATAATACCAAGTCTTTGTCTATTTGAAGTTGCAGTAAGAGCAAGATCAAATCCTATCTTCCTAAAATTGCAGTGGAGTTAGATTCAAACTACATCATTCCATTTTTACCTTTAATCAATAAGGGTAGATTGAATATTTCAATCTCTTACCCCGAGCCTGGGGTAGATCACTATTAGCCACTCGATCTCTTATCCTGACATGAACAGATTACAGTCATCCAATCTCTTACGCCGATAATGGGGCAGATTGCAGTTATCCAAAGCAATAAAATGGTTAGCTTCCTGATGAGATACAGAGAAGTGGACCAAATTCGTCTTCCTGATGAGATACAGAGAAGCGGATTGAAACAAGCGAGGTGGTTATCTTCTTAATGAGATACAAAGAAGTATACTAAATCAATGAAGCCAAGGCTCAAAATGAACGAATCTTCGAACCCTAGCTTCCTGATTAGATACTGAGAAGCAGGTCGAAGCAATAAAGCGATTACCTCTAGGATGAGATATAGAGAAGTTGAACCAGATTCGTCTTTCTGATGAGATATAGAGAAGTGGACCAAATCCGTCTTCTTGATGAGATACAGATAAGCGAATTGAAACAAGTGAGGCGGTCATCTTCCTGATGAGATACAGAGAAGTATACAAAATCAATGAAACGAAGCTCAATGTGAGTGAAACTTCGAACCCCAGCTTCCTGATGAGATACTGAGAAGCAGGTCGAAGCAATAAAATGGTCAGCTTCCTGATGAGATACTGAGAAGTGGACCAAATCTATCTTCTTGATGAGATACAAAGAAGTGGATTAAAACAGGTGATACGATCATCTTCTTGATGAGATACAGGGAAGTATACCGAATCAATGAAACAAGGCTCAATATGAGCGAAACTTCGAACCCCAACTTCCTGATAAGATACTGAGAAGTAGGTCGAAGCAATAAAGCGGTTACCTTCCTGATGAGATATAGAGAAGTAAACCAGATCCATCTTCCTGATGAGACACAGAGAATTGGATCAAAACAAGTGATACGGTCATCTTCTTGATGAGATTCTGAGAAGTAGACCAAGTCAATGAAACTAGGCTCAAAGTGAGCAAATCTTCGAACTCCAACTTCCTGATGAGTTACTGAGAAGCGGGTCGAAGTAATAAAGCAGTTACCTTCCTGATGAGATATAGAGAAGTGAACCAGATCCGTCTTCCTGATGAGACATAGTGAAGTGAATCAAAACAAGAGATGCGGTCATCTTCTTGATGAGATACTTAGAAGTAGACCAAATTAATGAAACAAAACTCGATGTGAGTGAAACTTTGAACACCAGCTTCTTGATGAGATACTAAGAAGCGGGTCGAAGCAATAAAGCGATCGTCTTCTTGATGAGATACAAAGAAGTGGACCAAATCCTTCTTCCGAATGAGATACAGAGAAGCGGATCAAAACATGTGATGCGATCATATTCCTGATGAGATACTGAGAAGTAGGCCAAATCAATAAAACCAAGCTCAAAGTGAGAAAATCTTTAAACCCCAACTTCCTAATGAGATACTAAGAAGCAGGTCAAAGTAATAAAGTGGTTATCTTCCTAATGAGATACAGAGAAGTGGACCAAATTCATCTTCCTGATAATATACAAAGAAGCATATTAAAACAAGAAATACGGTCATTTTCCTGATGAGATACTGAGAAGTAGACCAAATCAATGAAACCAAGCTCAATGTGAGCGAAACTTCGAACCCCAGCTTCTTGATGAGGTACTGAGAAGCAGGTCGAAGCAATAAAAGGGTCGTCTTCCTGATGAGATACAAAAAAGTGAATCAAATCCTTCTTCTTGATGAGATACAGAGAAACAAGTCGAAGCAATAAAAGGGTCGTCTTCCTGATGAGATACAAAGAAGTGGATCAAATCCGTCTTCCTGATGAGATATAGAGAAGCGGATTAAAACAAGTGATGCGGTCATTTTCCTGATGAGATACAGAGAAGTAGACCAAATCAAATGCAATTAAAGCTTCAAAACCCCTATCTTTCTGATAAGATACAGAGAAGTAGGTTGAAGCAATAAAGTGGTCATCTTCTTGACGAGATGCAGAGAAGTGAACCAAATCCGTCTTCTTAGTGAAATTCAAAGAAGTAGATTAAGACATGAAACTACGACACCAAATCCCTGAAGTTGCATGGGAACAGAGTGAAGCTACAGTAGTAAATTTTGTCATCTTGAAATTGCCTTGAGGTAAGATGAAATCACAACATCGAAGAGGTAGAGAAGCAAATGCAACAGAGTTGAATGATCAATGAAGCGAAGGGTGGGCCAATTGAAGAAAGGAGCGTCAAAGAAATAAAACTTGACAAAATTAAGCCTCCTTTTGGTCTTTGCTCTGTTCCTGTTATACAACAACGAGCAAAGAGGGACAGCTATTGGAGCCTAATTTTGATCATGCTCGACGTTTAAACCGTAATTGAGCCTAAATTTTAAATTTTAAATTATTTTAAGTTTGAATTTATTTTAAATTTAAACTTATTTCAAGTTTGAATTTACTTTAAACTTAAATTTATTTTAAATTAAAATTAATTAAGGAATGTCCAAAATACAAATTGAAAGGCCCAAATTACTTGTTCCAAAAGCCTAATTACAAACAAACTCATAAGGCCCAAATTCTAAACATAAGCCCAAACTCAATATACCTAAACCACCCTAGGTCAAACCTTAAATCTGCTACTTGTATCACTAGCCACCATCCCTAGCCACTCAGAAGCTGCCATGTCAACAGCAAGTTGCTCTACTTGCCCTTGCCACCTTTGAAGGTTTCACCACCGCCTCTGTACCTGCAAGGAGAGAAGACAAATTTTAAATGACAAAAAACAAAATAGCGTGATGGAAAAACAGACTATAAAGCCAAATTTAAAGACACTTGTATTTTTTTTCGGGATTTAAAAAGGCAATACAAAACAGATTTTCCATATCAATATTGACAAGAAGCATTCAAAGCAATTAATTCCAGGATTCAAAAGCAGATTCAAGCATCCCAAAATCAAGGTATCCATTTATTGTAAATTTATTATTTGGAATTTGAATGATTTTTATTTTTTATAAATATTATTAACTGTTATTGTGAGCAATTACTTTAGGTTAATAAATGTATAATTAATAATATATAAATATATAATTTTTAAAAAAAATAATAATAAAAAGAAATCTGAAAAGGCTCACCTTAAACCGATTGACCACTATCAAAGCTGCAAACGGAGTCCCTCCGAGTCGTCGTCGTCGTCAACACAATCCCCAAATATCGTTGTCCTCGTGGTTCCAAAAATGGTAGAATCAAGAAATGCATTGAAAAGATTTAAAACAAAAAATATATGAATAAGAAAACTAAACGAAAACTGATAAAAAGGAAGAAAGAACATGAAAAAAATCAAAACTTTTTCTTTTGATTTGGGTTTCACTCCAGATCTGAAATTTAAAAAAAAAAAAGATGGATAAAAAGGAGCAAACTTTAGATGGTAATCGGTTTAGATTCGAGTTTTTTAGGGTCAATCTTGCTTTTAAAAAAATTATAAAAAAGGGAAGAAATTTTACCTTCAGCCGCCGTACACAGGGACGATCGACAGTGGTCGACAGACGGCGGGCCGACGACGGAACTTGGCCGGCCATGAAGAGAGAGGGGGGAGAAGAAAAGAGTGTTTTTTGAAGTGTTTTTGGAGAAAAAGAGTGAAAAGTGAAAAAAAAGAAGAAGCTTAAAATTGGTTTTATAAAATATCAAAATGGCGTCGTTTTGACTACGCTTTTATGCCCCAAAACGATGTCGTTTCAGGCTAGACCCATTTTCCGACTCGACTCGCCTAGGAGGATCTGCTTTTTTTAAAAATGGTTTATTTATGCGTGCAGTCCTACTTTTTTTATTTTTACAATTTAGTCATTTTCATATTTTTTAATTAATTTTAAATTTGCTCAATAATTTTATTTCATTTTCAATTTAATCCTTTGACCCTTTTGAAAGTACAGGAAGCTGCCGCGTGTCAATTTTTGGGTTATTTATGCAAATGGTCCTTTCTACTTTTCATTTGTTTCAATTTTGTCCTTAAATCAAGTTTTATTTAATTATAAATTTTCCTAGAGATTTTAAAAGATTTTCAAATTGGTACTTTGATTTCTGAAGGCATGATAAGCTGACATGTGTCAGTTCTTTTTGGTTTTATTACCCAAAATGTCCCTAAACTCTCCAAAAATCATATTTTTGACCTTAAACTTTTCAAAAATTACATTTAACCCTTAAACTTCTCAAAAATTATCATTTTAACCTTAAACTTTTCTAAAATCATATTTTTGCCCTCGAACTTTTAAATTTACCATTTTGGCCCCAAACTTTCCAAAAATTACCATTTCACCCCTGAACATTAAAAATTACCATTTTACCACTAGACATCCAAGAATTACCATTTTACCCCTAGGTGTCCAAAATTACCGTTTTACCCCCGAACGTCCCAAAATTACCCATTTTCCCTCGAGCATCTAAAAATTGCATTTTTACGCCGAACTTTCAAAATTACCATTTTACCCTCGACCTCCAAAAATTGCATTTTTAACTCCGTTTGTTCTGCTTTTTCTTTCTCTTCAATGTCCATACCTAGAATTTAATTATTATTCTTTCGTATTATATATATTCTCTTATTTTTTTATTTTTGTGTATGTATTTATCTACTTAACTATTTTGTTTCGCGTTATTTTTATTTTCGTTATTAACTGTCCATTTATATTTAATTTACATACTCATTTTCAAAATTATTTTACATACAAATAAACCTTTAAAATCGAGGCAATGTCTTTTTCGTGTGGAAACCTCGAAAAACCACACCCTAATGTGCTTGGTGTGATTTTTCGTATAATTTACGCGAATCGAATATTCTCTTTCAAACTTTTCAAATGCCTTTTAATTTCGAGATTCCGAAAACGTTGTGCCCTAATGTGTTGGCCACGACTTCAATTCTTCGCGAAAGTCGAAACAAACGGGCATTCTTTCTTCAAATCTTTTTTAAGTCATGTGTCTGAGGATCATATTTTAAACTCAATACGAAATTTCGAGTTCTCAATATATATATATACAAATAATTTTAGAACAAAACGAGGCAATATCCTTTCGTGTGAGAATTTCGAAAAACCATGCCCTAACGTGCTAGGTGTGATTTTCGTATAATTCACACAATCGAATATCCTTTTTAAAGTCTTTCAAAATGTCCTTAAGTTTCGAAAGTCCGAGAACGTAGTGCCCTAACGTGTTGGACACGACTTCCAATTCTCCTAGAAATTCGAAACACACGGACTATTTTCCTCAAATAGGATTTTTGAAAATCATGCAAAGTTTTCTAAAGACAAAGATCATATTTTAAGTTTTACTCTAGTTTTCAAACTTTTAACAAACCAAGACCCAAAAATAATCAATATGGTACCAATTTTGGGCGTATGAGGGTTTTAATCATCCTCATGCGTAATCGACTCCCGAACCTGTTTTCTGGATTTCGAAGACCAAAATATTTTTCAAAACGGATTTAAAATGTTTTGTGGTGATCCAATCACACCATATAAAAAGATTGGTGGCGACTCCCATTTTTTTCGATCGTTTAAAATACCCATTTTTTTTATTTTGTTCGAGACTTGTTTGTTTCCCCAAAAATAAACGTTTCGACAATAGTGAAGTTTTTAGACTCCACAAAGTTAAGGGATTGACATTTTACATAAGTGTATAGTAAAATATTAAAAAAGAAAAAGACATATGACAATTTTTTTAAGAGATAATGACATATTTACCTCCTATACTTTAGCAAAATGTTCAATGTGGTACCCAAAGTTTCTAAATGTCTAATTTGCCCTTGTACTTTGTTTTCGTTTTTTAAAGAGGTATTTTTTAAAATATTTTAATATTTAATATTATAGTTTTTTATTTTTTAAAATTTAAATTTAATGTTTTTATTTTAATTGCCACATGACATTTTTTTCATTGATCAAAACAAGCTATGTGGCGCTTTTTCATTAGCCAAAGTTACCTAACGAATTTTGTTAACGACCATTACAAAATGGACCAAATTAGAACAAATTGATATTTTGGGTACCAAATTGAGACAAAAAAAGTTTACGTACCAAAGTGAGAAAATGGATATACTTGAGGGACTAAATCGTGAATTAAACCTAAAATATTTAAAGCTTAACTCACAAATCGGTACCTAAACTATACCCTTTTCCCATCTTGGTACCAAAACAGTGGTGGAGTCACGTTGAAGCCCAAGGGAGCCATGGCCCCCAAAAGTTTAAATTTTTTCAATTTTGTATTTTGTAAATTTACACTATGGCCCTCTCAAAAATATAAGTAAACCCCCAAAGTTTTAGATTTTTGTAATTTTCTCCTTTGTATATATATTATAGTCCTCCTAAAAATATAAGTGGGTCTCTCCAATATTTTTATAGGATTAAAAATAATATTAAAAAAATTATTCTTTATAAAAACAAATAGAAAATCTTCTTAAATATTAATAAATTAATATTTATTTAATAGTTTACTTAATATACTAATATTTTATAGGTAATATAATAATATATATAAAAAAAAGAGAAAAGATGAAGAGACTTTTATCATCTTTCTTCTTCATATTGATGCTTAGCAAGAAAAGAAGAAAAAAAAATTTCTTTATCATTTTTCCTCCAAATTTGAAGTATAAGGTAAGTTTTTCTTCAAACTTTCATAGATTTTGAATCTTTAAAACTTGTTTTACATATATGTACCAATAGTTTTATGTTTTATCCAATTAAAAGTTGTCATTTAAGGATGTTGATGAAACTTCGAAGCTTATAAAATTAAGTGAAATGTCTATGTTTTTGGATGGAAAATGATTAGGAGACGGTTTCTAATTTGTTAGAAGTGTAAAAATGAAACAAAAATAGCTAGATAATATTATAGTAAGTTTCGGTCAAAGTGAAAGGGAGGAACAAAAACCTTGGTCACTTTGTTTAAAATTATGTCAAATGATAGCTTGTGAAGCAATGAGCATTCTTGTGAAAATGGAATAAAAATTGATTAACCGAGTCGAAAGTTATGTGAATTTCAAATTAAGAAATGATAATGAGTATTACATATATTATTTGTCAACATCTACAACAAAAATCTCAAGATATAGTAAATGCTATGTACTTAGTTTCAAGCACCAAAACTTTGATATAAAAGTTGAAAGAAAATAGTTGGGACAATTTGTTGGAAGTTGTGAAAGCATTTTGTGAAAAGCACAATATTGAGGTTCTTGATATGGATTCTCCATATGTGTTACAATCTAGTCCTCACCAACATGTTGATTTCAATATGGAGCACCATTATCGGGTTGAGATATTCAATGCTGCTATAGATTCTCAACTTCTTAAGGTAAATAGTAGATTTAATGAACAGATAATTGATCTTTTTACCCTTAGCTCCGCTTTGGATTCGAAGGATGCTTATAAATCCTTTAATATGGATGATATTTTTTGTATTGTGGAAAAATATTATCCTCTTGATTTCATAGAGCAAGAGAAAGAAATATTGAAGTATCAACTGTAACATTATAAGCAAAATGTTCCAAATCATCTGAAATTGCAGAATTTGTTCACAATTTCTTATCTTTGTCAAGGATTAGGAGAAACACGGATGTCAAATGTATATTTTCTTATTGATAGATTAATTGGTCTTCTGTGACTCTTTCTGTTTCAAATACAACTTCAGAAAGAACATTTTCGGTGATGAAAATTGTCAAAACAAGGCTTTGCAACAAAATTGAGGATGAATTTCTTACATATAATCTTGTTGTTTATATTGAGAGAGAGACTGCTGAAACTTTTGATTCATACTCTATATTTAGTGATTTTATTTCCTTGAAAGAATGTCATGCACAATTTGAAGTAATGATATGCTATTTCGTCTTAATTGTTGGAATATTGCTCTTTTGAATTGATTTTTTTATATGTTTAAATCGATTGTCGTGTTGAAATACTGCTTCTTTTGAATCGATTGTTTATATGTTTAAATCGACCGTTACATAGCATTTCTAATTTTAACTTGACCCCTAAGATTAATAGCCTGGTTTCGCCACTTATCATGTTATAAAAGGATAATTATGTAATTTTTAAGTAATGAGTCAGAAATATATTAAGAGTTGAATAGCCATAAAATACCCTGGAAGTTAAGTTAATAAAGTAATTCGTATTTTTATGTCTTTAATGTATCATAAATTTAAATAATTTTTGCATGTTAATAATTAATTTTATGTAAATTTTGATGCATAAATATATTTGTATCATGTTCATGTTATTTTTTAAAATAATAATATTTAATTTATTTCTAATTTTATGTCTTGTTTTTCGTCCCCTATTTATCTTGCCTTCATTCTCATATTTTTATAAAATATTCATATTATTCTGTATCATACTCTTCTTATATTCATATGTTAAGTCTATTATAAACTTATATATAATTTTCACATGTTAAAAATTTCTGTGTTGTATTTATGTTATTTTCTATTGTTTTTTATTTTATATAATTTATTATAACGATTCAGTTTTATTTTTTTTTTCGATGATATGTCTTAAGTTATTTCGTATTTTGCATAATTTATTATATTGATTCAATTTATAAAAAAAAAAACATTTATATTGTGTTTGCATTATTATTTTTATATAATGTTTATAATTATTCATAATCCCTTTTCAACCCTTAAATAGAAGAATAACGTGCTTCAGTGTACTCGAACCCACGTCCTCCTACGCTGACAATAATATCGATATCAACTGAGCTAGGGCATCGATCTAGTGAGCGGTAAAAAAAACTAGTTGATCCGTGAATCAATACAGATTGATTGAATCGGGCTAAAAAACCATTTGAATTGACAGTTGAACCAATTTTTATAATTTTTATTTTTGATTTTTTAATAATTTATTTGATTTGAACCAAGCTAAAAAACCATTTGAACGGGTAGCATAACCAAATTTTATAATTTTATTTTTGATTTTTTAATAATTTATTTGCTTTGAATCGATTGAATTGGTTGTTCTGAGATCTAATTGGCCAGGTTAATCCGAAATCGGTTCAACTGGTAGTTCAACTGATTATTTAATCCGATTCAACCAAACCGTATCAGTTTATAGGTCAACTGATTTTGATGGTGCAAATGGTTTTGAGCTTCGATTGTTTGTATTGCGAAATCAAACATTTTTTATAAGGTGATATTGGTGATTAAAAGTTATTTTGAACTCATCAACTACCAATACTGATTCATATATGACAGAAGAGTTATTGAATGTTGATAATCCACTCCTCCTTATCCTCAATCAACCCTGTTTGAATGCCTACAAGAGTGGAGCCCAATGCTTGGCATACAGTGTTTTCACCCACCTTGAACTCAAATCTGTAGCACATGATCATACATGTTAGACGATTTGTGAAGACAAAATTTCCCTTTAAACAACAAAATACCTTGTGCCTCGGTAAGTGACACTCCCTACAGCAGCAACTCCCACAGCAGTTCCGGTGCAGAAAACTTCATCAACTTCTGCCAATTCATTCACTGATATAGCTCTTTCCTCTACCTGTTGCAGTTTTAATTATCAATTCGGCTCTTATGTTCAGTATAAGTTTTGGGTGAAGAGAATGATTGACCTGAAAACCAAGAGCAAGCGCAATCTCAATAATGCTTTTACGAGTAATGCCAGGAAGAATTGTCCCACTTATGGGAGGAGTTGAAATTTCATTTCCCTTCAAAGTAAAGATGTTGGAAGCTGAGACTTCCACCAAATATTTCTTATTTACAGAGTCAAGGAATAAAACGTCAGAAAATCCTAGCCTTCTTGCTCTAACAAGTGCCTTCAACACCTACAAAACAAAACCCAAAGTTTGATACTGTCCCATGCAGTGCAAGTTTACCCTACTAAACAATGGACTCACCGGCCCATAGTTGGACACAGATTTCACTCCTCCAACTCCACCAGGAAAAGCACGAACCAGTTCTTCTTCAACATATAAGCTCAAAGGCGTTTTGCCTTGCTGTTTAATCAACAATCCGAACAACTCAATCTCATTTGAAGTTAAAAATTAGCTGAGATTAGGTATATACTTATCGTTTAAATAAAGGAGCACCTTGAAATAGTTGCCAACAGGGGAAGCATACGTGAGGAACATGTATTCGGGCGCTGGACCTACGCCCAGAACCGGACCGCTTCCAATGAGCAAAGGTCGAATGTAGAGGGATCCTTTTCCTGGTGGAGGAACCTGTTCATTTATTGCCAATTGAAGTCATCCAAATGGGTAATTTTCAAAATTTCTTTTCTTATATCCTCTTATTCCAGTTGCTCCATGCAATTACCCTTCACAGGAGCTTAATAGTGTAGGGCTTTGAAATAAGAATGAAAGCCAAGAAATTTATATCAAGGGTTTTAGATTCTAAATTATATAGGCAGGAGAGACGCTAGGGTTTTAGCCATATGCCTCGCCTAAAAGAGTGACAAACTTTTAGTCTAGCCCTTCAGAGTTTAATCCTTTTAGAAATTGAGAATTTGTAACCTAATTAAACTATAAAATTATATTTTAACCTCTTTAAAAATTTATAACTCAATTTTATTTTTTTTTAAACTTCTAAAAAAGTGCCAAAATATCTTTTCAAGGAAAAAGGGATCTCGAGCATGGTGGTTGGTTCCACAATCATTCCGACTGTTTTGATTGGCGCGCACCTTTCCAATGCTCAAATGAAACATCAAATGATCTTTTTCGCATCGGTAAAAAGTTCTGTCCGTATCGATTATATCGAGCATGAAACATGGTGCACCGACCATGCACCCAATAATATTGAAAATATTAATTTTTTTATAATTCGTTTTGTTTGAAACTTTGAAAAAACTAATACAAAAAAGAAGACTAGACTTAGTTGGGCAAACTTTAAATTTTAAAATATACTAAATTATAATAATAATAAAATAAACTCACTCATAGCTCACACCTTTGAACTTGGAATTTCAACAAGAACAAATATATTCTTATTCTAGCTGCGATAAAAGTATTATTAAGATCTTTATAGTGAAGTCAAATTGTATTTTACTTTATTTATTAAAAAAGATAAATTAGTGTATGTACGTTAGATCAAAAAATAATTTTTTCATTTCTGTTAAATATTTCGTTCATATCTACTATTAAACAAGCGTAATTGACAAAATAACTAGACAATTATACATAACATATCACGTGTGTCTCTTGTTGACATACATGAGCCAATTTTTAATCATAAAAATGGATGGGATTTTTAACAAAAGGACTAATTTGCGTTTTTATTTATTTAATATGTGGAGACTAAATTACTTATTTTTTGAATTAAAAAAATAAAATACAATTAAACTCTTAATATAAAAATCTTCGTAACACTATTACGGATGGGGATGTTAAAAAGAAAAGAAGGTAGAGGAAGAAGAGCAATACCCATCTAATATTGGCAAGAGCAGTTTGTTTGACAGCGTGGATAAAGTGATGGATGGAAGGAGAAACATGCACATTCTTTGGGCACCCATTTTCATGCGAAGGACATGTCGATCAGGGCGAAACAGAAGCAGCCTCCCATCCTCTTTCCTGCTTACTTTTAAACCTTCTATTATGCCCTGCATTTTTATTTTAATATATATATATATATATATATATAGTGTTAAGCATTAATTACCCAATAAACTTCGAATCCAAATCTCATATTATACAATACCTCCTCTTTTAACTTCAAATTAGAAATTAATGGTTGAAATATTCACTCAATCTTATGCATCACATTAGGGATTGAATCATGAGCGTATGATAATACTAGGGACTAAACTGAGAGATATCTATCATTTGATAATGTTAAGGATTAAAATGGGTTTAAAAAATTTTGAGGATGAAAATGAAAAAACGATATATAAAGTGTGCATTAACTAAAAAAATAAAAAAGAAAGTGATAATTACCTGTCCATAATTTAAGGCACATGCGAAAGGGCTGAATTCAAGGTTTGAATAGGGAGTAAGGTTTCCTTGAACAAAATTTCCATCTTCACAACATTTCATGGTGTACATAAAATCAGTTGATCGGGGACCAAATCCAAGCTTCTCCCACTCCATCTCACCATTCTCATCTTCACTGTATATCCCATCATCTCCATCAGATAATAACAATAATAATGACTTTGTTAATAAAAAAAATTAAACATATGGTTTGAATTTAATTTCGATTTTGAAATTGGTATAAATTATGCTACTCATCCAATCTAATAACTCGACTTTAGATAAGTTACTAAACAAAGATTTTGGAACTGCAAAAGCCTTTTCAACTTAAGCGACCAAACTAAGATTTTAACCCCCAAAAAACCTGGGTCATGAGATATACCATTTAAGCTCAAAATTATACTAATATCGATGAGAAATTATTTTATGGACCCTTCTTTCCATATTATCCATGGTTCTTTTCCAATTATTTAATGACATTTTAGTAATTTTTTTTCATATCATCAACTCATATAATTTTTTAACCCTGAACCCTAAATTATAAACTTCGAACCCTAAACAACCCCTAAATCCTAAACTCGTACACGAACTCGAAACCACGAACTCTGAACTTTGAACTTAAAGTTCGGGGTTCGGGGTTCGAGGTTTGAGGTTTAATGTTCAAGTTTGAGATTTAGGGTTTGAAATTCGTGATTCGAGGTTCAAGGAAAAAAAATTATCGAAACCATGTGTCGATATGAAAAAATTACTGAAATGTCATTAAATAATTAGAAATAGATCATGGATAATGCGGTAAGAAAAATCTATAAAATAATTTCTCAGTATCAATACTAAACGAGATGTTAAATAAAATTTATACAATTCAGATAAGTATGAATATCTGGCAAAAAAAAAAGAAAGAAAGAAAGAAAGAAAGAAAGAGAGTGAGACAAGTGTGAATATCCTAAAACGATTAAAAGAGGAGAAAAAGACGGAAGAAAAAAGTGGAACATAAAGTAAGATTAGTAGTAAAATATTTACTTGTATGAAGCCTTGCGTGGTTGGTGTAAGGCAAACGCAGGATTTGATGCGAAATAACGAAAAGTTTTACCCTGAAAACAAAATTGCATTACCATCTAACATCATCACATAAAATCCGACCATTAAAAATTACACATGTTTAAGGTTTTGTCTCTTGATTCTGAACCTAATTTAAGAGCAGTTTCATACGAAAACAAACGAAACCATGATGGTTGAAGACCTTTACTCCCAAAAACAAATAGATTCGAGGGAAGAAGAGATTGATACCTTGGAATTAAAAGATGAGGCAACCAAAGTCTGAAGAAAACGATGAACTGATAAACTTGCAAAACTCATTTTTAAGATTGTTTATTGCAAATCTTTGTTTGAAGCTGTAATAATAGTGAAGGGCTTTTATAGAGCTGCAACGCCGCCACTATAAAATCCAGACTTCCCTGAAGTTTATAGCTCGTAAGAAGAACATCAAGATTTCCCTGTTTCAGTCTTTAATTAAAATGAAATGCTATTCCCTCACCCATCTTGTATATAGGTTTGGGGTTAAGGCAAACAAGTTAGGCCCTCATTTAATTTTAGTTTCAATTTTTTATTCTTAAAAATATTTAATTAATTAAATTATAAGTAAAATAGTTTTTTTAAACGAAGTCGAGGTATTTACATAGATAACAATGACTAATTCTCTCATCGTGAGTGTTTTTAAAAGAATAATAATCTTTAACCCGTTTATAAACATCATTTCTTAATTGAAATAATAAAATCCTAACTCTGAAATAAATGGATCTGATAAAGACGAACATAAACTGTTTGAAGACATTAATCAGGCATAAATGTTGAAAGACATTAATTAGATATTAATGTATGACAATAATTTTTTGGCTCTTTAAATTTTTTTTAAACAAGTTAAATTTAATTTTCTATTTTTTTAGCTCTTGAACGTGTATTTTTTGTCAGATCATTTTAAAATAAATGTAAAAGTCAACGTTTGTTTACTTTAATAACGTGATATGCACATGGATTGCGACACACCATCATTTAATTAAATTTTTTAAAATTTAAAAAATTAATTAAATGTTAATGTATCATCCACATATATGGAATGTCAATAAAATTAAAGAATTGTTAACTTTTTCATTCACTTGAAATGATATGATGAAAATAATATAAGTTTAAAACTAAAAAAAGTACAAAATTAAATAAATGAACAAAATAATTTTTATAAATTAAAAAATAAATAAATTATTGTACCTTAATAATTAATTAATATCTTTCACAATCCAACCTTTCAAAAAGTTAACAACCTATGGTATTCTTTAGCCCAATCTATTTTTGAATAATGTACTTAATATATAATGTCATTTATGTTTAACTTTTTCAATTTAGGAATCAAATAAACTTTTTAATTATATGTTGAGAACTAAATTTAGGGTTAATGAAATCTTATTTTGCCTTCTTAGATTTTGAAATTTAAATTTGAAGAGAATATTTCTTCATTTAAAATTTATCTTGGGTTAGTGAAAAGTTTTAGGGTTTAAAACTTTTTTAATTGTATAATTATCACAATTAGTGAAAAAAAATTTCTCTCATCAAATAATTATTTCAGGAGTTTCCAAAACACGAAATGTGATGAAGGAAAAAGCTCAAGTATTATAATTCATTCTTTACTAAACACAATCTCATTTATTGTGGAGAATATTGTGCAGAACCGTTTTGTCTACCAAAATTTTTTATGAATAAGTTCATGAGCATTTGTCTCACACCTGATCTGATTGTTGGATTTGAATGTATGATGTCACCTTACATTGTTGAAGTAACTCAAATTAACTTATATGATTTACGAATTAATCAAGCATATAAACATAACATGATTTAAACCATTAAATTACAAGTATAAACATGCATTACAAACGTCCAACAATCTCATCTAAGTAATCATGGGATTTTATGAGGTCAAATATGGAGTCAAGACTCGAATCATAACTCAACTATAAAAGTTCAACTAGCTATCTTGAGACATTGAGGACCATGTCTCAAGATAGAATTCTCTTGTTTCAAACCCCTAGCTTCGTTATTTTTCTATTTCGATACATTGGGTTTTATGTCTTGAGGCTTAGCTTTCCTTTTTTGGAACCTTGGTTTCGATGTTTACTTGTCTTGTAGTCATTATCCAGAAATGCCTAGAATGGTCATTTTATTATTGATGTCTCAATACAATAGCCTCATTGGTTCGAGACCAAATGGTAAAGTTGCCAAAATGTATAACTTTTCTTCATGCATTAAGGACACCAAATCATACATGTATAAAACCATTATATCAAACTATCAACCAACATCAATTTGGCTCCTAAAAACACATAATCAACACCTAGTAACATCTCAATGAATGCATCACCCATAGATATATATAATTCATAATTTATCAACATCAAAGACTTATACTTGCCTGTCTAAATTCCATCATCAACGATTACAAAGTGGCCAAAATATGTCCCAGCATAGATATCAACAATTTGTATCAATCAAAAGACCTTATAGGACCCCTAATTACTTAGGTACATGCCATTACAACTCACAAATATAACGAAACCTTACAAAATTTTAGTTGAGCCGAGATTTGAGATTTGGATGCTATTGACTCTCCTCAATCAGTCCAAAACCTAATCGCCACTTGCACATAGAAACAAACAATCCACATGCTGACCAAAAGAGCTCAGTGGTGCTTACATAATATGATAACAATGCTTATACATGATAAGCAAAAGTCAAGCTACTAAAACCTTTATAAACAAACTATAATGTAAATTACTATTTCACGGTTTTGTTATTTAGTGCCTTCTCAATTTTATCATGATTTAACATATGTTTTGTATAGTACATATCGTTACACCCTCAGGGCTCTTGTCTTATAATCACACATGATCTTTTACATGCTATTCAAGTTTCAACAATCGATATCAATTATCAAATAGTATGTTTATCATTTTCACAGTTATAACACATATAATTTATATATTATGCAATATATCATACTTGTATTATCGCCCCTATTAACTGGACACAAATTCAAGACTGGATATGCAGATTAATCCTCCATCACACCAATATAAAATGCACCTAGTTCTTTGGAGAACTACCAAAGTAATATCGTCTGGTGCTAATATATATGCACCCAATGCTTATTGATACATCCCAAGTAATATGCGTCCAACGCTCATTGGTATGGTACCGAAGTAATGTGTGCCCAACACTCATCGGAATGTAACCGAAATAAGATGTGATCGACACTAAGTAACTCCATATAACAAATCCTATAACATGCTAACTATATCTGTAACTCTATTCGAGAATGTTAATAGGGCTTTATTCTTTATTTTTTATTACTAAAACTCATTGTATCATATAGTATCACATTATCAAACACGACCCATAGTCGCAGTTACATATATATAATTTGACATAGCTGAATCATATCAAGTAGTTAAATGTATACATACCTCAATCATGTTTGTCACCAATATCATCGAATTATAATTAACTACTTAATTAATGAATAAATTGAGAACAATTATGAGAGAGCACAAACCAACTCGTTAATTGTTGTTTGTTGTTACCTTTCCTTTGTTTTTCAATATTATGGTATCATATTCAGCCTTGTTCAATAAACGGGAATAAAAATTATTTAAATTATTATCTTCAAACTTATAAGCATTCAAATTAAACCTATTATAGACAATTTTCAATTAGGTCCTTTATTTCACTAATATTCGAGGTTCTAGTATTTTACAATTTACCCAATCAAATCTAAATCCAACTTCGTATTTGTGCTCCACGGACCTTAAACTGTCATTTTATACTAATAAACTCCATAATTCTTATTCCTTACAAATAGGTCCCTAATAAACGAACAATTATCTTAAAGTTGAAGTTTATCCAAGCTTTCTTTCTACACCATCCACTTAATTTATAACATTTTCTTTATATAAACCAAGCTTAATTCTTATCATTTCATGATTATAAATTTTGCTTTCCAACATCTATAAGCATGCATCAATGGTAAATTATACAAAATTAATTTCCTTCATAATTCAAGCTCAACAATCGGTAGATATATAAAATCAAAACCCATTTCTCTATATTTTCTAAGCTTTCATTAATAGTGATTTAAACTAAACTTAAAAATTCCAAAATTTAGTAATTGGGTCATGATCATCTACTTTTATAATAAAAAATAGTGTAAAATTAAAAGAAAACTCACCTACATGATAGTTGGAGCTCACGGTGTAGGCATGGAACTTGACAAATTTTTATTTTTATTTGACTACTTGATTAGTAAGTTTTGGATTAAGGTTTTTATTTGTTTATAATAATATTTGCATGATTAAGAATAAACTCATAATATATCAAAACAAAAGAAAATAAGATCATAATTATTTGACTCATCCTTCTTGACATTTGGTATTGGAATTTAGCGTTAGGGTTTTAAGGTTTAGGGTATATTGACCATTTTTTATATTGTTTAATCGTGGCAAAGATGTGAACTCTTCAAATGGAAAAATGAAGATCGAAATAAAAAATGGATGTATTACCCCATTAGTCACTTTAAATAAGGGTTGTTCTTATTTTGGTATGCACAATTTATTTGTTACTTTGGTCATTGCAAAAAAAAAAAATTTGTTAAATTGGTCACTTCACTGTTAAATGGTAACAGAAGTCTAACGTGCTTTTTCACAATAGTACTCTAAAATTAGGGAAAACTACTTGTTAGTTACTCTAAATAAAAGTCATTTCTATTTTGGTCACCTCAATTTTTTTCTTACAAATGTATTGTAAGTCATTTGTTACCATTTAACAATGAAGTGACTAATTTAATTAACTTTTTTGGGTGACCAAAATAAAAATGACTCCTATTTAAAGTAACCAACGATATAATTTAACCTAAAAAAATAGGTGAGGGTTAATAACCAAAATAATTTCTCCATTTTATTTAGATATTAGTTTTAAACTCTAAGTTTTAATACCTCACAACCAAACTCTAAATTCATAAGAGAACTTAACATTAGTAATCAGTCCAACTCCAATTGACCTTTTTTTTTACCAATGACATAGTTATCAACAAACTTTGATTTAGAATCATTGTATGAAATGATAACAATCTTTTTGGGTGCAATCATCACAACAAACCTACTTGTCATTGCCTTTCTCCTTGCATCACATGTAGTTTCAATTGATGGCTCAACTTCGACAGACTTTTTTTATACCAATGACATACTCAAAATTTAGATGCATGTGATATGGAATTGGAGTGGAGGAAGCAAAAGAAGGATCGAATTCAAGTTGTTCGATTCGAAGAAGGAAAGATTTGGACCTGATATGAAAGAAGAAATAAACAAATTTAGAAATTAAAAAAAACACGAAAACACTAAAAGAAGAAATTGAGGAATATAAATAATCAAAATAATAAATAAATAAAAGATGAAATTTAAAAGTGGAAGATGAAACGAGTAAGCCGATAACTATGATGGATAGAAGGATAATTGTCCAGTTGGGTCCTTTGAGATATAAATCCCAACATACTCAACTAATGGCTCTAATCAACCCTCCAAAAAATAATTACTGGCAAATTGAAGAGTGAAAAGTGGATTCCCACGACTCCTTGAAGAAAATCGAGAAGAAAACTACTTCTAAAAATCAGAAGAAAGAAATAAACTCCCAGAGTTGAAATCTTTATTAATGAAAAAGTAAATGTCTCTTTCATAAACAATGAAGAAGCCTTTATATAGGCTAGCTAAGTACATCCAAATAAAACTTTAAAGTATACTAAAACTCTAATTAATCTAAATAAGAAGTAGTTTTAAACAAAATTTTCTTATTGACATAAAACTCCTAAATAACTTAAAAAACTTAATAATTTTAAAATATTCGGAATAATAAAATAATAAAATAATAAGAACCGATAAATGAAATATTGGGCTCATATATAATAAAAATTAAGCCTAAAACCCAAACTCAATATGAAACGCTTAAGTTGATAGGGTTGATTGGGGTCCTTGAAGGGAAACGCCTAAGCTTGTTAGCATTTTTCATATGGGCTTGTCATCATATATTGAGAGTTTATGCCCACGAACAAAATTAGTTCCTTCTATTTCATCCTCACTCCAAAATCCATCGTCTTGAAGTTTCAACTCTTCTTCTCGAATTTTTTTCGTTATAAAGTCTTGAACGAATAAATGGAGTTTTGACTTTAGCTGCTAGGATTTGGATCTCGTGATTAGTTCTTGAGGAAACCTAAACCCATCACTATTATGGCCTTTGAATTGGACCGAGCTGTTCGTATCAACATGTCATAGAGTTTGGTCAATGGGTAATCTTGAATCATGATAGAGCTCACATATTCATCCCCTATGTCTTCAATGATTCTTTGCATGAATTATCTAAATTCATCCTTGTAGGCACTAAATTTCTCCTTCCTGTTGTGTAAAGAGTGTCCAATGTCAATATAGAAGCCAGAAGCAAAATTGAATGCTATTAATATATGGATGGTTGATGGTATTTTATTTAATGAAAAAATTAAATAGGGGATGACAAAAAGAATTAATGCAAAGGAAGAGCATTTTGTCATTGTTGAGGGATAGAAAGGATTAATGTCAAAAGAAGATATTTTGTATGAACTAGTGATCATATGGACTATTGGTCATAAGAATACATATAGATCATATATCATACATAATAGCCATCATATGCATGGACAATATACATATGCATACAAGGTGATGATAGGTATGTATGGTGATTACGTGAAAAACTGATCAACTCAACTATTTATCATATGATATGCTTATAATTGATCATATGGACTATTGGGCATATGATATGCTTATTGATTATAAGCCCCTTGTTGAAGCCCAATTTATCCAGGCCTAACAGAATTTGAATTTATTTTAAAATTAAGTTTATTTTAAATTTAAATTTATTGAAAATTTAAAGTTATTTAAATAATGCTGCAATTACAAAGTCCAATTACAAATCAAACCCAAATTAGGGCTCAATTTCAAATTGACCCAAACAAGCCCAAATAAAAGTGGTCCAAATACAAATTACAAACAAACAGGCCCAGTTACATATTTGGCCCAAATAAAAAAGGAGAGTCAGACCCCAAAGAGCAACTTGTGCTGCTGCCTCTATCATCAGCCACTGGCATGCTACCACGTCAACATCAACAGCCCCGTCACCATCATCAACTACCGTCACCAGCAAGTTGTGCCTCCTGCAAGTCGAATCTACAAAAGAGAAACAAGACAGGGTTTAAATGCTTGTAATGATGATTTCTAAACATGGCTATAAAAGCCAGAATCGAACCTTTTGTAAAAAAAGACCCTGTTTTGAGCATTCAATAATCAATACAAACAAATAGACATTCCATAGCGATACAACAGATAATATTTGGATTCCAAATAAAAAGACAAGGCAACTATCAACAACATTCAAAAGACAGATTCGTAGCATCTCAAAGGTATATAACTAATACATTTATTGTCTATTCATTGTTTTGAGGTATTTCGTTTTAGTATATTTATGTATGAGTATTTATTATTTACCAAAACCCTTATTAATCACTCATTAAATGAAATTTTCAAAACCGAAAATATATTTAATAAAATAAATGGCATTAATAAAAGTGATAAGAATAAATAACTTTGATAATAATAATAATAATATTAATAATAATAATAAAATGAAATGTGAAGAGTTGTACCTACCACACCACTGCCGTCGTTGCTTCAATCGGAACCTCTATAGACTTGTCGGCGTTCGTGATAGGCCCAATAAAGAGAGAATTTCACGATTTCGAAAATACGCACAAACAGATTAAAAGTGAATAACATAGATAGATTAAAAATGAACAAAGAACCAAGTTTGAACTTTTAATAAATCAAACCAGATCTTCTCAGTTTAAAAAAAATAGATATTTATAGGAAAAGAGAAAGGGATCGAAAACTCTTCTAGATCTAGATTTAGAACAAGGTTCGATTTTAAAAAGTAAAAGAAAATAAAAAAGGATACAAAAATGAATGTTTTTACCTTGGACGTTGGCGCGTGAACGGAGGAGACGACGATGCGTGAGGATGGTGCGACGGCAGACCATCATGGAGTAAGGCCAGATTTTGGGATGCTGCATAGGATTTTGAAAAAAAATGGAAAAGCAAACTATTTTTTTTTAAGGGTTGGTAAAAATGAATTTTAGAGATGGAGGATATTTGTGCCTCCAAAGAAAAAAGGATGAACAAGCCTGATTGCCCTGTAATAATTATCTCTGCGTGCAAGGGTACTGAAACAAGAAGGCAAATGACGCCTTGTGTCATCATACAAAAACCTGCACCGTTTCCTTATGAGGATAACAGGAGAGTCCCTTGGAATTACGGGTGTAACATAATAACGCCCAAAGAAGAGTAATCTAAAGAAGATGTAAACCTTGTTACCCGTAGTGGGAAATTCTATGACTCGAAAGAGGAGAAAAAAGAAGCTGCAAAAAGAAAGGTCTTGGCAATTGAACCAAAAGAGAAAGAGACGAACAAGCCTGAGCCAGTAGTAGAAAAAGAAGCGAAAGAATTCTTGAAACATAGCGAGTACAGTGTGGTCGAGCAGTTACACAAACAACTGGCACGTATATCAATCTTAGCCCTGTTGTTAAGTTCAGAAGCCCACCGTAATGCACTGATGAGGGTGCTCAACGAAACATATGTGGCTAATGACATATCCGTGTGTAAGCTGGATCGCCTAATTAATAACATCAGCGTTGACAACTTTATTT
This sequence comes from Kokia cookei, assembly GCA_039519145.1. Classification (NCBI taxonomy): domain Eukaryota; kingdom Viridiplantae; phylum Streptophyta; class Magnoliopsida; order Malvales; family Malvaceae; genus Kokia; species Kokia cookei. The sequence goes on along the minus strand of CM076901.1, from coordinate 8,702,552 downwards.
TCTTCAGTGACGATGAGATACCATCTGAGGGAATGGGGTCGACAAAGGCTTTACGCATCACTACTCGCTGTAAGGGGTATACTTTGCCCGGAGTGCTCATTGATAAAGACTCAGCTTTAAATGTATTGCCACTAGCCACCTTGGAAAGATTACCAGTCGATAGCTCCTATATGAAGACATGTCACAACATAGTTAGAGCTTTCGACTTGAACAGAAAGAAAACTGATGGGCCGAATTGAAGTACCATTGCAGATAGGCCCGAATACCTATGAGGTGGACTTCTTGGTAATGGACATTAAGCCCTCCTATAATTGTTTATTGGGGAGACCCTGGATCTATTCAGCGGGAGTGGTATCATCCTCACTTTATCAAAAGCTTAAACTGGTAACCGAAGGAAGATTGGTTATAATAAATGCAGAGGAGGATATTATTGCATCCGTAACAAGTGATGTCCCGTATGTAGAGAGAAACGAAATGGCGATGGAATGCTCATTTCGATCGTTAAAATTCGTTAATGCAACATTCATTGTGGAAGGAAGTAAAATTCTCAAATCGAAGTTGTCGCAAACCACGAAGATAGGGTTACGATTAACAAATGGAAAAGGGGTACTGCTAGGAAAAGGGCTTGGGAAACATCTGCAAAGGGTAATCAATGCACCAACACCACTAGGAAAGTGGGATCGTTTTGGGCTGAGATACAAGCCAGATGTGAAAGAAAAAAAGAAAGAGATAGAAAGGAAGTGCGAGGTGAGAAAAGCACGACTGGCCGAGGAAGAGATCAAATGGGAGCCAATGATCTTTCCCCATATATCGAAGACTTTTGTTTCCAGTGGAATGAGGATTGAAGAGGAGGAGAAGACTAGAAAAGTTGCGACGAAGTTAGACGTTAATGCCATCTCTGAAGAAGGCGAAGGAAGAAGTTTATCAAAAATTTGCCCGTACGCACCAGGAAGCATTCTAGACAACTGGACTAAAGAGAAGCTCCCTGTAGCCATTAGGATCTTTTCAGAGTAATACTCGACGCATATCTATCGTTCTATGCCTAAGAGCGATAAAGATATTTTGTAAAGGGCATTTGACTATTATCCATTATTTTATTGAAAATGCACTTTATCCCATTTGGTAAATATCTCTTTATATTCTTTCATTCTATTCAAATAATTTGTTTACCCTGAACCTACACAATTAATCATTCTTGAATTCTGTATACATATACTCATACTCATACCATACAATCATTCTTAAATTTACTTTGTTCATTGGATCACTCTCATTCTTTTGATAGATCCTTGGATATCAATTATATGAGCAATGCTGATACTGACTATGAGCCTCATTTTGAGCGAGATATGTGTCTCGAAGAACCTTAAGACTTTGAAGATGACCAAGCTAGTAACTTATCTCCTGATTTGCTACGAATGATAGAACAAGAGAAAAAATAGATCTTGCCTCATAAAGAGTTAATCGAAACTGTGAGCATAGGGGATGAATATGACAAGAATGAGGTGAAAATTGGAACCAACATCTCTGCAGAAACACGAAAAGTTCTTATTGAGCTGCTCAGAGAATTCAAAGACGTCTTCGCTTGGTCTTACCAAGACATGCCTGGGTTAAACATCGACATTGTAGTCTATAAGCTCCCAATAAAAAAGGAATGCAAGCATTTCCAACAAAAACTCCGTAGGATGCGACCAGATGTGTTGCTAAAAATAAAAGAAGAAGTTCAAAAGCAGTTTGACGCGGGTTTCCTCTAAGTGGTTAAATATTCAGAATGGGTTGCCAACATAGTCTCCATCCCCAAAAAAGATGGAAAAGTACGTATGTGTGTGGATTATCGAGACTTGAACAAAGCCAGCCCAAAAGACAACTTCCCACTACTTCACATTGATACCTTAATAGACAATACGACAGGTCATTCCTTTTTCTCTTTCATGGATGGTTTCTCTAGGTATAACCAAATAAAGATGAACCTTGAAGATATGGCGAAGACTACATTTGTCACAATGTGGGGGACTTTTTGTTATAAGGTGATGTCATTCGGACTTAAAAACGTAGGGGCAACATATCAAAGAGCCATGGTGACATTGTTTCATGATATGATGCACAAGGAAATCGAGGTTTATGTCGATGACATGATCGCAAAGTCTCGAACTTGGGAAGAACATGTAAAGGTCTTGAAAAAGTTGTTCTTGAGATTAAGGAAGTTCTAACTAAAGTTGAACCCAGTCAAATGTACTTTTGGAGCTACTTTAGACAACTTGTTAGGTTTTATGGCCAGTCGAAGGGGAATTGAGATCGATCCAGACAAGGTTAAAGCCATAGAAGAATTATCACCACCTCATACGTAAAAAGAAGTTCGAGGTTTCCTCGAAAGATTGAATTACATCACTCGGTTCATCTCACAATTAATTGAGAAATGTGATCCCATCTTTCATCTTCTTAGAAAACACAATCCAGGTGTGTGGGACGATAAGTGTCAAAGAACTTTTGACAAGGTTAAGCAATATTTGTCTGATGCTCCGGTCATAGTACCACCAAGTCCCAACAAGTCATTGATATTGTACTTAACAGTTTTTAAAAATTTTATGGGATATGTATTGGGCCAACACGACGAGACTGGAAAGAAGGAAAGAGCCATATACTACCTCAGCAAAAAGTTTACCGACTGTGAAGCAAGGTATTCATCGATAGAAAAGTTATGCTATGCGTTGGTCTGGACTACCTAAAGATTACGACAATACATGTTGTACCACACAACTTGGCTAATCTCAAAATTAGATCATCTCAAATACATGATGGAGTCAACTGCATTGAACGGAAGAATGGCTAGATGGTAAATCCTACTTTCAGAATTTGATATAGTCTATGTAAGCCAAAAGGCAGTAAAAGGAAGTGCGATAGCGGATTTTCTAGCCAGTAGAGCTCTAGAGGATTATGAGCTAATAAATTTTGAATTTCTGAATGAGGACTTAATGTATATTACAACCACCGAAGAAGGGACTGTGTCAGAGCATCCCTAGCGATTAAATTTTGATGGTGCTTCAAATGCCATAGGCAATGGAATCAAGGCAATCTTAGTATCACCAGAAGGAGACCATTATCCCTTCACAACTAAACTCGACTTCGATTGTACAAACAATATGACAGAGTACGAGGCATGCATTATTGGGATTCAAGCAGCCATAGAGCGAGGAATCAAGATCTTGGAAATATATGGAGATTCAGCATTGGTAATCTACCAGCTCAAGGGGAAATAGGAGACAAGAGACTCCAAGTTAATTGATTATCGAAATATGGTCCTCGAGTTTATCAAGGAATTCGACGAGGTTACGTTCCAGTATCTTTCACGTGAGGAAAACCAAATGCTTGATGCCTTGGCTACTCTAGCCTCGATGATATGAAGCCCATTCAAATGAGCCTTTACGAAACTCCAGTCCATTGTTACGAGATCGAAGAAGAAGAAAAGACAAACATCCTTGGTGTAAAGACATCCTCCAATATGTGAAAAACCATAAATACCCCGAAGAAGCTATTGAAAATGATAAAAGGACATTGAGAAGGCTCGCAAATGAGTATGTCCTTGATGGGGAGATTTTGTATAAAATAAGAAAGGATCAGGTGTTACTAAGATGTGTTGATGCAATCGAGGCTAAGAAAACCCTAAAAGAAGTCCATGAAGGTATTTGCGGAACGCACGCTAACAGATTCAAAATGGCTAGGCAGATCATGAGATTTGGATACTACTGGTCAACTATGGAGAATGATTGTACAACTATGCTAAGAAATGTCACAAATGTCAGATCTATGGAGATAAAATTCACTACCTCCATCACATTTGCATGTCATGAGTTCTCCGTGGCCTTTTTTTATGTGGGGCATGGATGTTATCGGGTCAATTTCACCGAAAGCTTCTAACGGGCATAGATTCATCTTTGTAGTTGTTGACTACTTCACCAAGTGGGTGGAAGCTGCCTCTTATTCCAACGTTACAAAGTCTGAAGTTAGTAAGTTCCTAAAAAAGGAAATCATATGCCGATATGGAATGCTAGAAAAATCATATCGGACAATGCATTGAACTTGAATAACAGCACGATATCAGAGGTTTGTGAGCAATTCAAGATCAAACATTATAATTCATCTCCATATCGCCCAAAGATGAATGGAGCAGTGGAAGCGGCAAATAAAAACATCAAGAAGATCGTTGCAAAAATGATAAAAACCTATCAAGATTGGATGAAAAATTACCATTTGCCCTCCTTGCTTATAGGACTTCAGTCAAAACGTCTACTGAGGCAATGTCGTTCTCACTTGTATACGGGATGGAAATTGTTTTACCTATCGAGGTGAAGATTCCTTCTCTCCGAGTCTTGTCAGAGCTAAATTTGGACGAAGCAAAATGGATCCAAGCCCGATATGATCAGTTGAACTTGATCGAAGAAAATAGATTAAGAGCTATCCGTCATGGTCAAATGTACCAAAAGCGAATGATACGAGCTTACAACAAAAAGGTCCGCCCTAGAGAATTCCATGAGAGAGATCTAGTCTTGAAGAAAATACTCTCAATACACAAAGACTCTCGAGGAAAATGGAAGCCTAATTGGGAAGGGACGTATATGGTGAAGAAAGCCTTCTCTGGAGGAGCTTTAATTTTGACTGAAATGGATGGCAAAGAGCTATACAACCCAGTAAATTTAGACTTGGTGAAGAAATATTTCACCTAAAAAAAAAGGGAGAGGTCAGGATGAAAACTCATGAAAGGGCATCTTGAAACCAAAAGGGTTTTGAGTTGAAAACCCGAAAAGGACAGCTCAAATATAAAATGAAGGCGATCATTTGTTCCCTCAAATGTGACAAGATAGACAAATTTTACATCTTGGGGCATCGACGAAGTACTCCAGGATTTTCAGATGCATATCGAGCAGAAAGATGATCCTCAGATCAGAGAAACTAATATTTGATATCTAGGCATCTAATACCGTTCCTTATAAATATTCGGTAATTTTTCTTTGGCCAACAATTCTTCGAGGTTTAACTCTAATACAATCTCATTCTTTCCTGCACTGCCCAAGAATTTTCATACCAAGATAATGGATAATAAACTAATATCGCATGAAAATGCAAGGATCTGCGAGTATTATTTTAGAAATCTCCTAAATGATACAAGGACCCTAAACAAGACCACTAATTTAAAGAATCAAACCTGAAAAGAACGATTCAAATGAAGAATCTGCCAAGTCATGGACTTAAGAAGACGTAAGGAAATAATCCCAAAGCCGAAGAAACTAATCTTTGAAAAATTAACATTAATCATGAACATTCATTTAGTTAGGAGCATTTAACTCATTCCGAGCATGGCATCCTAAAACAATCTGGCCTACCTAAAGGTTCAGTTGAGCATATTCTACAAGTCTCAGTACCATGAAGATAGGAAGGGAAAGATTTAAGCCGCAACGGCGAATCCAGTACCACGAAGACACGAAGGGAAAGGTTTAAGTCGCAACGGTGAACCTTGTACCTAAGAAGCGTGAAGGGAAAGATTTAAGCTGCAACGGCGAATCCAGTATCACGAACACACGAAGGGAAAGGTTTAAGTCGCAATGGTGAACCTTATACCTCAAAGACATGAAGGGAAAGATTTAAGCCACAACGGCAAATGCAGTACCACAAAGACATAAAGGGAAAGATTTAAGTCGGAATGGCGAACCTTATACCTCAGAAGCATGAAGGGAAATATTTAAGCCGCAATGGCAAATCCAGTACCACAAAGACACGAAGGGAAAGGTTTAAGTCGCAATGGTAAACCTTATACCTCAGAGAGCAATGGTAAACCTTATACCTCAGAGACATGAAGGGAAAGATTTAAACCGTAATGGCGAATCCAGTACCACGAAGATACAAAAGGAAAGGTTTAAGTCGCAATGACGAACCTTATACCTTAGAAGCATGAAAGGAAAAATTTAAGCCGCAACGGCGAATTTAGTACCATGCAGATTAAAGCAGCAACAGCAAATCTAATGCCATGAGGAGCATATTAAAGTCGTAATTGTGAAGCTTCTACATCGAAGTTACAGTAGATCGGGTCAAAATAGCGAATCTTTATCTCTCTAAAGTCGTTGTAAGCGCAAGATGAAGCCTCAACGTCAAATCCTATTTGAGGGTGCAACAAAGTCAGATTAAAAATTACAATAACGAATCTCACTCTCCCCGTAGTCGCAGTAGAGTGGAATGAAACTACAAGTCAAGTGCTGTCATTTAGAAGTCAATAGTGGAGCCGGGATTCAATAGGATTGGATAAAATTGGTCTTCTTTTAGTTTTTTGCTCCATTCTTGTTACACAGCAACGAGCAAAGAGGGACAGCTGTTGAAGCCCAATTTATCCAGACCCAACAGAATTTGAATTTATTTTAAAATTAAGTTTATTTTAAATTTAAATTTATTAGAAATTTAAATTTATCATAAATTTAAATTTAAATTTATTTAAATGATGTCCCAATTACAAATCAAACCCAAATTAGGGCCCAATTTCAAATTGACCCAAACAAGCCCAAATAAAAGTGGTCCAAATACAAATTACAAACAAACAGGCCCAGTTACATATTTGGCCCAAATAAAAAATGAGAGTCAGACCTTAGAGAGCAACTTGTCTACTGCCTCCATCACCGGCCACTGGCATGCTACCACGTCAGCATCAACAGCCCCGTCACCATCATCAACCACCGTCACCAGCAAGTTGTTCCTCCTGCAAGCCGAACCTGCAAAAGAGAAACAAGACTGGGTTTAAATGCTTGTAATGATGATTTCTAAACATGGCTATAAAAGCCAAAATCGAACCTTCTGTTAAAAAAGACCCTGTTTTGAACATTTAAGAATCAATACAAACAAATAGGCATTCCACAGCGATACAACAGATAGTATTTGGATTCCAAATAGAAAGACAAGGCAACTATCATCAGCATTCAAAAGACAGAATCGTAGCATCTCAAAGGTACATAACTAATACATTTATTGTCTATTCATTGTTCTGAGGTATTTCGTTTTAGTATATTTATGTATGAGTATTTATTATTTACCAAAACCCTTATTAATCACTCATTAAATGAAAATTTCAAAACCGAAAATATATTTAATAAAATAAATGGCATTAATAAAAGTGATAATAATAAATATTTTTTAATAATAATAAATATCTTTGATAATAATAATATTAATAAAAAAAAAGAAAATGTGAAGAGTCATACCTGCCACACCACTACCATCGTTGCTTCAATCGGAACCTCTCCAGAATTGCCGGTGTTTGTGAGAGGCCCAATAAAGAGGGCATTTCACGATTTCGAAAATACGCACAAACGGATTAAAAGTGAATAACATAGATAGATTAAAAATGAACAAAGAACCAAGTTTGAACTTTTAATAAATCAAACCAGATCTTCTCAGTTTTTTTTTTTTAAAGCAAACAGATATTTAAAGGAAAAGAGAAAGGGATCGAAAACTCTTCTAGATCTAGATTTAGAACAAGGTCCGATTTTAAAAAGTAAAAGAAAATAAAAAAAATACAAAAATGAAGGTTTTTACCTTGGACGTCGGCGCGTGAATGGAGGAGACGACGACACGTGAGGACTATGCGACGGCGGACCATCGTGGAGGAAGGCCGAATTTTGGGATGCTGCAGAGGATTTTGAAAAAAAAATGGAAAAGCAAACTGTTTTTTTTTTTTAAAGGGTTGGTAAAAATGAATTTTAGAAGCAAGTTTTGACTTATATACCCATTAAGAAACGACACTGTTTTGGCGGCTGAGTTTCAGCCCAAAAACGACGTCGTTTTGAACGTCCGACCCGAATCCAACTCAACCCACTTCAGGATCCGCGTGTTTTCAAAAAGTGGTCTATTTATGCATTTGATCCTTCCGTTTTTTTCTAAATTTCCAATCAGGTTCTTTTTTTATTTTTAATTTATTTTAAATTAACCCAATAATTTTCAATACTTTTCAATTTAATCCCTTGACTTTTTGAAAGCCTATGAAGCTACCACATGTCCTTAATTTGGCTTATTTATGCAATTGGTCCTTCCCCTTTTATTTTTGTTTCGATTTTACCCTTAAATCAAGTTTTGTTTTATTACGAGATTGGCCCAAAAATTTTAAATGATTTTCAAATTAGTCCTTTGACTTCAAAATGCTTGAGAAGTTGCCATGTGTCACCATGTTTGGTTTTATTGCCCTGAAGGTCTCTAAACTATCTAAAAATCACATTTTTACCCTCGAACTTTCCAAAATTTTATTTTGACCCGAAATTTTTCAAAAATTACATTTTTACCGTCGAACTTCCAAAATTCCATTTTTGACCTCGAATTTTCAAAAAATTACATTTTTACCCCCAAACTTTCCAAAAATCCCATTTTTGACCTCGATTTTTTCCAAAAATACCAATTTGCACCCAAACTTCCAAAAATTTCATTTTTGACCTTGAACTCTCTAAAAATTATCATTTTACCCTCGAACTTCCAAAAATTCCATTTTTGACCTCGAACTTCCTGAAAATTACCATTTTACCCTCGAACTTCCAAAGATTTCATTTTGATCTCGAAGTGTTTAAAATTACCATTTTGCTCCCCGGATATCCAAAAATTGCATTTTATCCCGTCTGTTTTGTTTTTAACATCCATACGTAGATTTTAATTATCATTCTTTCGTACTTTATATTCTATTAATTTTTTATTTTTGTGTATTATTTATTTGTTTAATTATTTTCTCTCTTCGTGTTATTTAATCTTCGTTATTAATCGTCATATTAAACTCGCATATTTGTTTTCAAAATTATTTTCATAAACATTTAAAACCAAGGCAATGTTCTTTTCGTGTGAAAACTTCAAGAAGTCATGCCTTAATGTGTCGAGTGTGATTTTTTTCGTATAACTCACACGAATCGAATATCCTTTTTCAAGTTTTTTTAAATCCCTTTTTAACTTCGATATTCCGAGAACGTCGTGCCCTAACGTGTTGGTCACGACTTCAATTCTCCGCGAAAATCGAAGCAAACGGGCATTCTTTCTTCAAATCTTTTAAGTCATGTATCCAAGGATCGTATTTTAAACGCAAATATGAAATTTCAAGTTTTCAAATACATATATATAAATATATAAAAATTTTAAGCAAAACGAGGAAATATTTTTTCGTGTGAAAACCTCTAAAAGTCATGCCCTAACGTGCTGGGTGTGACTTTCGTATAATTCACGCGATTGAATATCATCTTTAAAGTTCTTCAAAACATCCTTTAATTTCGAAAGTCCGAGAACATAGTGCCCTAACGCGTTGGACACGACTTCCAGTTCTCCTAGAAATTCGAAATACACAGGTGATTTTCTTCAAATAGGATTTTTGAAAATCATACAAAGTTTTCCAAAGACAGAGATCGTATTGAAAATTTTACTCGAGTTTTCAAATGTTTTAACAAACTAAGACCCGAAAGTAATCAATGTGGTACCAATTTTGGGCGTAGGAGGATGCTAATCCTTCCTCATGCGTAACCGACTCCCGAACTTGTTTTCTGGATTTCGAAGACCTACATATTTTTCAAAATGGATTTTAAACGTTTTATGGTGATCCAATCACACCAAATAAAATTTTGGTGGCGACTCTCATTTTCCAATTTTAAAATAATTTTCGAAACACGTTTTAAAAATGGTTTTGACACCCCTTACATATGAACTAATGTTTATTATAATATATCAAGGGCCCATATATACTTATTTGTTGTGCATGCATCCAAGTTCAAATCCTTTAGGAGTGATTATTTTTATTTTTAAAACAAATTAAATTGCATATATTATTTTAATTTTTTTTATGTAACAAATTAAAAATCATAATATTTTGAGTTCAAATCTCATATATGAGCTTTGTAAATAGAAGGGGCTTTTTGTAAATTCCCCTCTAAATTGAGACTTGCTTGAAATGTGACACCAATTTAGTAAGAATACGAAATGTTAGGTTAAAATATACTCTAGTCTCTGTACTCTTTTTAAATTTACAATTAGTCCTTTTGTTTTTATTTTTAAGAATTTAATTCTTATACTTTTTCTATTTTAAAATTCAAACACAATTGTTAACAACATTAAATTTCTTCATCTTTAACTAAAAAAAAACACACAATTAACTATCATAATTTGCATTTCTCTCTCTCTATATATATATTTGTGTCATGATATGCTTTTAATATTTTTAATGTAATTTTAAGTACAAAGTTAGGAATTTTGTATCAAAGGGTTAAAAAAGTTTAAAAAATTATTGGAGGGGTCGTAGGCGTAAGTTTTGTATTAAAAAAATGTAGATTAAATTATATATATATTTGTAAAAATTAAAAATACAATTTAATCATTTGAACTAAAAAAAAAGCCAAAACTCTTATTTGTCCTTTGGGTTCGCCCTGTGTAGGCATATAGTGTATAAAACCATCAAATTCAAATTGATTGCACTGCATTAAATAAGTGTTACGATTTGAATTTGAATTAGTTAAATCATACACCAAACATCTGAATGTATTAAACATCGAAATGTTATAAATTCAAAACAAAAATTTAAAAGTAAAGCAAATAATAGATTTTGATATTCGAATTCGAATGTAATTATTAACAAAAGTAAATTCAAATAATGGAGTCTCAAATTCAAATATGAATAAAAAATTTAAATAATGAATATCCGACAATTTATATATATGCATGTAGCAGATAATAAATAAAATATCATATTTGAATTTGCAGAAAACAAATCAAATATCCATGAACATCCATGATTGTGCTGCTAAGTGGATAATGACATAGTTTCTCATTCCAATAATTAGAGCACAATTTTCTCAATAGGGGATTTATTAATTCCTCATACTTTATAAGAAAATATCACTTTAGTCCTCATACTTTTCTAGTTTTCAATTTAGTCTATTTTTCCACCTTTTCACATTCACAATTATTTTCATTGATTTCTGACTCCAAATCAATTAATTCACTCCAAATCAATTAATTCTTTAAGAATTATCTTTATTTATCTCCTTTCAAATTTCTTCAAGTTTTTATTATATTCGATTATTGGAATAATATCACTGGATAAAAAATTTTGGGTGTTACATCTTGAAAGAAACATGTGTCATCATTCAACTACTTGCGAAGTCTAAAAACTCTGTGTATCAAATATTTTACCTTTATCTAATTTAACAAAAGATAAATCTAATACTCATCATTTGCTAATTTTTTTACCCATTTTCTGTTGTGCTCATTGGCAGGCTCGTTCTTAACATTTTTGGGGTCCTAGGCAAAATAATAAAATGGGGTTTTAGGTTATTTAAAATGTGGAGAAAAAATTTTAAGCAGCTTAAAAGTTGATAAAAAAAAATTTGGCATTTAAAAGTTAAAATTTTTTTTAGACCCCTTACAAATTTAAAAAAAAAAACACAATTTTGAACCCTTTTTAGTCTTGGATCCTGAGTGGTTGCACCTCCATATGACCCCCAGGATCGGGCCTGGTCATTAAATGAATGGTTAGCAAAAGGGAAAGTTTCCATCAAAAGAAATTTGATCAAATTCAAAGTTTAAGGTTTTGGGTGTTATCTAAGTTGATGCTTTTAGATAGTACATTGAATCAAATACGCAATTAGAAAAAGAAGAAGAAGAATTTTATAACTTTATAAGAGGAGAATAAAACCCGAACAGTAACGCAACTCGAACTCAGATCACACTTGAGGCGGTGGACACCCTGACTATAAGACCAACACAAAAAGTTTATTAGTAACAAGTTTTTTTGCTTTTTAAGTCATATTGTGAAGCGTTGATGCAGCTAAATCCGGTCTTAATGTGAAACTAATGTAGATTAAAGTACATCTTGATTACTTTCTATAGTTTTATTTCTAGACTTATTTCAACTGCTCATTTAATTTCTCCAATGTATTTGGGACCATTCCAATCCAATAATTTTACTTGAATATGCTCTTTTATTTCTTGTATTATGACCCAAGTTCCCATTTTCTCAAGAGGCTCACTACGTCCAAAGCCAGCATGATGGCTCTAATTGTATGTCAAGTGCTAAAAGAATAGCAGAAGAGAAGCCAACCCAAGTGGGGGCTAGGCCGACGTCGCTGGTTTCTTTATCATCATGTCCCACTATAATGGAAATCCAAAAGGATTTCAGTTACATTTCACTTACAACCCAGGCTCTTCTTGTCCCTTTACCAACCTTTTTCCAAATAAACACCTCCCATCAAACTCTCTTGAAACAAAAATTTCCATTAATGTTGTTTAATTTAGGGTTAATATATACGAAGTTTCGGGGTGTGCAAATTTCGGGTAAAATAGAATTAATTCGGTTAACCGATTGAATTTGGTTAATCAAATTAATTTGATCGAAGGTCGGTTAATAATTTTTTGGAAGTTCGGTCAACGGTTAATTCGATTCGAAACCGGTCGGTTACCCGAATTAACCGAACTTAATAAATAATATTATAATATTCGATTGGGGTCAGTCGGTTCGGTTATTTTTTTGGAAGTTTAAATTAATCGATCGGTTAATTTGGTCAGTTAATTCGATTAATTTGATTAATTTTTTTATAGATTTATTATACTTGTTTTAACTAAAAATAAATATATATATATTTTTTTTTTGGTTAATTCGATCGGTTTCGGTTAATTCGATTAACCAGTCGGTCCGGTATCGAAGATTTCTAAACTTGATAATTTGTATTTATTTGGTACTTAATTTTTTTAGATTTAATTAGTAACTAAACTTGAAAATCATAAATCAACCTTGTACTTTTTTAGGTACCTGACTATCACTGTTAAAATACTTTGACGTGACACTAACAATCAATAGTATGGTGACACTTGTGAGTCTCACATTTTGACACATGACAAAAATAAAAATATTTAAAATTTACAAATATATATATATTTTTTTTATTTATATATTTATTTATTTATTTACTGTCACATGTCTAAATGTGGTCTACCATGTGTCATCATGCTACTGGTCATTAGTGTCATGTCAACATATTTTAACAGTGTTAATCAAGTACCTAAAAAAGGTACCGAGTTGGATTATGATTTTCAAATTTAGGTACCAATTAAGTGTAAAAATAATTTATAAGTAAAAATTGCCAAGTTTAAGTATCTTCATATATATTATTAAAAGTAGTGGTGATCTACTTTAAGAGGTGAAGTTATTGACATTGAGTGTGTTTGGACGAAGAATTTTAAATTTTTTGAGATTTTTAAATTGCTAACATTTTAAAATTCAACAATTAAAAAAGTTTGGATTTGTAATTATTTTGTTTGGATAAATAATTTATTTAGAAAAAAAATTAGGTTAATGGAATTTTAGAAATTTTAAAAAATAATAATCAAAAGAGTAATTATATTAAAAATAAATAATCTAAAAAATATATTCAACATGGATATACTTATAGTTGTAAAAAGGCATAATGACAAAATTAGTTCTTAACGTTTGAGTGTTTGGTCACTTTGACCCTTAAGATTTTTTTTGGCTCACTTTCATGCATAATCTTTGTTTTTTTGCCAAATTGGTCATTTTTAACGGTCTTGCTGACGTGATCGTTAGTTGACTAATGGTGCTAGCGTGGAATTTTTTTTCCATCTAGACAAGTCCACGTATGCAGCTGCTGACGTAACACTATTTTGTCTTATATGTCACATCAGCAAATGATTTTAAAATTATTAAAATTATTTTTTAAAATAAAAAATTATTAAAATTATTTTAAAATTATAATCATCATCCTGTTCTTTCTAAGTTTTTTTTTCCTTTCCCCTTCCCCTTCCCCTTATTTTCTTTCGTTTGGGTTCCTCGATGATTGCAAAGAGTATATCTCAACATTGGTTAGATTGGAAGGACGTGGAGTTGTAGATGAAAAACCATGGGACCTTCTTGAGAAAATATCTAATCTTGAAGCATTGGATTTTCTAACAGTCACATGAAGATTACCATCTTCTTTAATTTCAACTTCAGTTTTTATAGGTTATCGACCATCAAGCAACACGACATCCGAATCAACATGGATAGAAACAATAGAGCATGTTGTGTCGGGAAATTGCTCAAGATAAGCATTTTAGCCGCTTTATATTCAAACAATAAAAGCATCAAAGTGTACCAAATAATACATTGAAGAACAACTATTTGCACCATTAAACTCCCTAAAAATGTCGCCATTCATTCCTCTAAGTAAAAGAATACCCATAAGCAAAGTGTTTGGAAGAGTAGAAAGTGAAAAAGGGTAATGGTCCATTCCAAACAGCCTCTTTTACTAACCTTGGTCCAAACAGCAGGTACTGCAAAAACTATAAGTTTTTGAAGTGTATCAGCAGCTACGAAACGAAAGTTCATAGAATAAGGGTCATTAGAAGCGATGAAGTGAAAAGAAAGGAGAGGGACAACAAAGAGAGTTTGGGTCTTTCGCTCATCCCAAAAATCTGTTTCCCAAACCATTTTGCCCAGAATAAATTAGAGTTCATCAGGGTTAATCTTGGGTAAAACCCATTCTTTTTTGTCGTGTTGAACATCGAGCAACTTATCGGAACAACTACGATAAATGACCACCAAAGAAGGAAAATAAGGGGAAGAGGAAGGGAAAAAACCCCAGAAAGAACAGGATGATGATTATAATTTTAAAATAATTTTAATAATTTTATATTTTAAAAAAATAATTTTAATAATTTTAAAATTATTTGCTGATGTGGCATATAAGACAAAATAATGTCACATCAACAGTTGCATACTTGGACGTACCTAGGTGAGAAAAAAAGTTGTCATGTCAGCACTGTTAGTCAACTAACGGCCACATCAGCAAAACCTTTAAAATGACCAATTTGACCAAAAAAAAAGATTATGTATGAAAGTGAACAAAAAAAAAAACCTTAAGGGCTAAAATGATCAAACATCCAAACGTTATGAGCTAATTTTATCATTATACCTTGTAAAAATTATAAATAATTTTAATAAAATAAAATTTAAAAAATATATATTATAATTAATTAAAAATAATTTTTGAGGTTTAAGTTTTTACCTTACAGTGAGACCATGTGTATTAAATCAAAAGAAATTTTGAGAAATTTTGAAAAACTACCTTTTTAAATGGGATTTGAAAAAGGAATTTGAGCTAATTTTGAAATTCTCCGGTATATTTACCTAAACAAGTAAATTCATATTTAAATTTTTTATTTCTTTACTTGTTTCAAACGATTTAGTCAAAGATCAATCATATTCCTTTATCCGAACCGAACTATCAAAAGATTTTCAATCTAATTTTCTTACCAATCAGTCCAGTCCAATCCCAACAACACTATCAATCAAGTCCAAATAAAAATTTATTTCATTGTCATGCATCAATGATCAATCTCCATCCCTTTAGATGTAAATGAAAAAGTTTAGACACCAATAATAATGGTTAAAGTGAAGGTAGTGATAATGAATGAAACATAAAATGTAGTACAAATGCAGACAAAAGTGGGATGGCTTCCTTTAGATTTGGACGGTTGGTTTGGGGAAGGAAAGCCATACAAAAGCGCACAATCCCTCCTTTTCACTGCTGCCTTAAAACCCGGAACACGTCTGAGTCCTTATCTCCAACACCTACGTCACCCCTCTTTCAACACCCAAATCATGTACAAAATTTGATCCAAAAAAAAAAAAAAATCATGTACAAAATAATTAATTTATAATACAAATATGGGTTCAATTTTGCTTCAGGTCCTTGTACTTTTCATACATTTAGAATTTAGTCCCTTTATTTTTATTTCTGAGAATTTAATCTATTTATTTTTTCAGATTTTAAAATTCAAATTCAATTGTTAATATAGTTATTTTTTTTTAAATTCATGTGTGTAACATTTAATCATATATTCATTTGATAGTCATTTAACAAAAAAAAAAATGTTGTAATGAACTTCAATTTAACAATTAATTTGTATTTTTAAATTTAAAAAGTAGAATAGTTAATTCCTTAAATTAAAATTAAAATATATTAAATGTATAAAGATTTGGAGCATATTTTATCTAAAATATGATATCATATAAAATTATAATAATATTCAAATTTTATATAAATATATAATTATTTTGTTAAGAAATATAAATAGATAATATTTTAAATACAATTACATCTATGTTTTCCACTTTTGCTCGTCAAGCCAAATCATTTGTAGGATTGTAGGGTTAGCATAAACTTAGCACACTCGTGAATTGATATCAGAGACGAAGTTAAAAATATTTTTAGGGGTTGAAATTAAATTGTAATTTTTATGATAGTAAAAATGTAATTTCATTATTTAAATAGCTTATATTTTTATAATTTTTAAAGAATTAAATCATTTTTTTATCATTTTTAAGAGGTAAAGTATAATTTTACCTTTACTAATTTAAAATTTTAAAAATTTTAAAGAATTTAAATAAAAAATTTCTATTTTATGGTGGTATACCCCTCTAATTAAAATTATGTGTATATATTTTGATGAATTAGATAATTGTGGGATGCGAAAGAAACGATAAGATTTGAACTTAGATTTCATACTACATGAGTTTGTTTTTGTAAATATAATTAGTATTTATTACTTATAAATTTTGCCATGTTTTTTTTTATATATCTGATATATTCATGTTATCTTTTAGTGTATTATTTTATGTCATATTTTAATTACATTTTATTAAACAATATCATAAAAGCTTTACTTATTTTTTTTTAATATACTGGTGTGATTACATGATAGTTTCTGTTCATATTTTCTTAACCCTTTGACAACAAATACACACCTTGCACAAACAAGTGCTTGAACCCGAGACTCCTAAGATGAACATCATCCTCTTTTTTACTGGAACCACTCGTTGGATTCAAAAGCTCTAGTTATTTAGTTCAATGGGAACCATTGTAGTAATCAATTAATAAGAGAATAACTATGAGGACTAATGATGAAAAAAAGAAGGCGTTAATCCCTTCGTGATGGGTCCTCATCCTCATTTCTCATCTCGTCTCCATATCTTTAACGATATATCCATTTCTTTCTCCATCACAAGACCTTCGACTAACTTAAGTGTCAAAAAGCATTTTAGAGTACAAGCTCCAGTGCCTTTTATTGGGAATAAATTCGGTTAAACAATAAATAAGTAAAAATAATGAAAGAAATTAAGAAATTAAACACATAAATTTAACGTGAAAAAACTTTTCGAAGAGGATAAAAAATCACGGGTAAAGATAATTTACTATAATGGTAAAATAATTAAGAATACAAAATATAAAGATAAAAATGAAAGCAAATAACCTCAAAACATAAACATAAATTTCTCCAAAAGTGTTATGAGTTTTAATTACTAATGAGTGTATTTTTTAAGGTTGTAAAAGAGTCTATTTATAGGTTAAATTCCTAGGCCGAATAATAATAAAATAATCTAAACTAATTATAGTTTAATTGAAACAAATAAATAGAGTTTAACTAGAAGACTATTTCTTAAATTTGACTAAAATATGAGTCATACTCAATAAATCTCCACCTTGACTCGTATTTCCATAATGTCATCTTTGTCAAAACCCGTTAAAAGCTTATCTTGAACTATGCAGGGAATTAATTGAGTGGAATCTATGCTTAGAAGCTGGAAGACTTTTAGCCTTTGACTTGTGCACTTTCCAATCAAAACTAACTCAAGTCTAATTTTTACAAACACAGTGCCCTAACTTTTCAAAACCTGCATCCAAAAGAAAATCTTTCTTCAACAAAATAGCCATACATTTTTCCCTCCTATGATCAAGTTGTCTCTGCTCCAAATGAGTTGACTTCAACTCCGTAATGGATGAGGGATGTCCGGTTTCAACGGTCACTATAGAACCTGCCATAATATAAAGACTGTCGATTCTTTAATTACCTTTTAACAAAATGAGAGCCCCACGTGATGTCATTGAACTCAATGTTGATTTTGCAACCTTTCGAGTCTAAAATACTCAAAGATATAAGATTCTTTTGTAAATCAGGTACATACCTAACATTTGAGAGTGTCCTAATCATCCAATCATGCATCCTAATTTTAACAGTACCAATACCGATTACCTTACTAGATGAATCGTTTCTCATGCGCACCACTCCACCTTTAACCGAATTGTATATGGAGAACCATTATCTATTGGGACACATGTAGAAAGCACATCTCGAATTTTGAATCCACTCGGACGTAAGCTCAGTTCTTTCGCTTGTTGATACTAATAAGAAATCATCACCGCTTTTGTCGGCCAAATTAGCACAAGCTATATCTTATTTGTTGCTCTCAACAACCCTTTTATTTTGCAGTTTGAAACAATATGCTTTGACGTGACCTAACTTCTTATAATAGCAACACCTTTTGTCTCGATTCTTTGATGCAACCAAAACGGAGTTTTCCTATCTACCTTGCTATCTGAATCAAACTCATTGTCGAGTTTATCTTTGCTCAATAAATGACCTTTCACATCCTCGAATGAGAAATTATCTCTCTCATAAATCATGGTTCCCCTAAAAACCTTGTATGAATGGGGTAAAGAGCACAATAATAGCATAATTTGGTCTTTATCGTTAATCTGAACCTCAACGTTATTTACATCATTTAAAATAGTAATGAATTGACTGATGTGATCTCTAAGAGACTCACATTCGTTCAAGTGAAAAGTAAATAGACATTGTTTCAACACTAAATGATTACCTAGAGACTTAGTCGCATAAACAATTTTTAACTTTTTGCACAAGATAGATGTGGTTTTCTCCATCAATGTCTCCTACAATACCCTATTCGCGAGGCACAATTAGATTACAAACAGGGCTTTTTCATCAAGCTTTTCTCATTCTAACTAATCTAGATTTTTGAACTTTTTCTCGATAACAACTTATTTCAAGCCGATCTGAACTAGAATTGTCATCATCTGAAGTTTCCATAGATTGAAATTTGTGACATCATCGAACGTCTAAATGTCGAACCTTGTTATTGTTATCTCTGAATAAGCTGATCTGCGAAAATTAAATTAGCTCTGATACCATTTATTAAAATGGAACGTCGAAAATGAAAAAATATTGCAAAAAACGAAAAATAGAAAGAACACACAAATTTTACTTTAAAAAATCCTTTCAATGAGGATTAAAAACCACAAGCAAAGATAATTTTACCATAATGACAAAAGAATTAAGAGTGTTGAAGCCCAATTTATCCGAGACCAACAAAATTTAAATTTATTTTAAATTTAAATTTATTTTAGGTTTAAATTTATTTAAATTAAAAAGTCCAAAATTACAAGCCCAAACATAATGTCCAAATACAAGCCCAACTTCAAAATGACCCAAACCTCAACTTAAGCCCAAACATTAAAACTTTATACATGACCCAATTACAAACTCAAATCCTAGCCCAAATGGCCCAAAATTGTATAAGAAGCCTTCCAGATCTGCTACTATTGCTGTTGCCTCCATCCCAGCCAACCGAAGGTTACCACGTCAACATCCACATCATGGCACACGAACCAAGGCACTCGTTCTGAGGTCTGCCACTGTTTGCTACCACCATGTGATACCTACAAAAAGAAGCAAAGAATACAGGCAAAAATAGAGGCAAAGAAATAGAGTTTTGGTGTAATTTTCGGCTATAAAGCCTCATGTTTTTTTTTTGTTTGTGGAGGAGGATTCTTTTGCTTGAACTTTCAAAAAAAAAAACAATCAATACCAAGAAATACAGAAGATACAAAAGAATACATAAAAAAAATCACCAACGAATATTCGAATACGAGCAAGAATTTTCAGAGAAATCTTGAGGTATTATACTTGTTTTGTTTTCTTTCTCATTTATGCATATTTAAATACAAATATATAAAAAAAAAACAGATTTCAAATGAAGGGATAAAAAACCCATTCAAAAATCCTTGAAAAGTTAGGATTTATGCCTGTTGTTTTAATATATATATATATATAATAAGCGTAAAAACAAAATACAAAGGAAATGGATTTGAAACAAAAAGATTCAAACTTTTTTTTTTTTTAAATTCCAAATTTAAAGATCTAGTTCATAAAAAAAAACAAATAAAAAGGGATAAAACAAAAAGCTTTAAGATTTTTATTTCTTATTTTTTGAAATAAAAAAATGAAATGAAAATCTAGTTTTAAAAGAGAAAAAGAAAACCCAAAGATTCAAACTTTACTTTATTTTTCGAAGCTTTGGAGTTTGATTTGGGGTTTTTTGACTTTAGATTTGGAATCGAGGCAAAAAAAGAAGAAAAATGGTGTCTTTGGGGCATTTTTCCGATCACCTCGGTGGACAACGACGATGATGACAATGACGGTCGGTGGTGGCCAACAAAACCATGGTCGAAAGTTACCCCAAAAAAAAGAAAGAGAGAGTTGAGAGAGTTTTTTGTGTTTTTTGAAGAAAAGAGTGTGAAAATGAAAAAAAAAAAAAAAAAAGAACAAAGGTTAGTTATATACGGAGCCAAAACTATGTTGTTGTGGCTTAAGCACTTAAACCTCCAAAACGACGTCGTTTTGGAATAAGATTATGAATCAAATTTTTAAAAAATGGGTACATTTCCCTTTGATCCTTCCACTTTTCTTTAAATTTACAATTAAGTCTTTTTGAATATTTTTAACTTATTTTAAAATTTCCCATTAATTTCATTTCATTTTCAATTTAGTCCTTAAACCTTTTTGAAGCCCAGGAAGCTACCACGTGTCCTTTTTTGGTTTATTTCTGCAATTGGTCCTCCCTTTTCTTTATTTTGTTTCAATTTCATCCTTAATTCAATTTTTGATTTATTTTAAATTTGCCCAGAAATTTTAAATATTTTCAATTCGGTCCTTTCACTTTTGAAAGCTTAAGAAGCTGCCACGTGTCACCTCTTTTAGGATTTATTGCTCAAGAGGTCCCCAAACTTTTCCAAAACTATATTTTGACCCCTAAACTTTTCCAAAATCATATTTTAACCATTATTTTTTCCAAAATTACATTTTAACCTCTTAAACTTTCCTAAAATTACATTTTGACCCTAAAACTTTTTTAAAATTACATTTTATTCCCTAAAATTTTCTAAAATCACATTTAACTCCTAAACTTTTCCAAAATTACATTTTGACCCCTCAAACTTTTCCAAAATCATATTTTTGACCCCTAAACTTTTCAAAATCACATTTTGACCCTCGAACTTCTCTAAAACTTCATTTTCATCCCGAGTTCTTTGAAACTTCGTTTTTGACCCCTTTTGTCTTGTTTCTTTTCTCTTCAATGTTCATACTTGTTTCTTTTCTTTTCAATGTTCATACACAGAATTTAATTATCATTCTTTCGTATTTTGTATTCTATTAATTTTATGTTTAATTCTTGTACATTTATTCATTTGTTTAATTATTTTGTTTCGTGTTATTTTTGCTATTAATTGCCTATTCATATTTTTAGTTTACACGTTCGTTTTCAAAATTATTTTTACATACAAATAAATCTTTAAAACCGAGGCAATATTCTTTTCGTGTGGAACTCTCGAAAAATTATGCCCTAACGTGCTGGGTATGATTTTTCGTAGAATTTGCATAATCGATATCCTTTTATAAATGTTTCACAATGTCTTTCAATTTCGAAATCTTGAGAACGTTATGCCCTGACGTGTCGGACATGACTTCAATTTTCTAAGAAATTCGAAACGCATGGACATTTTTCTCATTAAATTCTATTTTAAAAATTTTGCATTTAAGGATCGTATTTTAAATTTCACTCGAGTTTTCAAACTTTTAACAATTTAGACCCTAAAATAATCGACATGGTACCAATTTTGGGCGCATGAGGTTGTTAATCCTTCCTCATACGTAATCAACTCCCGAACCCGTTTTAAGGTGGCCCAATCACACCGAATGAAAATGATTGGTGGTGATTCCATTTTTGATTTAAAAATTTAAAAGTCAGGACGCGTTTCAAAAACATTTCGACAAAGAGTACAAAATATGGAGATAAAAATTAAACCCCAAAAACTCGAAAAAAAAACTCTAATTTACAGTTTAACTAAAAGATTATTTCTCAAATTTAACTGAAATATGAATCATACTCAATATCTCTAATTTACTTTTTTCTTCGAGGAACTTTAAAGTACTTGAATCCATCTCAAAACTCGATCCATAATTAAAAAAAAAAGTATAAACATTTAGCGCTAGTTGTGATAAACAAGCAAAAATCCTTGTCTCAACCACTCAAAGATCTTTCATGTTATTTTCTGGGATTCGTGCCTATTGTTCTTGTTATTCTTGAGATCATAATTTCACATCCCCCATTGTATTTTAGGTTTCTCCCCATGTTTTGTTTCTTGAAGCTTCAATTTTGTGTTTTTCTTGAAGCTATCTCCACATTTGGATTTCTTGAAACTTACTCCATTTTTTTTTTCTTCAAACCTCGATCTTTGGGTGTCCCAAGGCTTTCCCAACCTATTTAATCTTTATATTTGAGTTTGTTTTTGAAGCTTTCTCCTTTTTGTTTTTTGTTTGTTAAAGCTTCCATCTTTTGAATTTATAAAGCTTCCCAAGAGCATTCACCTTTATATTTGGGTTTCCTAAACCTTCATCAACTTAATTCATTTCCATTTTTGGATTTCTTAAGACTTTCTCTATTTTTTTTTTTGTTCTTCTTTAAAACTTTTCCATTTTTGAATTTGTTAAAGCTCCAAGATTGTTTGAGTTTCTTATAGCTCCCTTCATATCTAGTAAAGGTAAGTAAAACTCGATTCAATTTGAAAAAAAAAAAAAATCAAATTTCGAGTCAATTGAATTGATTAGAATTACTCGAGTCAACTCGAATAAGAATTGTCGGATTTCAAGTTCGAGTTTGAGTCTAGTTGAATTTTTACAATTCAAATAACTCGAATAATTCGAATAATAGATTAGTATAAATACCTTTTTGATCCCTGTCAATTTTGAAAAGGAGCAAATTGGTCTCTCTTAACAAAAATTGCAAAATAATCAAAATAATTTTCAAAAATTGGAAATAATTTTTAAATTTAAAATATTTACAAAAATTCTAAAATTTGTATTTTAAAACAATTATATTTTTTTTTAAATCTAAAAAAATATAAAAAAAATTCAGAATTTAAAAATTTTATGAAATAATAATATTGTAATCTAAATAAGTGATTAATGATTCAAGTTTATCATACTAAATTTTTTTTTTTTTTTTTGCTTTAAAAAAGTTTTCAAATATATATGGTTTCAAATTCATGTGCTCTAACATGGAAATAATTATATTGTAACAAGATTTTAATTTAACATTATTAATTTTTTTAATTTAACTCGAACAATTTCATTCAATTCGACGTAACTCTCACATCTAATTTGAGTTATCCGAAAATTCAAATAAGAAAAAACAAAACTACATTATTCTGATAAAAGTTTACCCATTAGTCTTATTTTTATTCTCGAATCGCCCTACTTTCCCTTTTTCTTTTACTCAAAATTAATCTAAAAACTTGTGCTTCTTATACTAGTTAAAAAAATCAGTCCATGTAAATCCAACATTGAGTATAAATAATAGGATTCGTTAACTCAATTCGACTCAACTTGAAATTTTTTGACTCGATTCGAAAAAATTCAAATTGAGTTCGATTGCTAAAGTAAGATTGTCGTCATCCGAACTTACCACAAATTAAAATCTGTGATGCCATCGAACTTATTAATATCAAACTTTGTTGATGTCATCCCTGAACGGTTGATTGTCGAAATCGATCAAGATCTGATATAAATTTATTGAGGATAAACTTGGTTAAGCAATGAATAAATAAAACAACAAAGAAATTTCAAAGATCGAAAACAATTATTTTACATAGAAAAACCCTCCGAAGAAGATTGAAAATAACGGGCAAAGATAATTTCACTCAAATAGTGAAAACAAAGAGTACAAAAAATAAAGATAAAATTAAATCCCAAAACCCAAAATAAAAACTCTCAAAATATAAACACCAAATTCTCTGAAAAGTTGTAAAAATTAATATCTAAATGTGTAATGAGTTACCTTTCTAGTATGGAAAAACACTATTTATAAACTAAATTCGTAAGTCAAATAATATTAAAATGACCTATATTAATCAAAGTTTAATAGTGTGTTTAATATTGCTTTTTAAAAATATTTTTGAAGCAAAATGAAGACTAAACAAACTACTTTTAGTTGAAAACTTTTTGAAAAAAAAAATGAGAAGCTAAAATTTTTATTTTTTTTTCTCCTAAAAACACTTTTGACACTTAATTACTTTTTCATCTCTCCAACAACATTGTACTTTCTCTTTTTTTTCACTAGTATTTAATTACAAATGTGTTAAAATCATTAATTAAAAATAAAAAAATTGTTTTTAAAATAGTAAAAATATATTAATATCTAATTATAAATATTTAATGGTTATATTTTAAATATTTAAAATATAATTTATATATTTTAATTAAAATTTATATATAATTAATATTTATTGTTTAAAAATATTTAAAATTTATATTTCATATATTAAAATATTAATAAGTTTTAATAAATTATTTTTATATTCTTACTAAAATATAATAATATTAATTAATTTTAACGTTATTTAAATATATATTTATTATTTTATAATCCTCTATTTAAAATTAATATTTTATTTCTCAAAAATACATTCTGATAGTAATACTAAATATTTAAATTTTAAATTAAACTTTTCAAAAATATTTTTTTACCGTATTTTTAAAAATAATACTAAATTAACTTTAAATAAAAACTAAAAATAGAATCTAACTGAAAAAAAAAAAAAAAAAAAAAATCGAAAAACGCGACGCATAACTAAACCGCCTTTGTTTTTAAGCTATCTTTTCTTTTTTATCGTTTTGATTAAAAGGTCCTAATTTATTGCAAGGAAAAGATTCATTATGGTTGGACAGTGGGATTAAAACAAAATCTACATGTAATCAATGAAGGCCTGGACGGTTCTATTTCCATATCTTCATGCTTTTACATGACTTGATAATCATCATTACCCTTTAGTTATAGAAAAATCCTTTAGTGAAAGCTTTGTCTGTCTATTTCTTTGTACTCAGAACATATTCCCACCACTGTGCTCTGTTCTATGTTTAAAGATTTTGATAATTTTGAGATTGTTAGCGATTTAACTCAAACTCCCGTGTTGTAATATAATTGTTCATATTAATTAATATATCTTTGCTGAGACAATTGAAGACAAGATGAATTCTATCATTGTTTCTGTGGTTGAGTGGTGACAACTTCAGGCATTATTTTATTATCATACTCGCTTATTTTGAGAATTGGTATTTTAAAATAAAAAAGTATTGGATTATTTTATTATCACAGTAAATTCCCCACGCTTAATATAACAAAAGTTCCATCGATACAACAAAAGTTTTAGCCTCAGTATCAATAGAACATTATGATACGTTGACGATTGGTTTTGTCACAACTCAAGCACGATATATTTGGAGTGATTGCAAACACTTACTGTGATAATAAAATCAATGTTGAGTGGTCTAAAGCGGTGAGCAAAAATCAACAAAAGAATCGAGCATTCATCAAACTAGAGAGGACGACAACAAAATCATCCCTAAATCACTTGTAATATCAAGATTACATGTATAAGTAAGATTAAAAAACGTGTTACAAGAGCAAACAAAAATTTCTAAAACTGAAGACTTACTAAATAATGAAAAAACAAACAAAAAAAACATTTAGAACTTAAGATAATACAGGTCTAAATCGACTTGTGAAATAATTTATTATTCTGAAATACGCCTAAACATATTAAAAAGTTGACGAAGAGCACACACTTTTAAGAAAAATTATTGGTGGCCAATAGAATTTTAACGTATGATTCGTTATCTATTATCATAATTTGTGAAGACAACAAAAGTATATATAAAATAGATCTACAAAATAAAAAATATATATATATTTATAATGAATAAGAAAAAAAACTAGCGATAATCAACTCAAAAGCTGAGACAGCGGCTGGACAAAAACTACTATAAGATTTCTTATAAAAAGAATTATGAATCTTCAATCAACGTTTACCTACCTATCATTGACGTAGATGGCCAATGTAATTACCATTTTATCAAAGTTCAAATTAAAATTACAATAACAAAAAGAAAAAGAAGAGAGTGGTATTTAAATCTTTTTATTTTAATATATAAAAAGTTATTTTTATTATTTTAAATTGAATTTTAAAATAATAAAAATAACTTTTCTACTTTGTACATTTATATTGTTTTATAAAAAATTATCAGGCATTTTGAAAAAAGAATCACTAAATATTTTTCCAGCCACAAGGCTAGTTTTATCTATTGTATGAGTTTAATGTGACCCACTCGCTTGACAAAGACAAAAATAAATAGAATATAATTTACTAAAAAGACAAAATAAATAAAATATTTTTTATTAGAGACATTGATTAAAGAAGAGATAAAGAAAAAAAAGTGATAGTGTGAAAGAGGCTAATTCATTCAACCAAACAGAGAGCTCGAGAAAGATGAGAGGATAGTTGTTGTGAAGGTAAAGGAGATCGAGTGCAAAGTATGAGTGCTTAGGGTTATTGATGGCAAAGAAGATCATTTTTTCAACGTCATGGAGGGTATTTATAAGAAAAGTATCCTTATTTGGTAGTGAGGACATGACAGATTGTTACAAATGATTATCATTATAAAGTGCATGAAAGACATTCGTGGTGAGGTCCATTCTATTATTTCTTTTGAGGCGGTAAGAGATTGGTATTTTCAGGTGAACCCCAATAATCCTTAAAAAGAGTATTCACACTAAAAAGCGGATGATCGAACCCTAGCAGCAAGTGATTTAATGTTGGATATATTCATGTTACCAGCGGATAGTCCCCACAAGTGATAACTCATTCAAAAGGTTGAGCAGTTGGTGATGATCTAGAGAATGAGAGGAGAGGAACCATTCGCAAACTTCTTCCTAACACTCTCTCGAAGTATTACATGTCCAATCCGAGTAAGGTATAACAAATATAATAAAAGCGTCAAAATTAAAATAGTCGTAAAGTTATCCATATTTTACTTATAATTCTTTAGTGAATAGGTATCAGTGACGAATTCAAAGGGTTAATAGGTACCCGACTTCTATTTAGATCTCTTTATAGCTTATAAAATTTCTATTTAATAATGATAAAAAAAATTTGATTTAATCTTTTAAAAATTATAAATATATAGGTTATTCTAATACTTGTAACCCAAAGATTTTAATGGGTATATAATTATTAAAAATAACAAAAAGAAAGGGAAGACATGTGCATAGGTACATACACTAACAAGAACTCAAAATCAAGTTTGTGCAAAGGAATTGTATTCGGGTAGTATTATATCATCTTTGAAATTTTTAACATGGAATCTTCATTATTATATACATCCTATACCAAATGTCCAATGATTTGATATCAGGGAGGTCCCATTTTGCCATTTCCAACATTATTATGCTGCACATCTCTTTCTTTCTCTTCCTCCAAATTTTTGAGTGAAAGTGGTAGCTATATGTCGTTTCCCCTATTTGCACTGCAACTAATAACGGTCCAGAATCATCTTCAATATATCTTTGAATAAACTCCAAATTTTGATTGTTCGTAATGATTTAAATCTCAGACGTTATTTTTTAAAAGATGATCACATAAAATAATTGAATTAAACTTCGAGCTCATATTGATTCTTTTTTTGTAAAGCTTATTTAAAATAATCATGAATTTCTATATTGTGAGAGCTGGTTTCATTGTTTTTCTGACCATACCAAGTTGCCTGGTGTTGTTGCCTGCTTGTAGGAATCAAGTTATAAGGTGATGTGGTGCAAGAATATTTGGGGTTTTGGGCAAGTTTAACAAAGAGTCTATGTCTTGTTACAGAAGTAAGGCATGTAAAAGTGGGGAACAATTGGGTGGTCTGCAATTAGGTATACATACAAACACATAGTTGATGATGGGTCTTTATCTAATTCTACCATATATGAAACGTTGTCTCCTGTGATTTGCCTCACTAAAATCAACATCCTTGCCTACAGCTGACAATAATTTTGAACCCCTATCTTTAATTAATCACCACCCATTTAGTGTTAACACAGAAAAAAAATAAGTAATTATATTTACATTCAAGTGACAATAATCTTCCCCTAGATGTTGATTTATATATATATTAGAAGTAGGTGTGAACTACGAAGTAAATGAACTAGGTTTATGTCCTGTTGAGGGGGGATCAACTCCCTTATTGAGAGAAGTTTTTAAAGCGTCCTTTGAGACATTAATCCAGACGTCAAACGATAAAAGTATTGTTTCAAGATGTTTATGCTCGGTTTTAGCCTCAAGTTTTTATTTTCCTATTCTGAGGAGAGCTCAAAGAGGTTCGCGACCTTTAAAGGCATGGATTTGAACCCTACCAAAGCCAAAATGATAAAACATTTCCTTGGCAGATCTAGGCATTCACGCTTAAACTCCGTAGACCCCTTTGGACTCTCCTCAAAGTAAGGAAACCAAAACCCTGAGCACAGACACCTCAGGAACAATACCTCTACTTTCAAAATCTGAATCGATATCTCAAAAGACGACGCTTCAAAAACTTATCTTAATAAAAGAGTCGGATTCTCCCTCAACATTTATTTTTTTATCAATGTTATTGAAATATCAAAGCGTCTAAAGGTGTGAATTTAGAGTGAAACTCAGAAGAAAAGTCCATAAAGTAAAAAGAAAAAAAGAAAAAAAAAAGTAGTCCAATTATTTTCTCTTTTATATGCCCTTGTGTACATCACCACTTTCCATATGATTCCACATATGCAATCCATACCATGCACTTTATACATTGAACTCTTGGTTCTTGGATGGACATGGTGAGTGAAAAAGGAGATGGGACTTTTTAACTGTTTGCATATTTATTTCTTTCTATTAATAATTCATTTGTAGAAACTATCAAAAACTTAGTTGGATTAATTCATGCAATTAATTTAAACTATACATTGAAATAAATTATGGTCTCTTTTGTAGCCAAACAGAAGAAGAATAATCCCTCCCACCGCCTCACCCTCTATAAGTCCCTTTATCCATTGCTAGCATCAAGAATCAGTGCTTGGTTTTGGCTTTAACCACGATGGGGTTTGATGATATTTGTAACACCGCCCTAGGTCTCGGCCTAGGCTGCCTTGTCAAGCAAGAAAACATTTTGCGGTTGGATCATCATCAACAGAAGGAGAAGCAATTGTTCCTCAAACATGACCACTTTTCACCATCTCTTCTTTCTCTAGCTCCATCGTACGACACATACGGTATTATTGATGCCCACCAACAACAAGCCTCATCTCTCAGTGCAGCATCTTCATTTTCAAACTCGAGTGTTAAGAGAGAGAGAGATTTAGGTGGTGAAGAGGTAGAATTGGAGAGAGTTTGTTCAAGGGTGAGTGATGAAGACGAAGACGGTAGCCCCAGAAAGAAACTTAGGCTCACCAAACAACAATCTTCCATTTTAGATGACAGATTCAAACAACACAGCACTCTCAGTCCTGTACTCCCCATCTTCCTTATTTTATCTTTATTCTATTTAATGTTTTGTATCTCTAACTTTTGTTCCCTTATGTGTTAGCAGAAACAGAAGCAAGCTTTAGCTGAGGAGCTGAATCTAAGGCCCCGCCAAGTGGAAGTATGGTTCCAAAATAGGAGAGCCAGGTTTTTGTACTGACCATATAGCTTGATATTTCGAAGAATGATTTTTTTATTTTACCTTTATTTGTATGCAGAACAAAGCTTAAACAGACTGAAGTGAACTGTGAGTTACTGAAGAAATGTTATGAAACACTAACGGAAGAGAACAAGAAGTTGCAGAAGGAAGTGGAAGAGCTTAAATCATTGAAAGTAACAGCCCCATGCTATATGCAGGTCGCAGCAACTACCCTCACCATGTGCCCTTCCTGTGAGAGGGTTGACAATGTGGGTGAAAACCCTTCCACCACCCCTTTTACCTTGGGCCAGAAATCTCATTTCATCACTCCCTTCACTCACCCATCTGCAGCTTGCTAGGCCTACTTATTGCGACCATCACACGTATGAACTGAATGTGGAGATTATATATATATATCTATA
The DNA here is from genome assembly GCA_039519145.1 of Kokia cookei. Lineage (NCBI taxonomy): Eukaryota > Viridiplantae > Streptophyta > Magnoliopsida > Malvales > Malvaceae > Kokia > Kokia cookei. Next base: position 8,672,451 of record CM076901.1, on the reverse strand, counting down.
TGTTTCTTGTATAAATTAAATATTAATTTGTACATACTTGGCAAAAACTGAGATGAGTATCGTTGTTCCTCTCTGTTCGGAACTCTTCTTTCTATGTTTTTTATAATAATATTATATCCCAAATTTTGAATTTAACTTTTTTTTAAATATAATATGCTTTATCATTTTCCCTAATATGTTTTTGAAATTTTTATATATTACATTGATTGATTTTGGTTCACGTGATGAAACATAAATTGAATTTTAATTTTGAAATCTCAAAAATAAGGAGATTAATTTTCTGATTTTTTAAAGTATAGGGACTAGAGGCATAGATAGGAATAGTGTAAAAAGAGAAAATTCATCTCCCACGAACTCCTTAGTGGCAAAAGATTACCTTTATCCATGTATCGTTGGAAAGGGAACTCAATTGAAATCCCCCCACATAAAGAAAAACATAAAAGGAAAGCAAGGACGACGACCACTTTTGCTCCTAAATATTTAACAATAAATAAAATTAAGATATGATTAGTGAGTCTATAATTATGGGTTTGAATAATGTATTAATAATTAAACTTTGACTTTGGCCTTCTTCACTTGTCTTTAAACTTGTTACTGTCCAAATAATCATTAATTTGCTTTGGTAATTTGTCTTGGGTCGATGTTTATTTAGCATCACCCTTTTTCATTAATTGAGGATTTTCATGTTCTACGGATATAATGATTGAATTTTTTTTTTTTCATGAATTACAAGAGGAGGGCTCAATAATAACACGACTTGAATCCATATTACAATTTGAGACGATAAACACCTTGACCCAAGAGCGAAGGCAGAAAATTTTTTTAGGGGGACCGAAATTAAATTTAAATTTTTAATAGTATATATCTTTATAATTTTAAAGGATTAAATCAAAATTTATAATTTTATGTGGGTCAAAGTGTACTTTTACCTTTACCAATTTAAAATTTTAAAAAAAATTAAAGGACTTAAACAGCAATTTTCCATTCTAGGTGTGTGAAAATTTTATTGGTTGGCATTCAATCATATATAATATATTATCGTTGTAGATAAATTATCCTTATAGGTGTGTGAAAAATGGCCAAGAATAAAAGTTTGATTGGCAGCCATGTCTCAAAACATCATTAATTAATTTCACCAAAAAAAATCCTCATTAATTAATGGGTAAATTGTACAACTAGTTCGTATCCTTGTTTTGGTCACCTAATTTTGAAATTTTTTAATTTGGATACTAAATTTTGTTTTTGTTTTTGTTTTGGTCACTTAGTATTATATTGATAACGAAAATAATAGCATGACCATTTTATAACCGGTATAATAACACAATTAGTCATCAATACTTACATATTCTATCAACTTGACTCTAATTCTAAATAATTCAATGAAGCTAATACTTCACATTTACAAATTCCATCAGTTTGATCCTCAAACATCCTAAACAAAGCTTTCAGTTTTTAAAATAGAGACATTTCATGTCTATAAATTTGTAAAACCCCAAAAAGAAAAGAAAAAAAATTTCTCCAATTCTACTAAATATGCTAATAAAAAAATTCTTTTGATTCAAGGATTATCATCACATATATGTGTAGTGAAAGTTTTCTTAAAGCGAGGCTTTTAAAAAATCGCATGTTTAATGGAAAGTTTAGTGCCTAAATTTAAAATTTTTAAAATTAGGTTTCCAAAATAAAAATGTGAGCATAATTAGATGATCATTTGTATAATTTACCATTAATTATTTCAAGTGATAAATTGAATTTCAATATTTATATTTACCTTAAGTTCTCCAATGTTTTATTAGAATAAGCTTTTTTTATATTTTTTAATTAATATTAAAAAATTCAAATACAATCTAAAATACATTATCATTTTCAGACGTAAATATGAAAATATGGCACTTCATTTTTATATATAATATTTATAAAAAATTATCACATTATTATCCGACATTAATTGCACTCGAATTCAAATATACAGAACATGGAAATTGTAGTTGTTATAAGATATCGTATGGTTAAAAGTATCATGAAAGCTCATGTACTAAAAATTAGATTGCATTTTACTTTTTCTATTAAAAAATAAATTAATTAATCTTTATATATTAAATCAATGGATAAATTGATATATTTTTTTTAAATAATCATCAAATTCTATTATTAAAAATCGATTCATGTAAATTAACATTAAATACATATGACACGTCACGTGTCATTGCCAAGTTATTCTGTCAATGAAATTTCTAACAGAAATGACCAATTTACGTAAGTACCAAGGGTTGATTGCAAACTAAGATGGGCCGGGACGATAAGGGCCGCCACCCATGTAATGGCCATCCATATAAAGAGCTGCATTTGGTGAATGCAAGCCATCCATCACCATGAATTGCGAGTCTTGAGAAGGTTTCCAGTGGCGTTTCCTTTGATTTATAAACCAATTATTTATCTGTTTTTGGTCCAACCCAGTTGATTCAGCCAATGCCACCTTCTCTGTCTCCTGTACCATTTACCATTCATTTTACCAATCAATGGATAAAAAGAAAAAATCAATTCAATATTCCAATAACATATACATACAGAAGGGTATGGCCATTTGTAATGCAACTCCCACCAAGTAAGCAAATTTTGTCTAGCTTCTTTGGGTAGTTTCCCTTTCTTCTTTTTCTTGGAAAGTTCTTGCTTTAGACTACTTACATAGCCTCTATATTTCCTCAGGAGTTGATTCTTCAGCTCTCGATCTTCGTCTCGAGGGTTAGTTTCGGTTTCTCCATCACCATGGTGATTGCTTTCTTCTTCCTCAGATGAACCAAAACCTTCACACTTCTCATCTGTTATGTTCAACAACACCATTAATATGTATTCACAGAATCAGTCATTCGACGTGAGTCTCAGATACGAATGTCCCTAACACTTGTATGAGCTGAACATGAATACCTAGAAAAAGATAAAAAGTCCAAGCAGTAGAGAGATGGCACATGTAAAGCCACAAATAGCTAAAGTCGTAAAGACTGTTGGCCGTAGTGGAAATAAGGTGAAGGAAAATTGAATGCATTTGCCTATACAATTCAGTGAAAGTTGACCGATTAAGATTATAGCTTTATAAGCTCACCAAAGTGAAACTGTGTCCAGGACAACCACAACAGTGAAGCTAATAATACCACCAAAATTTTCAAAACTAGTGTTTAATGCATTCTTTAACAAGAATATAAGATAAAATCATCCATGGTCCGACGATATAACCCTTTATGAAACTCTCAAGACAAGCATCTTTGCCATAGCCATAGCCATAGCCATAGCCATAGCCATAGCCATAGCCATAGCTGTTAGTATGAGGTAGCACTATCTCTCCAGCTACGTATTTATGAACAATAAGAATGGCTTTGTTTGGTCAGAGATGGTTTAGAATATAAAACAAAAAGGGAAGACATAAAAGAAGCCAACGTGGGAATTTTTTATTTTATTTTTTCATCATTATTGTTTACATTACACCAACTATAGCATAAACCCAATAATGTTTTTGTCTTTCTTCTTCTTTTCAAATATTAGTTTGATTTGCAATTTGCAATCAAATTTATTACTATAGACACGTGATTAGCTAGGGTTTCTCTTCACTGTTGGGTCTTCATTAGAAAAGATAAAAGTATACCAGAATTGAAGATCTGCACTAGGCCATTGCCGAGCCTGTTAAGTTGAGCTTCGGTCCTCCTAGTGAAATCCAATGCTTCTTGCATTGGCCTCATCATTTCATCTCGATATTTGACCAACATGCCATAATAAGCTTCCTGTATTAAATAAATGCACCCACAATGTTAGCCAAAGACAACAAAGTTTATGACAAAGCAAATGTTAAAATATTACCATAAACTGATCAAGTTCCGGATCTTTTATGGTGTCTCTTGTCGATGACACTGCAGATCGCCGCCTTGCCTCAAACTCTTGTTGAGCCGCTGCTAGCCGGGCTGCTACTTCAGGCGGAGCTCCTACCTGTATGACATTGACAAGCATTATATATAAATACAACATTGTATATACTTTTATGGGCAATTTACCTTTTGGCAATCCATGTAAGCTTCAAAGAGATTAGAGCAGTGAGGATGAGCAATGATCTTGGCTTTCATATCTTCCACATCTTGTTGGTCTCTCAATAAGTGAAGTTTTGGGGTATTTTGTGAGGTGTTGGTTTCAGTTGCTCCAACTGGAGATGCATACAAGAAATTTCCCTTTGGGATTCTGTTCCCGTTTACTTGATTATATTCTTCCATTTTTATTTCTTCTTTTTCAACAAAAATTTTCTCGGAAACCAAACAAGGAAAACGTAAAAACCTAAAGGAATGGAAACTCTAAAGACCTACTCATTTACTGCAGGAAAAAAATTCCCATTTTCATATGAGATGGAGTAAATTAACTTGAACTTTGGGTTAAATGGGAAAATATTGAAAATCTTTGAAGTTTTATGTCAAGCAGGCCTTGAAGTAAAATTGCACCAAGACTTGTACATGTTAAGAGAATATTTGAAAAAAACGATACCCGAAAACTAAAATCCGAAAAAAGAAACAAGACTTACACTGAGATTATCTGGAAAAGAAGTTGAAGATGAATGGAAAAGGAAAGGAAAAAAAGGGTAAGCTTAAACCAGAACCGGCAAGCGACTGCGTGACTTTGGGTCGTTGACAAGACGTTCATTTGTTGAAAGAAAAGAAAATGGAAATTATTAAAGGTAAATGAAGACTAAAAGATAAGGCTATTGAATCTATTTATTTTATTTTATTTTTCTTTTCTTTTCTTTTATTTCTGTCTCTCTGATCTCCTTTATTGTATTTATCAATGCATGTCCTTCACATGGACGTACCAAAATTTTCACGTTTTATTTTTATACTTTTGTTAGGTTGGAAAAGATAATTATTCGATAAAGAAATACTTTAATTTTACAGTGATGTTAAAATATTTATAAGTATTTTTAATTGCAACAAAATCATTGATGTAACATCCAGATTCAGCCCAAAAATTTTGATCGAATCTAGAAGTGTCACGCTATTTTAATTTGTTTCATTATTCTAAGTGATTATTTTATCTTGGAGAATGAAAATTTTATTCTTAACTCTTGATTCAAGATTTTTTTTTTTTATAGAACTTAAACGACAAAATAAAAGTTTTATATTCTTTTATTAACAATTTATGTATTGAATTCCATTCCGTTGGGAACTAATAATTGAATCTATCTATAAAGATTTTGGATTTTCTATTAATGATCAAATTATATTTGGTCTTGTTTTTATTTTTTCAATCATTTTAAATATTGAATTTTTTATTATTTAAATCGTGTAGATGATATTATGACTCATTATTCAATACTTATGTATCAAATAATAATTGGTAAAATTATCATTTGAAATTTTGAATTTCTCATCTTTTTTTCTTTTAGCCTCATTATTCGACCTAACAAACACTAATTTTTTGGGTAAGCAACATTCATTGTTACTAAACTATTAATGTGTTTATGATTTGGTTACTCCATTTCAAAAAGTTTTAAAATGGCCATTTAACTATTCTAAAATTTTCATTGAAGTCACTGAACTGTTAAGATCATTGGTGTATGACCTCTTTTAGGAATGAGCAAAACTTGATTCGATTCGAAAAAATCGAAAAAAATTTCAAATATCAAGTTATTCGAATTATTTGAGTCAACTCGAATAACTCGATTCGAGTTTTGAGTTCGAGCTGAGTTGAATTTCACAATTCAAATAACTTGAATAACATATTGGTGTAAACACTCTTTTGGTCCATATCAACTTTGAAAATAAGCAAATTGGTCTCTCCCACAACAAAAATTACAAAACAATCAAAATAATTTCCAAAAATTTAAAATATTTATAAAAAATTTAAAAAATCTAAATATATATAAAGTTAAAATTTTAAAAAATTTCTAAAATAATAATTTTGGGACCTAATTAACGATTCAAAGGTATCATACTCGAGTGTTTTTTTTTTTTGCTTTGAAAAAAATTTCAAATATTTATCGTTTCAAATTTATGTGCTATAATATGGAATTAATTATACTATAACAAAATTTTTGTTTGACATGTTTAATTTTTTTAAATTTAACTCGAACAATTTCACTCTATTCAACTCGACTCGAATTTCATTTCACTCAACTCAATTCGAAAAAAATTCAAATTGAGTTAAGATGATAAAATAGGATTCGTGAACTCGATTAACTTGAAATTTTTTCACTCGATTCAACTGAACACTTAGCCCTAACCTCGTCTACTCACACTATTTGCACTAATTGAAAGCTGTCATTCTCATTCTCTTCTACAATTCATTTTTTTTCATGAAATAAATTTGAATGTCAAAAATTTGCGAGCCAAAATTTAAGCAACTTTCTTCTCCAATCTTCAACACTAACTGTCAATATCAACTTGGATTTAAGGTGCATTCTTCTACTTGTCAATGGATATTGATCCACCATATTGATTATTAAATTGTCGATTGGAGCTTACTTGCCAAACTTAAAAAAAAAAAAACTTAACAACCTACTAATTTAAATAAAAACTTTTGAATATACTGGTGTGATTACATGGTAGTATCTGTTCATATTTTCTTAACCCTTTGATAAGACACACATCTTACATACATAGATGCTCGAACCCAAGATTCCTAAGATGAACAACATCTTTTTTTTCACTAAATACACTTGTTGAGTTGAAATTCATTTATTTTTTAAATTAACTTTTATCCTCCTCCCTGCTGCTTAGCATTTAATTCGATGTTGGCAACAAAGCTAAAGTGAAGACAACTATCCTTTTTGCTTTATTTAATTACTTAAAAAGGTAAAATAATTTTTTTAGCCCTCCAACTTTATAAAAAAAAAAAGTCATTTTAGCTCTTTATTTATTTATTTTTATCTTTTTAACCTTTGAACATTCTTTTTTTTTTCAAATCACCCCAAAATAGATGGAAAAGTTTAATTTTTTAATTTTTGTACTTTTTAATATTTTTAATGATTTTTAATTTTTTAAAACAGTGTTTATATATTTTTTAAATGTTTAAATTTTAAAAAATTAATTAAATGTTGATATGTCATCCACGTGACAATCCAGTTAAAAAAACATTAATTTTTTTCTTTCATTTTGAAGTAATTTAACAAAATAAATAAATTCAAGGACTAAAAAAAAGAAAATTAAATGAAGGGTTAAAATAATTTTTTTATAAAGTTGGAAGGTCAAAAAAATCATTAATCCTTACTTAAATATATTCAACCTTTATGTCTATTAATGAAGCTAATTAATATTCGTTCTTAAGAAAAGAGGATTAAAGGTAAATTAACTTTAATAAAAGTCTTTTTTTTTTCTTGAGAATGAAGTACTTGGATTCGTGAATCCCGTGTGTTGTTTTGAAAATCAAGGGTGTTTATTAATTCAAGTGTGGTTTGGATTTAAGTCGTGTTAGTCGCGTTAATGTTAGGATTTTACTCTCTCTTTATAATTCATCAAAAAAATCTAAACATGATTATAATCAATAATTTAACATTATCAAGGGAAGACTCTTGCTCAATGTTTTCGATATAAGTAAATTTATTCAAGGATCAAATTATCTGTTTAAACCTAAAGTTTAATTTAATATTTAAAAATGTTTGGATCAAATATTAAATTTAAAAAATAGACTTAAATAAAAAAATTAAATTTAATTAAAATTTAATTCACCTTGAATTCTAACATTTATGATTCGAATCTTTTTTTTTTTGAATTTTTTTACTATTAAGTAATTTACATTAAATAAAATGATAATTAAATCTATATATATAATAATGTAAATATTAAAAACAATGTTAAGTTATTTATATTTAAAACTTTAATTAAAAAACATATAAAATTATTAAACATTATATTAAAAATAACATTAATTAATGTTTAAAATTTTCTTAAAAAATATGAGAAGGTATAAAATAAATTTAGATTAATTAATTATAAATATAGGGGAACTGAGAACCATTACAAGTATAATGATTTTTTTGACTCTCTAATTTAAAAAAAAATTATTTTAGCCTTCCATTTAGTTTTTCATTTTTTTTAGTTTTTGAATTTGTATTTTTTTTTTCAAATCACCTTAAAATGAATGGAAAAATTAATATTTGTTAAATTGATTGATGTGACATATACGTGAATGATATGTCAGTATTTAATTAATTTTTTAAAATTTTAAAATATTAAAAAATATTTTTTAATGATTTTTTATTTTTAAAAATATTTTTTTTAATTTTAAATTTAAAAAAATAATTAAATGTTGACATGTCATCCTTGTGACAATCCACATGTATACCACATTGACAAATTTAAGGAAATGTTAATTTTTTTTCATTCATTTTGAAATGATTTAACAAAAATATAAATTTAAAATTTAAAAAAATTAAAAATTAAATAAAAAACTAAAATAATTTTTTTATAAAATCGGAATAACAAAAAGTTATTATACCAAAATTAAATACCCATATTTAAAATTGACGGAATTTGAAAAAACATATATTATATTAATATCGTATAATAATTTGGCTCCCAATTGACCGATTACCCTCGGGTTAGAAATTCTACTATTATGCACACTAATTTTTCTATTAAAATTAGGGAAATCTTTTTCCTGGAATTTTTTTAAATTCATACCTACATGTTTTATTTTTACTTTTTACCATTTATTAATCGTATAGACTATTTACTCATAAAATCAATTCAATTATGAATTTTTTTTCACTTTGTAACTTTTTTTTTATTAACTTCCATTTAATTAATATGTGACGTATCATGTGTACTCATGTTGATGTATAGAGATCAACTTTTATTAATAGAATTGGATAAAATATTTAACAAAGCGATCAGTTTGCTTTTTTATCTAATATCCAGAGATTAATTTACCCATATTTTAAATAAAAAAAATAAAATATAATCCGACTTCTAATACAGATAACTTTATAACAAACTTTACCCAATTATGTATATATTTTGTTCTTTTTAGAAAAGATGATGAAATTTTGAAGGAATACAAAAATTTCACGCATGAAAGAAAAGAAACCGTAAATGTTGAAAAAAATATGATTGGATCTAACTGTAATGATATTATTGGTAAACCATAAGTTTCTTACCAAAGAAAAAGGAATGGAGAATCTACACCTGATTTTCCCATTTAACTATTTTTGTCCCATTACGCATATATATTTTCTTTTATTACAATTAGTATGTTGATTGAAAATATATATATAATGATGTAAATCAATTTTAAATATAAAATATTCATGCATAAATCGATGTATAATGTTTCGATCAAAAATATTATTTATTATTATTTTGGTAAAAGTTAAAAATTTTATTTTATTTGAAAATGAAAATGACGAATCAACAAATTAAAATAAGAATTTAATAATATTAAATTTTAAAAATAAAAATATAAAAATTTAAATTTAAATTTGTAAAAAATAATGACATATTTTAGCCAAAATTTGTTCAAAGTTAGGCAAATTTTCTTCTTCTTTTGGGGGAGACAAAGTTAGGCAATTATACCTGTAAAACACAAAAAACTGGGGTCCTCAAGTGAAAGAGACGAGACATAGAGGTAAGACAAACTTACTATTACCTGAAAATAAACAATAAATAACCCTGAAAATTACACTACCAAAACAACAGTGCTCAACGCACTTGTCTTGTGTTGTACCAATTTGGTATTACAATCCTATTTTCAATATCACTTTTGTGTTATTTCTTTATTATGCAATATCATGTCTTTACTTATTTTGTTTCTCCCTGTAATATTATTACTTAATTTTAATTTTTTTTTAAGTTTTTCACTTTGAAATATTACCATCGAATTTTTTACTATGGATCAATCCAAGTTGGCGCAGTTGTGTGTTAAGAGGCAGTGTTTTGTATGGTAGGCTCCCATTTCTGAGGCGTCGGGTTTGGAGAGAGGCGCCCGGAAACAGCGCGGGAGCTGTTTCCCTATGGACCCGACATCATCACTCCCCTGCTCTCCAACACTGCAACAGTGCTTTTGGTTCTCTAGTTGTTTTGCCCCCACCACCATTTCCGTCCCTGCTTTTTTTTATTTAGGCGTAATGGAGGAACCCAAGCTAATGTGCACTTGGGGGAAGTAACCCATTAACCTACACTACCACACCCATGTGGAAAATGGGTCCATGTATTTATGAGTGGGATCAGGCTGTGTTCTTTGCCTCCTTTAACCATCAAGAACTTTAGTGGTTAATGGCACCCTTCTTTTTTTTTAAATTTTTTTAATCATGTATTATCTTTTTTATTTATTAACCATACCTAAAATTCTATACTATTTAATTATCGGATATGTTGATATATGGATCAAATAAGGGTAAACGTTCAACTGAATGAAATGAAAAAATTTTGAGTTAATCGAGTTAACTCGATTTAAATATTTTCATTCAAATTAAATTTTCTTTTCGAATCGAATCGAATTTTACTAATTTTTAAAAGAAAAAAAGGTGATTCACAAGGTGGGGATTCGTCGGAAATGGTATGATCTATTTATATGTATATCAACACCATATATGATGTGTTGGTGTGTCAAGTATCTACTCTAATTCAAGGGAATTATTTAAAATCTATTTTTTAATAAATTAATGAATAATAATATTTTATATGAAATGTTTAAATAAAATAATTAAAAGTAAGGTGTATAAGACTACTTATAAAAAAAAAGTGTTTAAGAATTGAATTTAAGTCTAAAGAGATCTATTTATAAACACTTCACCACTTAACTCATAATTGGATTGTTAATTAATTTTTTGTAATTATTTTTAATATTATATTTTTATTTTATTCACATAGTAGTGTAATAAAAATCTAATTATAAATAAATTGTCTAATTAAATTGGTGTCAAGAATTAATCGAATTGTTTTGACTTTGAATGGAGCGATGATTAAAACTCTTGTTCAACACCTGTTTAGCACAAATTTAAACCGTATTACCCTGATCCTCTATCTCTAATATTATATATATATATATATATATAAAAGAATTAATCAGATATTAAATCAATTAAGAAAATACACATAAACAAAATTTATATAACAAAAAAATATATTAGTAATGTTATAAAAATAATTTAATTTTTAAAAAAAAAATAAAAATTACTCTCCTAAGTTAAAATCTCATTTATAAAATTATTTACATTTTTTATCTTAGCAATAGTTAATATTTTTTTAAAAGAATTGCTTAACTATATAGTAAGAAATGAACAGTAGCTGCGATCATTATAGTTTTAAAATTATAGTGTGATTTAAAGTAGGGTGTTTAAAAGTTGAGGTGAATTAATACTCAAATCAAATTATTATTAATTGAATTAATTAAAATAATAAAAATTTTAATCATTAATCAAAATAAATTATTACTAGTTGTGTTAATTATTTTTGTTGTTCCGATTTTATTTTATTATTATAATTCATCAAAAAAACAATTTGATCAATTTCTTTTTTTTTTTATCATTTTGGTGATGCACTTTTAAAGTTTAGTCAAATTATTTACATTTATGAAAAAATTAACTAGATCATTGAAATTTTAATAATATTGATATGACTACTCATGTGGCAATCCACGTATATTTCATAAAAAACTAAAAAAATTAAAATTTCAACAAGTTTAAGAAAAATTTCACAATTTTTTTTTAGAAAAATTATCCATATTACTAGTAAAGTACACAATGAAATTCGCGTTGCCTATTATGTCAATGACATTAAAATTTTATCAGTTCAGTCAATTTTTTATTTTAAAAAAACAATTTGACTAAAATTTAAAAATTAAAACCAAAGTGATTCAAAAAAAAAAAATTAAGACCAAAATAATAAAAATGAGTAAACAATAAGGACTAAATTAATGTTTTATCCATTTCTTTTTGATGTAGTTGATAAGCACAAGCTTAGGGTTTGTAGTGAGAATGAATGGATGATTGGTGAAAGATAGATGTGAAATGGTTTCTAGAAAGGTTATCTATGCTGGAAAATTGATAGCAACTTGCCATTGACCAAGGACTTCTAGATAGCTTGACATTAAGAGGCATAGACTTTGGACCATACACATTTGATTTTTCACACATTAGTTTATTTTTTTTCTTAATATAGTTAGAGTTGCCTAATCTTTTACATATGCATGTATGTTCCATTAATACAATTTTTTTTTTGAATTATAAAAGGAGGATAAAATTCTAACAATAATATTTAAACTTAAATCATACCTGAAACGATAAATATTTGAACCATCAAATCAACACATAAAATTTTAATTTTTTTTTCTTTCTAAAAACAAAGCACAAAATATATATTAATTGCTTGGCTTGAAGAATAATATTATTTATCATTTCCAAAGCTGACACCCAACCTAATTTAAAGTTAGAACATAGCATATAATATACCATATCAGCATAGGATCTATTCATGTGCATGCCATTTGAAAATAACATTAATTAACTTACAACTTGGTGCTTCCATGCTTTTGGTATTTAATATTCTTGTGTGATAAAATACAGGGACAGAGATATATGTATAAAATGTTAGTTAAAACATTGCATTATACTAATTATAAAAATATGCTAATTTTTTAATACCAATTATTAATATAATAGTTTATCCAACCATGGATTAAGTGGTAAATGAGTTGTATTTAAGTTATTAATTTACATTAATATTAAATTCAATTTTTGCAAAAGTTTTAAAAATGGGCTGTGATGAAACTAATTAGGTCACTCGTCCACGGTTCAATTGATGCGCTCAATTTGGTAAAATAAATTATTAAAAAATTATAAAATAAAATATTAAAAATTCGATTCAATCGATTCAAAACCTCTTTTCAAACTAGTATCCCGACAGATTCTCGATCCAATCGATCAATTTGGTCTAGTTCAAACAACTTGAATTTTTTAATAAATCCTACACTTATCACCTTATAAAAAAAATATATATATATATGATATTTTAAATACAACTGTAATACATCGAAATAATAAAATAATACAATTGAACTTTAACTCAATTGATACTGTTATTATTATAACAACGACGAGAATGTGAATTTGAGCGAAAAGTTGGAGGGCATTATGAATAGAAATAGGAATTTATCAAAGATTAGGTCAAAGGTTCTTGATCCAACTAGAATGTCCAATTTTAATTAAATAAATTGTTACAAAAATTCATAAAAATAAAAAATATATAAACTTTAATCTAACCACTAATTATCCATTTTTTCTAATCTAATTTAATTGATTCATATAAGTTCATAAGTCAATCGTTTAATTTGTATTGCTTCGCATAGGTATATCAATGTTAATAGATTTTTGCCAACACCATTTTAATCCAATAATAAAAGCATTATGTTGTAAGAGTAAAAATTAGATTCAATCATTAATAATTTCATTCCCTTCTTTCAATTATAAAAAAAATATCAATCGATTTTTGATCTGATCAATCTAGCCCAAGAGTAAGAATTAAAATAGATGGTTTAAGAATTAAAAAATGAAAAAAAATTGGTAATTAAAAAATAGCCGTCCGAATTGAAAACGAGGCTTTAAAATTTGAAGACAACAAATTCCAAAGATTAGACGTGTTAATTTCTGTCTCCTTCTAGAAGTAAAAACATGATTGAAGCACCAAACAAATCTACTAAGCACTAAATTTATAGGATGTCGATTTTACCCTCACCCTATCACCCGATGGAAACAAATTTATCCCGTAATGAAACAATAAAATCAAGGGCAATATATTAAAATGAAAGAGAGGGGACCAGCGGGTCGGCCCATTTAGCTAACAAACCCGTAACTTCAAAAACTGCCCGGCCACACCATCTTCATTGCCCCCCCTCTTCACTCTTTCAAATCCTGGCTAGCGTATTCTGACTCCCTCCATTTTCTCAGTATATAAATCCAACAGAAAAATCTCGCTTAATACAACACTTTGAGATCGTTTCTTTATTACCTTAGCTCTGCTTTTAAGCTTCGAAATGGCGGATATGGAGGGAGATTGTAGAGGAGTACCGGAGAAGGAAGTTGATGTTGCTGAAGAGATCAAGGTTAGGGAAGACAATAATAATAGCAACAACATGCTGAATCAGCGGGAGAGAAAGAAGAAGAAGAAGAACAACAAGAAGCATAGAATATCATTGCGTTTGCCGAGATTTGGATGCTTGAGAACGGAATCCCACGAGAACGGAGGTGTCGATATGGAAGTCCAGTTTCCGGGAGAGCGTAACGATCCTACACATCTAGTTATCATGGTTAATGGAATCATTGGAAGGTTAATCTCGGTTTTAATTGTTTTTTTATTAATGTTATTTATGTGTTTCGAACTGCTTGATTGATTTTTGGATTGGTATCTTTGCAGTGCTCAGAATTGGAGATTTGCAGCGAAGCAGTTTTTAAAGACGTATCCTGAGAATGTTGTTGTTCATTGTGAGTTCTTCGGTACTCCATTTTTTTATATGTATTAGCTGTGATTATGCTAAATGCTAATTAGTTTCAAGTTAATGATTTAATCATCTCACCCTTTTCTTCTTACAAAGTTATTTTTTTTGAACTGTTTCATAGTTCATCTCTAATATAATTTCATAAGTAGTCTGTAAGTAATTTGGAGTCTTATACTCCAATGCTGCTGAATTAATTTAACCTGGGTTAGACTTTAGATCTATCCGAAGTTATAAGTAGATAAGTCTCACCAATGACTGATCCAGGATTCAAATTTTGATTGTTATTCATCAAATTGTATTATTTTCTTAATTAATACTTTGCTGGATTATACCGTCCTAATTAATTGGTGAAGTGAACGCAAGACCCATTCACTAAATGAATATTCGTGATAATGATATTGTTGATGAATTTCATGGTGAAATAAATACTGAATGGTTAATGACTTAATGCGCAATGCAGGCAGTGAGCGCAATTCTTCAACTTTGACATTTGATGGTGTCGATGTCATGGGCGACAGATTAGCAGAGGAGGTATGTTTGCTATGAATTTTATTTATCTTCAACAACGTTCATTATTCATGATTGCAACTCAGATTATTTTCCAATTTTGCTAACTGCTGCTTACTGTTGATATGTTATTGTTCTGTAGTTTGATACTGTCTGTACTTCCATTTTTACCATATATATATATTTGACAGAAACCATTTATATTAATTTAAGTTTACCTTTTTCAGGTTAAACATGTCATAAGCCGTCATCCAAGTGTTCAGAAGATTTCTTTCGTTGGTCATTCATTAGGTGGCCTTGTAGCAAGGTATGCCATTGCACGGCTTTATGAACAAGACTTAACTCAAGAAACTTCTCAAACAAATGGAGATTGTGGAACTGACCATTTGGGAGATAAAGATTTATGTCCTGAAGGGCAATTAAAACGGAAAATTGCTGGACTTGAGCCCATGAATTTCATTACATTTGCAAGTCCCCACCTTGGTTCTCTGTGGCATAAACAGGTAGTTCATTCATTCTCCAAGAATTATTGGATAGATTTCTTTTCCTCACTATTTGATGATGAAATGCATTTTTGAAGTTTAGTCTTCAATTAAGTTCTGATTGAGACTACTGATTCATCTTCTGTGCAGGTATGCAATAGAATGCAATTGAGTGATAACGTTGAAGAATGAAATCTTTGACCATTGAATATCTGTTAACACTTTTTACATTACAGGTTGGTAATTGTATTCTTGTCATGGCTTTGCATTATTCAGGTTCCATTGTTCTGTGGCTCCCGTGCACTTGAAAAATTTGCTGCTCGAATATCATGGTTGCTTGGTAGAACTGGAAAACATTTGTTTTTGACTGATGGAAAGGATGGAAAACCACCACTTCTTCTCCAGATGGTCAGAGATTGTGAAGATCTTAAATTTATGTGAGTTTTTGCAAGATTCCTTTGTTATTTTAAAGCATGTGACAGCGGATAGTAAATTACAGGCTCATAGTTGTATTTTTTCTTTAAATGTAGTTCTGCTCTGCGGTCCTTCAGGCGTCGTGTTGCGTATGCAAATGCAAGCTTCGACCGTATCCTTTTATTATATCAGTTGATTCTGCATTTATGTTTTCTCTGCATTACCAATTCTTCAGGGAAGATTTATTAATTGAACTACATGTTTTAGGCTCTAGGACATGACCTATTCTCATCGAACTATTCTGCCTGTCTAAGAACTTGACTCTTTTCTTAGATATTGTTGGGTGGAGTACCTCTTCCTTACGGCGACGAAATGAACTTCCTAAGGTAACCATCAAGCATATTCGTGGAAGCTTTTAATTGTATAATCTGCTGTGAACCTAATGCCAACTTGGATTTCTGTCCATATCAGATCAAGCATCTTCCAAGAGGTGACAGATACCCACATGTCATTAATGTGGAGCCAGCAAAAACAGCCACCCTTGATGAAACCCCCACTGAGGCCAAAATCAATGGAGATGAGAAGATAAACATGGAAGGTTTGCTTATTATTTATATTTTAAAATTAGTAATCAAATAACTTTCTATAAAATTTCCTTTGTTATTTTTGGTTGGTGGCATTTTTCACTTCACTAGAATTGGTTTGTAATATTTCCTAGTAGTCACAGAGAGTTCTAGCAGATGTAAAAGATCAAACAACAGCATAAAAACAACACTTTTCCCAATTTCACTCGGCAATGCTTATGGAATTGTTAGTGAACAGGTAGCTAGGATGGCATTAACTTCGAGTCAATAAAGAAATTGGATTTAGATTTCAAATTTGTTTTTATCCTGGAGTAGCAAAATGTTTTCCTTTAAAATATCAGACTTTGTATTCATTTTCAATTAGGATTAGCAAAGTATATCATGATATCATCATAGAAATTTCAATACCTTTTAATATCTAGACTGCTCCATTCTAGTGGCAGATAGGGCTATCTAGGTTATAGCTAATCTTTGAAGTCAACAAATGTAATATCCAAAATTCTGGATAGGAGTTGTCAATAATTCAATGGTGAGAGTTATTCTTTTAACCTATGGTGTTTGGACTTTGGTGTGGGTGTCTAATACGGGTATGTGTTCAATACAAGTATGTATTTAGAGGGTCATATCCCCATAACATGAGTGTCAGACACAAATGCTTCAAGGAAAATAAAGAGTCTGAGTAACATAGCTGAAATTCAGGGTCTTTGACGATAATGACTGTTTGCTTTCCTCTTCTGCAGTGGTTCACATATAAGATAATTGCTAAATTGTGAAACATATGCATTTGTGTAATCTTTTCCCTTGATTTGGTGTATTGTGGTTAACCATTGGACATACAAACATTTGTTAATGGAAAAAGGGGAAGGAATTTTCTCGAGATGACAATATTTAGTTGTTGGGAGCTAAGTCATCCATTACATGTTTAAAGATGAAAGCCGAGGATGCTAGTTGAGTATCTAGTTATTATCCAGTGGCTAAAATTCCACTTGTGTTTATCAATATTACAGAGGAAATGATCAGAGGCTTAACAAAACTCAGCTGGGAGCGGGTTGATGTTTACTTCAAAGGAAGCCGTCAAAGGATTCTTGCACATAGTACCATTCAGGCAAGTTATTCTTTACAAACTCATCGTCCTGCGGGTAGAATTAGCTGTCTTTCTATATATCTATTAAAAAAATCAAATTGAAATCAAACGGTTAGTTTAGCATTGCTTCTAAGAATCACTTATGAGAAAAAAAACGTTTTTGAGATAAAAAAATTACTAAACAAAAGTGTTTTTGTGACAAAATATAATTTTTTTTTTTTGCAAAAAGCACGTTTTTAACCAAAAATAGAATCAACAAATTTTAATTTTTGCTCAAAAGTGCTTTTTGGTCCAAAAGCAGAGAAGTAATACTAAACTAGCTTAAATACTATAAATAACTTGACTAACCTTAATCCAATTCCCTTGGCTCGGATTAGTTCAAGTTATCTTTCTCAAATTTAAAAACTACTATATCATTTTATGTAAAATTTTTAAGTTTATCCAATTTAGAAATACAGTATATTTTTATATTATAAAAACTAAATATTTATATAGAATTGGGTTAAAATAAGTACCCTCTTTTAACTTAGGATCAGATAATCTGTCCAAACAAAAGTTAAACTTAATCTGAACGAAACTGAACCAAATTTAATAATAAAAAATTAAACAAATCTAACAAATCAGTATGTTTCAAATAGATTTTATTTCCAACCTTACTTCAACCCATTTTGCATTCACGGGGTACCTCCCTGAAAGTGTCTGACAGAGTGGTACTATTTTATCACCATCTGGCTTTTCAGGTTAAAAGCTACAGGGTTAATTCGGATGGAGCTGATGTAGTCCAACATATGATTGACAATTTTCTCTTATAAGAGGTCCAGATTTGTTATTTATTACCGTATCAAAAATTGCCAAACTGTCGGCGGTGGAAAATTCTTTTATTACAAAGAGGTGGTTATCACAGGCGTGGAGGAAGGTATTAGACAATTTACATGGAAATTTATGATTGGCACATGTATATAGGTATTTAATAACCGTAGCTGTCTTATACGTGTTCAAATATTGTAAACCATTACTTTCTTAGGTCAGTGGGCTCGCAACCTGGTTTATTTCCAGTCAGAAAATATTTGTAACACTTGATAGCTTGGCAACTGGCAACCAGCTGCACCACCTATGTGGGCGTTGGAATTTTGGCATGAACCCAGAGTTATAGTCATAAGGACCTGGAAATGTCTTTCAGTTGTGTTGGGGTTTTTAGGTTGCAGTTGGGCTTTAATGGTCAAACTATCAAAAATAAATTATATATTCATATTTAATGGTAATTGTAGTATAAAAGCAGGAAAATCTGTCTCAGATTCTCATCCCTTGAAGAAAGCTGAAAAAAACTAAACAATGAATGAAATTTGAGATTTGAAGACACGGATTATCACGGTGATGTTTAAAAATTAAATAAAGACTAGTCCAATTTTCTTTTAGAGAATGCTATTGCTATTGCTATTGCTATCCCAACAATTATGCGTCGGCTGAAGGACAGGGAAGAGTGAAATAACTTGGGTTGAAATATTGAGTTGACAATCCTTACTTTACCCCTAAAGATAACAGTTGTGTTCCCTATGGAGAAGGTAGCCTGTATAGGAACTTGGAAATGTGACACTGACACTACACCAATGAAAACAACATCCATCAATGTGAAGCCATCAATAAATGGACAGAAATTTTGAAAACAAAATCATACATTAGATACTATCATTTTGTGATGTAATCCGTATACTTGTCAACGTAATGCACCCCCACCACATTCAATGTAATGAAGCCAATGAATACAAGAAACAATTGCTTGCCATCAAGTTGTTGCCAAGTGTGTTCTTATTTATATGCTCACCTTCCTTCACGCTGTTTCTCACATTCACTCCTCAGCTGCCCCTTACTTCACTTGTATCCACCACAAGCTTTATTGCAGAAATACCATTGCTGCTGCTTCTGCCTTTGATATAGGTGAACCCAAGATTTCCGGTTATAAAAAGGGTACTGTTTTTCTTTATCTTTTCCTTTCCAAGTTTACTTACACGTTCTTCTTATCTTTTTTGGAGTTTCTGTCATTATGTCTTTTTTGGTCGGATAGTGTTCTTTGTTAAGTTGAGGCGAAAATTCTAAACTTTTAAATGGATTTGTCTAGTTTTTCAAGTAGAAAGAGATAAATGTTGGTATCAATTGTGTTTGTGCGAAAAGTTGAATATATGGGTTTTGTTGTGGTCTGCACCATGGTCCAATGCCCCCAAAATGAAAAACTCTTGGAGCTGTTGGTTCTTAGTTCAAGGGGGTTCCAATATCTTGCATTCTAGTTACAACTCTATATTACTTACTCAGACTCGATTGCCTTCTGTTTTGGTTCAGATCGGGAGGATATTGGAGAGTTCAGCATGATAAAGCAATCAGCTACTAGAAACCAGAGGTACAGAGGGTTCAAGGTCAAGCATTTTGTGCATATGTGTGCCTTGCTTGCCCTTTGCATCTGGTTGCTGACTCAATTTAGAAACACTTACGAAAAGAAGGGCATTGGAATTGTCCAAAATGGGATGAATGAAGATGGAGCAATTAAACTTGGGAGGAAGGCCCTTGATCCTCAAGTACAAGGGTGGTCTGCGGTGAACAACGGAACCGGAGATGTTGAAGGTGAGATAGATGGAGAGAAAGCCGAAGGAGAAGAAACTGAGGTCGAGGATCTAATCGATGAAGAAGATACCGACAAGGAAAACGAAACTGTGGATTTAGTTATAGAGGAAATAGTTTAGAATGACGAAAAACAAAGTGGTAAAGCAAAATCCCAGCTCTTTCAACCCAAACTATAAGACCACAGAATAGAATGGGAATCTTACCATCACCAAGAAGCAGAGAATTTGATTCTTTCTTTCACATAGCAGACAAGGTTGACATGTATATAATGCCTGCTTCTTTCTTCTTTCCTCAGAAATATAAGACTATAGCAGCTGCAGAACTGCACAAAATGGTTTAGCATTTGTCAAGATTGGGAATGAATGATTAGGAAGAAACAAAACCTGTGTAGTGTTGTACTGTTGTATGAAGAAGAGTGTAACTATAGCATGCTTCTTTTGGATATCAGAAATTAGAGCAGGTTTTAATCAATAAACACACGTCAGAATGTAGGGAATTCTGCCCAAAGCAATAAAAGGTAACGTTTTTACTATAGAAATCTTCACAAAATGGCCAAACTTTGGGATCTCTGACTCGGCACGCACCGCCACACAAAAGGAGCAACTTATCTCCATGAGCCTCACCAACGAACTTGTTTCTTCCTTCGTTAAAATCTTGATCCTTCTCCTTAAGTGCGAGTGTTGAATAAACTTTAAGCATACGAGGGTCATTAGAAACTCTAAAGGACCCAACAATCTATATAAGCATACTCTTCAAGGCCCTGCCGCTTTTCTTCATTCAAAACAAACACCAACCATCCATTCAAAATAACCACACTCCTCAGGCTACACGTCGGAGATGTTGCCCTACACAGCCTCGGGCCACCGCCTAGCTCAATCACAAACTTCCCTCCTTTAATCAATAAGTGCCGACTCGGCCACTACGTGTTGGAAATTGGTTTTACAAAAGAGGCCTAATGGCGTTTTTTAAATATAAAATCTACGGTTAAATTGTTATTGGATTTTATATTCTAATTTGTTAAATTTAACACCAGAATTGATGTGTTTAAAAATTAATTGTAAAGCAATGACTAATAAATGCATTCTCAACTTAATTGTTTTATACCAGCGGAATGTTGTCCTTTGCCCTGGTTTTACAATGAATGTATTCCATTTTGTTATATATACTTTATTCGAAATGTGTGGCACATACGTGCAAAACCTGAGTTAGCTAATTGATTGCCTCTGTGCATTATTATCATAGATGAGGTTGCCCTAGTAGCTGGATTTAGGGCCTTTCATGGTTATTATTGCTATAAAAGGGGCTATGTGCCAATCTCATCATTGGTCAAGGACGATATGGAGCTTTCATCCATTAGTGCCTGGGTGGAAGCGCCGTGGGTGACTAGAATCTGGCAGCCAAGTACACCTTACTGATGAAGAAGACAATGGAAATTGAGAAAAGCCTTGTTGACAAGTTCAGTAGTAGTAACTATAAGTCAACTCAATTTAATGACATGATTATGGCAAAGCTCCGTTGCAGTTTAGTAATAGAAAGTCTACAAACAGTAACATCACCTTTTAACCAATTTCCTATAGATCTTCTGGTATGAACAGTACACCTACAAAAGTCGACATAGAGACTCACTTGATCCTCACTTATTGCAGTTCAAAGCTCCTGGTCCAGACTTCCATCACGCAGTTAGCAGCAATCGCTGCTTCAGAACGTACAAACCCATCAAAATCTATTCATATGCCTTTTTACTAACATCGCTAACATTGGAAGTCCCCATGCAAAGCCTTATATCTTTATCTTACGGTTCTACCAGTTCTAATAGACTTACTCTTTCAAAATTCATATGCAAGGCCACATTACTTACCCAGACACAATGTATCTCCTCATAACAACCCAGAATCGCGACTTCCAACTTAAAGAAGAAAGAAATGCTTGTAGTTCCTTAAGAATCAGATACTAGCACTTTTAGAAATATGAAGAAGATAGTTTCCTCCTCACTCAACTTGAATACAAATATATATATATTCACCCCAAGTTTTTATTGGAACTTGATATGTATCATATTCCTCCAGAGTTTTCCCTGTAATAGCCTACGGTCTCTGAAAATAACATAAATGAACATCCAATATTTTAGTTACCCTATTACTCAATCCAGTTGACTTCTAACTAAATTACTTTGTATCCTAACTTGAATATTTACAACATGAGCAGCACAGTAACTTAAAGAAACTTGACCTACATTGCCTTTGGCATTAACCCAACTTACAAAATCTTCAACAATATTACCAAATTCTTCTTCTCTACAACTCAACACATTCTGAGATCAACCCTTTCATAAAATCCTAACGTCGGCTATGCATCTGATCTATATGCCAAAACTAACGACTAGGTAGATAGAATTGCGCCACATGACTAACTTTTAGACTACTCCCCAAAACTTAGGACCCATCAAAATTGGGTGTTACACTAATTGTGACCGTGTGTGCCAATTGATAACCAAAATCACACAGATCACACAACCATGCTATATACCCGTGTATGGAACACGATTGTGTGTCGGGCCATGTATCAATCCGTGTGACATAAAATGTGCCTCCAAGTGCAAGTCAAATAATTTCATGCTTACTTAGGCAACAAGTATACCATTAACCAACCTGATCAAATCACACCAAAAACATACTAAAACATGTCATTTCTCTAATTCTAACCAATATGTCATAAAAGACCATCACAAACAACATTCAAGTCTAACATTCAACTTAAATATGTACGAAGTTCAAACCTAACTCAATAAATCTATATAAGATGACAATATACCATAAATCAAATCATCAAATAACATTACTTGTGAAAACATATGTAACACAAATTAGCTACCAAAAAAAAAATCATATACCAATTCATAATATTCATAACTCCAACCAAAGTATTATCTATTCAAGCATTACCTATCACATTAAATTCATCCATATGCATTTCATCACATATTAAGCAAATATCACTTTCAAATCTCTAAACCAAGTTATGATCCACCACATCATTTACCACAAACACTCAACTTATACACCAGCACAAAATATGCCACTTATAAGAACACTCTAACTGGCATTGGATCTAAAACCCCAAGGAAAGAAAAGTCTCTCTTAGCCCTATAACCTTCTTTCCTGGCCTGCTATATAGCCTGCTAGATTGGCCTTGCCAGCGTAGAATTCCCCCGCACCCCCTGTAAAATGCCCGCTATCAATAATAGCTTTAGGCACGAGAAAAAAAAAGGTTTCACACCTATACACCCAGATCCTCCATCCATATAAGCTTGCTTTTTTTCTTTACTTACGATTACGATCAGGGACATATAAATCATATGCCACTTATAAACAAATACAAGATACTCCTATTACATGCCACATATCCCAAAATAAACATTTCCAAAGTCTACCAAAAGATTGTTGGATAGTGTGATCTCCCACTTCATCTAATTGTCCAGTTCCACAAAATGATATCTACAAGAAAACGATAAAAATAACACAAGTAAGCTTCTAGGAGCTTAGTAAGTTCATATGTTGAAACGATATAACTTACCGTATAAACATAGTTTAATAATTAACAAAATCATTAGCTAACAATAACCCTGTCAACCACAACCATTCAATAGACGAGTTCCATACACATGAGTCATTTAATCATCTCAGTTGTATAATATCATTCATTATCAAGTCACAATATAATATTGAAAATCATGAAAATATATACAAGTCATCAACAATGGGGTTTTTTATCCAGATAATACAAAAATAATAATTAATAACCAAAATAGTATTCCCAAAATATTATTTACCAAAATGGTATGTTTAGTTAAGTGGAGGGATTCTAAGTGGAGGCACTAAGGGGTATTTTTGACACGTGTTTTTTTAATTTTTTTTAATTTTTTTTATATATTTAAAAATAAAAAATATTATTTTATTAGTGGAGGGACTTAAAGTAGCGACACTCAAAGGTTTTTTTCAAAAAAATACGAGAAAAATATGACAAAAAAATACCTGACACCCAGTGGAGGAACACGAAGTGGCGACACCAATGGAGGAATATCAAGTGGCGGCACTAAAGGGTGTTTTGCCACTTGGCAGCACCCCATTGTGCCTTGTGTGTGTGTTTGTGTGGGTTTTTTAAGAGGTGAAAATTAATTTGAGTGGTTTAGAATTTTTTGGTAGATGATAAAAATTAAATAAAATAAAAATTTTTGTTATAAAATAGGTGGGAGGGGGGGACCAACGAAAAATGAAGGAAAAAAGAAAGAAAAAAGAGAAAGAAAGGAAGAAAGAAGAAGGAAGAAGGAGAAGAAAGGGAAGAAAGAGAAGGAAAAAAAAAGGTAATGTGTTTATTTTTAAATTTAATTTCAAAATATTTTAATTTGTTAATTAGTAGTGGTAATGTGTTTGATTTGTTATTATAATTTTATTTGTGTAATAGGTTGATTAAAAGAGTAAATTAAGAGGAGTGGAAGAAAGGTAAGTTTAGTTAATATTTTAAGTATGGTTAATTTTAAAATATTTTAATTTGTTAGTTAATTTGATTATTTTAAGTTTTTTGTTTTCTTTAATTTAATTTTTAATTGATTTGTTATTTAATGTTGTTATAGTTGGTGAGTAAATTAAGAGGAGAATAAGAAATGTAAGTTTGTTATTATGTTATTATTAATTTACTTTAATTTAATTTTACTTGTTAATAATTTTATTTTGTTGTTAGTAGTAGTAAGTAAAAAAATATTGTTCATATTTATTGATTTAAAATTTAATAATGTTTAAATTTTATTAGTTAATAACTTTATTATACAAGTTATAAGATTATTTAATAAAATGTGAAAGAAAACTATTACAAGTGTTTAATAAAATAAACAAGAATCTATTTTTAAGTTAGAATAAAAATTAGTTACAAGTATGAAATTAAAAAATTTATTATTTTATAAAAATAAGAGAGTTTTAATAATTCACAAAAAATTAAACTTAGCTAATTAATTACCAAAATATAATATAAAAATAATTAATTATCAAAATAATATCCCCATTATATTATTGTCCAAAATATAATATAAAAAATAATTAATTATGAAATTTTGTACCATTTTAGTAAATAATGGTGTGTGGATACTATTTTGGTTTATAAATATATATTTTGTACAATTTTAGTAAATAACACATTTTGGTATTTAATTATTATTTTTGTATTATATTGGTAAACTTATGTATTGAACTAATTGATAATTTTTTTTCAAGTTACAGAATGACTTCATTAATTAACTCGGAACGTCCTCACATAGCCAAATCAGTGAATGCGGATACACACCAAGGCAATATGAATGTAAAAAAATTATTATTTGTTCATTATGTCATTCACGATATTATTATTTGTTTACAAAATTAATTTTGGTTATACTAACTATTTTTGTAAATTAACAGGAAGAGCTTGCGTATCGTTCATTGAGGGGTCGTGCACAGGGCCTTAAATTTCCCCCTCATGAACGTCTGCTTCCGTACTTGCGGGATGCCGGATTTGCATCTGCGGCATTGATCCAAAAATTTGAGTTAAGATATGATTTAATCAGTGCATTGGTGGAGCGTTGGAGCCCGGAGACCCACACATTTCATCTGCCTTGTGGGGAGTGCACTGTGACATTGGAGGATGTTGCGGTCCAACTAGGGCTACTAATCAATGGTGTACCACTCACCGGTGTTAGTTCGTTTCAAGAGCCGGCAACGATGTGCATCCAGTTACTAGGTCGCTCACCTAGTAATAACAATGACTTCACGTCGTTGTTATTTACATGGTTGAAGAGCAATTTTCAACACTTACCCGAACACGCAACTGAAATGGAGGTTTCTTGGGCCGTTCGAGCCTATATTTTGCTAATGATAGGGGGCATACTCATGCCGGACGCAAATAACAATAAGATCCACTTAATGTATTTGCCTTTACTAAGAGATTTGCGAAAGATTCATGAATATAGTTGGGGATCTGCGGTGCTTGCCATGCTATAACGAGAACTTTGTCGCGTCACAAACCCTTCTTCTCGGGATATAGATGGATGCCTAGTGCTATTGCAATCTTGGGCACTATATCGGATGCCATTCTTGGCATCCGTTAGGCACCAAACATATGTTTTTCCACTCGTTAACAGGTGATTACCATATACCCTAAATTTTAATTATTTGACATATTTTATTAATTATATTAATCTAACAAGTTATTTTTTGTTTTCTTAGATGAAAAACAAAACCGGGGATCGGGAGGTAGTACACAGTTCCCATGTATCGTTTGATGCTAGAGCAATATGCTGGGGAAAGGGTATGTTATTTATTAACATGTTAAATTATATTACTTGAATCGTGTTAATATGGTTGCATGTTACTAAATTATATTACTTTAATCTTATTAATATTTTGACATGTTATTAATTGTGCAGTTCATCTAGACCCCATATATATAGCCAGAAATTTCTGCTGTTATTCCCGCTTCAACATTCCTCCATTCAGACCAATGGTGCATTAACGCACCGATAATCAATTTTCAAACAGTGGAGTGGTATGCCGGGGATCGAGTACTCCGGCAGTTTGGTTGTAAACAGCCTATCCTGCAGCCGCCATTCCAATTAAGGTCTATCCATGGGATGGAGAAGAAGGGGAAAGCAAATTGTGATTGGGGGAGTGTGCATGGACAATATGTTTATGTGTGGAACAACCGAATGAGTCAAGTACCTTCGATAGAGTACACTCCGGATTTACAGCCATCGGTGCAGTACATGCAGTGGTTCATTGAGTTTGGGAAACCATATTTGATTGGTGCTTCATCGACGATAATTCCTCCATACATGTCTCGACAAGATCGCCTCTATCATGTAGCTCCTGCCCCAGAGCCATAGCCAGTGCCAGAGCAACAATAAGAGGAGGATGAAGAGGCATTGAATGACGATGATTCTTATCGTCCTGATTTGCGAGATCATCACATATGCATAGCTCATCAAGCCAAGGATATCAGCCTCAGTTTGACGAGCCACCGCAATACTCAAGCCAAGGATATCAGCCTCAATTTGACGAGCCACTGCAATACTTAAGGGAAGGATATCAGGCTGAGTTTGACGAGCCATCGCGATACTCTATTCCTCCCGGGCAATACTCTACTCCTCCGGGGCAAATGGACCCTAATGATGATGATGAACTTGACGAGCAACCTCGACGTAGACGCCGGCCACCACGAAGATATACCCCGAGAACCACACCATCTAATCATGGATACTAGGGTTGTATCTAATAGTGTTTAAATTTGACTGTTGATGAATTATATTGATGAATTTTTCCTCCATAATGTACATATATATTAACCTATTTGATCATTTATTTAAATTTCATAACATTAAACCTTATACTTGAAACCTTAAACCGTAAAGTTGAAAGGCTTAAGGACTTAAAGCGTAATTTTACCATTTTTATTAAGTGAGATATTTTTGAAGAAAAGTGTAGAGAATTTGAGAGATGAAAAATTGGAAGATAGATAATTTTTATGGTAAAAATATATTTGAGTCTAATTTTAGAAACATCAAACGAATTATAATTTTGAATTCTTTACCTCAAGATATAAATAATTTAGTGACTGTGACGCAAGTGGACAACTTTGAAAATTAATGTAAAAATAAAATTAAGAGGTATATGATGATGAACCGGGTTTAGGCCCTACTCGATCCGGATGACTGACCAATATGATAGGTTCGTTGAGGGCAATTACGTCGAGTATGCCCAGCTAGCCTACACAGTCCACACAGCTTGTCGTTGTCTGTTTTCTCCATAATGTCCATTTCGTTGCGGATTCTGGTGATATGAGGACGACCTTTTGGATTCCTTCGTAAACTTTTGTTCGGGATAAGCTCGAAAGTCGTCAAAGGTACCTCCCATGTGGACAAGTCAGGCAGGACGGAGAACTCATTTTCCCAAATACGTAACGTACGATGGAGAGTGTAAACGGGGTCGATGAACTGTTCAACATTGAGCGACACTTTAGCACAAGCTACAACGACATGCGCACAGGGATAACGAAGTGTATCGAACCTTCTGTAATCGTAGTGTCTGTTTTGGAGATCAACCCCGTATGACCTAGGTGGGATACTAGGTTGACGCCCAATAGTCTCAGTAACATGAAATCGTTGAAACTATTGTGAATATATTTCAACGTTCATCGTCCTCGCACTCTGACGATTTGCATCTATTGTATTCCTGACAGCTTCGACAAACACGTGTCCAGCATTCATCTGATCGATTTGTCGCTTTCCCATTACTGGCATCAAGGTAGCTAGCCTATAGAACGTAGCGGAGAACACGGATGAAATCAGAAGATGTCGTATTCTCTTGAACACGTCGTTAATCGATTCTGCCAGGTTGGTCGTCATTTGACCATATCGATACCCCTCATCAAAACTTTGAGACCATTGTCACGGCTCCATGGTACCCAACCACTCGCGTAGAGGCTTGTTCGTTTGACCTTCCATGTCACGCTCAAGTCTGGTCATTTTTTGCTGGAATCGGTGTGGCTCTAGCTCGTACGCTGTAGGAATATTAAGAAAACATAAGTTACAGTCTAAAATTAAAACCTTAAAAATATAATTTGAAACTTAATTTTTTTACTCATTTTCACAAGTTGTCTCCGCCAGTCTGCATTCTTATATTCTCATTGAAAGTTAGCCGCAATGTGTCGGCTGCAGTAAACCGATTTCCATGGTACACCAGTACGCCTAATGGTCGCAATAATACCCTTCGCTCTATCAGAGATGATGCAAATATTGTCGTTATGAATCACATGCCTCCGCAGGTTTCTCAAGAAGAATTCCCAAGATTCCATGTCTTCTTTGTCCACAATAGCGAATGCTATTGGGAGCACGTTTTGATTCCCGTCTTGAGCCACCGCAATTAGTAAGATTTGCATATATTTCCCGTATAGCCACGTTCTATCTACATGGACCAAATGGCTTACAATGAGAAAATGCTCGAACGCAGGGATCAAACGTCCAAAATATATACTGAAAAATTCTTCTTCCCGGTTGCATGTTGTTATCTGAGCCATAATAAGGTCGTGTCACCATCTCAATCGCAGTCCCCGGCACGTACTGTCGCATTGCGGCTATCCATCCTTGCAGCTCATTGTATGATGCATCCCAATCACCGAACAATTTTTCCATTGCCATCTGTTTCGCAATCCATGCTTTTCGATATAAAACCCGATAATGAAATCGTGATTGCATGTCCACAATCAATGTAGAAACATTGATGTTCGGGTCGTCCTTAACCATTGGCATGATATGTGTGCAGATGATTCTGGAATCAAGTTTCCGGTGATCTTCTAACAAACGTGTTGAACTGCATGTGTGAGGCCCATCAATTTTTCTTATCTCCCATATCTGCGACTTCTGGATAAATGCAGCTCGCATCCGCCACTTGCAACCTTCCGTCGACTTCCAGCACTCTCCAATATACAATGTCGGTTTAGACACTGCAACTTTGTAGTCTATTGACACATTCATGCTATATCGCTTAATAGCAAATATGCATTCTTCCTTGGATTCAAATTTTTGGCCCACAAACAACTCTTCACAATTTGCTACTACGGCCAATCAGTGAGCAGGTACTATTTCAAGGTATTCCGCGAACTCGGCATGTGTCGCATCGGGGTTTATAAGCGACATGTGTGCTCTAGGAGGATTATTGTGCATCACAATACGTGTAACTGGATTTTCGACTGGATTTTCATCGTCATTCGCCCCTTCATCGTCAATATCATCTAGGACCTCATCCACATCCGGATCACTATCAATATCGACTTCATTATCAGAAGGAATACTACTATCATATCCACCATCTTGATCTGCATCATTCTCGGGTGCAGCAGCTTTAAGATCGATGTCTAGCCCACGTACGATTGATTGACTTTCAATGTACGATACTGGAACCACCATACACGGAGTTGAATCTTCATTTTCTAATGGAGTTGGATCTTCATTTTGTACAGGTTCCACATCAACTAACTCAGCAAACAATTGAACCGGTGCATTTGGGTCACTTTGATTCGAACAATAAAGAGCGATCATTGTCTTCACGTCTTCGTCGTCTACAAGTTCCATCTCGGTGAATTTGATGGGATCTATCGAAACTGGAAACTTGTAGAAAATTTTCGAGATCCTTCTCCCACAACGTCTAAAATTTTTTGCACTAATCCTTGCTTTCATATCATCAACCGAGATATTTCGACAAAATCACATTCCTATTTGTTCCCGACAATCAAATATACATCCAACCGATGTTCTCGAAATTACTCCATCAAAATAAATGCATACAAAAAATTGATTATCCATCTTCAATAAATCTGTTAAAAATTAAATAAAATTTAATAAATAAAATATGATTTTACAAAGATATCATACTCAAATAAAATTAAAATTAAACACATTACCTTTCTTTCCTCTCTTTCTTCTTTTCTTTCTTTCTTTCCTTTCTTTCTTTCCCGTTTATTTGCTCCCCCCTTTCCTATTTTATAACAAAAATTTTATTTCATTTAATTTTTATCACAAACTCTAAAAATTCCCAACCACTCAAATTTATTTTCACAAATAAAATAAAATAAACACACACATACGACACAATGGGGTGCTGCCAAGTGGCAAAACACCCCTTAGTGGCGCCACTTGATATTCCTCCATTGGTGCCGCCACTTCGTGTTCCTTCACTGGGTGTCAGGTATTTTTTTGTTGTATTTTTCTCGTATTTTTTTGAAAAAACCCCTGAGTGCCGTCACTTTAAGTCCCTCCACTAATAAAATAATATTTTTTTATTTTTAAATATATAAAAATAATAAAAAAAATTAAAAAAACACGTGTCAAAAATACCTCTTAATGCCGTCACTTAAAGTCTCTCTACTTAACTAAATATACCATGTTGATAAATAATAATTTGAGGATACTATTTTAATTATTAATTATTATTTTTATATTATCTAGATAAAAAACTCACAACAATGCGTTATCACCAAATATCGAGTACATATCAACATCATATCATTTAACCATTGAAATTCATCCCGATGAACTACATGAATGGATACAGATACATGAGTATCCACCCAAAATGCACCAGAATGCTCAACAAAGTGAAGTCACTAAAGGTGCGAGCCTTGTCTGGAGAACTCATACCTGTGAGCTCCCTACTCTGCAAGTTGCCAACTTGCACTGAAACAATGATAATATTTGATAAGACGTTTTGGTTGCTGATTAGATTAAAATAGTCAATAAAGAAATAAGTTGTATGAATCAAGTTGCAAGATTAAGCCAAGTGGTAATTATTTTATTATTACTTTTAGCTTATTTAAGCTCACTTATTCATGTAAACAGGAATTAAGTTTTTTATGAAATGAATCAGTAAATTACAAGCTGATTTTCTCCATTTTCTGATCCTTTTTTGCTTTTGTTTCAACTCTTCCTTCATCAAATATCCAACAACTTGCAGATTTGTGCATTGATGGAGGGCCAACTTCATCCTATGCATGCTCATGCAGAAAGAACCGGAATGCCATCTCCAAAACGAATTGTTGTTGCTGGTAAAGCAACGGAAAACAAACACATTCTCGGGTTAATTGCATCCATTTTTGGTGGTGATATTTATACCAAGGGATGGTCCGGCATGTTGTCATTCACTCTGGCTTGACAATGAATTTATGTTGTAATTTGAACCTTTTATCAGTTTCTTTTGTTATATTTTGGTTTAGACCATAGCTGCGTAGGACACACAAGTCCAATATCTGAGTTAGCTGATTACCTTGTACTTCATTATTTCAACAGTGACGGATATGGTTTCCACAAGAACTGCATTGAGGGCTGTTCATGGTTGGTCTTGCCACACAAAGGGCCATAAGCCAATCTCATCTTTGTTCCAGGACAAGGTGTTGCAGGAGAACCTTCTGTACCAATCTCGCAGCACCTGTGTCCTGCGGGGGACCAGAATATGGCTTCCAAGTATGCCTTACTGATGAAGAAGAGAATGGAAATCGAGAGGAGCCTTGGCGGTTCAAACTAAAGTCAGATTTATGAAATGAAAGGCTGTAAAAGCTCATGACAGTTTTGTAATAAAATGTCCACAAACAATGAACTTTCTTTTGGGTTCCTCGGAGTTCAATCTGAAATGCTTGTGCTCTTCTTCAACATTTTGCTATATATCAATTGGTTGCTGGCTATATATATAATCTTTGCATATACTTTTGACCGGGGAAGTCATGGATTGAACCGTCCCAAAGCCTCATTTGAAAAACATTTCATGCCCAACAGACCCCTCTGCCGGTTTTGCTGATTACATAACTAGATTAATATTATTTTTATAATAATATGTTTTATAACTAAATAAAAAATATTTTTTACTAAAGCATACATTTTTATCAAAGTTGGAATCCCATACCCAAGCAGGAAATCATAATTTCCACATTCAATCAACGGAGTTCCTGGCATAGTAAAAGCCTTGATAAACTTGTTTATTGAAAATACCATGAGCTGGAAATATCACCCAAAGTTGCCAAAAAACAAAAAACATTGAAAATCCAAAGCACCATCATACTCGTAAAGGCGTAGCCGTTCCTGACCTTCGCTCAGTACTCATCTCCCTCATCCTCTTCATCTCCTTCAGCAGAGTCAGCTCCAACTTCCTCATAATCTTTTTCCAGGGCAGCAAGGTCCTCACGAGCCTCTGAGAACTCTCCTTCCTCCATGCCTTCACCAACGTACCAGTGCACGAAGGCTCGTTTGGCATACATGAGATCGAATTTGTGGTCAATGCGAGAAAACACTTCTGCAACACTGGTTGAGTTAGAGATCATGCATACTGCCCTCTGAACCTTGGCAAGGTCTCCACCTGGAACAACAGTTGGTGGCTGGTAGTTGATACCACACTTAAATCCGGTGGGGCACCAATCGACAAATTGGATTGTGCGCTTGGTCTTGATGGTAGCCACAGCTGCATTCACATCTTTGGGCACAACATCACCTCGGTACATGAGACAACAAGCCATGTACTTTCCGTGGCGTGGATCACATTTGGCCATCATGGAAGAGGGTTCAAATGCAGTGTTGGTGATCTCAGACACAGATAATTGTTCATGGTAAGCTTTCGCAGCTGAAATAACAGGTGCATAGGAGGAAAGCATAAAATGGATCCTGGGATAAGGGACCAGGTTCGTCTGGAACTCGGTCACATCCACATTCAGGGCTCCATCAAACCTCAAAGAGGCGGTAAGAGATGATATGACCTGAAAAACAGTAAAACCAAAACAGCATGATTAGTGAACAAATTTCTTCACATTTATAACATAAAAGACTAGAAGTTGTGCAAGAATTCTTATCATTACCTGAGAGACGAGGCGGTTAAGATTGGTATAAGTGGGCCGTTCAATGTCAAGGGAACGCCTGCAGATGTCATATATCGCTTCATTGTCGAGAAGCACAGAAACATCAGTGTGCTCAAGGAGTGAATGTGTGGACAGCACACTGTTGTAAGGCTCTACCACAGATGTAGAAACCTGAGGTGATGGATAGACAGTGAAACCAAGCTTCGACTTCTTTCCATAGTCAACAGAGAGACGCTCAAGGAGAAGAGACCCAAGACCTGAACCAGTACCACCTCCAACAGCACTGAAAACCAAGAACCCTTGGAGCCCAGTACAATTATCAGCGAGCTTTCGGATACGATCCAAGCAGAGGTCAACAATCTCTTTTCCAATTGTATAATGGCCACGAGCAAAATTGTTTGCAGCGTCTTCTTTACCACTGATGAGTTGCTCAGGGTGGAACAGCTGGCGGTATGTTCCAGTCCTCACTTCATCGATAACAGTAGGCTCCAGATCAACAAATATAGCTCGAGGGACGTGTTTTCCGGCACCGGTTTCGCTGAAAAAGGTGTTGAAAGCATCGTCTCCTCCACCAACAGTCTTGTCACTAGGCATTTGGCCATCAGGCTGAAAAGATAAATTTCAAAAACAGAAAAAAAAAATCACGATCTAACAAAACAGAAATCATTCAGCTAACATTGGTCAAATTTGTTGATTTAATAAGTTCCATTATAATTTTACAATTTACAATAACAGCGTTTCGGTTCACGGCAATACATTCAAATATAATCGAACAAAATCAAACTGTTAAAAAGATATAAACAAATAAGACAAACAGAAATTTAACAGCAGCAATGCAACGAAACATAATCTACGTTTAGAAACTGAATCTCGCCTAAATTATCTAACGTAATGGAAATCGTTAATCTAATATTAAAATTGGTTCAAATCAGTTAATTTCATAAGTTCAATGGCAATTTAGAAGAGAAGAATACTAATTAACCGCAATCAAATAAGATAAAATGGAACATATTCACAGTAAACAAAAAAATGAACAAAGGAAATCTAGAATCGGAGAAATGAATCCATAAATTCAAGAACAACGAAAAATCACCTGAATGCCATGCTCGAGACAGTAAAGTTCCCAACAAGCATTTCCAACCTGAATTCCGGCCTGGCCAATGTGAATCGAAATACACTCTCTCATTTTTCTTGGTCGATGAAAATTATTGAATGATAAAATCAAGGAAGGGCGTGTATCAAGACGCCGCTGTGGATATGGGATTGGAAGCTATTGGGAGGGGGTTAAATAGGGAGAGGGAGGTAGTAGAAGGAGGATAAAATCATTGGCGTAGAGAAACCAGGGTTAGTTAACCGCGGTTAATGATGCCAGCGAAAAGCTGGTTGTTGTTATTGTTAGTTAAGGAAGTGCCAGCCTGGCATTCTCTAACTGCCAATTAAAATTAATTATGGTTATTATAATTCCCGCTTAAATTTGATGTTCTGATTTCGAGATTGTAGCTATAAAAAGGGCTCCTCCCCTTATTTGTTGAAATTGCAGACGTGGCTGGGATTTTGCTCCATCAACATCCATCCTAAAAACATATAGGTGGCTGCATGATAGTGTTTTTTTTTTTTGCAAAATTAATTTTATTTTTAATTTTAAAATGATAAAAGACAGTATTAATTTTTTCCAAATAAAACCTTTAAAAAACGGATTTAGTTTTTTTTCGCATAATGAAAAATTTAGCCTTCAAGGTTTTTTTTTTTTTTTTTTTGTTAATTTAGCTATTACTTTTTTAAAATAAATATTATATTCAACATTTTAAAAAAAGTCAAATTTAATCATCAAGTCACTTTTTTTAAGGGAAATACTAGCTAGAAAGTTATATTTTCAAATGTGATAGCTCGCATGGTAATGCATGTACATATCATGCTAATCTTTTGAATCTTTTTGCATTGCTTATGAAAAATAATTAGTTTGCAGTAACGAGAATTTTACTGAACTCAGAGTTCGTTCTAACGATAAATAGAACGAAAACAAAATGCGAGAGGAAGTAAGGCAAAGAAAGAAGAAACAACAAAACCAATCTTTATTTACATAATTTAAACACAACGACTCTACATCTGCATAGCCTCGTTCAGAATATATTCTTTTTAAGAACTAAATCAATCAACCATAAAGATCAATCTCTCTCGACTAAAGCCCATAAGCCCCTTACAAGGCAAATTCATACCGCTCCAATAGAGAAC
The DNA here is from genome assembly GCA_039519145.1 of Kokia cookei. Taxonomy (NCBI): domain Eukaryota; kingdom Viridiplantae; phylum Streptophyta; class Magnoliopsida; order Malvales; family Malvaceae; genus Kokia; species Kokia cookei. Next base: position 8,636,665 of record CM076901.1, on the reverse strand, counting down.
AATATTTCACCCAACATACAACAAAAGCAACTCTCAACTTCACTCAAGTGTTATCACCAATAATCAATAAAAACAAAATAGCACTCAACACACGAAAAACAAACAAAGGTTGGTTACAAAGATATTTGAAAGTATTGTAGACTTCTAGCACTCGAAGTTATGAATCACAAAGGGAGAATGACGTCTATTTATAGGCTTAGAGAACAAAAAAAAATTCTCCTTTAATCTCGTTGATAAATCATTGAAAAACTCATTTAATAAATTTGATATTTATCTCTAAAAAATATCACTTTAATCACCAAGAGATAGTAAGGCTTTCATGTTTATCAAAACACCTCAAGTAATTTGATTGGGAGGCTTAGCACCCTAGTCGACCCATGCTTCTGTTTTGTCAAATATGCCATAGTCAAGTTATGCCCAACCTGATCATTAGGTTTAAGTTACAGGATATCACATTCATTGTCGGAACAAGTATACTTAAATACACAATAAATAATCATTCACACGTGCAATTAAGTGTTAATCACATTCAAGTCATGTTAAACAATCAATTTTGAGTCTTAATCAAGATTACGAAAGCTCTTTTGTCAACCTGAACTCGAAATAAGACCAAATTGTAAAGTTTTAAAAGTTTAAGGTTGACGTTGTGACATTATCTTTTTCACATAGTGATATCGCCAAATAGTATGTTACGTCGCGACTTCAAGCTACTCGACGTTGCGACAGAGTAGGTTGATCGTCGAGACATGGACCCTGTTTTTGGTAAAAATGAACTATTTCCTACCTATTTCAAAGTTTCGAAAAAAACCTATCAATATGTTCACCAAATACTAATTTCATTTGAATCAGAACATACTAAAAACATGCTAAACAAGCTCAACATTCATGTTCATCTTCATTTCAAGATTTTTGCTATCTATACGTCAATTAAACTTAACATTTCATGTCATTACAATCTAATAACCTAGTCAAGCGATTACCAAAGTTTTCCCTATGGCATAGTATAACGAAACTTACCATTTGAATTCAATTACAGCCACTTATGCTCCTTGTGCAAATTTATGACTTACAGACATTAGGCACAAACATTAACTATCAAGAATAAGTTCCATGATTACAAGTACATCTCAAAGTACCTATTTTCTAATACCTATTCAATTCATTCATTCATTAACCAAGCTATAATTCAATTTTTACCTCAATTCATACTATTTCTCATGTCATACATATAGTTATAGATCATCACATCATTAATTTTAATGACAAAATTAGATTGAGATCAAGATTTTTAAATAAAAAAAATATAAAGGCACAATGTCTCAAAATTAAATTATAAAACTAAATTTCATTTTCAAAAGAGTACGGGCCCACAGTCACTCCATTAACAAACAACAGACATGGCATGTCCTTCATCATGACAATATGTTTATGGACTGACTAAGGAAAAGAAAAAGAAGAAGAAAATCTTCCGTTCAACTATAACATCATATTACACAGTTAACATCCTCAAAATACATAACTATTATGGCTGACAAAGTTCCTACATCATCATTGATGGAGGAAATCGTCAATGCTTCTAAATAAGGAACAAAACTAAGCTTCAGGCAATCTGTTGTTGCTAAAACATAATCATAGGAAAGAAATTGCTAAATGTGTATGAACTTCCTCAGGAAAAAGCTTTAAGGGTAATGAGAGAACTGACAGAAAAGAACTGTCCCCTACCTGCAGATATTGTTCTCTTACCATTTTGTCATTCGATGTTTGTATACTGACAGCAAGAAAAATTGCTCGTACATGTTTGTATAATAACATAGTTGTTTGGAAAGAGTTCCAACCCATGGTACAGACATGTCTCAAACATAACTGAATTATGAATGAAAAGAACAGTCAATTATTGTAATTTACTGACCTTCTTTCACAAGAATTTCAGGAAACCTAGGTAAGTTGGTTTCATGTTCAAATGTGACAGGAGCATGAACAAGTAAGCTTAATCATTTTTATAATGTTAAACCAAAAGGAAGGGACTGAAATTTCGAATCCCATCGACAATGCACCAATATCAGATGAACACAAAAGATTATCACATTAGTGTACCCAAACCCATTACATGCACGGATAAAGATAGATGATAAAATGAAGTCAAATGCAGGAATGAAACTAAAATTCAAACAAATTTCAAATGAAGTCAAATGCCATTAGAGGCAAAATGGAATCATTCCATCCTCAAGTGGTTTGTGCATTTCAAAGGCACTTAAACCATTTCCTTCTTTAAATATCCACAAAACTTTATAGAAATCACCTACATTTGTCCAATAAATTTCATGTAAGAAGTCAATGCTAAAATAAAAATAAAAACCATGAAATAGAACTGGAAAAAATGTGGGTATTATCAGAAACAAAGCAACTATATATCTATATTTGTAAGGAACAAAGTCAGTCTATGGAAAATTGGGAAAAAACATACACACCATCATGGCCATTAAGTACATTAAAACAGACTCAACATTTCACATGCATGTGGAAAAAAAAAAAAACTAATATCATTAAAATTGTTTCTCAATCCCAATTGTCTTCTTCCTCTGCATTTCAATGAATGATAATGAATAGCCATGATTGATGGTGAACAGTATGCTCCTCCTGTCTGCCTTTGAGGGAAAGGGGTGGTTTTAGTTTAAACAGGGAGAAACAGAACTACAGTGTACTCTGCCTCTCAACTGTGAATCCATGAAAATGAGATTCGATTTACAAAGGTGTAGGGAGTGGGTACCTCTTGAAAGAACAAAGGCAGGTTGATCATATAAGCTCTCGGCAGCCATTGCTGTAACAGGTTAAGGTTTTGATGGTGGGTTTAAATGGGGAAACAAAAGGAAATGAAGCAGCTGTTTCCTCTATTTGAGGTTGTCTGGTTTTTGTTGTCGGAAAGAGAAAGGTGAAAAAGCAGGAAGGAGATAAATAGGAAAGAAAAGAAAAGTTGGGTTCAGGGATTTCGTTTTTGACACATTGATTTCGACAATAATTATTTTTAGTTTATAAATAAATTATATATTTTTTATTTTCTTATTTTAAATTTTTTTTTCAGACACCTGTATTTTTTCCATAATAAAATATTTTAGAACCTCATTTAGTTTGATGGTTCACAGTTATTCACTTAAAATCACCTAAATTCAAACCTTTAACGGAGTAAGTGATGAGGTTTTATTTGGACGGCTTCTTTTAGATATAATATGTGTTTGTATATGTGATATATGTCTATGGCCTTATCATGTATTCGGATTTAGACTTTTTTTAAGTTAGATTTTTTTTTGTTCGAGTTTTATTATGTTCAAGTTTATTTGGGTTTAGGCCTTTTTGTATTAGAGTTTTTTACTTTTTAATCAAATTAAACTTAAAACAAGTTTAGGCTCGGTTTTTTCAAATCGAACTTTCAAGCTCAAGCTCGACTTTTTCAGATCGAACTTTCAAGCTCAAGCTTGGCTTCATTTTGCCATCACATGCATTTGCAGATGGTAGCTAAGTGGATTAGGTAGTGGCCCAATGTTAATAACATAAACTCTTAAGAGCCAACATATTTTTACTCCACATTTAGAAATCATCTAAGCTCGCATGGTTTGCCAAACTAAAGTTTTAGCCTCGTGATAGTTAGTATCCAAGCCAGTGTTTGAAGGTGTCAATTGACATGTTGAAAGGAGTAGACGAGTAGGTTGAGATTGTGGAGACCCATGGGAGGGGCAAGAAAGCTAACAACTCGAAAAATATGTTGTCAACTTTGGAAGCCAAGGTTGTCAAACTTGAAGGCTCCATGGGTGATGTGAAGGAGCCCTTTGAGGAAGTTGATGGATAGGGGTGCTCAATCGGTTAACCGACCCGAAATATCATTAACCAAATTAACCGACCTTGTAACACTCTAAACTCGACCTAGACAGAAAGACGAAGTCTGGAATATCACATTAACTTACCAACACCCACCCAATCAGTCTTAAAACAAGTTCAACCAATACATAATTAATTTTAAACCATTCGTCGTCCAAATACATATAGTCAAATCTTAAATCTTAGGGTACGAAATCAAACATACGATTAAACATGCTTATAAATGTACAATAAGTCCTATTGATGATTGAGTCCCTCATCCGCTGATTGTTCAATTCTGGAAGGTTCCTAAAATTCATTTAATCTAGTTAGTACATCGCAAATTAAAGTATTACAAGAATAAGTTCAACAAACGGGGAATAATTCATATGTCATTAGTAGTTCAGACAACATACTTAGTCCTAATCGATCAGGTTAACAGTTACTATGGTTTCGGATACAAAATAGTTCAGATGCACAGCTGATCAGATACCAAGACAAATTCAGATGTAAATACATATACAAATGCATTTATCCTACCCCCATTCGCTACATACCATCTCCGACCAATCCAAACACCAGTAGCTATATAATACCCATCCAGCCCTACACACCTCATGGTGTCGATATGAAACGTTGCAGTGCTAACAGTCTCACTGCCAGTTTAGATATAATCACGAGTGGATTACCACCAAAACAGTACAGAATACTTCATTCAATTCGTAGTCCCACCCTATGCAAATGCAGTGAACAGATAACAGATACATACTATTCATGCGCGGATATGATATACAGTTCCAGTACAACAAATGTTGAAATTCTTACACACCCGTGTGGCTCCACATGGTCTAGCACACGATCGTGTGAGTGCTCGTGTATCCAATTATTCAAAACAGTAAGTTACACGACCTAGACACACACCCGTGTGATCTTAAAATGCAAAACAGTGAGTTACACGGCATGGACACACATCTGTGTGTCTGTTCGTGTGACCGCTGCACCTTATTTTTCTCTTACACGATCTAGCACATGTACGTATATCTCAAATCAGAAAACAGTGAGTTACACAGCTTGGATACACGCCCATGTGATAGCTTGTGTGCTATCGACAGTTTCGTTTCCAATGAAGAAAAACGCAAAAAAAAAAGAAAGGGTTTTGTTACCCATCTGTTACAACAATGAAGAAGTAGCAACCACATTCTCGGAACCTAAAAATGATCCAACAGATACCAATTACACAATTGAATTCAAACAAAGCACTCGAATCGACACATAGAACCGAGTTTGCGTCAAAACTTTTCAACCAAACCTCTACCACAAAAAACAACCAATACCTTGGCACGAAACCACCAAATCACAGATTATAGACGTCAAGGGAGATCTTACTCTCTAGACCTTCTCCTAAACCTCCATCATCAAACACAAAACAAGGAATTCGTACACATTAAGAACATTCCCAAATTTTGACTAAAAGGAAAAACAACGATCACAACCAAAATTCCTCAACAATTTCACGAATCTAGCAACGTAATACGCACCTTACAATTACTACAATGTTAATTAGCAAGCTTACGGGAAATCAACAATGACCACCGCAATTACAGAAGAAAGTAAAAAGAACAACGAAAATAAAAATAACATAAAGAACCTTAGTAGAAAAACGAACGAAAGGGGAAAAACAAGAAGAGAGGGAACATTTTACTTAATTCAAATAAAAAAAAAACAATTTTACAAAAAACTGCAAAATATAACTTTGATTACATCCACAAAGACTCGAACACAAGACCAGAGAATATAGAAAAGCTTAACCATTAAACCATTAAGCTCATCATTGATATAGATTAGCGCAAAATATACTTATGTGATGAATTCAAAGTCTAAGGTTCAATAAAAATGAAACAAAAAAATTCAAAAGATGTGACTCAAACCGCAAATCTCAAGTGAATATATAGAACACATAACCACAAAAACAAACATTTATTTGTTGACATAGCTTAGGCAAAGAAGGATCAAATTTCGGGGCGTTACAGACCCTTTTAAACCTTTAACCATTAACCGAATCGAATTTTTTTCAAAAAAAATGAACCGAATAAAACTTTTTTGGTTAATTCGATCGATTAACTGAATTAACAGAAATTTATATGTTTTTTTTATTTTTGATTAAAACAAGTATAAAACATAAAAAAAATTTAATCGAACTGACCGACCCCAGACCGAATACTTATATATTATAATATTATTTATTAAGTTCGATTAACCGACCAATTTTGAACCGAATTAACAGTTAACCGAACTTCCAAAAAATTATTAACCGACCTCAACCGAATTAATTTGATTAACCGACTGATTAACCGAATTAATTCGGTTTTACCCAAAATTTGCACACCCTGTTGATGGATGTACCATAGAACTGCAATCAAGGTGAGATTAACTCAAAGAACAAGTGGCAAAGTCCCTTAGTGCTAATCTGGATTCAATGCAAGGGGTCTTCAATACCGCTATGAGTGACTAACTAAAAGGAATGATTCTCTTGAGGCTGTGGTGTCAGCCTTGAAGGAACAAATTGATGAGCTTAAGGGGGAGCTCAATATCTACAAAGCTTCTTTGGGAAATGAGGTGTTGGTTGCAGCACCCAAGCCTAAGGTAGATGTCTCGAAGTTGAAAGAATTCAATGAGACGAGGTTTGCAAAAGATATGGACAATTTTTTGTGGGGAATGGAGCATTACTCACGTGCCAAAGGCATCATGCATGATGCTACTAAGGTAAATTTTATTGCCATGTATTTTACTGATGCCACTTTGTTATGGTGGTGTTGTAGGTCCACGGATGAGAGACGGGGTGGTACTGTTATCGGGACTTGGGAGTTCCAGAGTGAATTCAAAGGGTAATTTTACCCATAATATGTCGAGGATGAGGCTTGGATGAAGGTGTGTTTGCTTACGCCAACAAGGCATAATTAGGGAGTATGCGCAGCAGTTCAGTGAACTCATGCTCCAAATTTTCGATTTAGGTGAGAAATAGGCCTTCTTCCTTTTTATGGATGGTTTGAAACCGTGAGCAAAGCAAAAATTACATTGTTGAGGGTTTAGGAATTTACCAAAGCCATGACTACAGTGAAGTCGCTTATGGAGTTTGGTGGTTAAAAGATAGAAAAGTTTTAGTCTTCCAAGCCCAAATTCAAACTGAAGGGCAATGGTGGGGGAGGCAAAGACAAATTTACGAAGAATGAAGATGGTAAGACCCAAACAAGGAAAACTAAGCCCGACAAGCAATGGGAGAAGAAAAAAAAGGAAAGGGGGCCAGTGAGATGCTTCCTTTGTGAAGGTCTGCATGTTGCGTGAGATTGTCCAAATTTATACTATTAAATAATATATTAAGTTAGACCGGATCGATTCATATCAAACTAAATAGGATAAGGTAAGAGTATTTAATTTATATTTAGGTAATTTAATTGGGTTGAATTATTTATCGAAATTAAGTAATTGAGTTATTTTTTATTTAAACTTAATTAGTTTATTAATTCAATTAAGTTATTTTCTATTTAGTTTTTTAAATGTTTCTTAAACATCTACGTGAATATGAAGTAAATGGAGAGGCATCAAGTATGATTGAATTAGATGTTTATCACAAAATGATAGTTGAATATGTAATTAAGCATAGGTATCCATTTCAATAGGTTGGACATAGAAAAACTAGAGCTTTATGTTGTTAGTTAAATAAGGGTTCCAATCTTATTCCTAGGAATACTTGAAATTACACAATAAAATGAAATAATTGCTTAAATATAGTTTAGAACAAGTTTCAAGTAGCATTTCTGATATCTATAACATCATCCTTTATGATTTACTGAAAGATTGGGTAATTAAAAGAAAATAAGATTAGTATCACTTTATACAATGCAATATATGTTGTGTAGCCAACTTGATCACCAATATATGGCTTAGAAGTGACTAATGCAAGCTTGGTGAAAGTTAGAAATTTCAGGTTCCAAAGTTAGGAAGATTATGTTTCGTGGATGTATAGTTCAAGATAGATTGAATTAGTCTAAAGGATTGTGGTTGGATGTTCCAACAAGATGGAACTTGACTTATTTGATGTTAGAAAGATTTCTCTTCTATCTTGCTGCATTTGGAAATTTGGCAAGGGCAGATAAAGCTTTCCAAAGTTATGTACCAGAAGATGATGATATTCCTTGGATTAAAAAGGTTTTTTTGTATGAATCCCATGTGTTGACCTGATAATCAGAATGTTCATTGTTTTATTTGTGGTTTGGGTTTGAGTCACGTTAGACGCGTGCTGTTAGGATTTTACCCAATTTTACCTGAAGATCCAATGATTAAGCAAATGGAAATAAACATGAAAAGTAAGTTTACAAAGCAGTGGGAGGAACATATGATACTATGGTACTTTCTTTTGCAGCCAGCCATACTTTGACTCTCGTTTAAGCTACAACAATTGCAGTTTGTCCTCTCACAATTAGGCCTACAATATGAAAAATAAGTGGATAAATATCTCTGAGCATCAATTTGTTTCAAACTAATTATATAGAAAGTAGTCAAAAAATAAAGTTATACTTTATTTTATATATATTACCATATGATATATTCTTGATTATTGGAAAGGAAATCAATTTCGATATCTTAACCTTGCACGAGTAGCAAAAGATGTTCTAAGTATTCCAATTACTGTGGTTGCTTCATAATCAACATTTAGCATGGGTGGTGGAGTTATCAACAGATGGAAAAGTTGTATTTTGTCTGAAAAGGCAGAAATGTTGATTACTACTTGAAAGTTCGGTCGCTCAACCCGAGCTATAAGGTATTATAATTGTAAAATATTAACCTTGTTCACTATCCAGTCATAAATAATTAAACAATTCATTTCATAATTCAATTACAATCATTTTCATATTATTCAATCATATCTGAACTTAAATCGAGCATACAAAGCAAATCGGGAACAATTCTGGACTAAACTGAAATTTTTACGAAAATTCAAGTAAAAAGTAAAAATAAAAGTCACACTGTCGTGTCCATGTCATATGATAGAATTCAGCCCGTGTGGCTCAAGAATATCACTGTCATGTGGCCAGATCATATGATAGAACTCCGACCCCCAAAAAATTTTTCTAACTCCGCCATTAGGTTTGCTGGAGCTTTCCTCTATCTTCCTTAGATGGTAAGGTTGTATATTTATATGAAATGGGTATTGTTCATTGATGTGATATATTAGGTAGGTTCTAAGCATGTCAACAAGTAAGTGTTTGTGCGGTCTCATGAGCGATCCTACATGTGACTTTGTAGGAGAACGTGGGCATCCTTCCTGTGACCACTTTCCATCATGTGAGCTTAATATGGATCCGGCCCAGACCCATTCGAGTTGTGGGCTGATGTAATAGCAAGTATCATAACAAGGTTAGTTTTGGGTTTGAATTTTTTCAAGTTCAATTTTTTTTCAATTCGGGTTTTACCATGTTCTAGCTTATTCGAGTTTGGGGCTTTTTGTATTCGGGTTTTCAACTTTTTAATCGAATTGAACTTAAAACAAGATTAGGCTCGGATTTTTCAGATTAAACTTTCAAGCTCAGGCTTGGGCTCATTTTACCACCTCCAACTAGACCTTTCAACCTTGCGCAAATTAGAAAGTTTTGTGAAAGCTTAAACTTCCTTTTAAATTGATTATCTTGGTTTGGAAGATTTGTTCTAGTTGCCTTCCTATTCATATTGAACTATGGAAGAGAAACTTGAAGGAAAGGAGGAAAATGATGCTAATCTTTTCCTATGCTGTAGTTTTGCAAGAGCTGCCTGGCTTGGCTCCTCGCGTTGGTCACATGCATTCGGACATGGTAGCTAAGTGGATTAGGTAGTGGCCCAATGTTAATACCATGAACTCCAAATTTATTAGCCTAATTGGAAACAAAGAAATGACCTGGTTTTCAAACTTTTCTCTTATTTATGTATCAACATAAAAGCTTTCTTCATATATAATATATATAAATTAGTGGCTTGTTGTGTATTGCAATCCATCATCTCACTTTATTTTCCAGAATTATGCTTTTCTTGCTGTCATTTGTCTAGCTCTCCATTTACCATTTCACTACATTTGCTTTTATAAGTGGCAACTCAACTTGGCCATCCATAATTGGTTTTTTTTTGTTTGAAATCTTTTGGTGTTTAGTAATAACATTAAACTTCGATATTTAAAGTTGATCCGAGTTGAACTCATAAATAGAGGAAACAATATTTCTTTTTGTTATTTTCTTCATTTATAAGATTTGAATTCAAATCCATTCGATTTAACACAAATTTATATTTACTAGTAAGATATATTTTTATTTAATATTAATTATTATTGTTTTTAGTTTTATTAATCCAAACCTAAACTTTTCTTCTTATATCATGGCCAAGCTATGCTTTATTGTATTTTATTTTGTTGTTGGAAGGAAAGGCCAAAGTTTTCTTTTGATACCATGCTCACTTTTTTTTTTATTTAAAAACTCCTTTTATTTTTAATATGGACTCACCACCATGCCCACAAAACAAATATTTTTTTCTTCAATGAATCTCATTCTCCTTATGGGGGACCCCTCAAAACACTCACCATATTGAAACTGCTCGAACTCAAATTCCCCATTCGTTGATGCAAATAGCTTAAATCATTTCATGGGTTATTCCACATTTACTTGCTATAACTTTGTAATCCTTCAGTCCATTTCTTTACTTGCTATAACTTTGGACGACACTTCATTGCGGACAAGAAAATAAAATAAAAGAAGCCCAATTTATTTTTTATTACTAATATATTTTTTTATTTTATTGTATTATATTTTATAAATTTTAAAAAAGACTCAGTTTATTATTCAAGAGTATTATCTATCTATATCTCAAATTTAAAAACATGATAAACATGAGATGTGAAAGTTTAATAATTTAAAAAAAAAAAAAAAAAAGTGAAGAATCAAATATCTTTTAAAGTGCTTTTTTAAAAGGAAAATTCCAAATCTAAAGAGAGAGAAAGCTATGCAATGATTTCATAAAGCAAGTATGGTGATTAAAATTCCTGGTCCCTTACAAGAGATGAAACAAAATAAAAAAGAAGAAAAAAAGATGGAGAGAATCTACAACCCACCTATCAAAAGAAAAGAAAAGAAAAAGCTGAAATTGTTCTTCATGATTTGTTCCCTACTATTCTATTGAAAAATAGAGGCTAACTTTACCTAAAAACTCCATCATATATCTGATTGGTTCTTTATTTTGTTGACATTCGCTGCTTCTTTGATCTTACTTGGTGACTTACAAGAAGAATCTAATCTGAAAGGCTCTGATTCAATCAACAACTGAACAACCTCGTTCATGGTTGGACGTTGTGATGGATTCTTGCATGTACACCGCATGGCAATCCTTAGAACTTTAACCAGTTCATCCTTGAATGTCTTGGACAACTTCTTGTCTAACACCTCCATAACACCTTCCTTTGTCTCCAGTTTCATCGAAATCCAGTGCACGATGTTCTTGTTTTCTCCGAAATCGGTCTCCACTGGTTTTTTTCCGGTTATTAGTTCCATTAAGACCACTCCGAAACTATACACGTCGCACTTGGTTGTCGCTTTATTTGAATATGCATATTCTGCAAAACGGACATATATGAATTAACGAGAAACAAAGTTGTAAAGAACTTGATTGAACTTGAATTGAGTGGGAATATTACCAGGGGCCAAGTAGCCATAGGTTCCTGCAATGACAGTAGTGGTGGAATCTTTCCCTCCTCTAGCTTGCAAAACCTTGGCTATTCCGAAATCTGCAACTTTCGGATGGTAATTGACGTCGAGTAGGATGTTAGTCGACTTGATGTCTCGGTGAATGATGGGTGGCAAAATATCATGGTGAAGGTATGCCAAACCCTGTGCAACCCCGAGTGCGATTTGATGTCGCACCGGCCAATCCAGATCGAACCTTCCATTATGGAGAGCATCCCAAAGGTTACCATTCAACATGTATTCATAAACCAACAGGTTACAATCCAAGTTCGAAAAGTAACTATACAGTTTGACTATGTTCTTGTGCCTTACGTTTCCTAGAGTTTCGACCTCTGTCTTCAATCCTTTGTCCAAAACCAACTGATCTTTGGAACCCGAGTCTTTATATGTTTTGCTCCATAGTTTCTTCACCGCAACAACATGTCCGTTCTGCAATCCGATTCTATACACTGTGCCAGATCCTCCATGGCCTACAATGTTTTTATCAACCATTGCTTCAAGGATCTCATGTTGGTCAAAACATATCCTATGGAAGCTTTTCACATATGAAAAGAATGATGAAGACAAGGTCTCATCATGTTCCATTACAGCTCTTTGTTTACTCAAACGACGTTTGAGTAACAAGACAGCTGCAATTGTAATGGCCAAGACAGAAACTATGATTGCCCACCTCGAGTTTAGCTTCTTTTGGTTGTAAAAGTGTGAACATATGGGGAAATTTTGGACATGGATTGGAACACAAAGACCTGGATTGCCTGAAAAGCTTTCAACCAACCCTCCTTTAATCAATGACAGAGGGATTGGACCAGAAAGTTGATTGTTTGAAAAGTTCATGGAGTTAGGCAAAAGCTCACTCAGACTCTCTGGAATGTAACCAGTCAAGTGATTGTTGGAAAGATCAAGAACGTTGAGAGATTTCAACAAAGAAAACGATTCGGGGATCCCAGAACTGAGATTGTTACCTTGCAACATAAGTAAATTCAGATTCTTTAGATTCCCAATTTGTGAAGGAATTGAACCAGACAAAAGATTGTTGCTGAGGTCAATCTTGACCAGGTTGACAGCGCCAGAGATTCCAGAAGGTAAAAAACCAGAGACCTTATTGTTCTGCAAGAACAGTTCGGATAAATTCCTAGCATTTCCTAATGAATTTGGGAAACGACCCGTGAAACTATTGTCAGCTAAATCAATGATCGAAATATGTGGGAGACCGAACAGTCCTTCAGGGATCCATCCCTCCAAATGGTTATTAGAAACTCGAAACCTTAAAAGGGAGTTGCAGTTTGAATAACTTACAGGCAAGTTCCCAGAAAACTTGTTATCTAACAAAAGCAAGTACAACAGTTTACCTCCTCCACAAACCTCTGCCGGTATCGGACCTGTAATATTGTTCTCCGACAAGTCGATAGCAATCATAGGCGCCGAACGCCCCAGATTTCGTGGAACCTGTCCCGACAAGTAGTTTCCATAAAGTGAAAGGATTCTCAAAGTTGTTGACTCTGCAATTTCACCAGGGATTTCTCCTGTAAGACTGTTGTTATAAATCTGAAGGAATTGAAGTTTTGGAAGTCGACATATAGACCCTGGAATATTTCCACTCAATCGATTCACCGACATGTCCAAATCTATAAGCTCTGTCAGGTTTCCAAGTTCTTCGGGTATTGTCCCAGATAAGTGCTGGTAATACAGTTCAAGCTGCTTCAAGTTCTTCAGCAATCCAAGCTCCTTAGGAATTTGACCAGACAGGAAATTCCCACTCAACTCGAGATCAACAAGCGATGTCATGTTCCCGATTGATGCTGGGATCCGACCATACAACATGCATGTCGTGAAAACCATAATTCTGAGCTTGGAAAGCCTGGAAATGTTGTCCGGAAGTTGCCATGGTTTTAATTTATCGTTTTCATTGAAGTAGAGCACCTCGAGATTGGTAAGATTAGTTATGGACATGGGGAAATCGCCTATGAAGTTATTGTACGACAAGTCAAGAACACGTAAAGAGACCAGTTTGGAGAAATCCGGAAGCTTTGTACTTAAATATATGGAACTCATATTGAACACTTCCAGGGAAGAACAATTCACGATTCCGTTCAGAAATTTTCCGTGGAAATTGTTGCGGCTGATATCGAGAACACGAAGCTCCGGCAGATGAAAGCACACGTCGTCAGGAAAGATGCCGGACAGTGACCAGCCGGTGAAGTTAAGAACTTCAACATAGCCTCGACCGTTGCAGTTAACTCCGGTGAAATTGCAATAAGGTTTCCCTCCATTAACATCCCAATCAGATAAAGCCTTTCCCGATAAAGATGCTTTCATTATGTTGAAGAGCTTGGATTGATCATGTTTCATGGCTCGACAAGACAAAAACATAAAGCTAAACAACACAGCTAGGAGGAGAAAATCAGCTTTTGATGCCATATTTCAAACCAAAAATAAAAAAAGAGAAAAGGTGGTAGTTAATTAAACCTGGTGTTGCAGAGAAGAGGGTGAAGAACATGGTATATAAATAAGCTGGTTGAGGGGATTATTTGGTACAGCGGTAATATGCCTGGGCACCACTCCTCATGTGATATTTATCGTGATTTGTGATTTTTTGAGAAAGAGGAATAACATCAATTGTAATACTTTATATGGATTAGATGTTAGAATAATCTGCAGTTGATCTTGATCAATGGGGACCCCCTTTGATGCCATCGGTCCAAAGTTCCTCAAAATGTAGTCTACCAATATTGCCACTATCATCATTTTATTTAAGCAAAATGATCATGTTTACAATGTTCCAAAACCAAATTTCGTTTCTGGCATTACATGACAGATATTACGATTGGCCTGCATGCTGTACTTACTGCAATATAATATACTTTCTGAGGTCATATACGGATTTTACTTGTGCGACATGGTCCGTACCGCAAAAATTCTATCCGTGCTTCGATCGCAATCCCAGTTTTGGGCAAACATAAAGGTTTTCAAACAAAATTAGTATAATTGGCGAATCTTACTTGCACCACCATGTTTGACTGCTAATTTTCACCAACCCAGATATGCTGGATATTTTAACATAAAAGAACCAGACCAAGAATCAACTGTTTTCTGCAATGACAAGATTGTTGGGTTGACCCCATGGGATAATAATGTTAGTATCTAAGCTAAGTTTTGACTTAAACCTTACCACCACTTGCATCAGATTCTTTTCTATTTTACTGTCATGGTAAAACCTACTGACGACTCCATGACGAATTTCCAGAATAAAGGTTGGATATGTTGGGGAATAAATTCGGGGACTTTGCATTATATAATAGAATTAATTAAGGTACAGAAAGTGTACCGTAATGTAGTTTTATGCTTGTCCCATTACTGAAACATGTCTGGGTATCGGATTATGTTAAAGTAGCAAAGAGTTTTGAATTCAAATTCCATTTTATTTTTCAACATTTCTTGCAAAATTGCAATTAAAGGATTAAGTTCAACCCTAAAACAAATTTTTTTCGTGAAATATAAATAGCAAATGATTATATAGACTTATTCATAAATAGAATGTCTCTAGTACTATTTTTTTGTAGAACTTCTTTAATTGCAGCAGGAAATTTTTCGAACATATGCATTTAGGCGAGTATTTTAGTTATTGCATCCGCTACCTTATTAATTTTTCTAGGGACATATTTCAAGAATTGTTTCTCTTCGTTTGATAAAATTTGTTAAGTGGAAGTTGATCCTTCAAGTTTTCTATCACCAATAATTTTAACAATCTCAATATTATCAGATTGGATGACAACCTCATTGTAATCTTGTTTTTGAATTAGAAATAGACCATTTAAAATGCCCTAAAATTTCGCAACGAAAATCAAACACTTTCCCAAGAACCGATTGTAACCCAAAATCCACTTCCCCTCTCCATCTCCTAATACTCCACTTGCACTAGAAAAACTTGAAACAAACTGAATAGCTCCATCAGTGTTAAGGAAAAAACAGATTGATATCAAATCATAAAACGAAAAATAACACATATGGTTAAATAAAATAAATAAATACTCGTATGCCATAAGTAGGAGTGTGAAAAAAATTTCTAAATCGAAAAAATCAAAGTGAATCAAATCGAAAAAATTGAAATTTTTCGGTTTAATAAGATTTTATGTTTGGTTTAATTGGTTTATTCAATCAATTTTCGATTTTGACATTTTAAATTGAAAAAACCATAAGGCTAAAATCCCGTAGCCTATTTATATATGCAAACCCAAATTTAAACGTTAAACCTAAATATCCGTTAAAACTTGATACTTTTCAAAACCTAAATTCATTAAAATTCAAAACCCAATACTCATTAATATTTAAAAAACTAATTGATAATTTAAATTTGTTATGATATTTATTTTAATTTTTAATTGATATATATCTATTAAGAATAGTAGATGACATGGAAATTGTATATTGACAATGTAGAAAAACAAATATTTTTTGAGTTCATTAAATTTGTTTGATTTAATTTTTAATATGTTAATAATGAAATAAAAAACTAAAAGTAATATGAAATTCTAAATTGAAGAAAGAGAATAATTATGTGAAAGCGAATCAAAAATTTGGTTCAATTTATTTCGTTTTGTTCTTTAGGTCAATTTTATTTATTCGGTTTACATGATTAATTTTGATTTATTCAATTTTTAACATAAAAAATCGAACCAATCAAATAAACAGCCTTAATCATGGAGTGATATTTGGGAATCTCCATGATGAATAATAGGGTAAGGAATAGAAATTTGTTCAATGATGAAAAGTAAAGCAAAGCAAATATACCCACTCTTCAAAAAAGTTATATGGTGTTGATTTGGCATCTTAGAATTTCCTGCAGGCTTAGTTGCCTATTCCTCCTCCTAAATTGCTTTTATGAGAAAACAATATTAAAGAAATCCAAGCTTTTTTTATAAAATATATATATATATAATTAATTAATTATGAAAATAAGATGATGAAATTTTAATTAAAGGAATGTACTGTTTACTACAGTTCACATCAGTATCGCTTGACACTATAACGACATCATTTTTTTTTTATCAATCATCACTCTTTAAAAAATTATTTTTTTATTAGTCTTGTCATCGTATCAGGCGATATTCATATGTATTTTTCAAAATATTCATGAAAATACGAGTATATATAGTGGGAAAAAACAAAAAAATATATTTTAATGGTACGTCGGTGTGTCAGGCGGCACTAGTGATAATTTAAAAAAATGTTTTTAAAAAAATATTAAGACGATTTTTTTAAGTTGTGTCGTCGGTGTGTCAGATGACACTGCTAGATTTTTTTAAAAAAATTGGACTGAAAGAGAAAAAATGAAGCTGGGAAAAATTAAAGACTGTTAGGGGGAACCAGTAATAGATCGGTCATGTCAACAACAAGATGTCAATCCAGTGCCGCTTGGTAGCTTATAATTTTTTTTTCAGATTTCTTTTTATTTTCTTTTCTTTCCCCTTATTTAAGCTATGATCCCCTTTCCCAAACTTAGTTTGAAACTAGATTGAAAAAAAAAAAAATTGTTGGCTGGTGGAAATTTGTGTAGGGGAAAATTGGTTTGTGTTGATGTTTTAGGGAGAAGGTTTGATAGTTTTAAAATATGTTTTTATTGTTTACTATAATAATTTATATAATATATAAATATTTATATTTTGAATTGTTGTTAATATTTAAGATTATATTTTTGTTTGTAAATTTTTTTTTTGAATATAATGGTGTGATTATATGGTAGTATTTGTTTATATTTTCTTAACCTTTTGACAACGTACACACACTTGACACACATAGGTGCTCGAACCCAACTCTTCTAGGATGAACATCATCCTTTTTTTCACTGGAATCACTCTTTGAATTGTTTGTTTGTAAGAATTATATTTGTGTTTAAACTGCAATATATGTTTTTTTTAGTTTGTATTAATAATTTGTATATTATAATATTTTACCTATAATTTTTAGATTTACTATTTAAGATTATAAAAATAATATAAAAAATGAACCCTTTGTGTTGGCCTAATGATAAAGAGTGTTCATTGTCTCAGGTGTGGCCTAAGTTCGAGTCGAGCTAGTTACATTGTTGTTAGTGCTTTGCCCTTACTTTGTAATTCACCAAAAAATAATATAAAAAATTAAATAATTATGAAAGTGGGATGGGGAATATTTAATTACGGTGATGGGTTGTTTGCTACAGTTTATTTGTGTTTATATTTATATATATTTTAATAAAGATATTTAAATTTCAGTTAAAAATATACGAGTTACGATAATTTATTTTAATTGTTTTTTATTGTTTAATTGGTGATTAAAATTTTTATTGTTTGTGCAAATATCGAAATTGGTTTTTTTGATTAAAACAATCGATTACACAACAATGATGACTAATGTGTTGGATATGGTACCCTAACTGTAATATTTTTGTCTATGTACACTTGTAATATTTTCAAACAGATTGGTTAATAAAATAATTCATGGGTTACATTAATATATTTTGTATAATTTCCTCACGTGATTTTTGCATGCAAAGCAAAATAGAAGCAAATATTAGCTGACTAGTTGTCAAATGTTTAAACTAATACTAAGCAGTATTACGTGGTCGAATCATAATACGGAAAAACAACTTGTATTAGTAGACGAACCTAAACATGTCCTTAGTCTAGTTGGAAATGAGCAAATTGATTGAAAAACTAATATGTCGTCTATCAAGTTCAATTAGGGAGATTCCTTATCTTGGGCATTGAAGCAGATGACTCCTAAAAGATAAAAACATAAATGTGACTTACTGAATTGACTGTACATCAGGCTAGACGTGAATACGTTTATGGATTTATTCACTTATGACGTTCATATAATGCGACATACCTAAATCTTGAGTGGATGGCGAACTATGTATGCGTAACTTGTATACTTTGATTAAGTAAAAGCTCGAGTTCAAATAGATAAGGAACTGAATGTTAGTGTAACGTCCTCCACCCAACCCGATCAATCATATCCGAGAGTTGGGTATTACACCTAAGGACGAACGTACTTAGACTCTTTATATACTTTCCTATGTAACTATTTGACTAATAAAATTTCTAAGTCTTTCTAGCTAAAATACCTAGTTTTATTTATTAGTATAAACTTCTTGTACAGTGTAAACTTTCCTTTACAACCTGAATAGTATAACTATTGCTTTCGCCTCACTTACATTAATATATGGTGTTACATTTAAGCACATACTTTAACTTTGCCCTAAGGCCTCTCTCGTAAGCTTATGTGTTATCATTAGAAACAATCATATGGCTCTTTTAGTCTTTTCTTTGGCGTAGGTTGTAACTCCGCCACAATCTTTTTCTTCTTTGTATGCATATCAGCACGAGCCACCACTCCCATGACATAACTTGGCATCGTCTCTCATCTCCTTTCATTCTAACAGATCCTACAATCAGAGGCATCCATAATAAGTTCACAATAACTTAATGAGGCATTATCATACATTCATTCATCATCACACATTAAGTATAAAACATTGCACTATAATTTATGGAACCAGACAGATATTCATCTAATTCAACAAAACATATATTAAATATCTACATACATTGTACTATTTTATATTCCATAAACATTCATATCTCAGTTGGTATCATTCAACTTACTTACGGTTTGTGTTGGTAACTCATTTTTCATATCACCTTCCTACCGATGGTCCAGGCTGATTTTGTCCGCTTCTCATTATCATGCATTTCTTGCCATTCTATTATTGTCTCAAGCTGGATAGTATGCTTTTCTTAAGAGTCTGCCACTTTGGTTTTGCCATTAAATCTTTGTCCTAAGATCATTTCATAGATTACACCACTAAGGCGTATACTTTACTTTAGATGGCTTCGCTTATCTTTGGAAGCTACAGACACATACTTGATCAACAAACAGCCACGAATGCATCCATTTAACTTAGATGGTCATAGGGGCGTGTAACATCTCAAAAATTAGAAGATTAAAAATTTTAATATCCCCAAAAAATTCAAACCTTATATTTTATTCAAACTATTTTTATAAAATTAAAATTTTATATTATTTTTTCTTCTTATATTGATTTAAAATAATATCTTATCTTTTTTTTCAAAATTCAAATATAATTAATATTTCATTATCTTTTTAACTTTTTATCTTAATTTGAAATTCAAATTAATCATTTTAAAATCTTAAGTAAAATTCAAATTACTCTTTTTTAAATCCTAATAGAATTTATCTTTCTTATTTCTATTTATTATTTATTATTTTCCAATTATTATTCTACAAATTAAAATCATAAACTCTCTCTTTTTTTAATATCCTAGTTTTCTCTCAAAATTCTATGTTTCAAAACTCTTTTAAGTCCTTAAGTTTTACTTAAAAATATTCTTTAAGTTTTTAAAAAATTCAATCAAGCTTTCATCAATTGTTCTGCTCCAAATTGTTGAATTCCAAGTTAGTAGATCTTTGAGTTTTTATCAAGATCGACCCTTGTATGTGATTAGATCGAGCTTGAACAAAGGGTAATCCCTCGAGACCTCAGAAAAGTCAGGTTTGTGTTCTTTTACGAAAAATCGGGTCAAAATTCGAGATTATCCAGTTGCACAAGGCCTACAACGCGGGCATATGGCCTGCCCATGTGGTTCACACGGCTTCACACACGAGCATGTTCTCATGTTTTCCCCTGCATTTGCATTTTCCACATGACCGTGTTTCTAGGCCATGTGGCTCCTGCTCCCTTCCTATAATGTTAGTATATGCGGATGACTTAATCATCATGGGAGACTATTGCGAGGAAATTCGACGAACAAAGGAAAATCTTTCTATCAGATTTCATATGAAGGAACTAGGAGAACTCAAACACTTTCTTGGGCTGCACACGAAGGAAGGATTATTTTTGGGCCAACAGAAATATGCAAAGAATCTTCTACAGAGGTATGGGATGCTTGACTACAAGCCTATCTCCACTACCATGGATCTCAATATAAAACTACAGGCACATGAAGGAAAACACTTAAAAGATGTAACCATGTATCGACAGTTGGTCAGAAGTCTTTTCCATCTCACTCTAAGTCGACCAGACATAACTTATGTAGTTAGAGTGGCTAGTTGATACATGAGCAATCCTAAGAAGCCTCATCTCGATGTAGTACGGCGTATCTTAAGGTATGTTAAAAGCACCATTAATTTTGGTATTTTATACAAGAAAACAAAAGAATGTCTGGTGGCTAAATATTGTGATGTCGACTATGCTGGAGACTATGATAGGCGGTGATGTCAGCAGCATCAGCGGCACAAGAGACTACTTGGCTGAAACAACTGATAGAAGATCTTCATTAGCCAACAGACTATCAAGTAAGGCTTCTTTGCGATAATTTATTAGCCATATGTCTAGCAGAGAATCCAATCTTTCATGCAATAACAAAACATATAGAAGTGCACTATCATTATATTTGCGAGAAGGTCCTTGAAGGGGAGATCAAGATGGTGCCAACAAAGATAGATGAGCAAGTTGCAGACATATTCACAAAGAGTCTGAGTAAACCAAAGTTTGAAAAGTTCAAAGAAGCACTTGGTATAATCTGCAAATCATTTGTGGAAAGAAATTTGCATTGAGAGGGAGTGTTGAAAGCCAATACAACTTCTAGATAAAAATCAAACTTAATTTGTAAGAGATAGTTTCTTTGGAAAATTCTATAATATATATATGTAATAAAGAAATAAGATATTTCTAGAAGAATAAATATTATACATGAACATTCTAGTTATTAAATATTTGAGAAATTAATGGTAAGGATGTTGACTGGTGTCAACAATCCAACGGTCACTAAATTCTATAAATAGAATAGGAGCTTTCATTTTTGGGTGAGTATGCAATAAAAAAGTGTAATACCTTAAACTCAACCTAGACGTTAAAACTGAATCTAAAGATATTGTAACATCCGTGTTCTTGAACCGAATTTGGAACAGTAATAGAGTAAAATTGAGAATTAGACTATGTAGCAAAAATAAGAAAAAAAATTAGAAAAATTAAGGATTAATTAGTAATTGTGAGAAAGGAGGAAGGACTAAATAGCAATTTGTCCAAATTGAATAGTGAGTTATCATGGGAATTAGATTGATTAACGAGGGGCAAAAGAGTAATTTGGTGGAAGATATTTTTGGAGGCAAAGTTTTTGGCCAAAGTGTAAAGTTGGAAGGCCCAAGGACTAAAAGTGCAATTTTACCATTTTTATTAAGTGAGATATTTTAAGTGAAAATTCTGGAGAATTTGAGAGAAGAAAAAGTGATTAAAAAGATGAAAATATCATCTTTTTCATTATGTTAACCGTCCATGCCCTTTTCTTCCATATCATCTTTTTCATTATGTTAGTCGTCCATGCCCTTTTCTTCCATTTCCAACTTTTGCTTTTATTCCAAATAGGTCCTTCCATCATTTTTAAGCTTTCCAAACTCCAAAACCTTCCATTTTCTTTGGAATTTCTGAAAGAAAGTCATAAAAGAGAGTTAGTAGACACCTCAAATCTCATATAGAGTTACTTTTGGGGTGTTAGAGAGATAAAGGACTAAATTGAAAAAATTTGAATTCAAGGGTTAAGGTAAGAAATGGTTAAATTCTCATGATATACATGTATTTTACTGTTATTGAGCATGAAATTTATTGAATTATAGCTTATAGCTTATATGTGTTTATGTGAAATTGAAGAGAAAGAGAAGAGAGGCAAGGATCAAATTGAAGACAAAGGAAAAAGAATAGAGCAAGGGGTAAAAGAGAGGAAATTCAGCCTTTTTGTTGTAAGTACTACAAAAGTTTTGATTTATAGTTTACTTTCTCCAATGGTATATGAATTATTAGCATAGAAATTGTTATATAGGTACATAGTTTGAATGTTTACAATGATAAAATGAAGGAATTAATATGTGATTAAGTAAAACAGTTTGTACAGAACAGAGGATTAACTTCGAAAATTCACCAAAAATTTTATATAATGAGTTAATTGTCAAATTATATATTTAATTAAATCTTATTGAGTTTAGTTTCATATGGAAGAAACATTGAATTAAAAGGAATAGTATATTTCGAGATATACTGGTTTTTGTGTAACAAGGTCAGAGTAGGTTCGAGTTCCCCTGTTCTGACTTTGAAAAATCATAGAAAAATATATAAAATTTATTAGAGATTGAAATTTATATGGTTAATTCCTTAATGAGTCTATTTTCAATAGAAATATATGGGAACATCATTTGATCTTTTTACTAGAAGATAGTTAATTTTTAGTGAAGAAAGGTTGAAACTGTCAGGCAGCAGCGAAGGGGTAAATTGAAAGAATTTTCTGTACAAATTGGAAAAATTAAAAATTTTGGAAATTTTATGGTAAAAAGATGATTGAGTCTAGTTTCAGAAACATCAAGCGGATTATAATTTTGAATTCTTTAGCTCAAGATATAAATAATTTAGTGACTGTGACGCAAGTGAACAACTTTGAAAATATAAATGTGAAATATTTGATGATGTATTTATGTGAGATATATCATTTATGAGAAATGATGCTAATTGAGATTGTGCCCAAGTAGACAAATTAGAACCATTGTGATATTAGTGGCATGCCATTAAGGAACACTAGCGCACTCTCTGTTTAGCACGTCTCGTGCCCTCAGTTAGTAGCACTGTGTGTGCTCTCTGATTAGTACTTTGCGTGCTCTTTGATTAGCATTGTGTGTGCTCTCTGTTGCCCAGCACTTATGTGCTCTCTGTTAGTACTTTGGTACTCTTTGTTTGTTCCGTATATCCTAACGATTCTATGAAAGTCTACTATGGGCTAAGCTATAGAAAGTGGATAAAAGTGTAAATTATGTCATTGTGGTAAGTTACATGTTACATGTAAGTAAGGCAAGAAGTTTATATGCTTGAGTACTTAAATGATCATTCATTACTTTTGTAGTGCTTACTAAGCCTTCACTGGCTTAACGAGTTTATTTTAACGCGTAGGTACAAAAGCTATGAGAAGTTTAAGTCACGCTAAGGGGACCTCTCATCACATCACATCACCATTCGAAGACTTCAGTTTAGGTACATTACTTTTGGTAAAATGGCATGTACAAATGGTACTATTATATGTTTTCAATGGATGGTTATAAATGTTGTTTTGGATTACTACGAGTTGATGAATTGAAATAATGAGTTTTGAATAAAATAACTTTAAAACACATTGTTTGAAAGAAAAATTTTATTATACTCGTGTTAAATTCTCCGATACTATATGTAATACTTCTATACCGGGTTTATATGTGTGAACCGAGTATAGGGGTGTTACAGATATTATATTAGTTTATTTGAAAACCTAGAAATTAAATTTTATTTTAGAAATTGAGAATTTTGAAAATAATATTTTTAGCAAAACACTTATATGTTAATTAACTGAGAAAAACAATCCGAACTCTTACACGTCGTCCAATCCTAAATTAGAAGATTACCTGAGTAATTCTGACACGAATCCATCCACGAGAGATCCAAAACCTAACGCACAAGAGATTTCTACAACATTTAATTGATCAAAAGTTCAAGTGTTTCACGAACCTCTGTTACATCCTAAGAATATAAGCATAAATTTATATATAAAAAAATAATTTAGAAGATATGGACTTAATGGGAAAAGAGGAAGACCAAAATTCAAGCCCAAATGCACCACTTTAAGCCCATTATATCTATTATTGTTATAATTATTCTTTTTTTCCCACATCTTTACCTGCCTGACACCCAACATCAAAATCTCTTTTCCTTTATTTAAACAAATAAATTACCAAATAAGTTTATCATATTAATTTTTTTTTCTCTTATTTTGTTTTTAAAGAGTTTTCAAATATATATTATCTCGAATTTATTTATTTTAATTTGGAATTTAGTCATATTGTTTACAAGATTTCAATTTGATTTGTTTAATTTTTTAATTTAATTTGAATAAATTTATCCGACTTGAATTTTATTTCATTCGGTTCTATTCAAAAAAATTCACATCAAGTTAGGATGATAAAAAAAGATTTGTCAACTTGACTAACTCGAAACTAAGTTAAGACAATAAAATAATATTTATTAATTTAACTAACTCGAAGATTTTTCACGCAATTCGATTAAACACTCACATGTGATCTTAACCTTTCCATTAAGCTAATACTTATTTTTTTTTTAAAAATCATACAATAAATTTTTTTGTTTTTGTTTTTGTTTTTTAAACAATTTTTTATGTAACTACATTTAATATATAAAATTTAATTCAATTATAATACTAACTTTTAGATGAATTTATTTTTTATTTTTTATTATATATTTCAATTCATTTCCTTTCCCATCAAAACCTTCTAAATAATACTATTTAATTAATTTTTTATAAAAAATAATCGAATTCAATCTTGAGGTTAATATAATATTGAATTAAATATATTTAAAATATTTAATTTTAATTAATGTCAAATAAAATGATTTTATCAAACAATAAATATAATTAATTTTATAGCACTTCGATATGTAATTAAAATTTCATTATTTTATAAAAAAAATTGATAAATGAATAAATTAAATAGAAAATGCATAGATAAATAATAACAATGGCATACTGTTTTTATTTCTTGGTATTCATATAACTGTATTTTTATTTAAAATAAAAATAATAAATAAATCTCAACAGGTGATAAGATCCACTAAATAAGAGAGAGAGTAAGTGTCTTTTAGAAGAAAAAAAATTACATACTGGTGTACATATATTAACAGGTCGGCATTATTTGAGAGTGTAATCTTCTAGAATCTAAGGTAGGAAGGAATTCAGTTTTTTTTTTAATTTTTAAAAGGGATTCAATTAATTATTTTACTTAAGGCCCTAAAATATAAAAAAAACAGATTTATATATTAAAAAAAGATGTAATATGGATATTCATACGAAGATAAAATTATTTAAATATATAAATAGACATACATATATATCAGACTATAGCTAATATTTTACAACTGATAAGCTGATAAAGTGTTTATTATATGTTACAATGTTTGCAAGATTTTTTTATAACAGTAGATTGAACTTGTCTGCTTCCTTTATCTTGTGCTCGCCTTCTTTACTGATAACAATGCCGACCAATTTGCAGGGTTCAGCCTCTTCCAGCATATGCACCACGGTTCTTATGGTGGGTCTAAGTGCCGGTAATCTCGTAGTGCACAAAATGGCTACCCTCAACACCTTGATTGCATCTTCTTTCAGTACTTCAGGAATTCTTGGGTCCACTATGCTTAATACACTCTCTTTGTTGTTTATTTTGCTGCAAACCCAACTCACAATATCCTTATTATCTACGAACTCCGGCTCGATTGGCCTCTTCCCGCTCACTAACTCCATTAATACTACTCCGAAGCTGTACACATCGCTCTTTTCATTCACTTTGTAGGTGTAACCATATTCTGCAGAATTCATAGTTTACTATTAACAAACATATACATGCAAGAAATGAAAAGTGACATATAGATGCATACCAGGAGCTATGTAACCATGGGTGCCTGCAATGACATGGGTCGAGTCTTTAGCTCCGTTGCTCTGAACTATCTTGGCGAGTCCAAAATCAGCAATCCTAGGCTTCATAAACTCATCCAACAATATGTTACTAGATTTGACATCGCGATGGATCACCGGTCTTTCACATCCATGATGAAGGTACTCGAGCCCCTTAGCTGCCCCAACTGCAATCTCGTACCTTGTATCCCAATCAAGCTCCATTTTATTACTCGTATGCAATCGATCCCACAAGCTTCCATTGCGCATGTACTCGTACACCAACAAGCATGAGTCTTCACTAGTGATGCTGCAATAGAGCTTCACCACATTGACATGTCTTATTGAGCTCAATGTCTGCACTTCCATGTCGAATTCCTTTTCCTTTCCGGCACTTTTGCTGAAAACCACGGATGCACTCTGGCTCTTTCCGTGGCTTTGAGAATACGTTTTCTGTATGTGTTTCACAGCAAGTTCGACGCCATTCGGAAGTGTTACCTTGTATACTTTCCCTGATCCTCCTTTTCCAATCAGATTCTCTTGCTTAACGGAATCAAGGATTTCATATTCAGTGAAAGTTAGAGCATGGAAAGACTTTATGTTCCAAGATTCTTCCTTCAAAGAAAGGCTATGGTCTTTTTCTTTTCTCCTTACATATAAGAAGCATCCCAGAGAAACAAGCAAGACGGTCGCGCCAAGCGTGAACCAAACTATAAGCATATGAGCATCTTTAGACATGCCGGAATCCGGTTGACATTGCTTGAAATGTCGGATCGTTGAACTACAAAGGCCAGGGTTTCCAGTAAAGCTACCATCATATGCTTCAATAGAGAAAGAATTTGGTATAGGACCAGTTAACCGATTATAAGACAGATCAACAAGGTTCAGCTGGAGCAACGACAAGCTCTCTGGGATTTTCCCGGAAAGTTGATTTTCAGACAAGTTCAGAGAGTTCAATGTCGGCAAAGATCCTAAAGATGATGGGATTTTGCCAGAGAGAACATTATCAGCCATGTTTATGTTGCTGATGGAAGCACAAGAACCTAATGAATCTGGTATTGAACCAGACAACCTGTTTTTCTGCAAGTTAAGGTTGCTCAATCTTTTAAGCTCCCCGATTCCATGAGGAATTTTCCCGGAAAGTTTATTGTCGTTTAGCTCAATTCTAACCAATGATTTAGCTTCTGAAATCTCTTCTGGCAGTTCACCTGAAAACCCATTGTATTGAGCTGACAGTATCCCCATTTGTTTCGCGTTCTTGATATCAGCTGTAATTGGACCTTCAAGTTGATTGTAAGCAACGTCAATTATGTCAACTTCCGGCAATCCCCATATTCCCGCCGGAACGATTCCGGTAAGCGAGTTGTTACTAACTCTGAACCGTTTCAGAGTGGTGCAACTAGCGTAAGTCGCCGGAATTTCGCCGGAGAACTTGTTTTGAAGCATAAGAACTGCTCTCATGGTCTCTTTCTTGCACATGTCCGGCGGGATTTGACCAGTCAAGAAATTCTCCGATACATCGATGTAGTTGAATTCAGCCCAAGAACCAAGCTTTTGAGGCAAAGGACCCGTCAACAAGTTAGTGTAAAGAGACAGGTTCACCAGTTTCTTGAACTCACCCAACTCCGGCGGAACTTCGCCGGAAAACTTGTTCTCAAACAGTTGCAGGCTTACCAAGTTTGTCAAATACCTCACTTCTGAAATATCTCCTTCAAGATTGTTGGCCGAGGCATCGAAAAATTCCAGTTTCGTCAAGTTTCTTAATCCAACAGGAAGTTTCCCAGTCAATTCATTGTTGTAAAGCTCCAGCTGCCATAGCTTATGAAGCTTACCAATCTCCGCCGGAACTTCACCGGACAAATAATTGAATTGAAGCTCCAATTCTATGAGCTCAGTAAGGTCTCCAATGGCGGGCGGAATCCTCCCCTCGATGCTGCAATTCGCCATATAAAGCCAATACAGTTTTTTTAGCTTCAAAATCTGATCAGGAAACTCCATTCGATCAAAAGGATTGTCCCCAATGCTCAAAACAGCAAGATTGGTCATGTTTTCAAGCGATTTCCATGGAAAAGTGCCGGAAAATCCACTTCCATTCAAATAAAGATACTGTAAATTGCTAAGAGAAGATATATCCGGGAACGGACCAGTGAAAAAATTGTTGCCAAGATCCAAATATTGAAGCTTTAAACAATTACCCAACTCTTCAGTGATTTCACCGTGCAATAAATTGAACCCCAAGGAAAGCTTATCCAAGTATTGAAGCTGACATAGTGAATCCAAAGGAAGAACACCCAGCAGGTTCTGATGTGAAAGCTCGATTTCCTTAACGAACCCTTGGGCGTTGCAAGTGATTCCATTGAAGCTACAAACAGAACTGGTAGCCCCCCATGAATCAAGAACATTGGTGTTTGATTCATTAACAGCGGATTTCAAGTTCAACAAGATTTGGAGTTCATCAGATTTTACACAACAGGGTAAGTAGAAACAGAACATGAGACCAAAACAGAGAAGGATTTGTCTGTAGGAAGACATACCGGAGATTTGAAAGTGGTAATCAAGAGGGAAGACTTTTTGGTTTCAAAGGGCTCGAAGAAGAAGACAAGTGGTATATTGTAAGAAAGGTAGCGAGCGAGTTAATACAAGGGGCTTTATTTATATTGCAGGGGAGTTATTACAGGGGATTTGGATTTTAATTTTTTCAGATTCTTTAAAGTACAATTTTAAAGGTTAATTTTTTTTCAGGTGTCCTTATCTCTCCTTGATTTGGTATAATTTACCCTTTAAACCCTTAACTTTT
Source organism: Kokia cookei (assembly GCA_039519145.1). Classification (NCBI taxonomy): domain Eukaryota; kingdom Viridiplantae; phylum Streptophyta; class Magnoliopsida; order Malvales; family Malvaceae; genus Kokia; species Kokia cookei. Next base: position 8,607,731 of record CM076901.1, on the reverse strand, counting down.
GATAAATTTTAGTTAATAAACAGTAAAATCTTTGTTTTGATCCCTAAAATTTTTCAGTTCATTTTCGGTCCTTACACTATAATATTTTAGACTTCGTCTTTGATGATAGTTAATATATCAAATATAAATTTTGTATTTATTTATACTAAAAATCTTATCACGCGCATATACATGTGAAAATCATGAATTTAAAACACAATTGTATAATTTAAAACTAATTAATCATAATAACACAACACAAATTCCATTTAAAAAACATTCATTTCTAGACTTTGAAAAAGAAAACATATGGTGGAGATTTTCGTATCAATAATGATTAATAATGTGAAAGGGTATATTAATAATTTCCAAACCAAGTTGGTATCCGATTAATCCGTTACATCATATCAGTCGGATGTTTTATTAAAATTATAGATACACAAATTTAGTAAAAGAAAACATTTTATTTTAAAAATTAATTTAAAAAATTTTAACTTAAGAATTATTATTGGTGTACTGATAAAAAATTTGTTTATAAATCCATTAAACATGGGTTCAATTCTTCCACATGTTAATTTTAATTCTTTTATTTAAAACAATAATTATTTAATAAAAGGTTATATTAATCCATTTCTAACTGAATTTATATCTGAATAACTCGTTACACCAACCCAATCAATATTTTATTAATATTATAGAGTTTTAACTTATACATATGCTTATTTGCATTGAAGGTTTGGTTTCTAAAAGCTATGAACAAAGGGTTGTCCTCACTATGTAACTGATGGGTTATGTACCATAAAAGTTCCATTTTCAAATTTATTATAGAAATTGGTCAAAGTGAAAAAAATTATTAGAATAGGCTCTTTTTGTAAAAACGCACCTTTGTGGCGATGTTTTTAAGTGGAATTCCAAAAAAAGGCTTCCACGTGGAAGCATTTTTCCTTGGATGAGACAAAAATGCCTACACGTAAGAGCGTTTTTCTTTAACTAAGGCCTAAAATAGCAAATATCCCATTGTGAAAACACGTTGAAAAACAGATCAACGTGAACACTAATTAAAAAAAAGCTTCCACATAAGAACATTTTTGTCCCATTCAAGGAAAGAAACGTTTTTTCTGAAATTTCTCTTGAAAACGTCTCCACATAAGCACGTTTTTACAAAATTAACCTATTATTATAATTTTCTTTTACTTTAATCCATTTCCATAAATAATTTCAAAAATTTCTAAAATTAGCTTTTTTTATATACATAATCCGTAACTGATGATATTACGGAGCACAGGGTGACGCAACCATCTGACAAGTAAAATCCAAGAGAGGAGCTTGAGAAGTAAAACTTGGAGGCGACCAAGAAACTAACAAAAAGGCTGATACTATCAAAATTTTTTGGTTAAATTCTAATAATAGTCGTTATACTTATCAATTTGTAAGAATTTGGTCCCTATACTTTTATTTGTTCTAAATTGATTCCTTTACTTTTTGAACTATTCATTTTCGGTCCTTTGGCTAAGTTTAAACTTGTTCAAACAATTAGGCATAATTACAAATTTAATCTTTAATGTTTATAACTTTTATCAAATTGACCCATACTTTTTTTTTGTTGTACTCGTAGAAAATTGCAATCAAATTTAGTGATTATATGTCGATTGAGTCTTAACTCAATTGGTATGGGCATTGCTGTCAATGCAGGAGGACGTGGATTCGAGTGTATTGAAGCGCATTATCCTCTTATTTATGAGTTGAGGAGAGACTATGAGTAGTTCTAGACTGTGTCAAAAAGAATAAATAAGATCAAAACTTCTAATAAGATTATTCAAAAAAAAGTAGTGATTAATTTATTCGAGTTTTCATGCGTGTTCAAAATCTGTTCCAAAATTAAACAAAATAAAAATTTCTCACTTTTTTTTATCTTCAATTCATATGATTATTTTAACAATTGACATTTTAGAAAAAAAAAACCATGTTTATACTCTACTTGGCTTAATCTTTTAATCAAAATTTTCAATTTATATAATTTTATTTAAGTTCTGTTAATTACATGTTAAATCACTTGTAAATGCACGTATTCCATATAAAATGTTAAAAAATTAAGTAAAAGTATCACAAAACCCTTGTACTATACTTTAGATTGTATTTTAGCTTAGTTATTGAAAAAAATGGATAAATTAGATCATATACGCTAGATGGGTGAGCAAAATAACTCCTCCGTAAAAAATTCACATTTAAATGTTTGTTTTAATGCTTATATATAAGGTATAATAATAAATATAGCTATCAACATTTACATATTATTCAATTTGACCCCTACTCTTTTATTGGAAGTAAATTAGAATTGTTTGAAACTAATAAGGCTAAAGGATCAAAAGGTCTTAGTAACAATTTAAAAAAAAAAATTCAATTAAGCCCTTATAAAATTTAAAAATATTTAAATAATAATAATAAAAATATAAATATTTTAAAACTATAAATATTTTACTAAAAATTAACAATATCGACCCAATAAAATAAAAGAGTAGGGGTCAATTTTTTTTAAAATCTTATAACCATTAGGTCTTAATGGTTCGGTATTGTTTTTTTCTAATAAAAATTTTATAGTTTTAAATTTATTATAACATTATTTTATATAAATTATGTTTATAATTTTTATGATTTTTTAAATAATTTTTAAAATTTAAAAGGCCTTAATTGATTTTTTAATAATTTGTTTCTTAGATATTTTTTACCCTTTAACCTTATTAGTTTCAAAAGTTTCTAATTTACTTCCAATAAAAGACTAGAGGTCAAATCAAATTGAATAAATATGTAAAAGTTGAGGATTAAATTTACTATAATACATTATATATAAACACTAATTTTTTATCGAAGGAGCTGTTTTGCTCACTCCTCTAATGTATGAGGGCTAATTTGTCCATTTTTCATTAAAGTGGCTAAAATGCAATCTAAAGTTTAGTACAAGGAGTTTTGTGGTACTTGCACCTAAAAGGTATTGTTGTATCGTCAGAGACGAAACTAGAGTGCTGGCATGGGCCTCGTCCCCTTAAAATGGAAAACTATTTAAAATTTTTAATAAAGATAAAATTACAGTTTGTCCTCTTAAAAATATAAAAAAATTGATCTAATTTTCTTTAAAAATTAATAGTAAAATTACATTTTTATTATCATAAAAATCACAATTTAATATCGACATTTTTATTATCATAAAAATCACAATTTAATATCGACCTTAAAAGAATTTCTAAATTCACCCGTATATCATATATTCTTAACATATGACTTGGTTCAAAGTAATTTTAAAAAAAATAAAATATAACTCAAAATTTAATTATAAGGTTCATAATTTTGAGTCCTAACTCAGTAGTAAAAATACTTCAATGATTGATATAATTAAATTCATATTTTAAATAATAATGAAAGTGAAACCAAACGAATTTCACACATCGGGAGGAGGTGAAGTCTGAATCTGTGGACTTAGAAGTTGGTGGGCGATGCAATAATTATCAGTCAAAGCACCAATAGGGGAAAAATTCACTTCTCAAATAATGGAAGTGTCAATAGTGGGTTGGCGGTGGCTTTAAAAAGATTGTGGAAAATACTAAGCCAAAATAATTTCATCCTTTATCTTTAACTTCACAGTAACCTAATTAGTATCTTTTAATTTTACCTAAAATTTAATTAAAATAACTATATATTGGAAATGATAATTACCATCTACTAACGAATTTATTACTTAAAAAGGCATATTTTAAAATTATTTATGAAAATGAACTGTTTTGGATTATAATTATCAGAATGGTTCAATTTTAGTAAAATGTGTTGAGTTGAAATCGTTTTTAGGGAAAATTTAAAAAAACACGTCTAACTCAACGTTTTTTTTCTCTATCATAACTGATTTGAAATTTTTTTTTTATTCCACCTAGGTTGAGCTCACATCCTTGAGTGAACTCGCAACTTCAAATGAGCTTGCAGCTATATGGGAAGAGTTAGCAACTGCAAAAATGGTCACTTCGCAACACCAACCTACTTGCAAGCTCATCTAAAGCTGCAAGCCCATTCAAAATTACGAGCTCACTCAAGGACGTGAACTCATCAGAGCGTGAGCTGTTACATGTGTCAGGGGAAAAAACGTTGAACTGGATGTATTTTTCTTGATTTTTTTTAAAACAACGCCAACTCAATGCATTTGACTAAAATCGAACTATTTCGATAATTATCATCTAAAACGATCCATTTCCATAATTAATTTTAGAAATGGACCTTTTTAAGTAATAAAGCCTCTACTGACATGTTCTAAATTAATATATAATATTAACGCATTATTTCTGTTTTGAATTAAGTAAATATAACATTAAAAACAGAATACTTTGTTATATTTTTTAACACACTCATTATACAAGGGCGAGGCCAGAAAAATTATTTAGAGGGTCAAAATTAAATTATAATTTTTATGATAGTAAAAATATAATTTTTAAAGGATTATATCAAACTTTTATCATTTTTAAAGAGGTCAAAATGTAATTTTACCATTAATAATTTAAAATTTTAAAAACTTTTAAGGGACTAAATAATAATTTTTCCATTTGAGGGGGGCCAAGGCCTCTGCCAACCCCTCTAGATCCGCCCTTGCCATTATATAAGCTAAGAATATATTCTACTCTCAAAAAATATTGATAACTTTTAGTATCTTTTAATTCTTAAATTTAAGTTGTTTGTCAAATCATCCCAAAATGAATCAAAAAGTTAATGGGAATGTTTGGTAAACAGGGTTTTGAGCCTTTTTTTAGTTGGGGCACAAATAGAGGACTGGGTAGTCAAATCCTCTAATTGTAGTGTTTGATGAATGAAGGTTTACAAAAGCTTGTTGAATTAAAACTTCCAAAACAAAAAAAGCTGAGATGAGTAACTTTTTTCAATAACTGATTGAGAATAAGATATGCGAAATGGCATATCTGACCATGCTTACTAAAAAATTACTCTCTTTGCCACATGCTCTCAAACCTAATAAGGGTGTCAATATATTAGTAGCCTTCATTCTCACATTTTTACTTTCATCTCCAAAGTCCAAAGTAAATCTATAAAAAAAAAAAAAAAACTTCCACCGTGAATTTACAAAAATCAACATTTCTGCAAGAAAGTTTCAATCAAACCCATTCATCATTGAATATTTATGCACTCTTAATTTAGTTTCAATTTACTTGTGTAAAATTATTTCTTATAAAACTTTATATTAATTGAAATAAACTGCTGAACAAATTTATTCAGAGTTTGACATAATTATTATTAATTTACATAATTATCGCTAAGAATATAGTTTACAATTATATTGTTACACTATTAACATTTATCAATTTTCACAAGGTTAATATTTGCAAATAAAGAACTTAAGAAATTTGTTTATTTAAATTTTCAAAAATATTCACTAATTAATTTTCATAATAGATGTTTTAATTCTTTGATAATAGTGTTTCATTTCAATAATTTCACACCATAAATACTAAAGTATTATAAACAAATAAATACTTAACAGTAAAATGTGACATACCCTTATTTGTCAATTTACACATATCATCTTTCAACTATCAGTTAAGTTTTATCAAATACTTTTAAATAAATAGTTAATAGAACCAGTCACTATAATCAACTATCAGTCAAATACCAAACAGGGCCAATGTTTGTTAATTTTGCTGGTGTGTGGCATCCACATGGATTTAAAAATAAAATTTGAATAATTTTAGTAATTTTATTTTTTAATATATATAAAATATTTTGTTTTTTTGAGTTTTTTAATTTTAAAAAATCAACTAATTTTTAATGTGATAATCCGTCTGTTTTTTATTCACTCTAGCGTGATTTGATAAATAACATAAATTAAAAAATTAAAAGAGATGAAAAATTAAATGAAAAGTTAAAATAAAATTTTTTTAATTAAGAAGTCAAATAAATTATTATACTAAAATTATGTATATATTTATTCGCATAATGTTTGGTTGATCTTATCTTGGAGCCATGAACTAAGGGTGTCCCCACTATGTCAATGATGATAATAAGAGGAATGGGTTTATTATTTATTTTTTAATCAGAAATAGGGAATGGGTTTATTTTTTAATGCCCTCATAGACTATCTTTCAAACTTAATCCAACCATTATTGAATATCTAAAGATATAGGGTGTCTTTTGGATTTGACCGTAGACGAAGTAGGTAGTGGAGTTATCCCCGAAATATGGTAAATTTGTTTTATAGTCCTTTTAGAATTTGCATTATTACAAATTAATATTTCACATCCTAAAGAATTTTGTAGCTCGCCCTTTTGCTACACCTTCACTCCTTCAGTGAATTAGAATTTATCAAACGCATTGATATTTCCTTCTAGATGCACACTAGAGTTGATAGTGGGTCGGGTCGGGTTTCAACAAAATTTTAGGTTTAATTGTTAGTCTCGGGTCTACCCAGCCCGAAAAATAGGCCTATAATTTTGTCCAAGCCCACCTCGAATTATAGAAGTCAGATTCGAACTCGGCCTGTATTAATTTTTTTAGATTATTTTATTATATAAAATAAATTTAAAAAATATATAATATATTAAATACACTTAAAAACATTAAAACAAACATTAAAAAATAAAAAAATTTAAAATCCATTAAAAAATCTTTATATTAAGATAGTTGCAAACAAAATAGTAAAAAAATTAACAATAAAACATAAGTTCTACAATATTCAAATAATATTAAAAAAGATAACGAAATAATAGTAAAAACACATAAAAAAAATAACCTCCAAACAACAATTAAAACAGTAGCAAAATTAACAACAAAACAACAAAAATAGCAATAAAAACAACAACTAAAACAACAACAAAAAAAACACCAAAAACAGCAATATAATTTTTTATTAAATTAGTTAATTTATTCAGGTTGGACTGAACTCGGATAAAAAAACTCTTACCCAAGGCCTGACCCATTTAGAAAACGAGCCTTATTTTTTTTCAAACTAATTTTCGGGCCCATATTTTTGTCCAAATCCTTTTATTTTTCGGACGAACTTTTAGATCGGGTCGAGCAATCCAACCCATGATCAAGTCTAATGTACACTCCAGTGGGATTATTTTCCATTTATCCCTTGATTTTCAGCGATTGGGAAAGATCTAGTGAGACTTGAAATTATTGTTTTAGTCTTCTTTTTATTTGTTTTACTTTTTAACTTTCAATCATTTTAATTTTATTTATGTTTTTCTAAATATAATTTTTGGTAACATCTTTTTAAAATATATTTTAAATTAATTGTGCTTAATTTTTTAAAGCTAGTGGTGACTCTACTTAGAGTAGGCTCTTAGGGTCGACTACATGCGGTTTAAGTTCTAAAGTAAAGGTACTTGAATCGGCAGATTTTTCGATCCTCACTCATTATAGGTTCATATGAATCAAGTTTAGTTCAAGAGGATACATTTCTCATATGTTTGCACGGAAGTGAAGACTTCACGAAAACATAGGTATGGATGTAATTCCGAAAGCGATTCACTATCGAAAGGTTTCCCATTACTTAGCCGGAAAGATATGTGGTCATGAAATAGGGATTAAGTGGAACGGAATTGACTGGGTGGTAGAGTTGTGGAAACACCTGTTTCTTCCATATTTTGGACCTTAGCTCCATGAAACAATATGCTACTGCTGAAACATGGAAGAATTGAAATCTTAGATCAAAACACTATGTAAAAGAAAAAACCGAACAAGAGAAAAAAAGTCAAAATGTCAAAAAATCATAATGAAAAGCGTCCATTGTCTAATGGATAGGACAGAGGTCTTCTAAACCTTTGGTATAGGTTCAAATCCTATTGGACGCAATTTAGAATCGATTTCTCTATATTCCATTAAGTTTGAATTTTCTATTTATAATTGTTCCTGAAGTCGAAAGATGAAATCAAAAAAACGCAAAAAAAGTCTTTCTTTTTCTATCTCTGCCCAGTTTTTTTTTGTTGTCTTACATTTCTAATTTATACATCTCCATTTATACATGAAAACTGCACGGAGGTAAAGATCTCATGAAGGAATAGTTTCTCATTTCCACTTAAGAGGGTGAAGTCCCGACTTTTATTTTAAAATCGAAAATGGAGTCATCACCAAACTTTTTTATTTGGTGTGATTAGATCACCATAAAATATTTAAGTTTATTTAAACAAAAGTTTTGGTTTTCAAAATCCAAAAATTAAGTTCGGGAGTCGATTACGTGTGAGAAAGGATTAACATCCTCACACGTCCAAAAATTGATACCTAGTCGATTATTTGATGTCTTAGTATTGAAAATTAAGAACTCGAGTAAAGTTTAAAATGTGATCCATAAATACACGAATGAGATGTTTAAATGAGATATTCTATTACTTATGTTCAAGGAAAAATAATACCCAACACGTTAGAGTATAATTTTTCGAGTCCACTAAAATAACAGAATATTGAGCATTTATCGATTTTAAATAGGATACTCAATTATTTAGGTTCAAAGAAGAACCGTATCCAACACGTTAGGGTACAAATTCTCGAATTCCCTAAAATAAAAGAACATTGCCTTGATTCTTTTAAAAACAATTTAAAACAATACACAATTTGTTTAGTTAAAATGCTTCACAAAAGATGAGTAAATGTTCATGTATTTTACAAATAAAAATGGCAATTATCTATCTTTGATAGGATAATCGATTATTTGGGTTCAAAGAAAAATCGTATCCAATATTTTAGGACACAATTTCTCGAATTCTCTAAAATAAAAGAACATTACCTTTATTTTGAAAATTACTTATATTTTTTTTGTGAAAATTGAGTACAACATTTTAATATGACGTGTAATTGATTTGATCAAGTATTGCATAAGAACAAATGAATGTAGGCAAGTAAGAGATACAATGGAATGATTGCATAAATAAAATACATATATGGGTATAAATAAAATGTAAATGCTAAAATAAAAACAAAACATGAATACTAAAATGACAATTGCACAATTTAAAAGGACGAAAAGTATAAATGGTATAAATAATGAAAGTATAAATGGTATAAATAATGAAAAATAAATAAATGAGGGAAAAAAAATGAAAACAAATCATGAATGTAGGAGGCTGGATTAAAGAGACTTAAAAGTGTGCATTTTAAAGAAAAAAGAATCAAATTGACAACCAACTAAAATTTAAAAAATAAATTTAAAAAGGAAGACAAAATAAGGGCTAAATTAAAACAAAAATGAAATTCAAAATAAAATAAAATAAAAAGGAAGATTAGGGCCAATTTAAAAAAGAATAAAACATGAGAGGACTGAATTAAAACCAAAATGAAGTTTAAAGCAGGAATTAAAAAAACAGAAACATTTGGGGTTAAATGAAAAAATGTGTAAGTTAAAGAAAAATAAAAAATTAAAGGGAAAATTAGAATAAAAACATACGAGAAGGGACTAAAGGGGTAATTTACCCAACCTTCAAGACACATGTCGTACCAAGGAGGGTCCACGGTCAAAGGACCAAACTATAAAAGAAATAAAATTAAAGAGGCAAATTAGAAAACAATTAAAAAAAGGTAAAAGGACTAAATTAAAACAATAAAAATGCGAAAGGATCGCAGAGATAAATAATCCCTCAATGGAAAAACATGCGGATCTTAGACATGGGTCGGGTCGGGTCGAGTCTAGGTTGAACACCAAAACGACGTCGTTTTGGGACTTTGACACCTAGGCCAAAATGGGCCAATCTAGGCGTTTGAGGGTAAAAGGGTTTAAAACGTTAAATTAATTACACGTCATCTTAAAATGTTGTACTCGATCTTCACATAAAATATAATTAATTTTCAAAATAAAGACAATGTTCTTTTATTTTAGGGAATTCGAAAAATTGTGCCCTAACGTGTTAGGTACGATTTTTCTTTGAACCTAAATAATCAAGTATCCTATTAAAGATTGATAATTGCCGTTTTTATTTGTAAAATACATGAACATTTACCCATCTTTTGTGAATCATTTTAACAAAATAAATTGTGTATTGTTTTGAATTGTTTTTAAAAGAATCAAGGCAATGTTCTTTTATTTTAGGGAATTCGAGAATTTGTGCCCTAACGTGTTGGGTATAGTTTTTCTTTGAACCTAAATAATTGAGGATCCTATTTAAAACCGATAAATGTTCAATGTTCTGTTATTTTAGGGGACTCGAAAAATTATGTCCTAACATGTTGGATATGATTTTTCCTTGAACCTAAGTAATAGAATATCTCATTTAAACATCTCATTCATGTATTTATGGATCACATTTTAAACTTTACTCGAGTTCTTGATTTTCAATACTAAGACATCAAATAATAGACTAGGTACCAATTTTTGGGCGTGTGAGGGTGTTAATCCTTCCTCACACGTAATCGACTCCCAAGCCTATTTTTTGGATTTCGAAGACCAAAACTTAATAGCCCAGTTACTTAAATGAAAACTTTCAAATAGTTTAGTGACTATTTTATAACTTTTTAAAATTAAGTAACCAAAACGTAAATTTACTAATACTTTAATGACCTTGAGTATAATTTACCCTTATATTTATTGAAGTTATTCCAGACTTTTAATTTTATTAAATTACATCAGTGCATTTTTATTATTAATAAATTACATTATTTATATTAACTATCTTAAAATGAAAAGGTGACTCAATACCATATATATTGGAGAATGTACTTAGTAAGTCTCTATTATATGAATTAGATCAAATTAATTTCTCTATTATTAAATAAATCAATTTAATCCTTGTACTATTAAAAAATCAAATAAGATCCAATTTCAATAAAATTGACTTTTACGATATAAAAAAATGTCTTTTATTATTCAAGAGAATTATATTTTGAAAGCTTTTTTATAGTTTTACAAATGAAATATTTTGTTAAGAATAACACCTTAAATCTGGCCTAGACGAAACGATTAAGTCAAGAATGTCACAATATTACCACAGAGAAAAGTACCATAGCTTATTGAAAGAACTCCGCATTTTAAGTCATAACATATGTACGATAGACACGAAAAGTAAATTCACCATCTAAGTTAAAGCGTAAACACAAGTTTCAAAAGTTCTAAGATTAAGTCTCATTCGTAGCATACTACTAAACTTAGCTAGAAACCCTAAGAGTCCTAATATGACTGAGCTCCTTGTCTGCCAGCTATTAAGTCTAGGAAGACCTTGAAATACTGTTAAATAAGCAGTGCAAAATATAATGATATTTCATAAGATTCATTAACGTAATTATAGAAGACACTTTTCCAATTCTATAATCAAATTCGTAGATCTCAGTTAGATAGACAATTGTATCGCAATTCAGTGGTATAGTTACAGTTACAAAAACACTCTTGTAACACCCAAAACCCGAAAACTATCGTCGGCTAGGGTCCGGTGTCACTTTTGTAACATCCGCGTTTTTGAACCAGAGTTGGAACAGTAATAGTGTCGAGTTAAGAGTTAGAATATGTGGTTAAAATAAGAAGATTAGGAAAAAATAAAGATTAATTAGAAATTGTGAGAAAATAGAAAAAACTAAATAGCAATTTATCCAAATTGAATTATGAGTCATCATGAGAATTAGATTGATTAAGGAGGGGAAAAAGAGTAATTTGGTGGAATATATTTTTAGAGGCAAAGTTTTGGGCCAAAGTGTAAAGTTGGAAGGCCCAGGGACTAAAAGTGCAATTTTATCATTTTTATTAAGTGAGATATTTTCGAAGAAAAGTCTAGAGAATTTGAGAGATGAAAAATCAACTAAAAGATGAAAATATCATCTTCTCTTTAAAAGTCCAACCGTCCATTCCATGTTCTAACTATCAAACTTTTCTTTTTATTCCAATTTAGTCCCTTCACCATTGTTAAGCCCTCCAAGCTTCAAAATCCTCCATTTTCTTTAAAATTTCCTTAAGAAAGCATAGATGAAAGCTAGTAGACACCTTAATTTCCTTATAGAGTCCACTTTGAAGTGTTAAAATGGATAGGGATTGAATTAGAATTTTGGAAATTTAAGAATAAAAGGTAATAGATGATTCAATTTTCATGACCAACATGTATATTTACATAATCTAGAATGAAAAGTATTGAATTCTACTCTTAAACTTATATGTGTTTGTATGAAATTGAAGAAAGAGGGAAGAAGGAGAATGACCAAATTGAAGAAAAAGGAAAGAAGAAAGTTCAGGTGTGAGAAGAAATTATCTACAAGTGAGGTAAGTACTACAAGTATTATAATTTTAATATATATGATTAATCATGATGAAAATGAGTTGTTAATTATAAGTATGATAATTATGTGTAAGAAGCATGAGAAAGGAATTAATCTCATTGAAATAGTTTGGACAGAACAGAGGACTAACTTCGAAAATTCACCAAAAATTGTATAAAAAGAGTTAAGATTTGAATTAAATATGTAATTAAATCTTATTGAGTGTAGTTTCATATGGAAGAAACAGTGAGATAAAAGAAATTGTATATTTCGAGATATACTAGTTTTTGTGTAACAAGGTCAGAGTAGGTTCGAGTTCCCCTGTTCTGACTTTGAAAATCATAAAAAAATGTAAAAAAATTATTATAGACTGAAATTTATATGGTTGAATTCTCAATGAATCTATTTTCAAAAGAAATAGACAGGAATATTATTGGATTCATGTACTAAAAGATAAATAATTTTTAGTAAAGAAAGATCGAAACTGTCAGGTAGTAGAGAAGGGGTAAATTAGAAGAATTTACTGTATAAATTGGATAAAGTAAAAATTCTGAAATTTTTATGGTAAAAATATATGTGAGTCTAATTTTAGAAACATTAAGCGGATATTAATTTCGAATTTTTTAGCTCAAGATATAAAAAATTTAGTGATTATGACTCAAATGGATAGTTTTGAAAATTAATGTGAAGATAAGAGTAAAGAGGTATATGATGATATATATGTGATGAACAATGTATATGTGAAATATTATGTGTTTAATTATAAATATTGATTATATGATAAAATGGTGATATTGTGAAAGCCATTGAGGAAATAAATGTGAGAAATACATGATTATGTATATGTGATGAAAAATGTATATATGATGTATAAGTTGTGAATAATTTGTGATCAAAATTGAAAGTTAAAGTGAAATTGGAATTGAAAGTGATATGAATTCTAAATTGAAAATTCCTATTAACTAGTCGAGCTGAGTCGGATATAGTTGGCATGCCATAGGATTGGAAGAGTTCAGAGATACTTCGACCTTGAGTCGATGAGACATTGGGTGTCATTATTTTACTTCGGATAGATTCGATGAGGTACTGGGTACCACTTTACTTCGGCTAGGCCGATGAGACATTGGGTGTCACTTTATTGCTTCGAACTATTCGATGAGGCATTGGGTGTCATTCTGGTGTGTTTAGTTGGATCCGTGTATCCGCCAAGGTCCAAGTCTTGTTAATAGGGTAAATAATGTGAAAAAGAAAGAATGTGCAAATTGTGACATTGAGGTAAGTGAAATGATAATCACATGAAAGGTAAGTACAATATATGTATAAGAAATCAAAGAATGATAAAACTAAGTAAGCTAAGAGATTGGAATGACTAAAATGTGAAATGAGGAAGAATATCTGAATTCATAACACTACTGTAAGTTAAATGTTATACACATAAAAGGTATGTATTTTAAATGAATAAATAAATATATGAATGAGTTTGAAATGTGTGATTAAAAGATGAATGACTAATAACTCTTGTAGTACTTATTAAGCCTTCACCAGCTTAACGCGTTTATTTCAACGCGTAGGTATAAGACCTCCGAGAAGTTAAGGTTGGATTAGGTGCCTCTCATCAAAACCACATCAACATCGGAATATTGCAAGATAAGGTATATTTATTTTGTGTGAAATGGCATGTACAAATGGTATACCTATGTGTCTCTAATGAATGAGTTATTAATATTACTTTGAAAATTTACATGAATTTAATGAAATGGATAAAATTGTGTTTTGGACTGATTTGAAATATTGGGGAAGTTTTTAAGTTATTTTCGGGGGTTATTACTAAGTTTTCGTCTATATTTATTGATTTTGAGATAGAGGTATCGTTATTTTAATGTGGTAACGATACCAGAGTTCCATAATGCCCCATTGGTTTCGTTTTTAAGCAAAAGTACCGATATTTGCCCTATTTTGAGTAAAAATTACATTTTCATTATTTTCAAATTGGTTTTAAGTCTCGATTTTGATTATACTTGATTATTTTGTGATATTTTGAGTAAAACGATTCAATTAAACAGTATTTGAAAGAAAATTTTGTTATACTCGTTTTTAATTATCTGACACTGTATGTAATACTCTCATATCGGGTATATACATATGAACTAGGTGTAAGGGTGTAACAACTTTATTCATTAATCACTGTTCATCTTTTAGAATCATGTCATTTGTTCTTACATTATAAAAGATATACACTCAACACGTCTTATATTATCATTCAATTTTAATCACAATGCAACAAGGGAAAAAAGGACATTTTCAAGATTTTTGGAGACTTCTACTTGTACTTGTTAGACAAGTATCGGTAGTTGTCAAGTCAGTATACAGTTCAAGAATAGTGCAGACTTTTACCGATACAAGTGATAGTTCTACTGATACAAGTGACTCTTCTACTGACACAAGTCTTACTTCTATCGGTATTAAAAACTCCAAAGAGCTAAGAAGTCTAACCCTGCAACTTCTATCAATACAAGTATCCCCACTACCGGTACCTTAGAAAACAAAACCACCAATACATCTATGGGTACTACCGGTACAATGCAAGTCAGAATGTAACCTTTCTCCTACTCTGTACTTTTACCGATACATGTATGAGATCTATCGAAACAAGTTTACAGAATTTAAAGAATCATGCATGAACTCAAGTTCATCAACCAATCATCATCTCATAATTTCATAATTCACATGACACCTCAAATATAGTTTCAAGACATTTCATACATCTCCTAGAGTAGGTATAACACATTTAACTAACTTGGAAACTTGTTCAACATATATCTAAAGTTCATAACATGAAACTTAAATAGTTTATACAAGAAGTACGAAACAATTTCATCCTAGTATATGCCATAAAGTCGAGTGATGTAAAAACTATCGAACGAGCCTCCGGGATAATGTGATGTCTTCAAGATTGTACGATCTTCAAGTCACAAAATGGAATCTATAAAATAACAACAATTTCACTGGTAAGCTTCATAGCTTAATAAGTTCGCAAGGTTTATCAATTTATCGAATAACATGTGGTAAACAAATCTGTAAGTCCGTCTAGATAGCACAGGACTATACTTCAGCGATCGATATTCGTTTTACTCCCTGTTGACCCAAAGGTCATTATGCTAATTTTTCCCTATGTTGACCCAAAGGTCATGCCTGTTACCAGTATTCGATGTTATTCTTAGCTATCGATACGGTATATTTGTTCCCTACGATGCTGTTCACACTAAGCGGACGAGAATATGCAATCAGACATAAATCTCAGCCATCGTAGGGCCTGTAATCCATTCTTGAATTATATTAACTTTACAATGACTCATGATGCTATAGAGAATACGTAACAAATACAAGACCTAAGTCATCGGACCATTTAACTTTGGCACAAGGCCGGTAATTCTTCTTCTGTCATTTCTATATTTCATTCTTCAAATTGTCGTTCCAATCATCAACAACCATAAATAAGACAGTTATAAGTAGTTACAAGTAAGAATTTAACATTACGAACTTACCAAACGGGACTGTAGTTGTGGAAAGCCTTCAAGGATGAATCCGCTAATTTTTCCCTTTTCCGTGATCTGTGACACAATCGTAGTCTACATCCACAAATCATTCAATTTCTTACATTAAAAACACTCAATCAAATCATATAACACAATTCTGTCCTTTTTGGAAAAATTATGATTTTACCCATATTATTTTCCATTTATTCAATCTAGTCTTTTTCTTCACCCAAAGCATTCAAAGTCCTCCTTTTCTTCAAGTACATCCCAACCGAACAATCATGGTTCAACTATTAACCTATACAAACCATTTATTTTAACCAAATACACACAATTTCTTCACTGTTGCATTTTAGTCCTTAAACTCTAATTTCATTCGAAAACACTTTACAAAGTCAATGGATATATTCATCAAGCTTACAAACTCATCCATAACTTTCAAGAACAAACAATTTCAACAATGGAAAGTTTTATAATAATTGATTGGTTCATAAATTGGTCCATAGATTAGCTAGATTAAGTTAATACTAACTCAAAAACATAGAAATTACTAAAAACGGTCAAGGTTTGCTTACCCAAATCAAGCACACTTTACAAAGTCAACAATGGAAACCCTAGTTTTTTTTTTATCTTTACCGTGGGGAAGATGAAGATTAGGTGAAATTATCATTTTTTTCTTTTTTAATTCATATATATACACTTAACGACATAATTGTAATTTTAGTGACTTCCATAATTAGTTTAGTTAATCACTTGTTAATCTTTAATTAATCAAGTTTACTACTAATATTTCTCATGTTAAAGCACCCACTAAAATCCTTTAGGTAATTTTTCCATTTAATCCTTCTAACTTTTCAACTCTACTTTGGTACCTTTTACGATTCAGTTCTTTCTACTCATTTCACTATCTAGACATTAAAATTCCTTATCCAAATTTTAATGCAATGCTAATGACATCATAAATTTTAAAAAAATTTTAACTCAACTCATCGAAGTTGTGATCCCGAAATCACTGTTTTTCGACACTACTGAAAACCGGGTTGTTACAACTCCAATTTTACATTCAGTTACAGATACAATGACAATTATGCAAACCCACCCCTGCACACTATCTCCGTCCAACTCAACACACCAATATCCAACCATGCACACCATAGAGTGTCAATCTGACACATTGCAGTGTTTACAACTGCCAGTTCAGTTGTAATCTTGCAGTGTTTACAGTGTCACTACCAGTTTAGTTGTAATCTTGCAGTGTTTACAGTGTTACTACCAGTTCAGTAAATATTCTCAAGTGGTTTAACCACCGTAACAGTTCAGTCACTTCCTTCAGCTCATAAACCTAACCCCATGCGGATGCAAGACAAATATTAGTTCATACATTCCAGTACTACATATATATATATATATCAAATATCAACAACACATAAATAATCAGTCTCATGCCCATAATCAAGTTACATACATGCATTACAGCCTTAGTTAAATAGTTTTGGTCATATAGGTTCTACGACTAACTTACAGTCGCTTTGTACAGAGTTTACGCATAAATACACACTGCACACGGCATGTGCTAGCCCGTGTGTGACACACGCCCGTGTGTCTAGCCCATGTGACCATTGCACTTGAAATGCCAAACAGTATATTCACATGGTCTGGCACACTCCCATGTGTCCTAAGACAGTATACATACGCGGTCTAGTACATGCCCATGTGTCCTCTGTACGTTATTTCCAAAACAGTATGCACACATAGTGTGCCACACGTCCGTGTACCCAGCCTGTGTGTCACAAAACAATATGCACATAGGGTCTGACACACGTCCGTGTGTCCCTTGCACCTTGTTTACATGGCACATGGCTTGGACACATGGCACATGGCTTGGACACATGCCCGTGTGCCCTTAAGTTGCTTCGAAGCGCTCCTGCTCTAACCAAAGCCTAAACAGATAATTACTTAATTGAATCAACAACAATTCAATAATTCGTTAACTACACTCGAACCACTTCATCGAACTTCAACTAAAGTTCCCAATTCGATTCCAAAATGTTCTCACCTTTGCACAACACTGGATTCGCCAAAGTAACGCATCGAAATATCGTTAACGGTATGGTCCTCGCCTAAAGAAAGCCATTCCCACTCGTAAACAACACATTCAGCAGTTCAAATATAACTTCACACAAAACTCAAAACCACTTTTACGGAAATCTAATAAACTTACAAAATAGAACCTCAATTCGTAGTATTACAAGACAAACAACTCGTCGATGAGACTCCAAATAATCGAGCAAAATAATTTCCTCAGTTTAGAACATATCTATAATAGTCACCAAGAACAATAAGAAAAGGAACCCCAAAAGGAAGAAAAGACGTTCTACAAACTTAGGAGGAAACATTTGATTACTTAACTTTCATTTTAACGAAGGAATGACTCCTTGCAAATAAAAAAAATAAACTCATTGCACACGTTGAGGCTCGAACATACGACCCAAGGATAAACAAACAAACGCAAGACCATTGAACCACTAGGCTCATCATTAAAACAAAATTTAACAGACACTAATTTATAAAACACGTTCAATATCTCTGGTTCACAAAAGAGAAATCACAGGATTTTTCAAAAGATACGACTCGAACCTTAGATGCCAAGTAATAGACAAAGCACTTAGCCACAAAAACAAAGACAGTTGCATTGACATGCTTCACAAAGAAAAAGTTAAAAATCTGGGGTGTTACATTAAGAGTTGAACTGCAAATGAAAAAAAAAATATCATTTAAAAAAAATAAATGCTAACTTTGTTACAATTTGGCTTTATTTGAATCTTTTTACTTGGACATAGATTAAATTAGTCCATTTAATAGTAAAGTGTGACAATTGCACTGCGGTAGAATTAATCTTATCTGATGGAGGAGCCAATAGTAACCTGGTGGAATTAATGTTATTGCATCAGTTGCTGCGTTGAAGTTAGGAAGTACGTGTTCGTCATATTTTGAGGATTTAGAATGGTGTTGCGGATCACATGGCTAAATGTGCTGATATTGGAAATTCTTTGCTCCGGTTGCTCGCAGTTCCACCAAATTCAATTAAAGATTTATTGATTGAAAATTGTCTTATTTTCAACTTTTTTTATTTACAAAATCTTACTTTTATGAAGTTCAGTAATTAACGCATCGAAAGTAAAACTTTTTAATTCCACGAGCGGGATTAAAAAAATTTCAAGTATCCTTAATTAGTATTTAGAAATTAAAAATAAATAAATTAGACACTTAACAATTTCTTAATCCGTTTGTGGAGTTAAAAAAAACTACACCACTAATATATTAAATAATAATTCTACGAAATTAACATAAACTGTTTAATCTCTATGATTTTAGTACTTCACATATAGCTTCAATTAATTAATTGACAAATTTTACTATTATATTTCAATGTTTAACGAATAAATATTAAAATATTATATTTTGTAATTTGTCCTGAAATTAACAATTTAACTAATATATATTAAAAATAGGTTAGTATTTGATACACTGGCAATGTACTCTTTTTAATCCATAACCAACTTTGAAAAATTGTTATGTGTCTATTTTTTAAAATATTTATTTTTATTATTTTATTGTATTTTTATAAGACATTTATCAACCCCTTAACTTTCTTTGTGGAATCTAAAAATTTCACTAGCAGTGTACCAAATATTTTTCCATTAAAAATTACATTTATTTTCAATATCACAAGTAAATTAAATTAAAATTTAAGTAATATATATTACAAACTATATTATGTAATTTTAAGTAAAATTAACAGTTTTCTAATACATAATGTTGAATAAACCTAATTAGAATAAATAATCAAAGTTCATATTATTTTAACATTTTCTACCCAAATTTATTATATACATGACCTTATTCAAAATTATAGTTTTTTATTACAAAGTGTAACGATAGGGGCTAACATTTGTTACGAAATTATAATTTAAGTACTAGATTTGATAAATAAATAAAAATTTAAATACCCAACTCAAAAAAGAAAAGATATATTTTGAGAGTCAACTGATTTATTAAGCCTAAAATTAAAAAGTTTTACACTATTTTTAACACTTAATCAAAATTAAAAATAACTAAAATAAAAACTTTTTTAATTAAATAGGTGTCTCTTAGAGAAAATATTTGATATATTATCAGTGAAATTTTTAGATTTCATAAATAAGGTTAAAAGGTTGACAAGTGTCCTATAAGAATATATTTAAAAATTGAAAAAATATTTTTTTTTTTTAAAAAAGAGATAAATAGTCATTTTAAAGGCTATTTATAGAATAAAAAATACACTATCCGTGTACCAAATATAAACCCCACAAATAATATATGTGTTAAACAAGAGAAAAAATTTGATACACTGTCAGTGAAGTTTTTAAACTCCACAATTAAGATCAAGGAATTGACAAGTGTCTTATAAAAATATAGTAAAATATTTTTAAAAAAAAGAGACAAATAGAAATTTTTTAAGGCTGCTTGTAGAATAAAAAATACACAACTAGTGTATCAAATACTAGTCCACAAATAATATATGTTTTAAACAAGAGAAAATATTTGACATACTGTTAGTGAAATTTTTAAACTTCACAAATAAATCCAAGAGTTTGACATATATTCTATAGGGTATAATAAAATTTTAAAATATAATATTAAAAAAGCACATGACGAGTTTTTTAAAATTGATTGTAGAATATAAAAATACATTATGAGTATATCAAATATTAACCCACAAAAAATATATATTTTTAACAATTATAAATAAAATCAATTCAATACAAATTATAGTTAAATAATTGTAATTTTATATTATTAAATAATAATATTTGATTTTTAATTAAATTTACATTTTTTTTGAGAAATCAACTCAATTATTAGGTTTAGAACAAATATATATAGTTGCTTTTTAGAATTTGTAATCCCAAGAGCAGTCGTGTGAAATTTAGGAGACAATACACGACAACTACTGGAGTGGGGCATGAGATGTAGAAATTCCAAAAAAGAAAAGGAAGACAAACCATCGTTCAACATTCATCACGGGAGGAGACACACAGTCAAAGCACGTTGGTGCTATTTTCCACTAACACCCACATTCCCATTTCCCATTCCATGTTTATTTTATTACATTTTTTGTCTTTTTCAATTTTTAATCCAAAAGCCGGCTGTTAGTAGGGGTGTGTAAATTTCGACCAATTAATAACTTTTTGAAAGTTTGATTAACAATTAATTCGATTTGAAATCGATCGGTTAATTAAATTAATCGTACTTAATAAATAATATTATAATATATAAGTATTAGTCTAAAAATCGATCGATTAATTCATACTTGTTCTAATCAATATATATATATTTCGGTTAATTTAGTAAATTGATCGAATTAATCGAAAAAATTTAATTCGACTAATAATTAAGAATTTAAAATGATTAATTAATTTAATTAATAATAATTCGAGTAGATTAATCGATTTAACATTCCTATTTATTACACAGTCTGCTTCATTTCATCTTTTGAAATAGGAGACATGTAAAGCAGTTTTTGCAGAGACAACAGTGGTAACTCTTACAATAGTGACAATTAAAATTAGTTTCTCTGACATTCTCATCCCACTACTAAATTTATTTTGGTTCTCTCAAATTTTTATTTAAAGAGTTGTTAATAAATATTGCGTATAGTGATAAAATATACTATATCTTAAAAAATAGATATATTCGAATTTTAGAGATGACAGTTATTAGAAAAGACAATTAAAAACTTCAAATATAGATCATAAAATAGACATAGAGAGTACCAAATAAATAATATAAAATTTATACTTACAAAGATATATTCATGTCAAATTCGAATTTATCACTAAATAAAATTTTAATAAATTCATAAATTTAAAAATTAATACGTTTTACGCACTCAAACTCACATATTTTTTATATTGATAAAAATATTTTTACTTTTATATTGATAAAAATATTTTTATTAATTAAACTAAGACTCAATCAACCATTTAAAAGTATGATTCTATTACACAAATTGTCCTAACTATTAACTCTATTAAAAAGCTCATTAACCAATTATATTGTGACACATGACACCTTTTTTTTTTTTTCTTTCACGTTAAGAAAAATTCTTTTATTTCCTCCTCTCTTCTTCTTCTTCCCCACAACCCTAATCGCCATACATCCCTCCAACGCTAACAAATCTTGTTGATTGGAGAAGCTGACCAGAAAGTTCAATCGCTTTTCTAGCTTTCACCGTATTTTTCTATTTATTATTATCTGAAATCTTACTTTATGCACTCTCATTTGCCATTATTCTGATACAAGATTTTAGTTTTATTTTTTTTTCTTTACGAAAAATTATAAGATTTTAGCAAAAATAAGAAAGATTGATGCAACGCTAGCACATGGTTGTATAAATTTTTATATAAGGATAAAAAAGAAAAAAAAAAATATAGTAACAAAGTAACAAAAAGAAATGCATGCAGGTTGAACTGAAGTAAATAATGACAAATGAAAAGCTTGCTATGTGGAGGGATGTCCGGCAAAGTACAGCGGTGACTAAGATAGTGAGTGAAGAGGAGAAGGGAGAGGAGGCAGGTTAAAACCCTAATAGCGATATTCGAATTTAGATCATACTTGAAATGATCAACATCAGGGACGAACCCAGCGGGATGAGAGGAGCCTTAGCTCCCTAAAATGGAAAATTTATTTTTTAAGCCTTTTAAAAATTTAAAAATTTTAAATTAGTAAAGATAAAATTACATTTTAGCCTCTTTAAAAATGATAAAATTTTGATTTAATACTTTAAAAATTATATTTTTACTTTAGTAAAAATTACAATTTAATTTCGACTTCCTTAAAAAAAATTTTGATTTCACCCCTGATCAACATACGAGTTCTAATGTAACCATACTTTTAACTAAAATTTAATTTAGGTACCTAAATAAGAAAAAAAATATATAATTTAAGAGTTAATTTTATGATTGGCAGTATTTTTAAATTTCTGTTCAAAAATTATTTTTAATTTTAGTTCTCAAATAGGCAAATAATATCCAAACAGATTCAAGGGATAGGGAAGGGATGACTTAAAATCAACTGGTCAGTCCCTTCTATAGGGAACCGAAGATGTCAATAGCTCTATCAACTGGGAACAGGGGCTGGTAAATAATTGAGGGACAATCAGTCAATCAGTCAATGAAATTCTTTGACATTTTGAATAAAAAATAAAAAGCATATTCAACCTATTAATACTTTATTGACAATTAGAGTGAGGTTTATTACTAAAAATTTGGTTTTTTAATAAGAAATTATTAAAATGAAAATTTATTTAGAAAACTACGTAGTTTTTAAATTCTTTAGAAAAGCAAGATCATTTTCAAAAGTTGAAAAGAGAAATCATCATGTTCGGTGAAATGTTTAGTATGGTGTTAATTTGTAAAAAAAATAAATTAAAGATGTCACGTGTCACCCTCTCATGAAAAGAAAAATTGTTATATCAAGTGATAATTTTATGAGAGAATGATAAGTGATATCTTCCGTACTTCTTTTCTTTGAAAGAATAGCATATGTCGATGCGATAAAAGATTTATCGCTTAACATGACAGTTTTTCTCATTACATTTTAAAAATAATCTATAAACTAATCCAATTAATAAAAGATTAACAAACCAAAATTGATTATAAAAATGTTTGTCTTTTAATAATTTGTTTCTAAATTATATATTCCTTTTTATATATTTTCCCCTTATATTTAAATTAATCTCCACTCATACCTTATGGATCCTACGTTGGTAATATATTTTTCAAATCGATCAGGTCATAGATTTTTATTACATGATGGAACATCAATCAATTAAATTCTTAATTACTTATAATTATATATTCATCTCTCAACTTGCAACATAGCAAATTGGATTACCACGTAATTATAATGGATTTATAATTCTTATTAAAGTATTGGGCATGAGGTTTGGGGCAAAGCCAAGGAGATGATGAATTAAAACATGTGAAATCACAAATGAAAGGGTAACGTCCGTCCAATTTGGCATCCACATTTTTGTCCACACTTCCACTCATGTCTCCCATACCACATCCACCAATTAAAACAAGATAATCGTGATCTTGACCTGCCCAAAGGCCACTGATCGTGCCCATTGCCTTTCATTTCTTTTTTGGCATTATACAGCTTACACTATAAACCAAATAATTCAATTAGGCTACTGTAGACATTTTCATGGTCGGGTTATTTGTGCAAGTTCAAAGGTTCACTTGAAATTTGAGAGGGTTTAAGTATCAATATTAGGCCCAAAAAATGGATTTGGACAAACAAAATTAGGCACATTTAAAATATGAGTTGAGCTCGGGCTTGAACATTCAAGGCTGAGCCCGATCTGACCTGACTCGTTAAAAATAAACCTATACTAAATATACAATATTATTCTTTTTTTTTTAATATATTGGGGTGCTTACATGATAGTATCTATTCATACTTTCTTAACTCTTTGACAACGCACACACACAGGTGCTCGAACCCGAGACTCCTAAGATGAACAACATCTTCTTTTCCATTGGAGTCACTCATTGGGTTCAATATACAATATTATTCTAATATAAACATTAAAGTAATGTTAAAAAGACTATAAAAATTTTCAATAAATAAAAAATGTATAAAATTATTAAATATTAAAATAATATAATATAAATAATTTTAAAAAATTAAAAATCTTTTGTAAATATGGGCGGGTTTGAATAAAATTTTAAGCACATATTTCAGGATGGACTGGATTTGAACAAGTATAAATTATATTAATATCATGCTTAGGCCAACCCGATCCGGTTTATGAGCACCTCTAGACTATTGTCTCCAAATTTTCTGAAACTTTATGTTGGAACAACATTAACCTACTCAAGGCCAAAGTCAAAATTTTCTCTAAAAAGGAGGAATTAAATTGTACAAGAGATTTAAAATACAATTTCACCATTTTGATAGTTTATATTCTTTAAAATTTTTAAAGAATTAAATCAAAATTTTATTATTTTAAAAATGTGTTTTTACCAGTTACTAACTTAAAATTATATAAAATTTAAAGGGTTAAAAATTAAATTTCACATTTTAGAGGACCAAGCCCCTGAAAAAAAGTTTAAGAAATTATTGAATGTTTATATTAATACTTAAATATTTTATAATAAAATTAAATAAACTATAAATTGAGCTCGTGACATAATAACAAAAAAATTCAATTGAAATGAAGTTTTAATTGATATCAAATCATCCGTTTGATCGCGGTCTATTTTTACCCTTTCTTTTATCAAAACAAAAACAAATAAATAAAGTAATTAAAAAAAACACAAATAAAGTATACTTTGTCCTTAAATAATAATTCAACTTAATTAAATAAGCTCGAATAAAAAAGAATCACGTCCAAGACTCGATGAAGACGAATTATAAAATTTAACAACTTAATGTATTTAAATTTAAATAGAAACAGAAGTAGAGATGTAAATGATTCATGTGCTTGCTGTGTCATATCCCATCACTTATTGCTCCATCTTTTGTTCATCAAATAATTTCACACCTCACTTCACTTCATCTCTTTAACCTCTTCACTTTATTTTGGTAAGTCATTTTTCATATTTCACTTTAGCCAACAGCCTTTTTCTTCCTTTCTTTTTCCTTTTATTTAAAGCAGCTTTAATCTTTCTAGGGGTCTAGAAATTAACTTTATAATCATGGTCCTTCCAAGTAAATTTGGAATAAAATAGAAGTAAATACAAATAATGAGACCCATTTTTAAAGTAATTTCAACATATATGAAGTGGTGGTGTGTGAAGGAGCTTGACCCATGGCCATGTGGACCATTGTAGGGAAAGTTAATAAATCACAAAGAAATGTCATCAATCAAATGAAGAGATAAACAAATTATTTATCCAAGAGTTTGAACGTTGAAGTTTGATTTTTCATGATTTTATCTTGAATTTGATATTGACATATAATAAATATTTGTGTATTAATTGATGTGGGTGGAAGCATTTATATAAAGGTGTTTGCTAAATATAATTTTGAGTTTTTTTAGTTGATTTGAACATAAATAAATGATTGGGTAGTTAAATTGTTTAATTATAGTGATTGATGAATGGAAGTTTACCAGAACTTGTTAAGCTAAAACTTCCAAAATAAAAAACGTTGAAATGGACAACTATTTCCCAACGGATTGAAAATGAAATATGTAAAATGTCATATCTGACTATGCTTGTTAAAAATTTACTCTCATTTCCACATATATTTATTTCTTAAATATTTATGTACGTTTAGTTTGTTTTCAATTTACTTGTATAAAATGATTTCTTATATAACTTTATATTAATTGAAATATTCTACTTGATAAATTTACTCTACTTGACAAAGTTACTCATAATGTGACATAATTATCACAAATTTACATAATAAGAACATGACATAATTATCATTAAGAATACAATTTATGATTATATTAATACATTATTAATATTTATCAAATTTCACAAGATTAATAAGAAACTTAGTAAATTTGTTTATTTAAATTTTCAGAAGTAGTCACTAATTAATTTCCATAATAGATGTTTTAATTCGTTGGTAATAGTGTTTTATTTTATTAATTTCACCCAATAAAGATTAAAATATTATAAATACCTAACAATAAAATATCTCATGCCCTTATTTATCATTTTACACATATAATCAGATAATTTTTATCAAATACTTTTAAAAAATAATTAATAAAATCAATTAATCAAATCAACCACTACAATCAACTCAGCGATCAATCAATTGCCAAACATGAGATGATAAACTTATAAAAATTAAATGTGATTCTGATTTCAATAGTGAAATTAAGATTATAAGGAGTATGAAGCATTTAGTTCAAATCCCATAATTATTATGTGTATATATATATATTTAAAATTAATAAAAAATAAAAGGATATAAATGTCTTGTAACATAATTTTGATAAATTTTTAATTGAATTGAAATTCGATTCATGAATTACACCAATTCAAATAACCTTTTAATATACAGTATAGATAAAATTCTTTTACCCGTGCATCGTTAATAAAAATATATGTAAATTATTTTATAAATATACATAATATATATTAGATCATATATTATATTTTAGGTATACTTCAAATTAGTGTCTTACCAATTAAATTAACAGACGACATGTTACATTTGAACTACTAAATTATTATGAAAATAAAAGTCTAATCAATTAAAAAAAGTCAACCCTGCTTTCTCTAGAAGAGCAAGTGGTTTCAACGATTAGGGTTAAAAGTAAAGTGGTGACTTTTTCTCAAAAAAGATTTGACGTTTCTCTTCTTGAAAAAGAGATGATACAATTATCAATTAAGAGTTCGAACCCAAAAAATCATTCTCTCATGTGTTCTGCTTGGACAATAAAATCATATAATCCTGATAGCTTTAGAGCGCAAGTGAAGAGTATTTAAAAGACTAGGGAAAAGTTTGAGATCCAATTAAAAGGTCATAATTTATTTTTAATTGTTTTTTATGATGAGAACGATTTAGAATCTATCCTGGATGGGCGACCATGGCTTTTTCGACAAAAAGTGACTCTTTTTTATCGAATTAATAAGGCAATAGACAGAAGGAAAATTCGTTTGCTTAGGTCTCCATACTGGATTTGATTAGGGCTGTATCCTCCTGAATGTGATCCAAAAGATTTGACGCATGCTGTATCCTCCTGAATGTGATCCAAAAGATTTAACGCATGCTATTGGATCTACCTTAAAGGGTTTGTTGAGATCAAAAGTTAAAAGTGATTATTGTCAAATTCAAGTTATGCTTAATGTTAAAAAAGTCTTGCATCATTGTATATTTGTTGTTTCAAACGATAAGGGCAAGAATTGATTCCGATTCAAGTACGAAAGTTTACTAGTATTCTACTACGAGTGTGGTATTATGGGTCATAATCCCCAAGAGAGTGACAATTTCTTCGTCCTTAAAAGAGTCCTCAAAAAAAGCTTACCCCTTTTCTTTAGCTTTGAAACCCGAATCTAGCTTGGTGGGAAAGGAAAGTCTTTGTCTAAGAATTTTAACTCGTAAACAGATGACACAGTGTTCATATAAGGGTGACGAGGAGACACTAGACATTGTATTTGAATCCAATTTGGTTTCTACTGCTTAGTACCAATAGCAGTAAAATAACAAAAAACAAGAGATAGGGCTCGAGTTGAATTCATTGAGGAGACTAATGAGTTAAGTTATGGAAATTCTAATGTTAAAATTAAGTCTTCTAGCATTATTAAAAGTATACATCCACATAAAATTAATAACCTCCTTTGTAAGATCAAGAGCCCTGAGAAAGAAAAAGTTATGGTAGTTGAGCAAGTTCATAATGATTCTTTAAAGAAGCTAAACGGTCGAATTGCTTCTAATGATTTGATTATGGTACATACTAATGGTGGTAAAAGGAAAAATTTTGCAGAGATGAATAATTCTGATGTTGAATATAAGACAAGTGGGAAAAAACTCAAATTGAATGATGATAATAAGGCAAAGGTTAATGTTCCGATGTTAACTAGAATAAACTCCTTGGAATCGATTTCTCCAACAAAATTAAGATCCACGATTGATTGTAAGTCAACTGATCGAGTACAATGAAAATTCTAAGCTAGAATGTTCGTGGGTTAAGAGACCTATGAACGATTCAAAGGCTTCGACATTTGCTAAGGCCCCCGAATAATATTTTTTATGGAGACTAACGTTGAAAGTAAAAGAATGGAGTCGATTACACGTAAATGTGGCTTTCCTTTCGATATTGATGTAAGTGTTGAGGGTTCAAAAGGAGTGTATGTCTTGCATACACAAGTGATGTTTCAAAGAAACTATGACAATTTTCCTTTAATTTTATTGTTACTGATATTATTGATAATTATGAGACTTGGACTTGGTGGTCAATGGCTCACGAAGTGCAAATGGAAGAGAATCATGTTGGAATTCATTAAAAGATCTAACTAGTCATAACAATCTTCCTTGGTTGGTCTTAATCTCCGATGATTTTAATGAAATATCATATGCATCAAAAAAGAGAAGAGGACTCCCTAAAGAGTAGATGCGTATGGAACAATTTAAATCCACACTTGAATTTTTACCAATTATCAAATTTGGGTTTCACTCAACTCCGATCTACTTTTTGTAAAAAATAATATAAGGAAACCTTTAGATAAGAGAGTTGCTAATGATAAGAGGTTATGCTTATTTTCAAGAGCTTTAGTGCACCATCTTCCTTATTCGTTTTCTAGTCATTGTCATTTGCTAATTTCTTTGGATAAAAATTCGAAAAAGTCTAAGCATAGATCTTTTAGATTTGAAGCTTGGTGAACAACATAAGACTCTTTTGAAAAAGAGGTACGATCGTTAAGGCAAATAGACAACGATGATCGATTAAAGAATGTTCATATGGGTTTAATAGAATGGTGTCAGCGAATTAAAACAAAACATCATAGTGAGAAAAAAAAGGCTTGAGGCGCAACTTGTTAAACTATTGGAAAGAGAAAAGGATTTAGAATCAATTACCAATATCAATGATACAAAGCTATAGTTAAATTGGGAAATTGAAAAAGATGAGATATATTGAGAGTAAAAGGTTAAGGCTAATTAGTTTAAAGCTTAGGATAAAAACACCCATATTTTTCATAAATTTGCTTCTCATAGAAAAGAATAAATACGATGAAATGTTTAGATAGATAAGAAAATTCTTTGACGAATAACAATTTGATTATCGCAAATATAGCGAGACATTATTTTTGAGTCTTTTTTCCTCTCAATCAGGAAAATGTAACATAAGTTTTCTTTTGGAAAGGGTGCAAGAATGTAATTCGATTGAGGATTATATATTCCTCACGACAACTTATACTGAAGAAGTGTTTTGTGCTCTTAAAGAGATGGGTTTTTTAAAAGCTCCAAGGTGTGACAATTTTCCAACTTTCTTCTTTCAAAAGTACTAACATATAGTAGGTAAAGATATCTCTCACTTCTATCTTGATGTTTTAAATAATGATAGAGGTTTTGATGATATAAATGAAATGAACATTTTTTTTTTACTAAAATCCCTTCCCCATCAAACATTAAAGACTTTAGAGTGATTAGTTTATGTACAATCTTATACAAGCTAATTTCTAAAGTAATTTCAAATCATTTTCAAAAGGTCCTCGACGTTTGCATTGATCCTATCCAAAATGCTTTTCTTCCAAGGAGGCTAATTTCTGATAATATTATTTTGGCCTTTGAGATGTTTCACACCTTTAGTTGAAAGAGGAGTAGGCGTAAAAGTGTAATGGCCTTGAACCTCGATATGATTATGTCATATGATCGAGTTGAGTGAAACTTTCTCCGATCAATTATGGGAAAGATGGGGTTTAATGTTAACTAGATAAATATGATTATGAGATGTGTTTCCACAATTTCTTATTCTGTGAGAATTAATACATCCCAAAGTGTTTTAGTTAAACCAAAATGGAGATTAATACAAGAAGATCCCCGAAGTCCATTTTTATTTCTAATATATAGTTAAGGCCTTTCTTCTCTTTTGCTACAATTTTCTTTAAGGAATCAAAGCTGGTCAGCATAACCCTCCTATTTCCCACCTTTTTGCCGATGATAGTATTTTATTTGTCAAGGCTTCCTTATAATGTGCTCAATTTCTAAAGGAACTGTTAAAGGAGTATAAATGGCCTTCAAGACCATGTGTGAACTTCAAGAAATCAACAATCCTTTCTAGCAAAAATACTTGTTACACTGATCATAATCAAATTGTTGGTGAACTTGGGAGTACGTTATTCTATCAATCCTGAATGCTACTTAAGATTGCCGAATATGTTTGGAAGAAACAAAAAGGCCCCGTTTCAAAATCTTAAAGACAAAATGAAAAACAAAATCGACGACTAGAGTATTAAGTGGCTATCCCAAGGGGTCAAAGTAGTATTTATCAAATCAGTTTTACAAGCCTTTCCATTGTATGCAATGACTTGTTACTTAGTTCCGCACTCTTTAAGCAAAGATTTTGAACGAATTGTGACGCATTTTTTGGGTCAAAAAGTGCAGGAGCAAAGGGGTATTCATTGGTGCGAGTGGAATAAAATTTGTTATTCCAAAGAAAACATGGGTTGGGATTTCTCAATTTCAGTATGTTTAATATTTCCCTTCTTGAGAAACAAGGTTGGCGTTTACTACAGAATTGCTTTTAGCTAAAGTTGTTAAAGGTAAGTATTACCATTCCTCTGATTTTTTA
Organism: Kokia cookei; assembly: GCA_039519145.1. Classification (NCBI taxonomy): domain Eukaryota; kingdom Viridiplantae; phylum Streptophyta; class Magnoliopsida; order Malvales; family Malvaceae; genus Kokia; species Kokia cookei. Next base: position 8,576,699 of record CM076901.1, on the reverse strand, counting down.
GATTCTACTCTGAAAATTAGGGCATTATATGCATGGAAGATTTCAGCTAAAAAATGTTAATTAATGGTCTTTGCCTGGAGAGTCGGTTCGGGTAATCATATTTCTATTTTTAATGATGCTTGGATCCCGGGTTCATTAAATCATAGATTAACTAGTCCAATTAGAAGTGGCAATTTGGAGTTAGTTGCAGATTTAATTGATCCTATATCTAGAGCATGGAGAGTATAAGTAATTACCTAGTATTTTGAAGAGGCTGATACAGAATGTATTTTACGAATCCCTCTTGGTGCAGCACCAAGTGCGGATGTACTGGTATGGATAGTTGATCCTTCAGGGGAGTTCTCCGTCAAAAGTTACTATAAACTATTACACAGCAGGTCCTACCCTTTATTATTTACACAACTATGATAAATTCTACAGAAAGCTATGGATACAGCCCTACCCTCAAAAATACTGATTACAATTTGGCGAATGTCAAAAAATTTCATTCCAACAATGGCAAATCTAGCTAAACGTAGACTTTGTAATAATCCAGTTTGCTCGAGATGTCAAGAAGTAGAAACGATAGAACATGTATTCTGGTTCTGCCCATCTGCAAAAGAAGTATGGCAACTAATTAATTTACAATGGATTCTAGATTCTTCTATAATTAATTGGTTGGATTGGCTTACATGGGTAGCCATGGTTAGTGATGCCTCCCAGTTTCGGAGTTTATATTGTGCACTTTGGGTTTTGTGGTCGTCTCGGAATAAGTGGGTTCATTCAAGAACAACACAAAACAGTATAGAAATGGTCAGATTTATTCAGAAATATTTAGAAGAATTAGAAAATATAAAAACGAAAGAAGTTACTAACCTGCCGTGTAGTTCTTCATGGAAACCTCCTTGTTTCCCCTACATAAAACTCAACTTTGACGCAGCTTTATAGGAGTAATCGGGAGAGATGCTACAGCAAGGGTTCTGGTCTCGAGATCGAAAGCTATAAGAAATGGAGCCGCATCATTCGCCGCAAAAGCCCTTGCATGTAAAGAAGCAATACTGTTAGGGCAAGATCTGGGTCTTTCTAAGGTTATTATCGAAGGAGATGCCCTGACTATAGTTAAAAAATGCACTAATACTTGCCCGATCGAAAATTGGGCTGGTTTTAAAAGATGTTAGACGGAAAAAGGCAGAGTTTCAAGAAATTTCTTTCAAACACATACCACGATCTGGGAATTACATTGCCCATCTATTGGCATCTGAATGTCTAAAGAAAGGAGAAGAAGTGTACCTGTTAAATGCGGTCCCGACCTTCGTTCAGATGGCGGTGACTGACGATTTTGTGCGAGAACCAGATTGAATCTTTGGTAGGTTTTTTACTCACCTTTTCTTCTTCTCTCAAAAGAACAAGACAAAGAGAATAGGTTTCTCTAAGGGAAGTAAAAGGATTAGATAGAAGGGAAATGAATATCGTCGGCGCAGTAATGATTATACTTGGAGAGGCGAGTTTGTTGTTTCCCGAAGGGATGATGTAGTGTAAATTTGAATTTCATTTCAGTTTCATTTTCTTTTCATTTTTCGTTAGGTCAGTTTAACTACTTAGAGTTTTCTCAGGATGGAATGTCTAGGCTTCCTGACTTGTTTTTGGACCCAGGCCCTTTTAGACTTTTATATTTTGTTTTGCTGTTTCATTTTAATCAATAAAATTATCCCCAATTTATTTTAAAAAAACCAATAAATTATTATGATATATTATTTTTTTTATTTAACAAATAGACAATTTTCTCATAAACTAGCTAGAATAATTTTCTCATAAATTATTATGATATATTAAATTTTTTTATTTAACAAATAGACAATATTCAATTTTAAAGATCACAAACCCCACTATTATGCTTTTGATTGCATTTTAGTCTTTATTAAAAAATAGATAAATTAGTTCTTATATGTTAGATGAATGATCAAAACAACCCTCTGTTAAAATTTGGTATTTATATATAACTTGTAAAAATAAATTTAGCCACTAATATTTACACATTTATTCAATTTGACCCCTACTTTTTTAATATAGGAAGTAAATTAGAAAATTTTGAAACTAACAAGACTAAAAAGTCAAAAGGCCTAAGTAACAAATTTAAAAAAAAAATCAATTAAGCCATTCTAAAATTTAAAAATCATAAAATTATGAACAAAATATATTAAAAAGTTATAAAAATTCTATTTAAAAAGTAACAATACCGACCCAATAAAACTATAGGGGTCAAAATTTTTTAAAATCTTATAACCATTAGATTTTAATATGGATAGATATTGTCAATTTTTTAATAAAATTTTCATAACTTTTTAATAAATTTTATTTATGATTTTTTAAAATAATTTCTAAATTTTACAAGGACATAACTGATTTTTTTTTAATTGTTACTAAGGCTTTTTTTTACCTTTCAGCCTTATTAATTTAAAAAAACTTTTAATTTACTTCTTCTATTAAAAGAGTAGGAGTCAAACCGAATAAATGTGTAGAGGTTAAGTGCTAAATTTATTATTATACCTTACATATGCACCAAAATTTAAGGGAAGGGGTTGTTTTGCTCACTTATCTAACGTGCATGAGTTAATTTATCTATTTTCTCAATAGAGGGATTAAAATGCAACCAAGGTATAGTAAGGGGATTTTTGGTACTTTTACCCAATTAAATCAGCCTCCGTCCTGACCATTAATGAACTACCGAAAAGGCAACATGTAGTCCAAAGAAGGAGAAATCATATCTTGGCCTTCATTCTTACTGCGGTTTCTTTTCTTTCCAAACTAATTTAAATATGGAAAAATTGGTCCCGAAAAAAAAGTGATAGAAGCCTTTCCCATTGTGTGGATGTGGCAAATGGATTATATGACAGTCGGGTGCTTGCTTACATTGATTTTGTTGAACAACAACAATCTCACTATATATACAGGGGGAGGCTATATGACATACAAGTGGACTGAAGAGGAGCAGCAAAGATCCCATTGGCCCTTTATTGCCGCCATAATAGCTATCCTCCACTGTCCATGAAAGCAGCTGAGAGAGAGACAGTCCTCATGTCCGGTCTCGACCAAGCCCATGAGGCTATGGCCCAACCAAACCCCTTTCAGATTGCCTCTTCTTCTTGTGTTCCCCCCCCCCCCTTCTCTATTCTTCACCCTTTTTGAAGACTCTACGCAAGAGATAGAGCCCCTACTTGCTCTCAACCTCAGACATTTGAGATTTGTAAGGTTTCCTTTTCTCTATTAGTTTTTTAATGCTGGCAAGGAAATGAATTGCCCTCAAACAACCGGTTGTGGGGTGTTAAAGAGGCCAACCATGCCATCGGAGCCAACATAAACTTGGGGTGGGTCGGTTACCTATTGAACTCTGGATTGGCTTGCTTGCAGCTCAAGCATCATGTGCATTGCTCATCATATTCCTTCTTTATACAACAAGTTGGATGGTCCAAGTAGATAAAAGAATCATCTAGCTCACATACTAAGGGCTAATTTAGCATTACTTATCAGAAACACTGTTGAGATAAAAAATAATTTTGAGATAAAAAATAATTTTGAGATAAAAATTATTGCTAAACAAAATGTTTTTAGGATAAAATATACTTCGAAAAAGCTTCTTCTTTTTTTTTACCAAAAGCAAAAACATCAAATTTTAGATTTTACCCAAAAGTGATTTTTTGCCTAAAAACATTTTTGAAAAGCAATATTAAATTAGCCCTAAGTATTAATTAGAGTTGAGTAAACTATTTAGTTGGTCACCCAACTCTTAGGGTGCTTTTATTTTGGGATCAAAGTGAAATCATAATAATTCCGTCACTTAACTTTTAAGACGCTTTCATTTTAGCTACTTAACCGTTAAATCTCTAACTGACGGTTAATTGTATACATCACATCATGTTTTCACTTTCATTTTAGTCACCCAACTTCTAGGTCACTTTCATTTTAATCAGCCAAAAAAATATCCTTTTTTTAAAGTATTGATTGTATAAAAGATTAAGGATTAAAGTGAAAAAATGGTAGAAACTAAAATAATATATTAAAAATTTGTCATTTTACTTGTTTATCACATTGTCAAAAAAAAAAAAATTCAATATTGAAATTTTAAATTTTAAAACATAAAATCAACTAAATAATTTGTTGAAATTTTTTTACCACTTGATAATGTTAACCAATTTGTTACCAGAATATTGGAATTAATTAAATTAATGTCCTAAATTTTAAAATTTTATTTTATGTTTTCACATTATTCTTAATAAAATCAACTCGATATCTCATATTTAATAATTATCTACAAAACTTAAATTTATTTTATTATATAGTCTCGAATCTTTCATACTAAGCTAAAAGCAAAGAAAAATCATTGCAATTAAGTAAATTAGTTGCTTGTTCTTCGTTTGGGTAAAGAAGTGATGAAAAAAAATTTGGGTTTTGTTTGGCAAGGAATATAAAATTAATTAATTTAATTAATTGTAAAACTTGAGATCATATAATCAAAAGAAATTTGGATTTCATGTATAATTATTACATATGATTTATTTGAGTTGATTTAAATTTAGAAACATAAAATAAAATTTTAAGATTTAAAAGGAGACTAAATTAATTAATTTAATTAACTTCAATATTATATTAGCAAATCAAGGGGATAAATTTTTTCAATAACTTTGTTAATTGGTTTTGATGTTTTGAAATTTAAAATTTCAATATTGAAAAAAGAAAGAAATTTAGAACATTTGGCAAGAGAGTAAACAAGTACAATTTGACAATTTTTAAATTATTTTTTTAGTTTCTATCATTTTTTATTTATTTTAATTCTTAATTTTTTTTACCCTGATCAATATTATAAAAAAGGATATTTTTTGAGTGATCAAAATAAAAATGTGAACATAATATGGTGTGTACAAGTTATCTGTGGTTAAAGATTTAATGGTTGGGTGATTAAATGAAAACGCCCTAAAAGTTGGGAGACCAACTAGATAGTTTAGCCATTCGAGTTTTGAGTAAACCGTCCTAAGGAGATTGACACTTACTCTGCTATGTGTATTATATGCTTCACAACTTGACTACTAAGATTTCCGAATTCATCAGTGCATCATTTAAAAAGGGATGGGAGTGATCATAGGCCTGTAACACCTTTTGTCCGACCTGCCACATTCCAAAAATCATGTTAGAAGAATCGAGTTTATGAAAATCGAGAGTTTCATGCCTCGATTTATAATATTATCTTTGTGCGTTTGTGAAAAAATCATGGATTTGAAACAAATACCAAAATTGCATTTTGATGGTAACAGTGCTAACAACTTAACTGCATGCATGTATGCACAAAAAAAACACTTTAAAGAGCGATTATTAAGTGCAAGAGTAATGTTAAATTGTAAAATAGGAAATTTTACAATGAAATATGAGAGTATTCCAAGAATCGAATCCAATGAATTGTAAATTAAATCAATTATTTGAAAGCAAATATTAATCTAATTGAATCACGAATTAGCAGTAGAAACCAAAATCAAAAACAAAAATTCATTCAGGAGCAGATGGATAAACAGAAACAAGCAGATGAAAGAAATGCATAGAATGAGAATCTTTTTGAGGAGCTAAGAGTAAATAGAGCTGCTCAGGGACATGATCCATTACAGAGAGAGGAAGAAACTGTCCATAGGTAGCGACATGCAAATCAAGATAATGAGGATAAAACATCAACTACTGTTAGATTCATCTAAGGTTTATACATATTTTTAAATATGTTTATTTTTACATTAAAAATATTTAAACATCTAAGGTTGATTTCTAACATTTCTTGTTAAATTTTGTTTTCAAATCATTGAAATCCAATCACATAAAATTCTATATGCCACATTTAATATGAATCAAAACAAAATATAGTGACAATTTTAGTATTCTATTATTAGGGTTGTATGAACAAAGCGTTCAATGAACAGTTCATGAATAGTTCGATTTTTTTTTGTTCATTTATTAAATTAAATAAACAAAGATGAACAAGATTTTGAAGTTCGCTTATTAAACGAATGGAACACAAACAAAGCTTGTTAAATTCATTTATATTCATGAACAAACTTGTTTATGTTTGTTTAAAGTTCATTTATTATTTCGTTAGTACATATTAATAAAATTATAATGATTTGTATCCATTATTTAAAATATAATTATTTATATTTATATTTAAAAATTAATATATATACACATTATTTATTATCTTTTATTATTTATGAGTATTGTTCGTAAACATGTTCAATATATGTTCTATTTAGGGGTGAAGTTAAGAAAAATTTTGAGGGATCAAAATTAAATTGTCTTTATCTTTATAATTTTTAAAGGATTAAATTAAATTTTAATCATTTTTAAGGAGACAAAGTGCATTTTACCTTTATTAATTTAAAATTTTTAAAATTTTAAAATGTCAAAATGACAATTATTATTTTGGGAGTCGGAGCCTATTAGCCCCCTAAATCTACCTCTGATTCAATACATGTTTAAAATATATTCGTTTACCTTAAACAAATCAATATGAATACATATAATTTTAAATAAATAAAAAATTTAAAATTCTTATCAAATATCAACCAGCCTAAAAATAAACAAACGAAAAAAAACATATGTTGGTTTGGTAACTTACCACCTGACATTAAATTTAAAATTTACGAGTAGGATTGGAATTCCGTTGCCTTGATCTTACAGGATAAGTAGAATGGCTATGGGCATAGCTTGTCCAAATCCCAAACCTAATTGGAATTGACTCAATATAAAGTCCCGAAGAAGAAGCAAACCCTGTCATCAGAAACCGTCAGATCATTTATTTATTTATTTTTCTTACATCGCATGACATATATACTATAAAAATATTATTATACCATTTTTAAATTTAATTAAGTAAAACTTTAACTGTCTACAAATAATAAACATCCCTTAATTAAACTCATAAAGAATAATAGGTAGGTTGTTTTATTTGGTAAGTACATTTTTATTTTATTTGGAAACATTAGTATAAATGTGATATCAATTAATTATTTCAAATATCATTATTTTAGTAAATATAATTTTTTAATATATTGGTGTGATTACATGGTAATATCTATTTATACTTTCTTAATCTGTTGACAACGCGCACACACCTTACACACACAGTCGCTCGAACCCGAGACCCCTAAAATGAACAACATCCTCTTTTCTACTGAAGTCACTTGTTGGGTTTCTAAATATAATTTTTTATATGTGAAATATATTTTTTTCATTTATATATCATGGGTGTGACAAATTTTTGTATTATATATTTTGTATATATATTTGAAATACTAATTTAAAATATTTCACATATAAAAATAATGATATTTAAAATGTTTTACATATAAAAAATAATGGTTTTTGAAAGAATTATTTGATTTTATAATTTTGGAATCTACCATACCCATAATATAGGTGAAAAAAATAAATATTTTACATATAAAAAATCATATTTTCTAAAAATAATGATACTTAAATTAATTAATTGATTTTATATATTAGAATTTATCATATCCACAAAAACGAAAAATAGTGATATTTGAAATAATTATTTTGTTTTATAATATTAAAATTTACTATACCCATTTAATGTAAAGGAAAAAAATCAATATTTCACGTATAAAAATTATATATAAAGAAAGATATATCAAAAAAATAGTTGATGTTTTTAAAATATAAAATATATTTAATATATATTTTCATTATATAATTACATTTTATTATTTTATCTATATAATAAAGAAGTTATTAATTAAAAACATGAATTAAAAATAAAATAAAATAAAATAACTTAAAAATGACATGTTTATTAATTAAAAGTATGATAATGTACTTTTTTTTTTATTCCACAAATCTTTAGAAAATGTCACATGCCTTTTTTTAATATTTATTTTTTAAAATATTTTACTATATCTCTATAAGACATTTGTGGAGTCTAAAAACTCTGTTAATCGTGTACTAAATATTTTTTTAAAATATTAATTAAAATTAAAAAAAAAAACATGGAATAGCATGCATTAAAAACAATGAAAAAAAGCATGGAAGAGATTCAAACCTAGCTCATACGAGTGAACTACACAAACATTCAACTACCCAACAAAGAGAGCCAATTTGTTTAAAAAAAAAAACATGTACGGTTTAAACTACTTTCCAAAAAGCACGTCTTATAGGCGTGCTTTTGTCATGTCTACATAAAAACGACCTATTTCTTTAAATAATGTAAAAAATAATAATCTAATTCACTATTTTATTAAAGTGACATATACTAATTTTGTCCTAAAATCCAAATATTAAAAAAAAAAAACTAAACGAACTTTTTTTATGGGAAACGTTTGTTAACTTTTTCTATTAGCCCGTGTGAAAGCTGTGAATTTATCTTTATACTTTAATTTGATCAATTTTAGTTCTATTACTTTTTAAATTGGTCAAATTTAATTCTTGTACTTTTCAAATTTGAAATGTTAATCATAAGTTAAATTGTAGCAGTTCAATCTGTTTGGTTAAACTCAATTACTACTTTTGTACTATGCATATAGTTATAAATTTAGTCCATATGCTCTAATTGGATCATTCCAAATTCCTATACTTTTCAAATTTTGAGATTTCAGTTTTAACATCAATGATAATTGATAATCCATTAAATGGATTTTTAGTGCGTAATATGTGGAAATAACAAACTAACAAGACATTACACATATGATAATATGTTTGTTGTGTAACAGCTCGATTTTTAGTGGTGTTAGAAATAACGATTTTGGAATCTCATTTCCGTAAACCAAGTCTGTAAATATTAATATTAAAGTTTGGTCTTGTAATACCCTAAACCCGACCTAGAAGAATTAACTAAGTTAAGAATGTCACCACGGAACAAGGTACAATAACACGACGAAACAAGCACACAATTACTTATTATATAGATAAACAGAAGTTCAACATCAACTTAAACATCCACAACCAGTCAAAAATCCCATAGTTAAGTTATAATATAGCATAGTCCTAAATAATCTTAAAGAAAATCCTAGAGTGACCGAATTCCTCGTCCACCGACCGTCAAGTCTAAGAAGATCCTAAAACAACATTCAATAGTTTAGTGCATAATATAATGATAATTCAATAGTTTAGTGCATAATATAATGATAACTCATAATGTTCATGCACGTAAGTATATAAGTCAGAGAAACAGTTGTGTTGTAAGTCAATAACAGCCTGGTAGTGTTTACAGTGTCACTACCACTTCAGTATAGCATTGCGATGTATACAGTGTCACCGCTAGTTCATTATAGCATTACAGTGTTTACAGTGTCACTGCCAGTTCATTATATCGTTGCAATGTTTACAGTGTCAGTGTCAGTTCAGTATAACATTACAGTGTTTACAGTGTCACTGCCGATTTAGTATATTTCTAACATGGGAAATCCACCATAACAGTTTAGTTTCATGTAATATACATGCATATCGATCTCTAGTAATCAATTTAGGTTGTACAAGCCCAATGGTTAACTTATGATCTCATTATATCGAGTTTACACTTGCAATTACACCACACACGGCTTGGCCCACGGCCACGTGCTCGTCCGTATATGACACACGACGCGACACACGCCCGTGTCCCCAGCCCGTATGGCCTCTATACCTAAAAATGCCAAAATAGTATGCACACATGGTTTGACACATGGTCGTGTGTCCAGCCCGTGTGTCTCAAGTCAGTATACATACACGGTCTAGGGCACGTCCATGAGTCCATCTCGTGTATCCCCTGTACGATATTTCACAAAATAGTAAGTACACACAGTCTGACGCACATCCGTGTGCCCAACCCGTGTGGTACAAAACAGTATGTACCCACGGTCTAGCACACGGTCGTGAGTATAGCTCGTGTGTCTCCTGTAACCTATTTATATGGCACACGGCCTGGACACACACCCGTGTGCCCTCGAATAGTAGTGAAACTGGGAAAAACACAAAAAAATTGTAGAAAATCCTTAGGTTTTTCAACACCCTACCTATTACAAGGTTACTTTGAAGCGTTCCTACTCTATCTGAAGCCTAAACAGAGAATTACTTAGCCAAATCAACAACAATTCAATAATTCATTAACTACTCTCAAATCATTCCATAAACTTCAACTAAGGTTCCAATTCGATTCCAAAATGTGCTCACTTTTGCACAACATCAATTCCGCCAAACTAACGCGTCAGAATATCGTTAGCGATATGACCCTCGCCTAAGAAAACCATTCCTATTTGTAAATAACAAGTTTAGCAGTTCAAGAATAACATCACACTAAACTCAAACCACTTTGCGAAAATCTATAAAACTTGCAAGATAAAACCTCAACTCGTAGTACAACACAAACAACACTTCGACGACATTCTTAAACGAATGAGCAAATTGGTTTCCTCAGTTGCGCAGATCGACAGTAATCATCAAGAACAAAAAGAAAAAAAAAAGAAAAGAAAGAAAAAAAAGGACGTTCTAACTTAAGAAAAAACCATGCAAATAAAAATATACTCATTGCATACACAGAGGCTCAAACCCATGACCAAAAGATTGGTAAACAAATAGTTATGTGACCATTGAACCACTAGGCTCATCGTAAAAACTAATTTATGCAACACGTTCAATGACTCTAGTTCACAAAAAGAGAAATCACAAGATTTTGCAAAAGACACGACTCGAACCTTAGTTCTCAAGTAACACACAGAGCATATAACCACAATAGCAAAGACAATTTCAATGACATGCTTCACAACGGAGAAGTTAGAGATTCGGTGCATTATAGGTCTAGTAATTTTGCCAAATTGATAGTTAATTAAGGTATAAGGACTAAATTGTAAAAGTTTATCAATATAGGTTTTTAATTGGCCAAAGGTATAAGGATTCAAATTGCTATTAACATGACCGCCTCCAAACATGTAAACGTTCAGAGTAAGAATCGTGCAAATAATATATATATATATTTAAGTGCGCTATCTACAAGTGAACAAGTCAAATTGTAATATAGATTTGTGTTACAACAGAACACTGATAAGTATTCCAAGCATGGTACTCAAGGGATTGCAGATTGGAGAATCTTATTGTTAAATTAATTATTGAAAATAATTACTAGTCTAATCGAGTCACACATTAGTAGTGTGAACCCAAATTAAAGGATGTATTAAACTAATTAAATTAGTTAACTTAAAATACCCTAAAGGAATTTCCTATTCCTAATGTCAACGAAGTGAGCTTTAGCCTATGATCAGTTAACAAGCAGAAGGTTAACTTACTTCGATGGTTGCAACTAAACTTAGAACTCAGGTTTTAATGATGAATTAGTTATTAACTAATCAGTACTACCTCTCGACCTCTACTAATTAATTAATCAATCAATACATACTTATCTCTCGACCTCATTTTTTGGTCGAGATAAATCCACGATTAACTCGGTAAACTTAACTCTCGAACTCGTTTATCCTAAATTACTTCCCAAAGTCGTCAATCCTAGGGTTTAATTATACATGAATTTGAACCAACTAACTCACATGGGAAACCTTCGTCTTCCACTAATTGCTTCCACATTTTCTCGTTAAACTACTTAATTAAGAAATTGATCTAGTTAAACTAGTTTAAACTAGTTTTTGTACTTAAGAGCTTGAATACAAGAATTTTCATTAGGCTTTAATAATGTTTTCATAGTTTAGTTTAAATTTAATAAAAATGTATTTTAAATCTTTTATTAACCTTAAGGGCCGAATAAAACCTAAAGTGAACTAATGTATATATTTTAGTTATGATTTAGTTATATTCATTTTTGAATTTAGTCTATCTACTATATTTTATATATTTATAATATTTTTTTTGTAATTTAAACGGTTAACATTATTAACTACTCTCATTAAAATCTTAATATGGATTTAAAAAAATTATTTTCAAAAAAAATAATGGTTGAATTATAATAGGTAACAATGTTAATTTCTTAAATAATTAATGAAAAATGAAAAGGATTAAATATCCTAAACTACATTATAAGGACTATATCACAATTTGAACATAATAGAGATCAATAACTTTATTTTTATAGGAAAGAGAAGAAAATACGTCTTACAAGATGTAATTTTTCTTGCAGATTAGTGAAAACACATCTTGCAGACTGCGTTTTTTTTTATCTCTTCAAAAATAATATAGATCAATAAAATTTTAACAAAAATGATATAATTTCTCAATTAATTTTTTTAGCATAGTAGATAGATTTTCTTAATTTGAACCCAATAGAGACCAATAACCCAATATTTTTTTTTTAATTATTGTATTTTTTGTTTTTCTGAAATATGTTTTGAGTTGATGTCATTAATTGATTAATTAAATAATAACACTTTAAGTGATTAATTAAACTATAGCACTTTAAGTGAAATTCTATGGCATTACGCGTAATTTTAATAATTAAAAAAAATAAAAGAAGGGGAAGGGAAAAGAAGCAGTCCGCCTCCTCGCTCAAAACAAAAAACCAGCTCTGCCCCTTAACTTCACTAGATCTCAGCCCTTTCTCTTTTCCCACTATGTGATTTTTCTTTTCCAAAAAGAAAAAAAATTATTTTGTCAACTAATCAAATGGCTTCGATCCGTCGGACTCTTTCGCCGGCATATCACGACCGTTCGTATAAGAACGGCGCCGGATTCTCCTCTCCCTCTAACAAGTTTTTACTCAACGGTAGCAGTAAACATTTCTCCTCGTCTTCGCATTTACCCTTTTTATTCAACGCCGTAAATATAGTGTACCGCAAAGGGTGGCGGCGGTCTTTCTGCAGGTGTCTCTTCTTTTTTGTAATAGGGTTTGTCTTCGGAATTGCTCCGTTCGGATACTCCGATACCGATGTCCGAGCCAAGGATTTTACTTTCCCTGAACTCAAACCGCCGCATGCCAACCTCCGATTCGACGATCAGATTGTTACTTCTGTTTCATTGAGCGTTAATACGAAATTGTTGGAACCGAAGGAATCGGCCGATACAATCGAGCCGTTAAAGCAGTTAATCGTTGTCACGCCGACTTATAGTCGGGGATTCCAAGCGTATTTCTTGAACAGGTTAGGGCAAGTTTTGAGGTTAGTGAAGCCGCCGTTGGTTTGGATAGTGGTGGAGGAGAAAGCGGCGTCGCATGAGACGGCCGAGATTTTGAGGAAAACCGGGGTTATGTATCGGCACGTGTTATGTGCGTTCAACTCTAGCAGCGTGAAGGATCCAAGGGTTCATCAAAGAAACGCCGCTTTGGAACATATCGAACGGCATAAGCTCGACGGGATCGTGTTTTTCGCCGACGACGACAATGTCTACACGCTGGAGTTGTTGGAAAGCTTGAGAACTATCAGGTAACTTTAACAAATTAATTTATTGTACAAAATTGGGGTAAAAAAAATAGGTTTTTGGTATGTATTTGTTGGCGTGCAAATAATTGTTCGAGTTGATTCTATTAACAGCATTATTTTGATAGGCTATTAGTTAGAGAGGGAGGCAGTGGAAATTAAATTGATTTTGGTTATGTAGTCGGTGATTCACTATCTGTAAATGATTGCCATCACCTAATGTGTTGGGGCTTTTCGTTTGTGAATCAAATCAGCCTGTTATTTCTTTAGTATTTGAGTTACTAGATCTAGTTTCATTTTCATAAGACATCCGAGCAAATAGCTTGGTTGGTCAGTCATAGGCTGTCCAATGTTTAAGAATTTCCTCCACCTTTTATGTATTTTAGTATCGGTTGCTTATGATATGTCATTTTAAAACTCTTAGCGCCTGATTAAAAGTTTTCCTTTTTCGAATTGTTAAAGAAGATGTTAACTTTTACATGGTATTTCTTAGAATGATGTAACTTGTTAATCGTAGATTATTGTAAACTGAATTCCAAATTTATCTTGTTCATCAGTAGGTTAGAGACTGCAGAGAGCTATTCAATGGTGTAATTATGAAGTAGTTTTTGTGTTCTCGTAATTTTGCTTATACACGGTCATACACCAATCCATAATATTCATAATCTTCTTTTGTAGCCGTTTCGGAACTTGGCCTGTTGCCATGCTTGCACAAAGCAAAAACAAGGCAATTCTGGAAGGTCCAGTATGCAATGCAAGTCAAGTAATTGGATGGCACACAAATGAGAAAAGTAAAAGACTCCGTAGGTTTTATGTTGATATGTCAGGATTTGCTTTCAACAGCTCTATATTGTGGGATCCAAAAAGATGGGGGCGGCCCTTCTCAAACCCAATTCGACAGTTAGACACAGTGAAGGAGGGTTTCCAAGTATGAGTTATGCCATTGTGTTTTTATACTTTCACAGTTAAGCTATTATGTAATATCTCTTCCAATGTTGCAGCAAGATTCTTTGACTTGCTTATTGTTTGTTCTATACAGGAAAGCACATTTATAGAGCAAGTGGTGGAAGATGAAAGTCAAATGGAAGGTATACCACATGGTTGTTCAAGGATTATGAACTGGCATCTCCATTTAGATACGGACAATCTTTTTTATCCCAAAGGCTGGTTACTAGAGAAGAATCTAGAGGTTATTTTGCCTATTAAGTAACGGAAGCTCATCTCTACAATTCTTTTTATGCGGAGGGCTTAATTGGGTATGAGATTTAATTCTGCATTTAATGTAAATTCTTCCTTTCTGTAAGCTTGACTTATCAGACAGAGAACCCTTCACGGAAAATGGAAAGACAAAAACATGCATGAATATGGCGAAGATAAAACTAATGAAACGAGTTTTAGATCAGCTATCTCTAGAGCTGATGCTTCTTTTGAAGTTGATGCAAATCATATTTTTGCCTTGGATTTTATTTTTAGTATAGATATGTATATAGGTGTCTGATTGGAGCTATTTTCTTGCCACAGTTCTGCCCATAGTTTCTGCTGGTGGCACAGTAGTTCAAACTTATGTGACCAGATTTGCCATCATCGTCATCATCAGATGGTAGGGTATGCAGGTATTCCTGTGACATTGGCAAAGAAACAAAAGGTTTGCAGTATTCTTTCTAGAGTTTTAGAGTATGAATATTCTTGGGAACAAATTTTGTTCATGTAGAGTTCTGGTGTTTTGGGGGTTTAATTTGGTATTTTTGAGGAGCAGTTTACATACTCCACAAAATAGGTGGGGTTTGTTGTGGGTCCATTGTTTATATACCCTGTACTTGAGCATCGTTGTATGGCGATATCTTACCTGTCTGAAAGCAGCATTTTCCTTTAACCTCATCCTTGTAGGCTCATGATTTTTTTTTTTTTTTGAAGGTATTTGTTTAAAGAAATTGGGATGGTTGCATGTTGAGAATTCATTCAATTAGTTGCACTGCAGACAGGGTTAGTAGTTTTAGTTCCCAATATAAAAAAGCCTCTGGCTTTCCATGATATGGGTGGAAAACTAGAAAGTTATGTGTAATTTTGGATTCAGGGTGCAAAAGAATTGGCACTCGCATGTTCCCCCCATCGGATCAAAATGTTTTATTTGAATGGTTTTGATGCATAACCATAAATAAATAATTATTTGGCTATTTTATCTTTTAACATGGTGAAATTTTAATTCACAAACAAAACACGGTAAAATATCACAAATCCCCCTCGATTTTAGTTTCTTTATTAAAAAAATAGACAAATTAATTCCTCTAGGATAGATAAACAAAACACTACCTTTTAAAATATAGGAGATAAAACGATAAATTTAACTCCTCATCTTTACACATTTATTCAATTTTACTTATACATTTTTAATAGAAGTAAATTAATTTTTTTTTAATCTAATATGACTAAAGAGTTTAAAAAAAGTCTTAGTAACAAATTAGAAAAATTAATTAAGTCCTTCAAAAGTTTAAAATTATAAACAAAATTTTTAAAAAATAACAATACTAGCCTAATAAAAGTCAATGGTTATAAGATTTAAAAAAAAATTAATTTCAATAAAAAAGTAGGGATTAAATTGAATAAATTTATAAATATTAAGGGGTAAATTTATTATTATATTTTATATATAAACACCAAATTTTAATGAAAAATTGTTTTGCTTGCTCATCTATTATACTGAAATTAATTTGTTATATTTTTTTAAATAGAACAACTAAAATGTAATTTAATATATAATATAAAAAAATTTTGTGATGCTTTTACAAGAAAACACCAATTATGTTTCATGAAAAATCATCCAACTAAGTTTACGATTAACTCCTAAAAAACTCTTATAAAATAATTAAAAATTAATTAAGTCTTTAATTAAAAATAAATATTAATTGTGTCTTTTATTAAAGTTTCTGACATGTAGTTAATTGATGATATGACTATTGATGTGTCATGTCAAAAAATATGACAAATATTGATATGTAAGGATCATTTTTCTAATTATTTCATGAGGATTTGATTTATTTTTAATTATTTAAGTTTAAAAATTATTAAAATATAAGAAATGTTGACATTTGTATATTTTCTTTACCAAATTTTAACTATGATGTTTAACGGTTATAAATTATATTTGGTTTCAGTAAAAAAAATATGATCTTCATTTTAGAAGATTTGGTTCGAATATTTGTATGTGTAAAATATGTGTGTTTTATCAAATAATTAAAAAAATATGAACAGATATTATCATGTAATCACACCAGAAAAAATAGTTAAATTTCAATTTTTATCTTTATACTATACACAAATTTAATTTTTATATTTTAATTTTTTTTATAAAATTTGGTACTCCAATGTTTACAAACTCATTAGGTAATTGAAATTATTTATTCTATTTAAAATGTTGAAGTAAATTTTAAAAATTGTTAATACCATTAAATTTCACCAAGTGTTAGGTGTAATAGTAAGACACATTGCATCCCAATGTGAAATGTATGTTTGAACATTAGAGATAACATTATTGAAAGGAAAGCTACAAATTCCGAACATCGACTGTAAAATAGACATTAGAAATACCAAAAAAAAAAAAACACCATTGGATTTCTCTATTAAATTCAATTCTACCAAGTGGATTTAAAAAAAAAAATCAATTTTATCAAGAATATAAATCATAAAATGGACATGAAGAATACCAAAAAAACACAATGAATTTAACAACTTTTACTAAGTGAGTTCTTTTTTATATTTTAGAATGTCACAATAATAAATTTAACAAAAAAAATTAACGATATTAACAATTGAACTTGAATTTTTAAATTTGAAAATTGTTTGGACCATAAAATGACCATGAAAAATAAAAAAGAAACCATTAAATTTCTTTATTAAATTTAATTATACCAAGTATTTTTTTATTTTTTTAATTTTAAATATCACACAAATGTATTTAATAAAAAAATTAATGATATTAATTACTTGAATTTTTAAATTTAAAAATTGTTGAGTTGATCTAAGATTACCCAATGATATTTGTATCATTATGTTTAAGGTATTTGATTGTTTTGGATACATTGTTGAATTCTTCATTTGATTGTTCATTAAAACTTTGCTATTTGTTAAACTCTTTTGGATAATTATAATTATTCCTATGTGATTCGAAGAACCGAGCATTAATTATAAACTGATATATTTGTAATTCAATTATTTTTTAAAATATATTTATAATTCAATTGATATAAGGATAAAACATTTAATCATGAACTGAAGCGATGTTGGGTGAAGATATCATAGTAATTAGAGGTGTTTATATTTGTTCAAATTCAATCCAACTCAAAATATGTGTATAAAATTTATTTAAATCTACTCATATTTATAAAATATTAATCAAAATCTATTTTAAACTCGTCTCTATATTTTTTAAAAATTAACAATATTTATATTATTTTAATCTAATATTTAATAATTTTATATATTTTTTATTTATTAAAATTTTTTATATAATCATCTTAATTTTATTTTAATATTTACATTATAATATTATTATATATTTAATACAAGTTTATTTTTTTAACGTGTTATAAATTACATAATATATAAAAAAACATAATATAAATTATAAACTTAAAAACAATTATTAAATTTTTCCAAAGGTATAGTTATTTGTTTGAACCAGTCTTGAGCAAGAATATTTCTCAAATTCAAGCTCAAGTGACCTGAATTATTAAATAACATATATATATATATAATCATCGATATGAAAATTATTTTATTATCTTTTAAATAGTAAAACTAGCTATCCAACTCAACTGAATTGTTTGATACATGAATTTAATAGCCAATAAACGCGTCTAATCAAACAAACATGAGCAGTTCGTTTTCTTTTTTAAATCTCGAATCGATTTTCAGCTTCGAGAACGAAGCTTGAGCCGAACTTCAAGTCTCAAAGTTTGAATGAAAAGCTCATAGTTTCATACAGTTTGAATACAGTTCGGCTCAACCCCAGATAACATCCTTAATACTAAAAACAAACGTGCATATTTTGGCATTTCAATAAATTCTAAGATAGTTTGCCTCTAGAAGATTACGTTCAACAAATAAGACAGCAACCAGTTTAGGAAGTTCTTTAGAGCTGACAAACCTTGCATTGTGTGTAAAGACGTATCCGCTTTAGTCCATGTATTTCATTGCTTCTTTCTCAAAACCAATAGTCGGAAACTGTTTTGCGTACTCCTCGACTTCTTGTCGGAGCTTAGCGATTTCGGATTGAAAGTTTGTATCTGACTGTAAGGTTGCTACAAAATCCTTCAACTTTGTTCCTGGATTAATCATAGTTCAAGGGAAATATGTGAGCTTACTTTCCTTTATTTCAACGTATAAAAATATTGCTGTATAGGTGGCAGAGGAAACGGAAAAAATATACCTTCTGTCTTGGCCTTGATTTTCAAGGCTAATTTCACAGCAGCGTCGAAGAAGTCAGCTACCTTCTCGAAATCTTCCTCAATGAAACCCCTAGATGTGAGAGCTGGGGTTCCTGAATCACATTAAAACAAAGAATTTAAAATCCAAGGGACCTACCAAACCACCAAAAGAAATGGATGGCTTAATGACCAAAGGTGTGAAGAGTCCCATACCCATGCGGATACCACCAGGAACCATAGCAGACACATCCCCTGGAACAGTGTTTTTATTGGCTGCAATATGAACCGACTCCAATACCTTCTCAACTCTTGAGCCATCAATACCCTGTTGAACACCATTCCAAAAGCGAGGAAGTTATTATTGTTTTATAGTTTTATACTTCCATTACCAATTAAATAGTTCGGAAGTGTTTGAAATTGGAAAAAAAAATCATCACAATCTATGTACGGACAACATAAAAGGTAAAAGAATTTTCGGTAAATCAGTTTGAGAGGACAAAGAAGTCAAGAAGCTCATACCTTGTTTTGCAAATTGACCAAGACTAAATGGTTCTCGGTCCCACCAGATACTAGTTCATAGCCGTTCTCTAGCAACCTCTACAAAAGCCAAAAAAATAGAATTGCAGCATATCACAGTTAAATCACTCGAGAGTGGACACAATAATGCTGTTCATAATGTTTCACTTAAGCCAAGTAGTGAACTTGCATCAATATGAGCTGGATCATTCAGTTTACCTGAGCAAATTTTGAGCAATTACTGAGAACTTGCTCTTGGTAAGTCTTGTACTCGGGTGTCCTGACCTATAAGCACATATGTCAAACTCAAGAAACCTAAAGACTCCTGGTTAACTTGTATCAAGAAATTGTATGGCCTGAGCTTGCCATCATGTATTTAACTTGCATATACACAATTTTTTTATCAATGAATACCTGCTTCAATGCAACTGCTAAACCAGCTATGGTGTGATTATGTGGTCCACCTTGAAGTCCAGGAAAGACAGCTTGATTAATTTTGTCTTCCAAGTCATACATTACCTGTAGGATAGAACTCAAGAAATCAAATAAGTCACTCTTTCCTTCTATTTTCCACCCATCAAACTCATTAGAGAGAGAGAGACAGAGAGAAACACACCAAAACTTAGAACATACTCACCTCTTTCCCTTGTTTGTTAATCTCTTTGACTCCCTTCCTGAAGAAAATCATAGCTCCACGAGGACCACGAAGTGACTTGTGTGTTGTGGTTGTCACAACATCAGCATATTCAAAAGGAGATGGAATAACACCTGCAGCAACCAACCCGCTAATATGTGCAATGTCAGCCAACATAATTGCTTTCTGCTTATCACAGACCTGTCAATAAGCAATTAGAGTCTCTTAGTTTCTTGAAGATGAGTCAAAATTTCCACTGATATATGAAGAAGTCTTCCAACTGCAAGTCAAGGGTGTTTTACCTTGCGTATACGAGCATAGTCATAAAGGCGAGCATAAGCACTGGCACCAGCAACTATAAGTTTTGGCCTGAAAAGCACTGCACTTTTCTCTAGCTGCAAACATTTCAATTCATCTAAATCAACCATTTGAAAGAGACTCTCAAGTTTTACCTAAGTCAAGAAAATACTTGTATGCAAGAAAATTTTATGCAAACAGATTTTGACACAGATAAGGCTTGTAGTAGCTTCCACTCCACTGCTGAATTTCATTTATGAAATATATGCAAGTTCCATACATCAGAAAATTCAAACCATTCATTTAAATTTTTTTTAACTATAAGATATAATTATTTCCTTTGTCAAATTACGCTTAAAAGATACAGCATGTAGTAAGTATTCACAAAATGTTCTAGCCATGAATCTCAAACGGGTTGTGAGAAGTAAGAGAAACATTGATCAGAATGTGCATTCCAGGTTTTGAACTTGATAAAGTTGTCAGTTACACATGTCTAGATTACCCAAAATGCAGACGCTCTGTTTCTGAAGATGCATGAAGTTTAAGAAAGAGAAATTCACATCTCTACCATCATAGAATAGAAGAGAAGAGAAGAGCTACCTGATCGTAGTCAATATAACCTGTACTCTCGTTCAATCTATATGGCATTGTCTCGAAGAATATTGACACAGCAGATATCTTCTTAGTGTCAGTCTGTATGATGCAAAGAAGAATCAACACTTGAGTTTCAAACACTATAAACACCAGTTGATTGGCCATAAAGTAATGTTTCCTGATATGCTATTTCTTTAGAAAATAAATGCAGATAAAAAAAACTAGAATTAACAAGAGAAGACAAAACTATAACAAAGTTCAGCAGAAAAGCTCGTGATTGATGGAATTGGTAAGCACCTGATAACCATGTGAAAGATGTCCACCATGGGGTAAATCTAGTGCCATAATTCGCTCATGAGGTTTCAACAATGCAGTATAAACCTGAAAGTTTGCAGGAGATCCGGAAAGTGACTGCACATTGACTGCATAATGAAACAGATACAGGATAAGCTACATGCTACCTAGAAAGTAAATATTTTGTACACAGAATCCTTCGCATGCTCAAAATAAAGGGTAAAAACAGAAATTTAACTAAATATAGAAAAGGGTTTGCATGATTCATTCACCTCCCCACTTTGCAGGATCCAACCCAAAAGCCTCTAGTGCACGCGTTTGACACAAGGACTCGGCCATGTCAATGTATCTGATCATATAGAATTAACAACATTAGACAGTGACTTTGACCAATTAATCTATGTTACTCGGACTGACTTAAAGAAAAATGAAGAATCAGAGCAACATAGTTATCAATAATTTATACCAAAATGTACAACCACATATAACATCTCTAGCAAAGCATCTAATTTTCCAATTCAATCCCCTGAAAATTACAACCGGTCTGAAATCAATTTGAAGATGAACCCACATCCATTTTTAAACTGATATTAGCAGTGAAATAAAATTAACAATATGCAAAATCAAAGTAGATCGTCTTAACTCGTTTCCTCCGTAGTATCTAGCACCAGGATACCCTTCACTGTACTTGTTGGTCATGACAGAGCCCACTGCTTGCATCACTGATAGGGATGTAAAATTCTCTGATGGTATGAGTTCTAGTCCCTATTACACATTGAACAGAAAATAAAATAAAAAACGAATTTGATCTCTTAATCAATCAAATACCTAACTGAAGTTATAGAAAAGGAAATAGAGTATAAAATAAAAACCAGAAATGCGAAAAAAAAAGGCTCGAGATTTGAATTTATTAACAAAAAAAATACCTTCCATTGCCTAGCTTTCTCGAGTTCGATTATGTTAGCAATTTCAGGATCGATTTCCTCTAGCGGAGCATTCAACTGATGTATCCACTGCACAACCAAACACGTTTTTCCTTTTTTTTTTTTGCATAAATCACAATTAAAAAGACCAAAGATCTAAAGCTCCTTAGAAAATAATATTACTAATGACGCTTACATTAGCACGAACTTTCTCTTTCTCTGCCGCAGCTGTTGACTGCAAATGAAAAAAGAAATTAAATTTAACTAAAGAAGGAATGGAACAAGAAAGGAAAAAGTAGAGATGTAGAACCATATAATAGAAGGAGTTGCCACTGAAGAGAGGTCTGATTGGGGACTTGATGGAGGAAGACAATCTACGAAAGCTCATTGCCACCGCCATTACTTGCGTCTCGGCTCAACTGTTCCAAGGGAAAAAAGAAGAAGAAGTGTTTGATAGTGGGTTGGTGGAGTGAAAGTGTTTGTTTGTGTTGGGAATATTATTGATATTATATGTATAAGTATAGAAGTGCGGGCTGTGATCTGTCAGATCCAAGTTTGTTCGGGCGGGACGGGGGTTGGTTGGTTGGTTGCTTTGCCTCTGCGGTGTAGCGTCACTCTCTCATTCTATATAATATGGGTTAATATGATTTTTTTTTTCCCTTTTACTTCAAATTTACAATTATTTTAGTATTTAATTTCTTTCCAAATTTATTTTGATACTTGTGATAATTAGATTATTTTTATACTCTGAATTTAAATTTTAAAATTTACTAAGATTTGATAATATAATATAATTTTATATTATATCACCAAACTTTTATAATCGTGAAAGAAATATAAGTATCAAAATGAATTTAGTTGTTATATTTATGTTTAATAATGTTGTGGAAAAACACTTTTAAAAAAAAAATTGTATTAAACAAATAACTTTTTTTGATAATATTTTTTTACTTTTCAAAAGTATTTTTGATTCAATAGAGAAGCTAAATTTTTTATTTTTTTCTTTCAAAAACATTTTTGAGTGCTTAATTACTTTTTCATCCTTCATCCCTTTTCCTTCTACTTTTGTCGCTAAACGAAGAAACCCATTATTTCCCAATATTATTTTTTAAAATAATTTACATTTTTCAAAAGTAATGTTAAATTAACCGTTAAATGTGAGCAAAACTCGATTCGTTGAAACAATTCAAATTTTGAGTTAATTGAATTGATTTGTTCGAGTCAGCTCGAATCATTTGAATAACAGATTAGTATAAATACTCTTTTGATCATTATAAATTTTAAAAATGAGCAAATTGATGTTTCTCAATACAAATTACAAAAAAAATTCAAAATATTTATAAAATTCCAAAATTTATATTTTTAAAAAATTTGGAATCTAAATAAATTAATTGATTATTTAAGTTTATCATGCTAAATTATTTTTTTTTCTTATTTTACTTTGAAAAAGTTTTCAAATATATATGATTTCAAATTTATGTGCTATAACATGGAATTAATTAAATTGTAACAAGATTTTAATCTAACTTGAAAATTTTCACTCGATTTGACTCGACTTGAATTTCATTTCATTTCACTCGACTCAATTTAAAAAAAAATCAAATTGAATTATTATAATAAAATATGACTCGTCAACTCGATTAATTAAAAAATTTTCGATTCGATTCTCCATCTAAAATTACATTAATCCATATGATAATCATTTTAAAAATTGAGAAGGATAGTAGTAGGTGAGTGGATCTAAACGATGTCGTTTGAAATCTATAAGAGGTGACCAAATAAAGCCTAGTCCATTAAAGGAAGAAAGTGAGGAGCCCAATATAGTTAAACTTGAAATTTCTGTTCTTGCAATTAAATTGAATTTTGTATTCTCAATTTTTAATTCAAAACTTCCCATTTCCTTATCCGAATTCAAATTAGCCTTCCAAAACATTAAAAATCATGCACCCCTTTTGCCATGCTGCCTTACACTTCAACATTACACAAATGGTCTTCATGTTTCTTCAATATATCTCTCAGAGACTTATGCATGTGGACTCAAACTCATATAGCTAAGTACTTTCTGAATCCCAACAATCCACAATTTGTAATGACTATTTCTAAAACATTGAGCTCCTTGCCAAATATTACCACTTTACTCACCTCAATGATCAATTAGGAACAGGCCCGCTTAACCAGGAGGAAGGTTGCTGGGATTTCTGCCAAGTTAGAGATCAATGGGAGGAATCTAGTATACATTGTTTTTGTGTTTATCCCACGAGATCTGATTGACGCTTTCTTGAGTACCCCAGTCACTGATTCAACTGGGGGAAGTGATGTTATTTATTTGTTGAGGTCTCTCAAAGGATGGCCGCTTCTCGCTTGCAAGTGTGTCTTTGTTAGCACTAAAACACTGAACCACAATTCTCATTTAGAAAGCTAAGCTATCTCTGAAACTTAACATATTCCTTTGGAAATGTTGCCTCTGACGACGAAAGACTCATGACCTCTGTGTTTATCTGCTCAGAAAGATATGCAGCACCTATTTAAGGATTGTCAGTTTACTCATAGTGTTTGGGACCAAAGTTCCAATCATTTTTTATGTTGAATGGGTAGTAACTTTGCTAAGATCTGGTGTGTAAAACCATGGATCTTTTTGAAGTTGTTATTTGCCTTCACCCTATGGAAAATTTCGATCACCCGCAACGCCCTAATACTTGGAGATGATTGCCCGAAAGAACATAGTCCTAAAAGAGTTACTCCTGCGGCACTAGAGTTTTTGGCTATCTCTAGCGGTAAATAGAATACATCTACCCCAGTTTGTTCCTGTGTCTTGAAAACATGGATCTTCTGTAGGAAACCGTAACAGAGAAACGAGAATCAAGTGCTTGGAGGCCGAATTATAGGCATTGAAGGGCAGATTAAATTTGGCGAGGGAAATAGAATACATTTCATCTATACTGATTCAGTTTCTAAGATCCACTTATCTTTTCTTGATCTTCGTAGTGCGACGTCTAGGTCATTAAAACACATATTTCGAAAAAGCAATAACTGTACAAATGCTTTAACATGTCTTGGAAGCAGCTGATAGTTCACAATTTATTTTGTTTATGTAAGACTCCTTTCAGTTGTTTAACCTCCTTATTAGCTAGTGATATGCAAAACAATGTATTGTATCCAAAAATTTAGTATTTTCTTTTTAATCACATCTACTTCCTTTATTTGATTAAAAACAACATACCACAAAGCCATTAGAAAAAGTACTTAACGTTGGTATTATATTATTTACCAGGTTCGCCTGTAGGAACATGGTAGGGTTAAAAAAAAAAAAAGGGTTTTGACACAGGGAAGGTAAAATTACCAAAGGTAGAAACTTGAAGCTTCAGCTCATACATCCTGTGTAGGGTTCTCTTAAAACAGGTAATCTCATGCAAAAGTACAAAAACTCGAGAAGGAATAGAAGGAGAAAACCTCGTATATTGATGAAGGCAACTATGATATCTGTACATATAAAGACAGTTCTTAAAAAATTTACCATCCAAGACCTAATCGACACAATGGTCATATTGGCAAAAATAATCAGTTCTCGGCAATTAGAGCCGAGCCATCACCATTTGAGAAAGAAACTACATTGCTTTGTGTAGTAGGGATAGCAGTTCCAGAATTTGAGTCATTTGTTTCACATTCTCCCTATATCACGATAAAAAAAAAAAAAGCAAAGCAAAGCTGCGTTTATGTTATACAAACTGCAAGGGATAATAATTTAGATCAAGATACCTAACAAGTTTAGGTGTTAAGGAACACACCTGTTGAACAGAAACTAGGGAGATATCCTGAGTTTTCTTGGGAATATCCCTCAAAGTTCCCTGCATGAAGTACAATTCTTTCAAACTCAAGATATGTAGCTTGTTGAATGTTCAGCAGATGCACTATCAAAACTAAAAAAGTAAATAATAATAAATCTCATAAAGAGACAGTGGGGGCAGAACTTAGAGGCAAGAATCAAAATTGGAGAGGTAAACAATGGGAGAGGATTTAGTGGGAGGGAATGCATTCTGTCCCCTACCACATCCCCAGACTTTTCCAAACCCCATCCTTAAATGCTGTTTACCCCATCCCAGACAGTGAGAAGAGTTCTTATCCCTGTCCAGTCAGTCCCCTTAAACGTTATAACAGCACAATAATTTTTATGAATAGAGAACTTGTTGTGCACATGGCAATTAAACTTTTCAATCGGAACATTAATTGCAATCATCCCAATAGATAAAATCTTCAAGGAGCAATTAAAAGTGATTTGCTCATCTAAAACTACCCAATATATGAAACAATCACGATTACAAATGTAGCAGCAAATTTTCTTAATGGTAAACAAGAACCATGGACAAACTGAAGATATTTGAAAGTGTAAATCACAGTAGAGACACCTACCTTGTTTGCCCAAAAAAGTCCACACGCATTGCATAGAGACCTTGGACCAGATGGACCACGTCGCATCATTGGAGTGGACTTTGAGCTAATGCCACAGTGTGTACATCTGGCAAGTGAGAAAATGACATTACACCATAACTATGATTATTATAGCATATATTGATATTTTACCAGGAACTGTAAATGTTATGCTAATTACTGATAAAGAAGATGAATGAGAAATCGAGATGTATGAATGAAAGAAAAAATAAAACATATTTAAAAATCTTCACAGAAAGAAAATGTAAAGAATAACAGACTAGAAGCCAGTAAAAAACTCACATGCCATCAGCTAGGTTATCATCCTCCTGGGAAGAACCCCAGCTGTGAGCTCCTTCGGACTTCTTGGCAGATGTAAATTGACCCTTATTACGCTGCATCCTAATGCACTCAAAAAAATCAGAAACAAGAACTTACTATATATGGAATAAAGAAAAATTTGTCAACAAGGACAGATCATCTCTAATGAGTTTACTAGACCCCCATTTCAGTTTAATAAAACATGCTAAGATAAGATATTAAGAATTCAATTCCATCAACTCAACTATATGCATGTTCTATTTCTAAATTACGTTGTTAACCACAGGTAGAAATGTAAACTTCCCTAGAAGTATAAAAAGGGCATCCTCTCTCATTTGTCTGTGTTGTTCAATTACCTAGAGCAGCCAATTAAACCTGGAGGAAAAATAGTATTGTACACTATCGTTTGATTCCTTCAAGATATTTTCCCTTCAGTAAGACCCTTATTGCACTTCATCCATTTCTTGTACATAAGCATGTCAAACTGAAACGCCAGTTAAAGTTAAACTTGCCTGACTGCACCAGTTCAGACTTCTTGTTTCCACTTTAGAAAATAAATCCCCAATATTTTTGGATACAAGAAGCTATTAGTGAATTGAAATTGCATTATTGTACAGCATCCTCACTATAGATGACAGAATTACAAATATGAGTTCATATAGATTCCAGAATTGAAAATTTATGCCAAAATAATGGCTTCTTCAAAGTAAATAGCACTGAATAAACTTGTAATCCATTTTTAAAAAAGTGACATGATTAGACATGCCAGATCAATGCTTATTTCATTATTCCCTGTGGATATTATGTTCTATCACATTTTTCTGCTTGAATTGATAGTTTTCTAGCAAAATGAAAAATGCAAAGGTCAGTCACAAGCACCAAGAAATTAATTATTAAACTTGGTAATACCAAATAGGTTGAAAAATATCCTTACACAGTCCAGTGTTCTAAGACATATTTCCTTGTAAAACTGATTTGTTAGTCTCTCGGCTCTGTTTTTACTCCCTAGATCCTTAACAGTTTTTTAACAATTTTATGGATATTAGGCCTTATAAGAGTATAGGACTTTATAATATCTTGTTAGCACAATTCCTAAAATCTTATCTACCTGGGCTGCTACCACTCTGCAATATGCTTATTTATCACAATCTAGAATTGGATGATAATTTATATTTATAGTCTACTAATGCACAGCATACTCTTTATAAAGATCCTTGGTTTATAACAATGAGTAAATAGATTCAGAAAAACAGATAAACTAATCTAACATTAATCATGTATTCAGTAATAATAAAGAAAAAATTGGCTCAGATTCAAATGCAAAACGAAAGAACATAACTTGCAGAAATACAAAATTTATGGAAAAGGTCATATGCTTCACCCATCCAGCGTAGCCAATCTATTTCTCATAGTATAATAAACCATAACCTTCTTAAAATCCTGTTTCTCAGTAATTCCTCAAACCTCAAAAGCCCATTAATACTAGTTCTCAGGGTAAAGTTTCTAGCCTCAATTGCAAGAACAACATAATGAATATCAAAGTTCAAAATAACTGTATTTAGGGAAGGAAAATGCACACCTAAGAGCAACTTCTTGACGAACACTATATCGGACTTTCTTATCAAAGCATCGCTCTTTTCTCTTCTGACGAAATCTATCTAAAGAGGCTGCTCTATGCGGTTGATTAGATCCTCTCGGAAAGTCGAAAACAACCTAAAAAGAACAAGGAATAGATAAACTAAAAATTAAAAAGAAAAATAAATTCAAATTCTAGATTAAACAAATTTAAGAGAATTACCCTTTGGTTCTGAGCTGACATTTCAACACCATGGGGACCTGAAGTCAGTTCACTTCCACCCAACAGTAATAACACCGCATGGAACTGCAAACAGTACGACCAAAATGAAAATCATTACGATGTGCATTTCATTGGGGGATAATATTGAAACACGAAAGGTCAAAAGTATGTTATTGAAGTTGCATTTTCGGTTTGATAACTTAAAGTAAGAGGAACAGCAACCACATCTTTCTACAATTTAAGCCAACGATTTTTGGTTCTTCAAAAATCAAACCATTAAGCAAACCCTAATTGGCCTAACTGAGAAAAAAGTTGTTAAGAGAAAAGAAAAAAATTTAATATACCTTCTCGGGAGTAATAGCATCGAAAACATAGACCTGGCCACGAAAGGAAAGAGTGAGTTGGCTGGCACCGTCGACACGTTGAACGAGAGCTAAGTCAGAGGGGGTGGAAGTGACATAGAGGGGATCGGCGGAGACGTCATCGACTCCGACGCCGTCGTCAAGAGGATGAGCATCGTAACAAACGCTTTGGTGTTTATCGGTGGGTGCGGAGGCAGAAACATCGTTGTCGGCGATCGAGGCAGGGATGTTCATGGGCTGAGACTGTCCGTACATTGAGGAAATTGAGGACGTGGAAGCATTAACGTGAAACAAAGGGGAAAAGGGGGGAAAATAATAGGGACAAAATAAAACTAACCCTAAAGAATCCAATTAAGTAATTAATGATCAAGAATGAAGAAAGAAAAGAGAAGTACTTGCGTTTTATTGGTTTTGTTGTGGGAGATGTCAGAGAAAAAGAGAGAAGTGGTGTGGTGTCTAAGTTAAAAAACGGAGGAGTGTAGATTGTTGGTCCGACCGACACCAATGAGAAAGTGAGGCCAGAACGAGACGATTCATTTTAAAGGCTAATTTCCATGTCCCATTCGAGTTTCGTCTGTCAAAATGCCAACCTCCTTTAATTTTCTTTTTTCCAATTTTATGATTCAACTCAAAATCAATGTTAACTTATCTGAAAACTTGAACAAATATATAACCATACATTTCTTTAATTATTATAACTATACACTCTTGGGTACAATAATTTCTTTAATTCTATGGATAAAATTAATATATTGTTGTTTCTCATTATTAATTTATTCTTTTTTTTTTTTAAAGATATCTAAATGTGCATGCCGCTTTTTTTTAAATTTTACATTTTCTAACTCGTGTGTTGATCCGATGATTAAATGTGTTCATTATTTCAAATGTAATTTAAATTCAAGTCATGTCAATGACATTGTTATTAAAACTTTATCTTTCTCTTATAATTCAAAAAAATTACATTTTTTATATTTTTTTGAATTGATAAAATTTAAGTTCTAATCGTGATTAATAAAAAAAATTTCATATACGACATAAATACATAATTGTACAAGTCTAATTTCGTTCGAGCTTCGAAACCTCATTCTATTTTTCTTATTATTTCTATTTATTTATTTATTATTATTTTTATAAATATAAAATAATATTAATTTTATTTTATTATTTATTTATTTATTATTGTATAAATATAAATAAATAAATGTAAAATAATATTAATTTTGTTTTATTATTTATTTATTATTTTATAAATATAAATAAATAAATAACAAACCAAAATAATAAACCCAAAGTCAAAGTCATCAAATCCTTGAAAATTAGTCCTCAAAGTCCTCTCAAATCCCATTCAAACCCCTCCACTTTTGGTGCCTCTATGGATTTACCCCAAGCTAGTTTCAAGCAAACTTTGAACTAGTCAAAGTGCTCAAAAGGTGGCCGGCCATGGGATTGAGTGGCTGAAATTCATTTTCTAAAAATAGCCTCTAATTCTCACCTATAAATATCTCCATAAGCTACCCATTCTAATGACGAATTCACCAACACATTCTCTTCTTTAGCTCATTTTTTCTCTAGCTTTTCCCTTCCATTTCTCTTCCATTCCTTTGCCGATTTTCTCCTCTTGGGAAATAGTGGTCTTCAGCCTTGGAAATAGCTTCATTGGGTGTTCATCAGAGACCTCGATCTGAGAAGAATCGAGCAAGAAATACGAAGAACGTGATAGCAGATCTTGAGAATTGTACTATTAATTGCATTTATTATATTTTTATTCTTTTATTTATATTTGTAAGTTATGTGCATATTTATGTTTGCATAACATGGTAATTCATTTTTTTAAAAGTTACATAAATTGTTTTTAAAAATCAAAGCAATGTCTTTTGTCTCGGAAATTTGAAAAATCATGCTCTAGCTTACTAGGTGTCGGTTTTTTTTGAACCAGGATAATTGAATATACCTTTAAAAATTTAAATACGAGATTTTTTTGAAAATTTCGTTATTTTTTAATATTCGAATTGTTATATCCTAACTTACTGAATGTAACTTTTTCTCGATTTATTCGAAATAACAAGCTTTCTTAAAAAACAATTTTTTTTTTCAAAATAAAATAAATATGACATTCATGCATTTAATGATCGCAATTTAAATTTTTCTCAAACTTTTAATTTTCAACAAATAAGATTTTGAATAATTGATTAGGTACCAATTTTGGGCGTGTAAGGGTGCTAGTCCTTCCTTATACGTAACCGACTCCCGAACTCGTTTTATGGTTTTAAAGACCAAAATTATTTTAATGACTTTTTAAAAAATCTCGAAAGGTGACCCAATTACACCTGCTTTAAAAATTATTGGTGGCGATTCCATTTTCATTTTCCAAAATATAAATCGAGACTTATTTTTGTTTTTTTTCAAAAAATAGTTTCGACAGCTTGGCGATTCCACTGGGGACAAATAAGAGAGTCAAGCCGCAAGTCGATTATTCTTTGTCTTTTTTGTTGAAAATTTCAAAGTCGATTTAATTTAATTTGCGATCCTATGCATTTTTTTTTGTGTTTTATATGTTTGTTGTGATAATAGCATGTGGATATTATATGCATATATTTTTGCATACATGCATTTGTTACTACACTGCTTAAGTGGAAGTGAGAAGCTACTCCTTCGTGAGGTTTTCACCTCCGTGCAGGATAGTGAATCGCTTTCGAGATACATCCGTACCTATGTTTTCGTGAAGTTTTCACTTCCGTGCAAACATATGGGAAATGTATCCCCTTGAACCGAACTCGTCTGTATAAGCCTATAATGGGCGAGGATTGAGGAATCTTATGGTTTGGGTACCATTACTTTAGAACTGAAAATCGCATATAATGAGTCCTAAGTGCCCACCCTAGGTAGAACTATACAGAACCTTTAGAAACCACTTAATAGATGCGTAGGTTCTCTGTGGTATATTTGTTGATACTTTTATAGTTGTTGGTACTAACTTGGTTTTTTGTCTTATTTTGCATTTGCATCCTCATATTAGGAAATGTATTGACTTCAGTTCGATTACTAAATAGAAAATTGGTCATAAGAAAATGGATTTCTTGATAAAGTAAAATACAATATAGTCGTGCATCTATGGTCAAAAGAAGGACAGATAAGTAAGACGGAAACGAAGATCGCACAACGAGCCACTTTGACCCGAGTACGAGAAGTGACTGATCACTTAACCATTCAAGCTGACATTTTGGACCAAAAATCAGAGACGAACCAGGGTGAAATTGGATGATTTCCTATGAAGATTAAGACGTTTGAACACTAAGGCACGACCATATACGTATATGCCTTTTGTAAAGAAATTTGTTTTCTAGTAAAGTTATTCTAATAGAATCGAGCAATGAGTCAATACTTTTCTTATGCATACATGCACTCATAAGCATCACATTTTTTTTAACTTGCATTTAATTCCATGAGAGACTACCTTAAGTGGAACTGTGCCAGACCTTAATGGTTACCAAGTTAAGAAATACAATTATATTCTTGCTTCTTTGCTTTTAATTGCAAGTTATTTTCAAGTTTTATTCCTGAACCTGTTTGCATTGCATTTTCATCAAAGAAAAGGTGTTACTTTAAGCCCAATTACCAAATAGAGAACTTAACATGAAAAACGAGTTTTTTGATAAAGTGGAAGACAATGTGGCCGTGTGTATATGGTTAAAGAGAAGACAACTAGAGAATGATGACGTCCTGCTAGAGGTGCATATATCAAAGTCTTAGAATTTCACTTAGATAAGCATGATTCAGAAGCCGGAAGAAATATGAGATCAATGGGATAATGAGACAAGGTAGACATTATACCGAATATAGTGATTTGTTTTACTTACTCGAGATTAAGAAACTGATGAGCATAACCGAGGAGCGAGCATTAAGTTACAACCGAGATTAAGAAAAAGGGATAAAAAGTACATCGCCTGGAAGAGTTTGTGAAACTTAAATTTGGTGCACCTTGTCGTAAAGAAAAGGTCGACATATTCACCTTAAGAGTTTATGAAGCAGTCATCTTCCCCAAGACATCAGTGCATATAGAGGATGTGGTCTCGAATTAGTGACTAAGCTAGAAGGCAAGCCAAGCCAAGAATGAAGAATTCAAAGGTAGAAGAACTTGAGGTCTCATTGTGAACTACGAATTGAGCTTTTCAAAGAAACTGTAGAAGCAAATAGTGAATGTTGGAAAACAACTTCAACGCTTTCACAAGCAAGTCGAAGATAAAGATTATATTGCGAACGAAGCTTTGTTCCAAATGCGAGAAGTAACTAACCACTTGTAGACCTTAGCCATTTAAGACCGACGTTTTGAGTAACATCCGCGTTTTTGAACTGGAGTTGGAACAATATAGGGAAGGAGTCAAGAATTAGAATATGTAGCTAAAATAAGAAGATTAGGAAAATTTAAGGATTAATTAGTAAGTGTGAGAAAGGAAGAAGGACAAAATAACAATTTATCCAAATTGAATTATGAGTCATCATGGGAATTAGATTGATTGAGGAGGGGAAAAAGAGTAATTTGGTGGAAGATATTTTTGGAGGCATTGTTTTGGGCCAAAGTGTAAAGTTGGAAGGCCCAAGGACTAAAAGTGCAATTTTACCATTATTAAAAAAAGATATTTTTATAAAGAGAAATTAATAAAAAAATCTAGATAAATGAAGAAAAGAAATGATGAAAAGGCTATAAAAGCCATCAGCCATTGTGCTTCACTTGGTCACCTTTTTTCCACCATTTCAACTTTTGCTTTTCTTACAAATTAGTCATTTTTCACCGAATACAAACCAATTAAGCTAGTTTCTTCCAAATTTCTTCAAGATTAGTGAATAAAATTAATAGAGAAGTGTAGTAGCTATCCAATTGTTAAAAGAAATGCATCTATACTTGTCTTGGAGGAGAAAGAAAATGGGAATTAGTGTTGAATACAAGTGATTAAGGTAAGAAAGCTAAACTCCTCTTTAAATACATGTTAGTTTTGGTTTAGAAACATAGATTATGATATGTTAGAATGATTTTTAATGTGAATATATTTTTTTTGTATGGAATTGAAGAGAAAGAAAAGAAGGAGAATGACTCAATTGAAGAGAAAGGAAAAGAGAAGATCAAAGAGGGAAAGAAAGCTTTCTACTAGAGTTGTAAGTACTACAAGATTTTAAATTGAAAATTTATTCTCTTTAAAGTATATGATTAATGGTGATAAAATGAGTAAAATGATATGTTTAGTTATAAATATGGTGATTAGGTGTGATTAAATGAACTTTAGTGCAAAGGAAATATGAGAAGTGGAAAAATTCACTTCAAAACAGTTTGGACAATAACAGGGGACTAACTTCGAAAATTCGCCAAAAATTGTATATAATAAGTTAAGGGTCAAATTATATATGTAATTAAATCTTATTGAGTTTGGTTTCATATGGAAGAAACAGTGAAAGAAAAGGAACTGTATATTTCGAGATATACTAGTTTTAGTGTAATAAGGTCAGAGTAGATTCGAGTTCCCCTGTTCTGACTTTGAAAAATTATAGAAAAATGTAGAAAAATTATTAGAGACTAAAATTTATATGGATGAATCCTTAATGAGTATATTTTCAAATGAAATAGACAGGGACATCATTTGATCTCTTTACAAAAAGATAAATAATTTTTAGTGAAGAAAGGTCGAAACTTTCAAGCTGCAGAGAAGAGGTAAATTGAAAGAATTTACTGTACAAATTGGCTAAAGTAAAAATTCTTAAAATTTTATGGTAAAAAAGATATTTTAGTCTAATTTCAAAAACATCAAGCGGTTTATAATTTCAAATTCTTTAGTTCAATATATAAATAATTTAGTGACTGTGACGCAAGTGGACAATTTTGAAAATTAATGTGAAAATAAGAGTAAAGAGGTATATGATGATATATATGTGATGAACAATGTATATGTGAAATATTATGTGTTTAATTATGAATATTGATTATATGATAAAATGGTGATATTGTGTAAGCCTTTGAGTAAATAAAGGTGAAAAATACATGATTATGTATATGTGAAGAGAAATGTAAATGTGATATATGAAATTATGAGAAATGATGAATATGAGAGATTATGCCCATGTAGACAAGTTAGAACCATTGTGATAATAGTGGCATGCCATTAAGGAAGGCTAGCGCGCTTACTATTCAGCACTGTGTGTGGTTACTGTTTTGCACCTCGTGTGCCTACCGATTTGCGCTATGTGCTCGTACTGATTGCACTGTGTGTGCCTACTAGATTGCACTGTGTGTGCTTACTGTTTCCCCAGCACTTGTGTGCTTACTGTTAAGTACTTCGGTACTTTCTATTCTGTTTATCTGATGGGTTCTATAAAAGTCTATTATGGGCCAAGTGGATAAATAAGTTATGTGAGCAATGGTTAAGAAAGCTATGATGACTAAATTGTGAAAGGGGAAAGAATGTGTAAATTGTGACATTGTGGTAAGTAAAATGTTGAATACATGAAAGGTAAGTATTATATGTGTATAAGTAATCATATGATGATAAAATTAAGTAAGCTAAAGAGGCTAAAATAGTCAAGATGTCGAAAGTGGATAAATGTGCATAATGTGATAACAAAATAAGTTAAATGATATACATATGTGAAAAATATAGATTTTATATAATAAATATTCACACATTTATTAAAATGAGTTAATAAAAAATTTAGAATTGATTAATTATTTCTTGTAGTACTTACTAAGCCTTCACCGGCTTAACGCCTTTGTTTCAACGCGTAGGTACAAAGTTACAAGGAGTAAAGTCGAGTTCAAGGACATCTCATCACATCACATAATCCTTTGGAGAACTCCAAATATAGTTTTTTATTTTAAAAGAAATGACATGTATAATGGTACTTGTATAAGTCCCTAATGAGTGGAAAAAATTGTTATCTTGAATGCTATGAATTATGACATGAAATGATTAATATACGATATTTCGACTCGAATGGTCTTAAAAGACATCAGTTTTTAAAGAAAATTTTCTGTTACTCGACTTTTTGTGTTGTACTATAATGTAATGCTTCTATATTGGGTTTATACGTATAAACCGAGTATAGGGATGTTACATTTTGAGCTTGAAATCAGAGTTAAACCAAAGAAAAATTTAGCTTGGAAGATTAAGAATTTGAGCATTAAGGCACGACCATGTATGTATTTGCCTTATGTAAAGAAATTTGTTTTCTAGTAAAGTTGTTCTAATGGAATTGAACTAGAATCAATTCCTTTTTGCATTCATTTTACCATTCATTTGCATTACACTTCATGCATTAAATTTCAATAAAATCCATCACATCTGAAACATTTGTGTGTGTGAGAGTCATCAACCCCAAATAAAAACTAAAAGGAAATAAGATAAATCAAGAAAATGAGAGAATTTGAGCAAAAGTCATGTGGAGAGTGAAACCCGTCAAGAGTACATCCCTACGCCCTTGAAAGTGTTTTAGACAAATAAATTGTAGAGGAGCTTCCTGTAGTTTTTTAGGATTTTTCCGGAGTAATATTCAGAAGACACTTATTGCTCTAAGTCCGAGAGTAATAGGGATCCTTTTGTAAAGGGCACATGATCACTATCTGTTGTTCCAAAATCGATGCATTGTTTTGTCTTGTTTGGTAAACATCTTACAATTCTTCTCATTCAATCATACCATAATTAACCATTCTTTAATTCAATTATTCTTTGGATCCGATTTTGTCTCTATGTTGTGCATATGAGCTACATTACTGTTAACTTGGAGCCTCATTGTGAGAAGGACATGTGTCCAGAAAAACTTCAGGACTTTGAAAATGATCAAGAATATAACTTGTCTCTTGATCTTCTACAGATGGTTGAGCAAAACAGGAAACAAATATCACCTCGAAGAGTTGTGATTTTAAGTGAGAATTGAGGCATATGTCTTTGCAGAAACAAGGCAAGATGCTTCGAGAATCCAAAGATCTTTGTTTGGTCCTATCAAATCATGTCGGGTTTAAGAAATTGATGTCATGACACACAGGCTCTCATAAAGGAAGAATCCAATCCAATTCAATAGAAACTTCGAAGAATGAGACTTGACTTGTTATCAAAATGAGGTAAAAAAAGGGTCGACATCTAAAACCCACAAAGGGCATATTGAAACCTAAGAAAAAAAAAGAAAGAAAAAGTCAAGATGAAAACTCGCAAAGGGCATTTTGAAAATCTCCTTCACCTCTTCACGTCAGGGCATTTTTCTATATGGGGCATGGACATCACCGAGCAAATTTTGCTAAAAGTTTCCAATAGGTTTCGATTCATTATTTCATCGAGTGAGTAGAAGTTGATTCCTATGTCAATCGGCGGTTAAGCAAATTCCTGAAAAAGAGATATTATATGTCGATATAGAAGGCCAAAAAGGATCATATCCGAAAAAAATTTGAATTTGAACAATAGCACGATAGCGAAAGTCTGCAGCTAATTCAAGATCAAGTATCACGGTTCAGCACCACGTCGCCAAAAACGGATAGGTCAGTGGAGGCAACCAATAAAGACACCAAATGATTAATTGGAAAATAGCAGAGACCTACAAAGGCTCGACATGAGAAATCACCATTTTCCCTCGATGCTTATCAGACTTCTGTCAGAACATCCACCGGGGCAACACCTTTCGCACTAGAATAAAAGTCGCCTTACCCATTAGAGTCGAGTTTCCATCCCTCCAGATTTTGTTAGAACTGATGAAACAAAATGGATCCAATCCAGATGCAATCAGCTAAACTTGATTGAAGAAAAAAATATTAAAAGTCATCCGTCATGAGTAGATGACAAGGGCTTACGACAAAGAAGGATCCGTTCTAAAGAATTCCACGAGAGAGCTCTGGTTTTGAAAAGGATCTTGCTTACAAAAGACTTCCAAAGAAAATGGATGTCGAAGTGGGAAAGACCCCATGAGGTGAAGAAAATCTTTTTTGGAGGAGCTTTGATTTTGTCCGAGATAGACGGAAAAGACCTGCTCAACCTTGTGAACTCGGATTCGATGAGGAAGAAGTTAAAAAAAAAGACAAAATTAAAAAAAGAGAAAAAGAAAAGGAAAAAGAAGAAAAGAAAAAGAAAAAGCGGAGGTCGAGATGAAAAGTCGTAAAGGGCATCTCGAAACCTAAGGAGATTTGAGTTGAAAACCTGAAAAGGCGGCTCAAATTTGAATAAAAGAGAGATGTATGAAATAGTCTTCTCTCTCAAAAGAAACAAGGTGAAAAAACTTTACACCTTGAAGCATCGACGAAGTACTCCAAGTTTCATGGACACATGTCAAGCTCAAAATGGTTCTCATAAAGTTTGCTCAGTGAAGCTCATACTTTGATGTTTGGGGCACCTAACTTCATTCTTTGCTCACTTTTTTTTTGGCAACTTTTGATCAATGTTTTCCATTGTTAATTTGTTCACCTCAGAATCATGTTCAAGCATTTTTGCATTGAAATAACAGTTAGTATACTAGTGATTTTTAATCTTTTCATTCATGCGAGCTTTGCCTCCAATCAAATTCAATTTCATCCACCTTACAACCTGATTCATGCATTTTTTACATTTGAAATAACGGTTAGTGGTTTAACGATATAAGGAATAAAATGATTTCTGCATATTGCTTTGGAAAATTCCTAAATAGTATAGAGACCTAAAACTGTACCACTAGTTGGAAATAACCAAACCCGAGGGTTAGAAGGATCTTAAAACAAATAGTTTAAATTATGACTACCTCTTTAGGTTTCATGTAAAAAATACCATACCAAAAGAAGAACATGATAACACATTTGCTATAGGACTTAGACAAACAACAAACAATGTCAACCTAAGGACTAAAAATAAAATCGTTCTCAAAGATGACATTTTTGCATTCATCATTCATGCGCATTTAGATAGGAGCATTTGATTCATTCAAATCATGACATCCTAGTTACATGGCCTAGATAGAGGCCCATAAAACAAGTTTTACAGGTCATATCCTCAGACAGTGGCGATAGAACAACAAATCTTTTACCCCTAAAGCTGTGAAGGTGCAGATTGAAACTGCAATGGCAAATCTTATACAGCTAAATCTATGGAGGTGTAGATTGAAACCTCAATGCAAATCTCATACACCTAAAGCTGTAGAGGGGCAGAATGAAGCTGTAATGGCAAATCTCATTCACTTAAAGCTGTAGAGGAGAAAATTGAAGTTACAAGGACAAATCTTATACTCCTGAAGCTGAAATGAAGCGAAGTTATAACCTCCAGTCTTTTACCCTAACCAGAGGGCAAGATTGAAAACCATCTGATCTTTTACCTCGATCATGGGGCAGATTGAAGAAATCTAATCTTTTACCCTAACTAGAGGGTAAGATTGAAGACCATCCGATCTTTTACCCCGATCATGGGACAAATTAAAGAAATCCAATATTTTACCTAACGAGAGGGCAAGATTGAAGACCATCCGATATTTTACCCCGATCATGGGGTAGATTGAAGAAATCTAATCTTTTACCCTAACCAGAGGGCAAGATTGAAGACCATTTGATCTTTTACCCCGATCATAGGGCAGATTGAAGAAATTCAATCTTTTACCCTAACCAGAGAGCAAGATTGAAGACCATCCTATCTTTTACCTCCATCATGGGGCTGATTGAAGAAATCCAATCTTTTACCCTAACTAAAGGGCAAGATTGAAGACCATCTGATCTTTTACCCCGATCATGGGACAAATTGAAGAAATCTAATCTTTTACTCTAACTAGAGGGCAAAATTGAAGCCCATCCGATCTTTTACCCCGATCATGGGGCAGATTGAAGAAATCCAATCTTTTACCTCGACTATGGGGTAGATCGAAAACCATTCGATCTTTTACTCTGATCATGGGACAGATTGAAGAAATTCAATCTTTTACCCTAACTAAAGGGCAAGATTGAAGATCATCTGATCTTTTACCCAGATCATGAGGCAGATTGAAGAAATTCAATCTTTTACCTCGACTATGGGGTAGATTGAAGCAATCCAATCTTTTACCCTAACTAGAGGGCATATTAAAGACCATCGGGCAGATTGAAGCAATCCAATCTTTTACCCTAACCAGATGGCAGATTGAAGACCATTAGATCTCTTACCCCGACCATGGGACAGATTGAAATAATCTAATCTTTTACCTCTAAAACTATAGAGGGGCAAATTAAAGCTACAAAAGAAAATCTTATACCCCTAAAGTTATAAAGAGGCAGATTAAAACTCACAGTAGTAGACCTCGATCTTTACTGAAGTTGCAGAGAAATAGAGTGAAGCTACGAAGGCGAATCCTTATCTATCTGAAGTTGTAGTAGAGCAGGATGAAGCTACAACAAATCCTATACCCTTAAAGTTGAGGTAGGTCGAATTAAAGTCATTAGCAAATCCTATCTCCCTAAAGATGGAGTGGAGCAGGATAAGACTACAACATTAAATCCTATCTTCTTGAGGTTGCAGTGAAGCAAATACCGTGGAATAGAGCAACTAATAAAATGAAAGGACAGACGGCTGAAAATAAAAAACATCAAAAGTTGAAATTCAGTAGGATCAGACGAAATTGGTCTTTTTTTTCTTAGCTCCATTCTTGTTACACGACAATGAGCAAAGAGGGGCAGCTGTACAAGCCCAATTTTGTCTGAGCCTCGAAACCCCATTCCATTTTTCTTATTATTTTTATTTATTTATTTATTATTATTTTTATAAAGATAAATAAATATAAAATAATATTAATTTTATTTTATTATTTATTTATTTATTATTGTATGAATATAAATAAATAAATGTAAAATAATATTATTATTATTTATTTATTATTTTATGAATATAAATAAATAAATAACAAACCAAAATAATAAACCCAAAGTCAAAGTCATCAAATCCTTAAAAATTAGTCCTCAAAGTCCTCTTAAATCCCATTCAAACCCCTCCACTTTTGGTGCCTTTATGGATTTACCCCAAGCTAGTTTTAAGCAAACTTTGAACTAGTCAAAGTGCTCAAAAGGTGGCCGGCCATGGGATTGAGTGGCTGAAATTCATTTTCTAAAAATAGCTTCTAACTCTCACCTATAAATACCTCCCTAAGCTACCCATTCTACTCACGAATTCACCAACACATTCTCTTCTTTATCTCATTTTCTCTCTAGCTTTTCCCTTCCATTTCTCTTCCATTCCTTTGCCAATTTTCTTCTCTTGAGAAAGAGTAGTCTTCAGCCTTGGAAATAGCTTCATTGGGTGTTCATCAGAGACCTCGATCTGGAAAGAATCGAGCAAGAAATACGAAGAACGTGATAGCAGATCTTGAGAATTGTACTATTAATTGCATTTATTACATTTTTATTCTTTTATTTATATTTGTAAGTTGTGCATATTTATGTTTGCATAACATGGTAATTCATTTTTTTTTTAAAATACATAAATTGTTTTTAAAAATCAAGGCAATATCTTTTGTCTCGAAAATTTGAAAAATCATGCCCTAGCTTACTAGGTGTCGGTTTTTTTGAACCGGAATAATTGAATATCCTTTTAAAAATTTAAATACGAGATTTTTTTGAAAAGTTCGTTATTTTTTAATATTCTAATTGTTATATCCTAACTTACTGGATGTAACTTTTTCTCGATTTATTCGAAATAACGAGCTTTCTTCAAAAACAATTTTTTTTTCAAAATAAAATAAATATGACATTCATGCATTTAATAATCAAAATTTAAATTTTTCTCGAACTTTTAATTTTCAACAAATAAGATTTTGAATAATCGATTAGATACTAATTTTGGACGTGCAAGGGTGCTAGTCCTTCCTTATACGTAACCGACTCCCGAACTCGTTTTATGGTTTTAAAGACCAAAATTATTTTAATGATTTTTTAAAAAAAATCTCGAAAGGTGACCCAATTACATCTGCTTTAAAAATTACTGATGGCGACTCCATTTCCATTTTCCAAAATATAA
This sequence comes from Kokia cookei, assembly GCA_039519145.1. Lineage (NCBI taxonomy): Eukaryota > Viridiplantae > Streptophyta > Magnoliopsida > Malvales > Malvaceae > Kokia > Kokia cookei. The sequence continues at coordinate 8,534,798 of CM076901.1, read as the reverse complement.
ATCGAGACTTTTTTTTTTTTTTTCAAAAAATAGTTTCGATAATAATAATAACAAAGTACACCTTTTTCTCCATAATGGGTCGTATCTTCTTTATATCAACAGCAAGAAACTTCTAAAAGAAAAAAAAAATGAATTTAGCCTCTGTATATTAAAAGGAATAAAATAGAACCAAATTGAAAAAGAACTAATATTTACTATTTAATAAAATTAATATTTTCAAATTTTAATTTTACAAAAAAAAAAAAAAATTATTTGAAATTAAATTGCAATTAAAAAACATAAATTTTATAATATTTTTAAACAATAAATAGCAACTCAATTATAATTTAAACTTATTTAATTTTTTTAATGGTACAAAGATTAAATCGATTCAATGACTTGAAATCAAAATCAACCGTTACAATGTGCTATCTTTTACTATCCACCAAATACAATTCGTGACTTACTAAATGCAGATGCAAATAGAGTTGTGACATTAATATTAGTGATTGATTAGTCACTATATTATGTTTTCTCTCTTATTAATAAAAAAAAGATTACTGTAGTCCAGTACCTATAACACAGGGAACTCCCAATTACTTTAACCAAAAGAAAACATATCATAAAACGTTCCTTCCCCTTGCCTATGTTCCTAAATAGATCTGGCAAAAATTGAACATGATAGCGTCACAATGAGACCATAACATGAAAAAGATACCAGTATACAGAACGCCGCCCGCAACACAACATAAAATCACTACCCTATCAAAATTTATAAGAATATATATATATATAAACAATTATGTCACGACACGAAACAAAAAAACCGACATGGATTTATGAATTATCCATTCATTCAAAGGTGGTGAAGAAAATTATTCATTCAGAAGTAGGCACTGTTGCATACATGTACAAAGTTTGGGTTGTGATTTTGGATATTTTTCTATTTATAAAAGCAAAAACAAAAGTATATATATGAGCTGAGAGAGTAGGTAATACAAAAGAATTGAAACCTAACCTAGTTCAGAATAATATTGTACACATATGCCGTCTCAGCTCCTTGTTATGATCTAAAAAAGAAAATTGAATTTCTAAAAAGTTTGCACATCTTACCTCCCTATTTCTTAATGTTACAAAATGGGTAAGAATCCTGTATGTTGGATAATAAAACGCTGTTGAAAGACTAATCAGTAATTCGTCATCATGTGCTAAACATATAGATCATGCATGGCCCCAGTACCTGGAAATGGAATGGATAGGATTTTCAAATGCATTCCTGTTAAAAATTGGAAAAGAAAAAGATGAAAACAGAACATAAAATGCCAGACATTTGTTGAAATAAAAGTCGAATAAACATGGAAAGGTCAGAGTGGGATATTGAGCTCAAATTCTGCAACTAAATGCATTTAAGTTATTTTTTCAGGCCAAGATTTAGCAACCATTGCCGATGTCTAATACTGATAAGCAGTGAAACCCTTTTGACACATTTCAACATGTTCTAAAATACCTAGATATATTCACATTTTCTGAATGCGTGCAAATATATAGCATTAGTTCTATTCGTTTGAGGTCCAAGGTACGAATCTGGACTATGTATACACACGTATAGTATCAATATGAACATAGATTACAATCAATATTTTCCAAAACAAGGTGGTATTGGCTTATTTAAAATATTTATTCTGTAATTTTCAAAAATATATAGTCCTATTCTGTAAATCTTTTGAGGATTTAGACCAACATGCCCCTAGTTGTGTTTGTGTAATGTAGGACCTACTATATAAGCATGGGCCAGGGGATAAGGTCCTAGTCATACAGCTGGGCAGCTTCACTCATACGGTAAAGAGTGCGAGTATTATATAGGATATCAATTTTCTTAAATCCTCATATTTTATAAGCCAAACAAACCGACATGCACTTTTATAAGCCAGAAAAAGGAACCACCAACGGAACTTCAAATAGCAATGCCCTGTGGAGGCATCATCATTCAGACCAAGAAAGGACACATAAACCATATTAAGCAGATTTTGATCTTACATACTTAAAATAGTCGGTGCTACATGCATGCAGTAGATTAGTATTTTTAAAGAATGAAGCTTATGCTCAGGGGCGAAACCAGAGGGTTTGGCAAGGGACCTGACCCCCCATAAAATGAAAAATTTTCCATTTAAACCTTTAAAATTTTTTTAAATTTTAAATTAATAAAAGTAATATTGCACTTTACCCTCTAAAAATGATAAAATTTTAATTTAATCCTTTATAAATTGTACTTTACTATCGTACAAATTACAATATAACTTCGGTCCTCCAAAAAAAAATTTTTCTGGTTTCGTCCCTGCTTATGCTAAGAATTACGTTAAAATGAAAGAAATGACTAGAAAAAAAACATCGGTGAGCAGAATACCTGAGACCAGTAACACCAATCAAAACGTAATGGTCAAACCAGTCATTCCAATCCTGAATCATTGCTTAGCCTGCTAAAGAAACTTAGGTTTTTGGATTCCGGGACACGCTAGTTTTACGGTGTTGAGGGTTTTCTATAGAATACACAAGAAGACTTCCATCTTTTGTCCCGGCCAAGAAGCATTCTTCTGGAGTTACAGTTAGGGAAGTTATTATCTTCCCTATCCCATTATATCTTTGAACAACCTCAAGTGTGCTCATAGAGCGAACAACAATCTGTCCTTGGTCACCAGCACAAACCAAAAACTCGCCGCACCCACTGAGTTCAACACAGTTAAGACGTCCATTGGATTCGGAAGAGGCAAGATGCTTTCCATTAACAGAATAGAGGTGTAAACTGAGATCACCATCAGAATAAAGTACAATCTGTCCATGCCGAGAAGCTACAAGTTTTGACAATGCACTTCGAGATGGATGTAGTAAAGATCGGACATATCTTCCATCTCTCAAGGAATGGAAAACACAAGTTCCATCTTTTGACCCGCTAATAACTATATCAAGCTCCACACTGACATACAGGCATGTAATTATATCATCATGACCACACAGAATATGGAAGGGAGTTTCAGCAATGACACAGTCTGTCTGCATATTCCGAACTCTCTTTTCTGGGATTCTGACACGGAGAACTTCCCACACCATGACTGTAGTGTCGTGACTTCCAGTAGCAAGAATGCTTCCATCAGCTGTAACTGCAGTAGTATCAATCCTAGTGAAACCACAGACTCCAAGAAGCACTAATAACACAAACTAACAATTCATAAGGAAAAAAAACATTTAGCAGATACAGATCATCGTCATCTAGACTCATAAGATGATACAATTCAAGTTTTATGTGCATGTCTCTCTTTGTTTCCTTTACAAATCAATACCCTATGAAACTTTGAATTACAAAACCGTCTTAGCATCACTACTTGAATTTTTTTTATTTCTCATTATTGCTAATGTGACCCACTTTAAGACGAAACATTTTTACAAAAGAAAAAAAAATGATTACTTCGAGCAGATTGCAATTATTATTAGGAAGAGGTTCAAAAATGGAATCCAGCTTTACATTCCTTTTGTCAGCAGATTTATGATATTCCTTTATAAGAAAATACCTGCAACACAGCTGACAACATCTTTGTGATGTCGTACGCTCTGAACCATTCTTCCATCACTCAAAGATATGACTTGAAAGCTGTTTTCCCAATTGCCACATGATATCAGAAAGTTCTCAGCTGGTGCTTGTATTGTCGCAAAGCATTGTGCTCCCAGTTCAACATTTTCTGCCAGAGGGCTCCCAATTTTACGAGGGGAAATAATATCAGAACCCACTCCAAAGAAGGGATCCTGCAGATTTTGAACAGTTACTTCAACAAAAATACATCAAAGGTAATTTGAAGGACATCTAAAAGATCTATTATTCTTTTAAAGAAACAAACTTATAACTAAGAACTAACCTGAGAACCTGAGAAGGTGAAATTTCCACCAGACTGAAGTTGGGTTGTCAACCACATCTTAACAGATAAAGTAAGGCCCTGGTTCACAATGACAATGTTCGAGTCCAATAATCCAACATACAAAACAGCAGATGGTGGATAACTTATACAGGAAAGAACAGATGTCAAATTGATAGAAGCGGGTGCAAAATACAAAGGATGAGCAATTGGAATTGGAGGCCCTCTTCTTGGGTGCCTTTTGCGGAAAATCTGGATTGGTGTCTGACCGAAATTTGCAATTTGATCTTCAATTGCTGATTTCTGCAACTCATCATCCATAGAGTCCAGATCAACAGCACCTTCATAAGTTAAATAATAGAAGACATTTGCAGCCTGCAACCCAGGTATATTTTAAATGAGACAGTTCAAAGTCAAAAGAATAGAAAAGGAAAATCAATATTTGGTTGTTGAAAGATCGTCTTTCCACAGAATACCTCCACTGCTGGTTTTCCACGCTGCTTGTAACCAAATACCAAATCAATCCAGTGGTGGAGATTTGAGCTAACATACTCGCTTTCAAGGGCCTCTTTATTTTTACTAATGAATAATTCAGGTGACCCCTATAAAAAGACAAGCAGAAGTAAATTTCTTAGCAGGCCATCTAGGGTTAAACTAAATGCTCAGCAAAATACAATTCCAACTCATATATTAACAAGGATTCTTCAGCTCAACAAGTCAAGGAGTCAATGGGAGCTTAACTCCTAGAAAAGAGATCTTAAAAAAAGATACAAAGATATATATGAACACACACACATATACAAAGTTACTAAAGAAATCTTAATAGTATAAAGCAAGTCTAGTTCACAAATTCTCATCAAATTAAGAAGCATAACTCCTAGAAAGTTCACCCCTCATCTCATAGGACTAAAGATGTGCTTGGTTAGGTGGAAAAGTATGAAAGGAGGAAGTGGAAAAGTGGAAAGAAAATAAAATTGGAGTGTGCATGGTAGAGAAGAAAATTGAGAGGAAAGAAAATAGGAGAGATGATGGTTTTCTATCCTAATATATAAAAATCAATCCTTCCAAATTGGAATGGTAAGAGGAGAGAAAATGAGGGATAAAGATGTATGTTAGTTCAAAATTATGTATTTTTCAAATGTTTTACTTTCTTTCCTTTCATTTTTCAACTCTACCAAGCAACGGATGGAAAGAAAACTACTTTTTCTTTCAAAATTTCCATCTTCCCTTTCAAGCACATCTATGGAAAGAAAAATTATATTTTCTATCTTTCTATTTTTCTACCCCTTCAATTTTCCATCTTTCCAATCTTCTTTCAACTCTGCCAAGCAAAGCCTAAAGCAAACATGACAATGTTTTCCAACCGTCATTTGCTATTTTTTCGACACCCTATTGTGGTGGATATTCAATTTTTTAAGGTTACATTAATTCATGTTGCAGTCTGAAAATAAAAATAATGCTAACTTATCTTAAATAATTCTATCTTATCTTCCCTAGGAATTTTCATTCATTGTTAACCCACTCATCTCCAAAATCATGTCAACAAAAATTATAACATAAATCGTTTCCTATTAAAAAAGGTAAAAAATATGCTTGTTCTGCTTATCTGTATATGTGGCTTTCTACCCTTGCAAAAGTATTGCCAGATACACCTAATATATAATCTTGCACATCTTTTCTTTTCTTTTTTTTCCCCATAAATAATCTCATGAATAGATTTATTCAAAATTCAATCAATAGAAACATATTTCATTATGGAATATCTAGATTTGCATTAGAGCCTTGGTAATTGTTACTTTTCCAATATTTCTCATGATAGGCCTGTACGAAAAATAAAGCTCTGTACCCACACAGTTAGAATCACAATTCTAATCAAGGGTGTTAATGAATTTGATATGATAAGAACTATTGGACAACCTGAGCAAGAAAATGAAGGCGCTACTGGAAAAACAAGCCCGTGAAACATTCTAAAATGAAACTGCTAGATTTTTGTTGCAGAAGTCTCTATCTCCTTGTCAGAATTTATAGACATTCTCCCTTGTAACCAACCGTCATATGTATTTATTCCTCTTAAGACAAATCAAATAACCCTTCTGACTACCAAATGATTCTCAAGCAATATAAGGACAACTATAAACTCCAAAAAGTTCTTGAAGCCGAAACAGCCTATTCAGCAACTTGTCGCTATATAATTTCTGAAACATGACATCCTCAACGGGAATTCACATACCTTAGCCCAGGGAGGGAGAGAAACATCATTTATGGGTTCGCCATCTTGTTTCACCCCAAGATGATAAGAGTTCGAATTGATAAGAAACTCGGGCATGTAATAGAACTCAGGAATCAACTCCTTTACGTCACTTGTATTAGATAGGCAATTTCTATATGTGCTTTCGATGCTTTGAAAAAGACGATCTGCATGGTCAAATTTACCACCCTGATGAAAAATGATAAATTAGTGGAGCTTGTAAACCAAGAATCAACGCAATTTAAGTGATAAACAAGGAAAGAAACCAAATTGCATATAGGACATATTGAATGAGAAGTAAATTATTCATAAGTCTGTATTTGAACCATATTTAATGTATTCATACCTATGACTACTAGTATACACTGATCAGACTTTGTGTGACACTACTGCAATGACTTTACACTTATCAGATTTAGCATGACATTAATGCAATGACTTATCAATTAATAGCTAAAGTTCACCTATTACTCTACCATTCATCATGCCCTTGAAAAACTAATTGCTAATATTATCTCATAACATTTATTCATAAGACTACTGCTGTGCTTTTTCCAGGCAAAAACCTAAGATTATGAAGTTTCCACCTGTGTTAAGCATTAAGGTTAAAGGGTATCTTAGTCATTTGTACTACTTAATGTTCTTTAAATAGAGAGACTACCATATTGGTCGACTCCTGCAATTGAACGTTTCAAGTAATGATAATTTAAGTGTACTCAACTCCCCTCCGTACGAGAGTAAATAAAAGATATGTTGCTACTTGCCACCTGTCCCAAAAAAGCGCACTTTGCAAAGATCACACTGAAAAAAGTGCTTTTGACACTGTTTTACAGAAGTTTATCAGCTGAACATCATTGCACCAAAGAAACAGTCCGATCACCAGATATTCATTCCTCCTCTTATATCATAAAACATTATCAGACAAGGAGGTCGATTTACATGCCTTACATCATAAGATACTTAAATTTGTGATGCTGTGAAGAAGATACCTGTAAATTACGGTGAAGAGACGTAAAAGGTTCTAACCGAAGGAGGTAATAAAGCACAATCCCCATGCTTGAGTAATGAGACCCATAATAGAAACTGCACCAGGAAGTAGAAGCACAGCAGCCCATAAGACAATTAATTAATCAAACTCTCAAGGAGAGAACTACTTAATGTACTGAAACCAGGATTGAAAATTACCTGGGTATATCGGGATCGCAGAAGTTCCGATACCTGTCTTCAAACACCTGAATCAAGAAGCATTATAATGAAATATTTGGAAAGAAAAAGAAAAGGGTGATGTAGAGGATTAGTATTTAAATACGCCATTCATTAAAAAAAAGGCAAAATTAACTGACCTCAAACCGTTTTGAGTCCAGTGCTCCAACAGGCTTGGAGAGATCCCTAAAAGTTGATGACTTGTTAAAATCAAGAAACTCAGATGAGTAATCAGCCAAAATCCAAGGAAAGACAGGATACTGAGTCAAATCATTATATGATCTTCCTGCAAGTGTGTTGAGAATCATCAAATACTCAAAATTCGTTATATCCCTTCTCCTCCAGCTCTCCCTTGCAGTTTCTGCCATTTCCAATGCCACACGTCTATCAACAAATGAAATAAGGTCATTCCTGTCCCTACTACTTCCTCTTCGAAACAACAGCTCATTTCTGGTAGAGACTATCAGGGTTCCAATCTCCTTCGCATCCTTCTGTGATGCGAAGTTTATAAATAAGGGAGCAATTGAATCACTGAAGAAAATCTCGATAGCAGTATATCTAAGCAAATACCGAGTCCAATGAACAGCTTTAATCTATGGCCAGCAAAGTAAACAAGAAGAAATTAAATTAATGTTAAGAGATACAAGCAATGCAGCACAAATGAAACAATTATGGTTCCCTACCTTTCCAATACTCCATCTCCTATGACGCTTTACATTTTTCAATTGTTCTTTATGCAAATTTTCTGCCTCTACATTGTCAGAAGTCCCCTTCTCAGAATTTATATCAAGATGAATGGACCACTTAATAGACTTTGGCTTTAGATCACCCCTCTCAAAATGGCCTGATGCATTTAAGTTCTTGAAAACTGAAGATCCTACAGTACCTTCAACTATAAATTCACCAAAGAAATGCAAGACATCTTTCATGACTGCCAATTGACCTGCCAATTTTCTTTTTGGTGTCACAAGCACACATGAAACTGACACAACAACCTGCAACAGCAAACCGCAAATTAACAATGAATTCCAGATGTTTTAATGAGTAAAAAAAACACAGATTGACTGTTCTTATACCACCAATAAGATGTACCTCATTAATTTCAGTTTCATGTGAAGATGCTGAAAACTCTTTTCTATCTTGAACAATATCCATCTGATCACTGATGGTTTTAACTACTTCCACACTGTGACTGTCTGAAGGATCCTCAAGAACAACCGACTGTCCACTTGGTTCAGCACCACTTTCAACAAGTTCGGAGCTCCCCTCATCAGTAATCCTGCGTACACCTTGGAGCAGAAACTGCTTCATTTGCTCAGGAATGTGCCCAACTAAACTAGATTTGCTCTCGCTACTGGGAAGAGAAGCCTCATTACAAGGGGAAGTGGAAGGTGGATGACACATCTTTTCATCAAAATGATAATTCCGTCTTAACTTTGGTCTACGGCGCCATGTATCTTCCGTCTTGTCAAGTTTCCAGTGTAACACAGAACCATTTGGAAATGGATTGGCAGACCAAGGACCTCTTTCATCGATTAAAGTCCGTAACATGTGCATCCATTTTTCCTGTTAAAGCAAAATTTATTATTTACACACACGAGCACAAGATTCAAAAGTAATAAAAGGAATGAAAGCAAAAGAAACAATTACAATGAACCTATTAAAGAAACTATGGACCAAAAGAAAGAGCATGTTCCAAAACAGAAAAAATCATTTAACATACAGCAACATTTTGCTGCTGCTCCTCTTGCACAAGCAGGAATGCAGCCCTTCTCCTCTCATCTGAAGCAAGAATAGTGTGTAAGCTACTTTGTATCTCATCCTCAAATGCCGTCTGGTTATGAATTTCTAAAGAAGAATTTTCTCCCATCGTAGCACGAAGCTCCTGCAACTGTCTGCTACGGTCATGTTCTAATGTTTTTACATACTTAGACTCGTCAGAAACCTGAAACAAGAGAACTGAATGAGGGATAACCTGGAAAAGAGGGCAGCAGAATATGGCAAAGCCAGTTGAAAAAAAAAACACATAAAAAAAGCAACAGATTCAGTGTTAGGATTATATTTCCAGCCTTTCTGCAATGACAGCATCAGTAAAACATGCAATGCACATATTTCATATCTCCGTGAGAGTTATTGCCATTGACCCTCGGAGATATCAAAAGAGTTTTCTCAATTCAGAGAACCAAAATGTTCATAAGAGTAAACATCAAAGCAGAGTATTACACCATCTCATATCTCATTTTATTTCTTCCATCAAAATGAGACTTAATAGAAATAGTTTGAAAAATCAAAATATCACTCGAAACCATGTGGCTATCATATGGGTTGAATTATCAAAATACCAATTGAAACCAGGTTTTTATCTCTAGTAGTAACTATGGTCTAAATAAACAACACAAATTTTGGAAAAATAGACAGAACCATTTGTAATCTAATGGAACTTTAGTATAGGAAAACATTCATGGAACTTCCTAATTCCAGAATATTGTCAACCATTTGAAATATAAGATCAGAAAATAAGATGCAAATTTCCATCTGACTGAAACAGGTAGTAAACAACAAATCTTAGTGAAACAAAAGATGATAAATTAGAAGTTCAGAAAAGAAGTTCAGAACAAACCGCAGAAAGCAGTCGATTCTTCTGAATTAGATTGTGAATGGAGCTTGTTTCTTTTGAGTAGCTGCTTGAATCAAATGAGTCATCCCGGGCAACCATGCTAGTAGCAAGCATTGACTTTCCAGAGTTTATAGTTTCTCGAATCACGTGTGCTATTACATGGAAACGACCACCATTATCTAACATTCCATACTGGGACCGTACAATGAGCAAAGACCTGAGCACCATTTTTTTATTGTTACACTTTATGGAACAAGCATAAGGCAACAGAAAGCACTAATCCATATCCTTTCTTAAAACACAATATAAATGGTTGTATGACACACAAGATATTGAAACTTGGGCATTTAAAAGTTACCAGATGAAGAGCTGTAATCGACTCTTGCTTTGCTCATCATCAGTGGCCAAAAAGCAAGGCAAAAGTGAGGTGAATTGTTGAACACAGCGCAAGGCTCTTTCCAGGGAGGATCTACAGAGATATAGGATTAAAAGTCGAAAGACAATTCTTGGACACCTTTCCCCCCTTAAAGCCATGGCTTTATCAACATTTTTATTTGGTTTTCCACTCAATGCATTGCCAATGCCACCAGATACAACAGCAGCCATTTCTGCAGCAGGAATATTAAGAGATTCTACCAAGCCACGTGCTCGTTGGCCAAGAGATGGACCAACAGATGCTGAATTTCTGAGTCCTGTCTTGCTTGGACCCATTCCATTCATCTCACTAATAACAACCCATATATTGTCAAATAAGTTCCACCAATTATCAGTAGGTATGACCTCTCCACTTGTCACTGCCTGCCCGTAAGATTCCTGATTTCTGAGAATGGAAGATTCACAACAAGATGAAGTTACTTTCCACTGGACATTTTATATGATGGAAGCATACTGTCTTCATAAATCTCCCTATGAGGTTGAGTTCAATTATAAAGCTTCTATTAAAAATAACAGTGCAATGTTTCAAACACCATTTTGGATGGTGTACAAAGGGAAAAAGCAACAACTACTTTTCCAACAAGTACATACTCAAGGAAATCATGAACATTGGACTGTAAGACAAATATAAAATTGTTATGAAGTTTGAGCAACTTGATATTCATCAGTCTGTTTCATGAAAGAAACAAATGCCAACTAATAGCACCCTAAATCATCACAAGAAAATTCTAAGCTTATAAGAACTTTTTAAAATTGTATAAAGTAAACACTTGCTTCTACTTCTCCTAATCATATTAATTAATATTCCCATAGAGTGAAAATTCTATAGCGAATGGTGGATTTTATATTAAGATAATTATGCAGAGCCATGTATATACATCCTGCAGAAAACAATGGGGTAAATCTTTTGCACCTGAAAATCACTAGTCATGCCTTGATAAAATGAAAATAGTTCATTGTCCTGAACTAGAAAAGCAAAACAAGACTTTATTTGCTTTTGACCAGAGAAAGAAAATAAAAGATAAAAGAACAATGCCAAAGGCTTTATGAAAAGATTAGAAGAGTAGAATAGCCAATTATCTCTAACTTTGAAGTTAAGCCAATGTCATACAAAATAAAACGAAACCTCAAGGTAGTGACTAGACAAACAGATTTAACCATAGTTGGAAGAAATCATTTAATTTCAATAACCCACACAGATTTCATTACAATTACGGCACAAACAGATAATACAAAACATATTAGTCTCAGAGATAATGAGTGAAAATCAAGAGGGCAGTACCCAGATACTTTGTCATCAAATTCTCCTTGCAAGACCTCATGCAACAAAGAGTCATATTCTTTCTGGCTTTCAACTTCTAAAGAACCCGGATAAGAATCAGAGCTATTAGCAGGAAACTGTAAGAAACAGAGAACAAAATAATATCAATCTTTAGTCTGAAAAAGAAAAAAAAATACGTAAGTAGGAAAGACAAGACAAGTCATAAAGCATACTTCACTGTAGTAACATGTTTGTATCTGATAATGAGGACACACAAAGACAAATCTTGCTTGGTCTTTCATGGAAGGATAACTATTTTTAAATTCTCAAATGTTTGAATGCCTAAATATCCAATAAAGGATAACATAATCCTCATCTTATATAGAAATGCACATGTTTAGATTGGGTATGTTGGGGAATTTGACAAAGAGATATAGGAAGAAAAAAATTCCCATGACAGGGCAGATAAACCAAGGATAAATATAATATAGACACATTCTCAAGTAAGTTGGTACCGGAAGCTTATTGCCAACTGCAGAGATCAGCATCTCATCAACAAGTTGCAGAAGATATAATGTATTGTCTCGACAAGGCTGTGAACTAAAAATATTCTCCTCAGCAGATAAATCTACCAGCCTTTGAAACAAGTTTTCATAAATGTCACAGATCATGTATCGGAATGATATGCCAACCTACCAAGGACAAGAATTAAAGCAAATTATCCATTAATGGAGAAAAAAAATCACAAAAATAGAGTGGACTAGAATAGATATGTAAAAAAAATGAGTTTGACATACTTGCTCACAGTGCAGAAGTAGAAAATTCACAGTCTCCTCTAATTGTTGCCAGCCACCTTTTATAAATTGTATATAGTGACAAAGAACAACCGAGAAAATCCTCATCACAAGATTTTTCTCATTTATCTCATAGTCACCTTGATATCTTGAATCAGACATATAGTATTTTACAACGTCAAGTTTCACAGAAGCTGTTAACCAAGCATTCCAACCATATTCCTAAAGGAAAATTTTGAACAATTAGATGGCACTTTTAAAAGCATACACGGCATACATATGATATCAAAAATCAATTGTATGCAGTAGTGCAGTACCATTAAAGCTTCTATATTCAGAGGATTTGAATCAAGAAGGTCAAGTAGATCACAAATTATTTTCATTCTTGCAGATGCATCTCCACAGCTGGATAGGTATCTAAAAATCAAAAGCAAAATCTGAGGAAGGAGAAAGTGAGAATTATTCCCTCTGCTCTTCTGCTTGTCAACAAGGCTATTTTTCTGTAACACCTGTAAACAAACATTTTTAAGAAACAGGTAAGGTGCAAAATTATCAAAATAAAGAGAATGACAGAAAATTAGCTAACAAAACAAGGAGGGAAATCCATGATTGGTAGACCACCTGTTTCGGGCTAGCCCCACCTAGAAGAACATCAAACAAGGTGGCACACAAATTATCCGTTAGTGGAAAGTTAAACAATCTATCAGATATAGCGAAGAAGAGAAGTTGCATCCTCGAACTGGTTTTTTTGCTGTTTTCAGAAAGAAACTTTGATCTTCCAACAGCAAGATTGAAAAACCTTGGCCCCTTTTTCTCTGATGGCAAACCAACCAAAAGCCTCCCTAGAAACTGCAAGCTAAGCAATCTGATAGGCTCATGTTCCCTACGAAAAACAAATAGTAGGGTGACAAAAGAGAAATTCACTCTAAACCTTTGATTTAAAGCAGATCACTTTTACCAATTCTAATTAAAACAATTCAACATCCATAGGAAGGGAAACAGATCAACATATGAAAACTATAAGCAAATTAGGGGGGAGTATATTGTACTACAGCACGCGTTTGGTTCAGAAACTGGATCATTTTCTGGCAACTGAATGCTTCTCTAAATAAACACTTGGTGTAAAAAAATGGTTAAAGTTTTGTATCAAAAGACCAATACACGACGTTGTCTCAGACCATAGCAGAAAAACAGAAACATATATAAAGAATGTCCTGTTTTAAATTTGAAAATAAGAGGAACAAAATTCTAAGATTCCAGAGAAACATGAGCTAGGATAGACAGCAGAACCACTCCCCCACCCACAAAATGTGCAGGAGACAAATTAAATTTTCACATTTCTCCTCAGAGAGGGCCATTATTTAAGAAAACTCAACGTTAGTAGAGAAGCATAATGATAAAGTTATACATTTTATGAAGATTAAAGTAAATTAAAGGAATATACAACAAAAGTGAAACTATTATAATAAGAATGCTGGAAGTCATTATTCAATGAAACAAAGGTCATTGCTGTCTCTGATGACAATAAGTTCACATTTCACTCTTTCAACACGTAAGGCCTACCTCTTTAGGAGATTGACAAAAATGTGACAGCCACCTAATAGATTTACTTGTTCGATGAAGGATTCAAGCAATGGTTTTTGAGAAATAGCACGTATAACCATATGCAAAACATCTTCAATGCATGTCATATCATGGCTTGTTTCAAAGAATGATACAAGAGCTTTTATATCCGCTGAAGCAATGTTTTGCCTGCATACAACATGCAACAGTTTTTTAAGAAAACTGAGAAAATAGGATAATCTGCTATGCATGTCCATGAAAAATGAAGCAGCCGATCCAATACTTCACATCTGGCAACATCAGATGCCCTCACCCAGTTGACAATACGTACCTTAGACTCATTTCTCCAAGACTTAATAAAAGAAGGTGAATTTTATGTATTTCTTCTCTACCAGGTCTTTCTCCAATAACTTGTTTAGTAATAGGATGTAAAAGTTGTTGGCCTCCAATGGAAAACCGAGATTTCACGCTATCCCAGTAGCACTGTCGTATTATGTCAATAACACGTGGAAGCTGGCATAAACTTTTAAGCAGCCTCAGATCTTTATCAAATTGTTCAATGAGAAACATGTACAGCTCACGCTGCACCATGTAAGCTGTGTATAGCCAGATATGGGGATTGAGAAAAATAGATGATATGGCTTCTTTCATTAGCAGCTCTGACAATCCTAAAGAGGAAAATGAAAACATCAAAAGAAATTAGATACATCCTTAAATGGGTATAAAAATAACGATAAAGATCAAAAAGAAAATTTGTTATGACTAATTGCTACATAAAAACAACTCGATCTGGTCCACTATGCATACCAGAGGATGATGATACAACATTGAACAAATTCTTCAATGCAGAGAGTGTTTCCATATTGAGTTGCTGAGGTGGGATTGATTGCAATAAAAATCCCAGTACTGAAAATCCAGAAAGAAGATGCATTTGCTGCTGATTCGCTAAATTCTCATCTAAGACAGAAGCAATCAGCTCAATAACTTCAGCGGTCAAACGTTCTTTTGCAACCGGAAAGAGTAGTGTACTTTCTAAAACTCCAGTTTCATCATTTTCATGTCTATCGGACTGAGTGATAAGAGGGAAAAACACAGATATCCCTCCAACACAGTAAATTATCTCTTGAAGCAAGCGTCTAGAGCATAACTGTGTACCGACCATTATAGTAGCTTCAAATAGAGTCTTATCTGATACAGGATCCAATGCAGGTGAGACATTAAACAATATCTTGCCATTACTCGCCTGAAAAGAGGAATGAACACCTCGATTCAGCTAACAAAAAAGCAGAATTACCTTTTAGGCACTCATGTGCGTGCTTGTGTGGACATGTTTCCTATAAAGGGAGAGAAAAGAACCTGTGCATTGAGTCCAAATACAATTTTGGATGCAAGACCGTCTTTTGTGCCAAGAATTCCACTAGGCATAGGGTTATCACCAGATGCAGTAGTTTCAGTATCTAGGAATGAGTACATATAGCTGGGTCCAAGGGAATGTACAGCCTTGACTTGCTCGGAAGAAATGGCATCACCAAACAAATAAAGTGGACCAATCTGACCAAGAAAAGGAAACGAATCCTGAATGGTCTCTACAGGATCATTTTCTTCATGTGGAGGCAAGACAATTTTTGTACCAATAGAGCAGCTAGTCAATAACTCACTGACTTTTGCATATCTGAAACGTTAAATGACAGGGATCAAAAGGGAACTTAACTGTTTTGAGGAAAATATTAATCTTGAAAAGCTATTAACTATAAAACATAAAATGCAAACTCAGAATGATTAAAGGTGGCATGTTACCTGCATCTTTCAGAGGATACAAGATCACCGTCAAGATAACATCTCAATAGGCTACCCCCAGAAAAGGCTCTTCCAATGGTATGAGTAATACAAAGAAAGTGCCATTTCTTCCTGACTAGATTAACATGCATCTCAAGAAACTGTTCTTTCATGTTGATAGTCTGAAGGACATGAGAAAAACATTAATAAGTGCATGAAATTGGAAGTAACACCAAAGATAGAGGAAAACAAAGTAAGACAAAAACAAGCTGTTTTCAGGTTTCAGTGTTTGGGGGAGGGGGAAGGGGGCCTGCTTTTCTATTTAATAGTGAATAAACATGTAATGTGTTTGGGAAGAAACTTCCTAGAGATAAATATATTGCATATCTTTTACCTTATAAATAAGCTTATCTTCAGCCAGTGTTGCTAAGCATCCTCTTCCATTTTCAGTTAGAAATTTGAAAAGGCCCATTGTTCCATTCATGGGGAAGTTCTCCACCCTAAGCCAACATGAAAAAGAAAAACCCTTGTTGAGGGGCCATTGCACTGGTGTTTTAATTATGATACCCTACAAAAAGGAATTACAAAATGAATACCAGGTTTCCAATTATGGTCATATGGCAACAATTGAATGGAACCAGTTCTAAAAATAACTAAAAGGAATATGGATATCAGAAGAAATTGTTCAGAAATTCTCCCTAAGATACTAAAAGGACTTACAGAATCATCCCCATTGAGATCAAAGAAGGCAGTCGGTCCCTTCTCCTTTAGCATTGACAAAACACAGGTCAATAATAATGAGCAGTATTGCTGTTGAGTCCCCACTTTCTCACTTCGAAGGAGAGCAAAGATCTTGCGAATATCCTTCCCAGATATGCTATGGCCGCCAATAACCTGAATCAGTTGTGCAATTTTCAAAATGACACTGTCATCACATTCTTGGACAAACCAATCAAGAAGAAAACTAAGAATTCCTGCCGCAACGCATGAAGCTCGATTGGAAAGGGAATCCTTAAGCAGCTGCTGAAAAACACTGAGACCATAATGCCTCAAAGACTCACTGCTCTGGCCAATCACAAAAATAGCAAATAATGACATCAGTATTCAAAAGGATATTGAGTAAGAATCAGCTTTAATAGATTCTGGCAAAACTTGGTATCATCAAATAGAGTAGAGAATTACTAACCTTCTGAAGAACACTCAAATACAGTATAACCACATCTTCATTCTGAATCAAAATGGAACAGGAAAAAAACCAATTTAGGGACAACAATTTAACAAACACAATGAGTAAAATGACAAAAGATCATGAAATCCATTCACATGACCAGACAAAGGATGTGATGGCAGATCAAAGAGACTTCTCAGGGCATTAATTCACCTTTATATGGGGGCTCCCATTAATTTCAAACTTTCCATCAACAAGCATATCAAGAAGTGCATTCAAAAGTGCTTCACTTGGATGCCATTGACAGAAGTCTAACAACAAACTTTGCAATGTCTGATAACCCCTGCCAACAAGAGCTCTAAATGCTGCCTGTAAAATTAATTATTGAATTAAAAATGGAAAATAAGAGTAATAAAAGAATAATTGCAAAGACACCTTAACATTCTTAAGACAGAAATGATATAGGAAATGGCAACCTAATTTTAGATTGGTGTGCTTTAAAAGCATGAAAGAAGCAACACCAGTTTCCTAAAATGACCTGAACAACAAATTGTGATTACAATAATCAAAACACCATGAACAATTAAAATCCTAAAACATAAAACATTGAACTCAATTCACCACCACTTCTAGATGTCTCAACTGTTCTACTGACATGAAAAATTAGATCTAGTTCTAATATTTACTATGCAGCCATTTATCATCTCAAGTTCAAACAAGCAATTTCTAGCTACACAGACCAAAGCTCAAGGATTCCAACACATGAATCCATATTAATTCCACAATAAAAGTTTTGAGTGCAAATATTACACAAGACAAAAAAAAGACTGCAGTCATGCAAACTGGACACTGCCTTCCTGAGATAAACATGCATGTTGTTGAACATTAAGCAACATTTTCAGAAAAGTCGTACCAACACCAGCTACAAAGTTTTCTAGTGTTCTCATGTACTACGATAGAAAAAATATTACACAATAAGAGTTTGAGTGCAAATATTACACGAGACAAAAGGACTGCAGTAATGCAAACTGGACACTGCCTTCCAGAGATAAACATGAATGAAGTTGAACATTACGGAAAAGTCATACCAACACCAGCTACTAAGTTTTTTAGTGTTCTCATGTACTATGCATAGAAAATAATGGCGGCCACACTAAGAACATAAAATCTCAAGTTCAAATGATGGCATACAAAAATAAAGACAAAATAGTACTAAAGCAAAATCCTTCATCAAGAAAGACTAAATCTTTGCACCCTTCAGATAAACATAGATAAAGCATTCAACTACTCCAGTAAAACCATTGACTCTCGAAACAGAAAAAAAAAATTAAAAAGGAATGAAAGTTACCTTTGAGGCATCATTATTTGCAAGCAGGCAAGTAATAGTTTGCAAAACAACCAAACCCAACCTCTCTTCGTTTGCTTCATCAAGATTGCCATTTAGCAAAGAGACTACATGCAAAAAGCATTCTCCATCTCGAAATAAAACCTGGTAATGCTGATGAAACATGAAATGCATAAGATATTTGTATAAAACTCAATGGCCAAGCTTTCAAAGATGCAGACCTTGGGAAAAAGGCAAGTCAAGGTGAGCAGTTCATGGAACATACCAGTAGATCAGTCTGGAGTATATCTATCATTCCAACCAATAGCTTAATAGACAATTCAGCAAAGCATTTTTCACGCTCCTTTATAACAGTGAAGGTTTCAAAATATTTTGAGCATATGTACAACACCGCTTTTCGATCTTCTTCAAACAGTGATTCAATCTAAAATGATAAGGGGGAGAAAAAGTAGAGTCTTAACAAGCTAATAACTAAAATGACCAGAACAAAACTTTCTAACAGCAAAAAGCATACCTTCATGAGGTCAAGAATGTATCTGAAAACTTGATTTCTCAAACCTTCTTCCCAAAACAATTCAAACAAACAATCAATGCAGGTAGAATCATGCAAAACCAAACTTCTAGCATCATCTGCTACCGAGAAAAATTCCGCAAAGAGTTCCATGCATGTTTCCATGCATTTAATCCAACACTGTGATGTTTGACTAGAATCAAGTCTCTGGTGGCCATGAGACAGAACCCTTTCCAAATAATCATTATCAATCACAGGGCCCGTATTTCCTGACATTTTAGATTCATGGGCTAGAATGCAAGCAACTTTAAGAACTCTGGAAACTGCATTGAGTATCTTAAAGGAAGCAACAGTTTTCTCGGATGAAAGCTGTAATATTCGAAGCAAACTCTTCGCAACAACACTGGCAGTCTCAGGATTACAAGCAGATTGTTCAAGGGCTTCCAGTAAAGCAGACAATTCAGACTGTGACAACATGAGATGAAGATAAAAAGTAAGTGATGTTCCAAGCACAAAAAATAAAGGCCTTTAAAAACAATCAAGAAAAAAATCCTTTCAGATTATGGGTAGGATCGTAGAACAACTAGAACATTCATGGGAATAACTGTCCAAGCACAGATATCAAAAACATTGAATATGTACCCAGACGTAAGCATCATAAACAACCATAGGAGTCCACTAAAAAATTAAACCATATGAAAGGTATCAACTTAAATATTTATAATGTTCTTAATACCCTAAATATCATATATATAGAAAATTCTTTGAATCATAGGCAAAAGAAATTAACAGCACATGCAAGCAAAAAGGAAAGATACCAAGTTGAAGAACATCATAGATATAGAAAATTTTTAATTATACAGAGAGCATTAAGGTAATTTCCCAGCACTATCATCATTTGGGCTATATCGAGCATTGTGATTCAGCATTTTGTTACCCACGCTGGACCTAACAACCCACATGAATTCACAAGAAACACGAATATACAAACATTGGATGAATAGTTAAAGGGGAGTACTGAAGACTTCTGATAATGCCCAAAACACCTCTGACTTGCCCACTCACCCTTGATCACTCAAGTCTATCTCAAACTTATATCTAGATTATCCTAACATCCAGAGCTATTTATTATAACAAATCTAACTAGCTAAGAAATTATTTATTCAAGCATGAAACACAGTGAATATAACTGTTGACAAGAATATAAACCGTTTCACAAAGAATATCTCAGAAGTGACAAGAACATACCAAGTTATCGATACTCCCATTAGAAGTTGCAGCTAACTCCACAAATGAACTTGTTTCTATCTGAAGAATTAGAATCCCAGTACTACCAGAAGCAGAATATTCTTCAACCTTTTCTGGAGATTCATCAGGGTATGGAGTAGACCCTTCAGAATATTCCCCAGAGAATGATCCAAAATAGAAAAAGTTCTCAGAAAAGATAAGATCCCAAATTCCCTCCTTGCGAAACACCTCAAGCAATGGAGCTGATGAAGTCAAAACCTTCTTGAAAGCATTAAGAGCACAATGCTGCAAGGTACTAATGAAGACCCTAGAAGAAACAAAATAACAGGGGGGGGGGGGGTTACAAACGCTGAAAATAGAGCAAAGTGTTAAAGGGAGACAGAAGCATAGCTTGCAGGAATCTGAACAATGCTTCAGGGCACCACAACTAAAATAGAGACAGAAAGGAATAGAACAATGTTACCATAAATGATTTGGAAATTCATTTTGATTGGAACAAGCCCTAATGCATGGAAAAAATTGGAGAAGAACCCTCAATATCCATTTAACCGAAAGTTCTGCATAAACTGAAGAAATTGATGTGGGAATCCGACCAGAGGTTGCTTGGCCATGTTGAAGTTTAACATCTTCTGCAGCAAGAAGAAATGAGCAAAGTACTCTGCTCAACTTGACAACACAATCATTCCAAAGCTGATGACAAGGAGCTTTCTCAGGTGAAGGAGCAGAAGGCTCCGCCAAATAACTTTCAGCATTATCATTTTTTAAGTTTAAAACCGATGTTTGACTGCCTTCCGGCAGAGCTGAATCTTCCATAAGCTGTATGTACTCTTGAAACACGAAAGCAGGTGAACAAAAGCTATTTGCAAATTTATGAACTCTTCCATTTTCACATAGAAACTGCAGATTATTCACATTCCCAAAGCTGATGATTTGTTAAGGTCATTAATACATGTTCAGGCATACCGATAGAATAAATTGTTAAATTTGGGCAATGAATTCAGAAAAGAAACCACTATTCTCACCGATTTCATTTGATAAATAAGATCCACTTTATAGAACATTGGAGGAACAGTGAAATAGCACCTTGTCATTGCGGCACTAAAGAAAATCAGATTGAAATTTCAAACAAGATGGTCCATCCAAAAGTGACCTTAGTCTCAAAAGGAAGATGACATGAGGAAGTAACAGGTACAGCATGCTAGCAGAAATGCACTTATTGCAGATTCAACTATATCAGCAGGAGATTATATAACTCCAATAGCATACAAGGTTCACATCAGTTTCACAAAAAAACAATTGAAGCATTGAGTTGCAAAAACAGAACAGCATACAAGCTACTAAATATGAGTGATATATAGGATACACAGCCTCCCGAAGAACTTCCAAAGAAAGAACATGGAGCTCAAAAATTTTCAGCAAGCTATATTGCTCCCTGCAAAAAAGTTTAACCACAAGATCATAAGATCAAGAAAGAGTAGATAAGGAAGGAATAAAATGCTCCTCTACAGATTCATAGACAATAAATTTTCTTCACAGGCAACAAAAGAAGGAAAAAAAAAAACTTCAATGCTTAAGAGCTGGAAAGAATCAACTAGAGAAAGTTTTAAGATCATTGTGCATTGACTTTGCAGGGAAGCTATAAGATTCCAAGATATGCCCACAAGAAATTAAGATAACCTACCACACTTTTGCCAGATACAAACCAAGTTTAGTAACCTTAAACCAATGTGGATTGTATGAGATAAGATATCAGACATAGAGTGCTCCTACCAAGCCAACTAAGCTAATCATAGCTCTTTCTTGCTCTTCTTAGAGATTCTTGAAGAGATTGGAGAAAAAGCCATCACATAATCAAAACCAATACTCAAACAAAATGGCCTAGGACAGGATACCTTATCCATTACTCTGGCTCTATCTACAGGGTTTAGCAAGTATAAAGAAAAATCTTCTAGGAAGTAATCTAATCATACAATATGCACACAACTTCACATAGAATGCATCCATATAATTCAATTCAACTAAACGGTTCAAGTTTTAAACATTGGACGGTGGGGATAGGAAAGGAAGAAAAATCAACCAGAAAAATTATCACATGATATGCTTTACTTAGTTATTGTTAAGCATCCCACCTAAAACCAATTGGCTATAGGTGGAAAGGCCCAACTCTAATGCAAAGGCCGCAAGAAACCCAATACGTACAGAAGTGGGATAACACCACTAAACAGTTATGTTGTCAATTGACCAAGAAAAAAGGTGGAGTGGAAACAAACTTGATGGGAACTTAAAAGAAGGTGACTAAATGTATATCAGGAAATGGTCTAGTTCTTTTTCTTCAACCAAACAAAATGGTACCCACTGTTTTCCAACTAGCATTCTCAATACTATATTTCATACAAAGTGTTCATCATAGTATCAAGACACCAGTTAATTCCCAAACCAAGTTAGAAAAACTACCTTCGCCCATCAACATGTGTGGCACTCTTTAAGAGTAGCATATTAATTGATGAAAGTGTAAGTCCATCCAACAGAACTTCAAGCCCCCCAATGCTTTTGAAATGATTTTGACCACGTGGATTATCACACAATGCAAAAGAAAGGGTTCTCAAAGTCAAGAACTGAAGTGTCATATCTGTCCATTGTTCTTTCATACTCAACCTTCTGATGACACGCAACAACTCTGAAAAACAGGAAGCTTTCATGAACAAAAAATCAAAGGCAAACAAACAGCTAATAGGAGAGGGGGGAGGGGGTGAAGACGTATCAAATCAAAAAGCACCCAAAAGAAACTAATATTAAACACATAAGCATTAAAAAGGAACAACCCAATGGATTATAAGGAATAATAAAGAAGTGTACCAACTGATCAAATTCGGTAGCCAATTATAGGGTTATCATTTCAGTTTTCAGCAAAACCATGAATAACCATATTGAACCTATTGGTATCTTTGCTTTTCAGCTGCTTTTTACTTGTCAAACAAAAAAAAAAGCATATTGTAGCCATAGCAAATGGTTCACATGTTAGCAAGTTACGTATGATGATAAACAAAAATGCCTACCTTACCTACTAACCAATTAAGGCCACCAGCTTCCATCACTGAGACAACTGCCTTCCGATGCCAATGTAGTGTTCTTTCAGAAAGAGAGTCTTTTAAACTATCAGGGTCAATTGAACACAAAGCACCAATTACAGAAAAATCTTCAGTAATACTATACATCTGAGCTTTCTCATATACATTTGAATTTAAATCAATAAAACAACATATGATCGACACCACATATACAAGTACTCGCTGCAAGAACCCCATTTTCTCTACTATCAAATTAGAAAAACTTTCATCAGCTGGAATTGCACCAACCATTGTTTTGAGTTGGATAACTGCCCCTGAGATAAAAATAAAAAAAAAGAAACTTGGAATTAAACAATGAAATTCAGACACTTCCATGTAAAATCTAATCATAACGACAAACAAAAATGACAAGTTCATATCAGAATTAATTGGAAGATCAACATATAAGTAGAATTGAATTAAAGAATCTGTAATTCATGTAGTGACCTAAATGAAAAAAGAAATTTTAACTAATTGCATTTAAGCTTCAAAACAATCCAAGACCTGATGAATAATGTTCTATAAACCTATTTACATAACCAGAAACTTGGATACTACAAAAAGCATTCCACCTCCAATAACATACAACATTGAATTTCAGTATCAATAGACCAGAACAGAAAGTGCCAGCTTCTCAAATAACATTATACAGGCATCAATAATATTAATCATACCTTTCATCAGTGCCGTAAGTTTCTGAATTCCACCATAGTAACCAAAAACTCTGCAATTATGCAACGAGCGAGTAATAATTTTTAAAGCATCCAAAACAGGTAACCCTTCAGAGGTAAAGCTTATGGAAACTGCTAGAAAATCCATTCCTGTGCGTCCCACACCAGTATTTACTGGATTTACAACAAAGGAAATAAAGCACATAAATTGACATATTAGATAATTTACATTAAATATTCAATCAATCTATACATAGGAAGAGAGACTCATAAAAAGTAGGAAGATTTAAGTGACTGCATATAACCATATCTACTTACAATAATCTCCAAAAAAAACAATGCCCTCTGACTAATTTTACTTTACAAAACAATTTACTAAAAGCTTTCCTGAATCCAATAAAGGACATAATGACAGTAACACGGAGTACCAAAAAGAAGAGGTTTTTTATTTACAAGAGATCCACCCAATAAAAGTACAACTTGAACTAGAACACATAACACATGGAGCTTCTTCATTTTTTAAAAGTAATTACTTCATTAATTTTATATCATTTTGCATAAAGGACAAATATTTTAGAATCATGGGAGTTTACTTTTTCCTTTTCTTTCTGGACTTTCCAATTTCTTACTGTTTGCTGATATCGTCTTAAAAGTTCTCCCAATCAATAAAATTGTCTGCCCAAACAAAAGCAACTCAGAAGATATAAATAAACTTACACTCAGAGACCAAAGTGGTTAATTGCCCAATCTCTTCAATCAAAGTCAAAATGATTTCAGCAGGATGCCCAGCAGAGCAGCCAACTACTATATCATTAACTCTCGTAGAATACTCAGCAATTGAAGCAGCTTCTGGTAGCTGGCCACCATTATCAGGCTCCCAGTTCTTGAATACTTTCAGAAACTGCTTGAGGAAAACATGAAATGACCTTTTCTTTTCCACCTAAAATCGAGCAAACCAGGGACAGAAATCCATTAACAACATAGAAGTTATACCCATCAACGTGAAAGAACCTCAAAGATGAACATTAATACTTTGAAATGAAAATTTTAACAAAAGGAGAATGCTTTGATAAATAAAAGCTTACTTAGAAAGACCTGAATTTAAGAAGCGCAAAAGAATAAATTGGTAAGACAATTTCCAGAGCCAAAAGTGAGAAAACATATAAAAGGGATGGTAAAATTTCTTGTTCAGTGACATCAGAAACCCTCTAAAATTTTGAATTAAACACCTTGAGAATACTTAAGCATACTATAAGAATACTACATAACTGGAAACAAACTTCCAACACTCAAAGATCCAAGAAAGGTATCTTCTCTGCTTATTTAGTAGAATGAATGCACTTCCTTTAAAGATGGCCAAATTGTAATCTAGATTGTATGTCATAGCCTAAGTGAGAAAGCGTGTAAAAGAGATCATAAAATTTTCTTGTTCAGTGACATTGACAAGCCTCTAAAATTTTGAATTGAACACACTTAGAGTAGTTAAGCATACTATAAGAATACCACATAACTGCAAACAAACTTCCAATGCTCAAAGGTTCAAGACAAGTTTCTTCTCTAAGCCTTTAACTTATTTAGCAGGATGAACACACTTCCTTTAAAGGTGGCTGAATTTCAGTCTAGATTATTATCACATCCTTTTATGCTGCTAATATAACATTCTTTTTCTAGGATTAAATCTAGAAAAAAGAATGCATGACACATATGAACTGATACGAGTGGGTAATAAGTTCTACAACGGTTTAGTTTAGAAAAAATATATAGAAATCAGAAAACTTCAGGCACGGGGCCATACCTTATCAGCAGTGTTTTCATATCTCTCCCACAGTGAACTCAAAACTGCCTCATCATTTCCTTCACTGGAAGATAGTACCCCAAAAGGGAAAAGATAAAATAAAATTCAGCTTGAATAAAATGATAAGGTAAATCAAATTCATCCAAAAGCACCAAATGGATTAATCTAAACCTCCAAAACAATGAATTAGTACAGCTGGACTCCCGTCAAATAAGGAACTAATCAAACTTGTAGAACAGTAAGTTTAAACTAAAATAACAACCATCAAGCATCATTACCTGAAGCGAATCCTTGGAGTAGGAGGAGACAACCTCTCCCCTTGTGAATCTCCAGTTTGGCCACTAGATGTCCGACGAATAAGGTCAGCCACACCTTTCACAATATTCATGCTGTCCGCAAAGATTTGCAATAACTACATCTTCACAATCCAACATTCAGTAAACAGATGGCCATCCCAGACCATCACTTTTAGCCAAGATCAATCCAGCTGTACATATCACACCACACTGAAATGCTTCAAAATAGTAACCTAGGCAGTTATAAATTCAGTTTATCAAATAACTCGAAACAGATAACTTATTTATTTACTATTTTTAAAAACTTATTATCACCCCTGTTGTAAATCCACTTTCTCTTCTTCTACAGAAAAATTCTACGCCGAATAAAATGGAAAGAGCTAAGTCTTCTCTTTTTCTTTTTCTTTTTCTTTTTTTTTTTGCTAAGCCGGTAAAATTTATTAGTTATGAAAGTCATTTAATTTAAGTAATACCGATGGTAGTTATCACATTTCCATGAAGATAATCAAATGGAAGACATTACAAATGTACTTTAAAATGGAGAAACATTCAAAAACACGTTATTGAAGATTAAGAATCTCGAAAGTAAAGAGAAATCTCGTAGATGATAGTCGATCATTCAAGCAAAATCAAATTAAAGACGATAGAAATAAAGCAGTCGTTAGTTGCGGAAAGTAAAAGTACCCGATCAGATCAAACAGCTTGAGTCTTGTCTTGAATTCTAGGGTTTATGATGCGAGATCTGAGTTCTGATTGTTTCGTTCAGCTTATTTCAATGGAGTTCAGTGGGAAATTTAGAGAGAGAAATAAATAATTAGCGAATACTAAAATAAAAAGAAATAAAAGGGGCAAAGAAGACGGTGAAAGGCAAAAAAAGAATAAATAATTATCGGAGCTTTTGATTCGTAGAATGAAATAGGCTTAAGCCTTCCAACTAAAGCCTTCCAACTATACCACTATTTCCTTTTAATTCACGATTTCACATTTGTTATATACACATTTCACAATTTCGGTACTTAAAAGAGTTTTATTTTTTAAATTGTACTTAAAGTTTATTTATTTTTTAATTTAATACCTAAATTATGCTTAAGTTATATTTTTTAGTCTATTTTTTAACATGCTTTAAAAAATTGATAGCCTATCAAATAGCACCACGCGGCATTCATTTAAGAAAATATATACTTTCTTTCATCAAATATAAATATAAACATTAAAATATATAAAAAAATAAAAAATATGTATAATTTAAAAATATAAAAGGAAATTATAAAAAATCATATATAAACTCTTAATATATGTATATATTAAAATATATATAAAAATTATAAAATCTATAAAAAAAATTCTCCATATTGATTCTCAATGTCTTCTTAGATAGATTATTTTACTAATTCATCAATAAGTTATATTTTCTTTAAAATTTTGTTTATTTATTAAAAACATATTATTTATAAAAAATTTAATTTATTGTGTAATTAATTGTTTTTCATCCCTCACTTCATCTTTCTCCTTCAACAAATATTAGGGTTTTGAAACCCATTTCATATCCTTTATCTCTGCTACTACTATTTTGATTTTGAAATCATTTCAAATCCTTCATCTCTTCTCTTCTATTTTGATTGTATTTATGTTGTGTTCTTCAGGTATTTTGTGTAATTGTTTTTTATTTTCAGAATCGATAATAGTTGTGTATCGTGTTTTAATAGGTTGAATATTAATAAAAGAAGTTTTAGAAAATTTACAAGAAGAAGAAGAACTAAAATGGGGATGAATGAATCCATGGCAAGAGATTCATTTAAAAACGATAATGGTAATGATCTTGATATGAATAACTGTTAAATTAAGTTTTATTTGATAATATGTTTTCATATAATAACTTGTGTTTTTGAATAAAAGTTAAAAATTAATAAAATTGACAAAATGATTTCTCAAATGAAGTTTAAGAGATAGAATTGTCAATCCTTACTTTGAAACTCTTAGAAAATTTTTTAATCAAGTTAAGATGATTACTCTTGGAAAATTTTTTAATCAAGTTAAGATGATTTTAATCAAGTAAGAACTCTTTCAACTAGTCAAACTATTTTTAAAACAAAACCAAATAGCTCCAAACCAAAGCCATGTATTGATAATTTTTAAAATATCGATACCCCTCTTAAAAATGGTACCAAACTTAAATTATGTTTTTCACAAATTCAGTTAAGTATCGATTCAATAACAATACCTTTTATATGGTATCGATAAAATTTGTCTGATATCGATATTTTAGCTCCAACGATCACTAAATTTTACATTTAATGCAAAAACTATCGATACCATTTTATCTTCTATCGATACTCACTGTTGCATGTGAATTAAATGCACTAGTTTTCACATCCCCAACAACTCTATTCATATCTCTAACAACCACAACGGTTAGAAATCAATTAATGGATATAAATATCAACTTCCAAATATCTTACAATAACAAGAAAGCATATTCAAGCAAAAAAATCAATCAAACAATCTTTGCGTCAAATATTTCCATAATTTTCTTTCATAACACTTGTGAGCTTCATTGATATTTTATTAGCTCAAGTTTTTTTCTTGTAATTGAGCTTATTTTGCAAATATTTTGATCTTGTAAGGATTATTTCTTTGTTTGTTTCTTTGTATCTCTTTGAGAGGGTTTGAGTATTAAGGTTTGGGTAGAAACTTCAAGGGAGTTTGTAAGGTTAAACCTTATCCTCAAATATTTTCAAATTAGTGAATTTGGGAAAATCCTTAGTAGTGGAAAGCTAAGGTAGTAGAGTAAGCAATTGGAGTCGAACCACTTTAAATTATTGTGTTCTTTTCTCTATCCTTTCTCTCTAGCATCCACAAAATTTGTAAATGCCAATTCACCCCCTCTTGATAATTTCGGTTTGATTATTTGAGCTAACAATTGGTATCGAAGCTAGTACATTTTAGAAGATTTAACAACCAAAGAGAAGATCCTTGAGGAAGCTTAACAATCATCAACTTAATTCCTACAATGACATCTACTTTCGGCTCAAATTTTCTTGGTGAGTCTCAATCTATTTCCAAACCTCTTTATTTCAATGGTGTTAATTATTCATATTGTAAGACAAGGATGATGTTATTCATCTAAGAAAATGATCTTGCTGTTTGGGACATTATCATGGATGGCCTTTCAATACCACTCAACCAAGAAGGAGAGCTCTTAGTTCCAAATAATAAGAATGGAACAAAGAAGATAAAAGGAGTATTCAACTCAACGCCAATGCCATGAACACCCTTTTTTGTGCACTTGGTTTGGATGAATATAATAGAGTATCGTCATGTTTGAATACTAAAGAGATATGAGATAAACTTGAGGTAACTCATAAGGGAACTAGCCAAGTGAAGAAGTTAAAGGTGGGAATCCTCACTCTCAATTATGAGACCTTCAAGATGAAGCTCGAGGAGGACATCAAAGTTATGTCCGATAGATTCAACATCATCATCAATGGGCTAAAATCCTATGGGAAGACCTATCCCAATGAAGAAGTTGTGAGGAAGATGCTTCAAAGCTTGTCGAAATCATGGGAAGCCAATGTGACCACAATTGAAGAAGCAAATAATTTAAAAAAGTTGACCTTGGATGAGCTCATCGATTTTTTGCTTACACATGATATGTGGCTCAATAAAAGGGTAGAAGAAGTTAAGAATGAGAACAAGAAGGTTGGTATTGCTCTCAAATCCACCACCATTAAAGATAGTGAATCAATTGAAGAGGTGGATGAGGATAAAGAGATGGTCATGTTTGTTAGGAGATTTAATAAGTTTATAAGGTCTAATAGAGGGAGAAATTTTCAAAAGAAGGAAAGACTCATGCTTGAATCTACCAAGGAGAATGAGCCTATCATATGCTATGAATGCAAGAAATCGGGACACATCAAGTTTGATTGTCCCCAATGGAAGAAAAAAGGGTCAAGCAAACAAAAGCTCAAGGCTCATGTTACTACTTGGAGTGATGAGGATTCATTCGATAATGAAGATCAAGAAGTAGTCAACCTTTTCCTTATGGTCATTGATGATCCCAAGGTAACTTCTAACTCATCTATTTCAAATTCTTATTCTTTTGATGAGTTGCAAAATGTCTATGATGAATTACGCTTGGAGTTTGAATTAATTGTTTCAAAATATATGAAAACTATTTCAAAACTAAAAGATGAAAATAATTCACTTTCCAAAGTCAAGCATGAACTTGAAAGTAAAATAAATGTTATGCAAGCTATTATAAATTATTTTGAGAAAAAAGAATTTTAACTTGCATAATTTACTTTCTAAAGTTCACGATGATCATCAAAAGCAACTTGAGTTGCTTAAGAGTGAAAAAGCTTACTCTAACAAAATTTTACCAAAAAGATTTCTAAGAGGAGAAGGCTTATACAAACTTTGTTAAAACTAGTTTTAATTTCTATAAACATAGACGTCCACCAAGTTTTTACAAAGGAAAAATTATAAAAAGTGTGTGGGTCCCTAAAGGACTCATAACTACTCAAGATAAGGACATTCTTTCAAAATGGATACCTAACGAGACTAAAATTATAGAAACTAATGTTTATGGATCCAAAAGAATTTGAGCACCAAAAATCAAAGTTTAATTCTATGTTTGTAGAAAGATGAGCATTGCTTCAAGGTGGACAATTCAAGCAAAAACTCATGGTACCTTAATAGTGGGTGTTTAAAGCACATGACCGGTAACGAGCCATTTTATCAATTTGAAGCTAAAAAGTGGAGGAGAAGTTACATTTGATGACAACTCCAAAAGAAAAATAGAAAGAATTAGCTCTATTGGTAAAAACTCTTCAATTCTTATTAAAAATGTTTTCTATGTTAACAATTTTAAGCATAATCTATTAAGTATTAGTCAATTGTGTGATAAAGATCTCAATGCCATTTTTTAGTCTAATGGATGTAAAGTAATTGACATTGTGTTTAAGATTATGCTTGTAGGACATATGATAGGAAATACATAGATGGTGCATTTAGATGTCTTGTATGATTCATTCATATGCTTTGTTGCTAAAAATGAAAATAAACCTTTATCGTGGCATAGAAAACTAGGGCATGAAGCATGAGCATTTTGTATAAATTAGCCATAAATGACTTAGTTAGGGATTTGCCTAAAATTGAATTTGAATTAGATAAAATTTGTGATGCATGTGTCAATGGTAAACATAAATAGTCTCCTTTAAACCTATTAATGATGCATCAACTAGTAGAGTTTTTCAATTAATTCAAATAGACTTATTTGGTCCTATTAGGACAACTAGCTTGGGTGGAAAACAATATTGATTTGTATAGGTTAGCTAAGTAAATCCAAATAAAACTCTAAAGTATACTGAAACTTTAATTAATCTAAACAAGAATAGTTTTAAACTAAATGTTCTTATTTGACTAAGATACAAAAACTCCTAAACAACTTAAAATACTTAAACAATATCCAAAATTTGAAATAAATAAAAAATAAAATAGTAAAACCTAATAAATACAATATTGGTATCATATATAATAAAAATTAAGCTTAAAAACCGAACCCAATAAGATTTAAACTCGTAATTTCTGTAACAATCCATTCCAAAAATTCTGCTTGCGCAATCTTCACTAAAATGGTCATAACTAGAACTCCTGAACTCAAAATTGAGTGATTCAAACTGCGTTTCGAAGCTAAGAGATATATCTTCAAAGTCTTTGAAGACATCTAAACTCAGAAATGTCTGGATCCAATCCAAAAAGTCATCGCAAGTTGATTGATTTTCCAAACTTGAAAATTGGCAGCTTTAGTGAATGAAATTTAATAAATTTCACCCTATCTGTGCATGTATCCAAACTCGTAATTTCTGTAACAATCCCGTCCAAAAATTCTGCTCGTGCAATCTTCACTAAAATGGTCATAACTAAAGCTCCTGAACTCAAAATTGAGTGATTCAAACTGCGTTTCGAAGCTAAGAGATATATCTTCAAAGTCTTTGAAGACATCTAAACTCAGAAATGTCTGGATCCAATCCAAAAAGTCATCGCAAGTTGATTGATTTTCCAAACTTGAAAATTGGCAGCTTTAGTGAATGAAATTTAATAAATTTCACTCTATCCGTGCATGTATCACAAATACACTAAAATATTAAAAAAATATTTTTGAACAAATTGAAAATACAAAAAAAGTATAGGCATTTGATTTGGGCTGGGCTCGAGCCAAAAATATTATGCTGGAAGCCTGACACGTTTAAAAAACGGATCTTATTTTTTGACCAAGTTAATTTTTTGGGCCTATATTTTTGCCCAAATCCTCCCAATTTTCGATTGGGCCTTTGTGCTTGGGCAAATGGCTCTATCCATGATCAGGTCTAATTACACTCAAGATTTCGGTGTGTTTTAACTATTTTATTGTGTTTCAGCCTATACTAGCTTGCACGAGAAAAAAAAATCATACCTTATCATTCACACATACAAATAATCATTTAACGTTAGGTCATCATTCTAACTTAAGTAGAAATTTGTGGGAAATTATTTAACTAGAAGATCTTAAGTGTATAACCATCAACTTAACACCTATTACATCATGTATCACAAATGAGTCATCGTAGGACAATCTCACTGAGTGACATGCTGTGATTAGTTGTCCTCTTTAAAGAAAAACTTCTTGTTATATCACATGATAATACCTACAATGTGGTCGACCAACTATCATATGATTATAATATAATTCATCTTTGTTTTAGGAAATCTCTTCAATGAAATCCACACGACAATCTTACCGTGGGGTGGTTAAATTGTCATGCCATCACAAGAGACCATTGATAGAGGCCGTAGGTCTTGTTTAGGGACCTTTTCGCACTTAATCTTTTAAAAACATACAAAGTTTTTATGTTTGGTTTCAATCATGAATGATTAATAAATGCATGATAAATACATGTGACATTATTTTCCTAAACTATATGACATGCTTATCATACATATGCATGATCATTCTTTGCAGTCAATTTAAATATTATCGTTCTATCAAAGCAAAACATAAAATTAAATTACTCTGATTAGTTAAAATTTTCATGATTCATCATAGAAAAATAAAAAAAGAGAGTAAAATTACAATGGTTACCCCAAAACATACATTGAGTCTTCTAGTTGAAAGCCAAATATCCTGATTACTAGGTTTTTCCCCCAAACCACAATTGACTTGAAAAACATAGAAGATGTCTTTTG
This sequence comes from Kokia cookei, assembly GCA_039519145.1. Classification (NCBI taxonomy): domain Eukaryota; kingdom Viridiplantae; phylum Streptophyta; class Magnoliopsida; order Malvales; family Malvaceae; genus Kokia; species Kokia cookei. The sequence goes on along the minus strand of CM076901.1, from coordinate 8,501,655 downwards.
TTGAATTGGTAAAGCCACCATGGACTTTCATTGTTGTCACAATAGATGTCGTCATCGCAGAGCCATCATTGTCACCACCTTCGACCATCGCCAACCACCAACGACCACCACTATCGGACCATCGATAGTCTCTGCTATCAAACCAACATCGATCTTTTGTCGATTGATTGGCTCGAGTTTGCATCATCTTATTCTGTCTTGGATGTGTTTCGATTTCGATTATATAATGCTTATGTCTGTTTCTGGGTCATATGAATTATTTTAAAAAATAAATTTATAAAATAATTCCTACACGGAGATGATAATCCATGATCTGATTACATATCCCGAAAAGGTTAATAATAATTACAACCAAATTTCTAAGAGTTATGTGCTTATGTGTTTTCTAAACTTTTAACATATCACTTTATAATTTTTTTTGAAATAACATCACTTTATAAATTAATCCAATATAATACATGTTTTTCTATTTTTCAAAATAAATATTATTTATTAATTTAAATAAATTAATTTTTCAATTAAATAATTTTTTCAACCCAATTCTAATTCTATTAAAGTCATGATAACTTTACCGTAAAAAAATCTATTAAAAATATATTTAATTTCTACATGCAACGAATTTCACGATAACCACTTGATTTAATTTCATTTTTGAACTTCAATTATTTAATTAAATAATAATTGAATTATTTAATTAAATAATAAATCAAAAAACTTAAATTAATTCTTAGGTTATTTTCTACTTAGTGAGAAACTACATTTATTCCCGAATGTAACCCATTTCTCTAACTTTATCATTTCTGTTCATTGAACATACAATTCATTTATAGTTTAAACGAGCTAGTGGAGAGATTGATTAGACATATGTATTTATCGCTCAAATGATTTATAATTAAGTTCCAACATTTCGTCTATTAATTATTAACTCATTTAATTACGAAGTCATTCCACTATAGTATCATGACTAAGTTCTCTCCAATTACATACCATTATGAAAGCTACTTGATTAGTACTCATCTAATGACTTTGTTATAAATGTGTTACCCTCATAAGATACATTAATCTCTTTATGATAAATCTATTCTTCCAATATGATCCTATTTTATCTCATGGTAACTATTGCATCTTCTTTCACGAAAAGTCAATTACTATCAAATAGTAATTAAGTCATTTATCATAAAGACAAATGACCCTGGCCATGTTTGCTTTTCATCTATCACGTAATGCCATTGAAAATATATCATTTACCCATTTATTGATCTATGAATTCCGCTATTGTGAATGATGCTACATATATTGCAGAAGTCGTATACCTAACACAACAGCTTTCAATTCCTTATCTATTTGAACTCAAACTTTTACTTACATCAAAGTATACGAGTCACACATACATAGTTCATCATCCACTCAGGATTAAGGTATGCCACACTATGAATGCCACAACTGAATAAATTCATAAACAGATTCAGGATTTATTCTACTTGGATCTTGTCCTATGTACGGTCAGTCCAATCAATCACATTTATGTCTCTATCCTCTCGAGTTATCTGCTCCGATGCCCAAGACAAAGCATCTCTCCTATTGGACTTGATAGACGACATATTATTCTTTCAATTAAGATATGTTTAGGTTCATCTACTACTAGAAGCTATCATTCTGTATTATGATCTAACCACATAATACCACTTAGTATTACTTAAACATTAAATAACCAATGAATTTATATTTGCTTCCATTTTGTTTTGCAAGTAAAAATCATTAAAGATAATATACAAAAAAATATTAATGCAACTTATGAATAATTTTATTAAAGCAAACTGTTTGAAAAAATTATAATTATACAAACGAATATATTATATTTAAGGTACTTAGATCCAACTAATAATCCCTATTTAGAATGAGTAATGGGATGATTTATTTATGTTTCATGATTTCCAAGGCATTAGCAAACCGATTGCTAATTCAAAATGTTGAACCTCAACTCAGGTGGGTGTTTATGATACGAAAATTAAAAAAAAAAGAAAAAGAAGAAGCTTAATTCAATAATAAGCCCTCAAATTATACATTTTTTGTATTAAGTATTTAAACTTTTTTTTCTATCGAATAGGTACCTAAATTATGACTATGTAATTATTACGGCCCAACCGCTATCCTTCATTAAAAAACTTCAGAAGCAAAGAAATTGTGACACATGACACATTTATTTATTTTTTATTTTTCTATTTTTCTAATTTTTATTTTATTTTTTTTCACGTCCTTTTATTTTTTATTTTTCCCTCTCTTCTTCCTCCTCTTCCCCTCACAATCCTATACTTAAGATTTTTGGATAATCAAATTGGGTTTTCAAAATTCAAAACTTATCATGTCCTTTGTTTAAATTTCTTGGTAGTCAAACATGTTGTTCATTGTTTTTCTTTGAATTTCAAGGTTTTGAAATCTTATTTTTGTTTTTAAATGCATTTTTCACCTACTCTCTTACGAGCTTTACTTGCAAATAATTGTTACCTTTTTGAAAATTTTACCAATGCTCTTCTATACTAAATAGGAATAGTTATTTGGAACGGAATCAAACTCTTATGTTTGTTGTTGTGAATAAAGGGAAGGAGAATGAGGATGAAAACGATGTAACTAGAAAGAAAGAAGATGACGATAAAGAGAGAGAAAAAAAGAGAGAAATAATATTAAATTAAATTAAAATTTTATTTGATATTGAAGCTTGATCGGTTAAAGAAATTTTTTTACGCTTTAGTAATGTTTTTTAAAAGTACTTTTGACATAAAAAATATTTTTGAAGAAAAAAATACTAAATAAACTATTTTTTGATATTTCAAAAGCACTTTTCAAAAAAAAAAAATTTCAAAAGCATTCTCAAACAACATAATTTTCTCTCTCTCTTTTTTTTTTCTTTAATACTTAATTATAAATGTATCAAAATCATTAATTACAAATATCGATTCCTTAGGAGACCCTTTTTAAACTAATAACATGGCGAGTATGAAAAAATCGAAACTTATTTGTCTTTCAAAGAATTAGCATGAATCATAAAAAAACTATTGAAACATAATTATGTTGGGCAAAACAATTTTTAGTTACACATAAGTGGGCTTCATCCGGTGCCCATGTTATAGAGTCAAGGCAATTCTTACAAGAACTTTTAGGATAGTAAAGTAATAAAAGGTCTGGATCTTTCATGTTTTGAGATTTTTTTACACAAAAAATCATTAATTAAAAATAAAAAATATTTTTTTAAAATAATACAAATATATTAATATCTAATTACAAATATTTCATGGTTTTATTTAAATATTTAAAATGTAGTTTATATATTTTAATTAAATTTTATAAATAATTAATATTTGTTGCTTAAAAACATTTAAAATTTATATTTTATATATTAAAATATTAACAACAAGATATAATAAATTATTTTTATATTCTTATTAAAATATAATAATATTAACTAATTTAATCTTATTTAAATGCATATTTATTACTTTATAATAAAATATTTAAAATAAATATTTTATTTCTTAAAGGTACTTTTTGATAGTAATATTAAACATTAGAATTTTAAACCAATCTTTTCAAAAGTATTCTCAACAACACTTTTTTAAATCACGTTTAAAAAAACTTTTCAAAAGTAATACTAAATTAACTCTTAATTTAGCATTGTTTTTTAAAAGTATTTTTGAGGTTTTTAAAGCCATAAGTAATACTAAATAAACAATTTTTAGAGTTTGATGTGCTTTTGAAAAAAATAGAAATTTTTTTAGGTTCTGCTTTTAGCAAAAATATTTTTAAGAACAAAGGACAATTTTAATCCTTATAAAGTATTTTATATAATATTTTTATTGATTGTAATTATTTTCATATTGAGATTTATTTTAAATATATAATATTATATATTTAAATTATTGTTGATTATATTTTAATATTTAAAATATAATTTATATATTTAAATTAAATTTTATAAATAATTAAAATTAATTGTTATAAAATATTTAAAATATAAATTATAATGAATTATTTTTATATTTTTATAAAAATATCATAATATTAATTTTTGATGAATTATAAGAAAAAATATCATAATATTAAATAATTTAAATACATATTTATTATTTTATAATGTCATTTTTAAAATGTATTATAAGTATTTGGTTTGGAAAAAAATTAACTGCCTAAGAATAAAAATGATATTGTTTTTAAGTAAAAAAGCTCAAACTTCGAAGACATAATATACTTCCTTCTTTTGTCTGAAAAGACCAAAACACCCACCTTAAACCTCCGACAAACTTTAGACTTTTCGTAACTCCGTCCATTTAGTATTTGATATACCAACATAAACAAATCTCAAAATAAAAGAAAATTTGAAGGCAAAAGTTTCCGTCGTTTTCTCATCTTCCAAACAGACCCTGACTTATCTCACTGGGAAATGGAGGGAAACGGTAGCAGAGGCGATGCCAAACTCCTTCTAGGAATCGCTAAGAGGCTTCTCCAACGCCGTCATTTCAAAGCCTCAAGAGACGTCGCAATCCTCGCCCGACAAACCGATCCCCTCTTGGAAGGGCCAGATCAGATCCTAGCCGTCATCGACGTCGTTGTCGCCGACGTAATAAGAATTAACGACCAACACGATTGGTACTCCATCTTACAAATCGATTGCCGTTCCCAAGACAACGATCTCATCGAGAAACAGTATCATCGCCTAACTCTCCTTCTTGATCCCGAGAAAAATAAGTTCCCTTTCGCCGATGATGCGTTTAAGCTCGTATCCGATGCATGGTCTATTTTGTCTAACAGCTCGAAAAAATCGGTTTACGACAAAGAATTTGACTCCTGTACGAGAATTGATTTAAGCACCGCCGGCGATGGTTCGTATCATGCCGGGGAATCAACTGTCAGGGGAGAAGCGCAAGATCAGGAATGCATGCAGAATTTGAAATTGCAAAAGGAGAATCAAAGGCCAAGAATGTCATCATTTTGGACAGCGTGTCCCTACTGTTATATGTTGTTTGAATATCCTAGGATTTACGAAGGTTGTTGTTTAAGGTGCCAGAATTGCGACAGAGCTTTTCATGGTGTTCTCATTCAGACTTTGCCGCCGTTGATTCCGGAGAAAGAAGCTTATTATTGTACCTGGGCGTTTTTTCCGTTATTGTCCGGTGGTCAGGAGACTGAAGTTGAACCTCCTCCGGGGTTTCCAGATAAGCAGCGAGGGAGTGAAAGAAATGGTGGACGGGGCAGTGGAGTTAAAGCTCCTCCAGGGTTTCCAGAAAAGCCGCGAGGGGGTCAAAGAAATGAAGGTACTATGGCCTTGCCACCACCGGCTTCTGCTCCGACGACCACCATGGAGAAGGCTACCGAAAGCATCGATAATGTGGCAGGTATTTGGGGTGGGAATGTGTCCGATTTTGCTCCAAGGAAGAGAGGGAAGCCAATGATGAATCCTCTCTAAGGTTTCGTAGGTAATGGATTATGGTTTTTTGGGTTTGGTTTATAGGCAACCTAACCATAATGCAGGAGTTCTTGCGGTGGAGACAGCCGATTTTGATGAAGGGGGAAGGAAGGATAATGCTGAGGCTGCAACTCCAATATATATTGGGGAGATTTTGTAGGTATTGTTCTAGTTGTTGATAGCTGTTTTCTTTGTAGATGTTAGATTGCTATCGTTTTCTTGCTAGAACATATGTGTGATTATGTAACGTTATGATATGTATATATGCAATGTTTCAGATCAGCAAGTTCTTTCACCATTGATTTTGAGCAATTTTTACTTATTGGCATTTGAACTTCTTCCTTATTATGAATCGAAATATTGGTTCATTCCATGTTTCATGGCTTAAATTACATTGTTGTATGATGCACATTACAAATGGCAAATGAAATTTTAATGGTAATTGCAGTGCTTGAATAGTCAAGGAGCTTGTTACTTCAAAGAAAACATGTTGAGAAAGATAAACGTTTCTGAATAATCTTTTCTGCAACACTATAATCTTCTATTGCTTCAAAGTGCAGCCTGCAGCTTTTGAGTTGTATTCTCCCTAAAGCAGTGCTCCTTGAACAAGTCTGCCGTGGAGCAACACCCCTGGAGATGCTCTCTCCCAAAGCTGATTGCCTTCCCTAAATGAATCGTGATCTTTTCCCAGCGTAAGTTTGGTCCGTGTCTATGCTAGGATTAGTTTTGGCTCTAGGCATGCAAGTATGAATGCGTGTGAAGCTCAAACCCCATGTCAGTAACATCACCAATGTGTTCCAGCTTCTTGCAGCTCTATGTGAGCATGGAGCATCAACATTCAACAATAACATAACCTTTATCCATAACACTTCCAGCATGTAAATATTTGTGATTGGTACAGGAGCTTGGCTAAAACTTGTACCCTCTAGTATTGGGGGGAAGACACGGGGAACAAACTGGAAAGCAACATGTGAAGCGAAAATGGGCGCAACATCACCTATGTCGGGTATGTAGCTTTACAGATTCTGAACAATGTTGTTAAAGCCGGTAAAAAATAATTCAACACAACTTTGAAAAGAAAAATCAAAGGGGCTCACATTAATCTTCAACTTTGATCACATTCACGGTCTTACTCGATTTTAGTTACTGAAATTAGTTAATTAGCCGCTAGTTTCAAAAGTTGGCACTTTCTTTTGTAAAATTAAATTTTTATTTCTATAGTTAGATTATGGGAAGAAGAGGGGAAAGATAAAGAATATGATTTTTTTTGGGTTTAATGTTACTATGAGCCCTCGAACCTTTTCAAAATAATTAAGTCCATCCTAATTTTTTGCACCTAATTGAACCTTGAATTAACATTAACAAAAGTGGTCAATAGGGTCTTTGATTGACATTAATCGTTAGTGTTTAATGACAACGCTAATGTAACCGTTAATAGTGCCACATTTCATTGTGTCACATCATCATCGATTGCTATGCAAATAAATTTTAAAAAATAAAAATTATTTTAATTTTTTTTAAAATAAATGCACAATGAATATGAAAAACTATTTGTTCAGGTTGATTTGAATTTGGACTTTTATTTGTTTAAATTCATTTTAAAATTGTAAAAAAAAAAAAAAGCATTAAAATTTTATAAAAATTAATTAAAAATCATAAAATTTTCTAAAATTTATAAAAATTTTAGAAGGCAACATAAAAAAAGAAAATGAGGGAAGAAGGAAAGTGGAGATAAAGGAAAAGAAATGATCAATTGTGTTTCATTTCGTGTTATTTTTCGTGCATTTAAGTGTTTTAGATTTATTGTTATAATTTTATGTAACTTGTTATGTATTAATACTTGGAGTAAATTACAAAAGTAGTCACTTTTGTTTATTTTAGATTACATTTTACTTACTTATGTTTGAAATGTTACGTTTTAGTCACTTACGTAATCATTTTGTTATGAAGTGGTCACTCTGTCATCAAGCTCCGTTATTTTCCTAACGGCAATCCTACGTGACAGTCCAAATGAGTTTTAAATGCCAACTTAGATGTTCAAATGTGTTTTTTTTTTCAGTTATAATTAATTTAAAATTTTGAATTAATTAAATTTATTTAATTAAAAAATTATTCTCATCCCAACTGCACATTCAAGTTGACATTTAAAACTCATTTGAATTGTCATGTAGGATTGTCGTTGGGAAGGTAACAGAGCTTAACGACAAAGTGACCACTTCGTAACAAAACGATAACGTAAGTGATTAAAATGTAACATCTTAAACATAAGTGACTAAAATGTAATCTGAGATAAACAAAAGTGACTATTTTTGTAATTTACCCTAATGCTTGTTTTGTATACTAGTATGATTCCTAAACTTTACCTTGATTTGATTATTTGTTTGTGTTAAATTATGAAGTGAAAATTTGACGGTTAAAATATACTTTAATTCTATTTTTATTTTTAAATATTTAAACTTTTTACTTTTTGAATTTAAAAATTTAAGTCCAATGGTTATCATCATTAAAAATCTTCTATTAAATTCAATGGTGTCATTTTGAAATAGCTTAATTATTTGTTTGTATCAAATTATGATATAAAAAATTGAAGCTTAAAATATGATCAAAATCCCTATCCAAATTTTCAAGTAAATTTTCGACACATGATTTTCAAATATTGTAACCTTTTTCAACACAAATTTCAGAGATCATAACATGTTTCACCACATAATTTCCGGAGATTGTAACTTCTTTTGAAGTTTTGTTCGGAACATAATTGTACATTAATAAATATTAGGATATGATCCTTTAATTATATAAAAAAATGTGAGCATTTCTGTTCCAGACACATTCTCAAATCCAGCATTCACCTCTAGGTCTAGGCAACATAAGTTGCAGCTGATGATTGCTATAGAGAGTGGTTAAGGTTTGAGTGAGATAAAAAGTAAGCTAAATACACTGCGCTGCATTGCACCGCATTCACGGTCCATCCAAACTTACCCTTAGAATGCTTGTTACTTTTCTTAGGCACGATTTTGCCACAACACTTTCCAGGCCAGGCTCGTGCTGCATCTCCGCTACTGGAAACAAATGTTATCATTTTTGCTACTGGGTGAACAAAAGCGTATAGACATTTTTGCATCTCCCATTTTCCAACAATATATAAAGGGGGCAACAACTTCTACAGGTATTTTTCTTAACATAAATAAAATCACATTTTCCATTGCTTGATTTTCAAGTCCCAAAAGGAGTTATTAAAACCCTTTCTCATAGCACCACACCACTTGATTTTCAAGTCCTTTGGGACATTAACACTATCTTAATGGACACTTTACATGGCAAGAAACTCTCATTTCAAGGGAAGGAGACAAGTCAATCATGCAATGAATGCAAAAACAAACAATTAAATAAAAATGTTCTAACTTTTGATGCGGAACCCATTCTACCAAGTTTTCTTTGCTTCTCTGCAATTTAATCAGCTTAGTAGTCTTTCACTTCAGAGGTGAGAGGGTCTGGCTTGCTCTTATAGAGGACCTACTGAGCAAAAGGAAATGCTGAAAATGTAAGATTGTTTTGCCTTTCCTTTATCTTTTCTGTTTTTGAGCTAATGGTTTTTCCAATGAAATTACTCTCTACAAGTTATTCTTTTGGGATGTTCGGAGGGCGGATTGGCATCGATTTTGCATTGCGGTAGCTTATCCTTTCTGGTGGTGCGTCTTCCATTGATTGATTATTCTTAGAATTTTACCTTGTTGGTTTCACTTAAGTATAATATTCTAGCGTGTTCGCATATGTTGATATTTTAATATTGCATAAACATTGATTTTAGGATATTTAGAGTAATATAATTTTACAAGTACAAGAAATACCTAATGTGGAATTGGAGTTGGTCATTAGATTGAATGATTAATGTGAAGAACACTCGATAAATTAATTTATCCCTTTTGACCTTTTCTCTTAATTACACATACCCTAAGTGATAGCGAGTATAATTTTTATGTGTATTTTGTGTCTAACCCTAATAGGTAAAGGGATGATCAATTTATATTGATCAAATTTTAATCCGGCATATCTATCAAGTACCCGAATTAATGAATAGAATTTAACTTTTATTCAAAATAAAACTCTTATTCTCTTTAAATTGGGTCACATAATTTTGAACTTAATTGGGTCTACAATAATAGACTAAAAAATCTTACATTCTCACTTGGCCCAATGCTATAAGCACAAACTTTAATAAAATATATGTAAAGCATGCATAAAAATAATACTCATCATAATTACCACATTATAGTGAAATGTAATAGCTTAAGTCACATACTTCCTTCCATATATTACAATATTATAATTCAATATAATAGCTCTTTAAGTAACTATAAAGATATTCTTGTTTTAAATAATTTTAAAAATTATGTGCACGTAATCATAATAAACAAGAAGCATGTCCATTTTATTTCAAAAACACCATAATTGAGCTCAAAGTATCAAAACATCATAAAATTTCATTAATCAATACAATCAAGACTCATTCTATGTACATGTTCTTTAAATGTCTTTGGTTGTAAGCCTTTAATTAACGGATTTGCAATCATAAGATCATTTCTAATATACTCTATGGACACTCTTTGATTATGAACTTCCTCCTTTTGCACCTTTGGAATATTTGTTTTTTTGGAGAAAAATATTGCTTATCACAATAAATTTTCAGCAGCTTGGTTATGGTGTCGACAACCCCAAGTCTTGAAATAAAGTTCCGCAACATAATGCATGAATAATAGCCTCAAAACATACCACAAATTCTGCTTCCAACGTAGATGATGTAATGACAGATTGTTTAGCACTTTTTTATGACATGACTCCTCCAACAAGTAAAAATAAATAGTCAAAAGTGGGCTTTTACTGTCAAGGCATCCAACGAAATTTGAATTTGAGTATCCAATCATTTCCAACTAATTAGATCTCCTATATATGAGCATGTAATTCTTTGTTCCTTGTAGGTATTGTAAGACTTTCTTTGCAACCTTTCAATTATAAATTCCAGTATTACTTTGATATTTGCCAAGCAACCCAACTGCAAAGCTAATGTCGGGTCTTGTGCAGGTTTGGACACACATGAAACTGCCCACAATAGAAGAGTAAGAAATTGATTTCATTCCCTTTTGTTCCATATCATTCATTGGACATTGTATGAGATTAAATTTGTCCCCTTTCTGTATAGGAAAAATGCTCGTTGAACAATTATGCATATTAAATCTCTCTAAAACTCTTTCAATATTGTTTTTTTTTTTAGAGAATCCCAACAATCCTTGTGATCTATCTCGGAATATTTCAATTCCTATCACATAGGATGCTCTCCCATATCCTTCATTTCAAAGTTATTTGAGAGAAATGTTTTCATCTCCTGTAATATACCAAAATCATTTGCAACAATCAAAATATTATCAACACACAAAACTAAGTTTGCACTCAATAATGTCTGAAATATCAGTTTGTACTCTCTCATAAGATAGTTCATTCTCTCTCATAAGATAGTTCCACAATGAACAAATTATAATGCACTCAATAAGTTCTCATACAAAATCCATACAAGTCTCAAGACATATATCAAATTCGACTTGCTAACATAGAATCCAAATGAATATAAAGTAACTCTTTGAAAATATATATTATATCAATGACAATCAAAATAAGATCACTCGAATATATGCTCTCCAAAATAAATAAATAGAACTATCCAAATCATTTCTCCACATTCCAAGGACTTAATTGATTCTCACGAATCCAATCAAATCTTCAAACTTCAAGGATTGATTTCAACAGATGGACCAAGAATATCTCCAACAAAACAACACATAATCAAATCCAAAGATTTTTTTCATTAAATTATCAAATCAAATAAAACAAGTTTTTAACCCCCTCAGTGGTAGTTTTCAATTGGAACTGTCAAATACGATTCAGCAACTCTTAACTCATTTTATCTCAACAAATTACATTTGCAAATATAGTATATTATTGTTTATTTTTTAAAAGATTGTTCTAAGTAACATTCAGTAGAGAAAAAAGAAATGTAATATAAAAAAAATTGTATTGGATTGACGTCTTGAATTGAAGAAAGAAATACACATTCCGTAAAGAAGAGAAAATATATGAAAAGAATAACGCAATACTTCATTTCTATTAAAATTTAATAAAAGTTACTAATTATATATATTTCATACACTATATTTTAATAAATTAAGTTTTAATTATTTGTTTTACAATAATTTAAATTATTATTTATGCAAAAGTTAATGATATTTATTAAAAAAATAATTACATTTGTTCGCTTTTAATTTTTAAAAGTTACTTTAACAATCAATCAAATTGATTTGATTTATGAAAAATCAATTCTCTTTTAATATTTTCTTTAATAATTTTATTATTATTTTTGATGATATTTATTTTTTTGAAATAATATTTAAAACTATTCATAATCGTTTCTCAACTTATAAATAGGTGGATAATGCGCTTCAATGCACTCAAACCGATGTCCTCCTGTATTAACAACAATATTCATACCAATCGAGTTAAGACTCAATCGACCTATTGTGAATGAATTAAAAAAATCTTCTTCTTCATCTTTGTTTGCTATTCTAACAATTACAATTATAATCTCTTATATAATTGTTTCTTTTTGTAAATATTGTGATCTAAGTCATTAAATTCCAAAAAGATAATCATAGGATTTCTCCTATTGAAGCACTAGCTTGACTATTCTCTCTATATTTAGGAAATGATGTAAGCCTTCAAAATGTAATTATTGGAGGACAGTCTTTCACTCTCATCATTTGAATGAAAGGCGGTACACTTTTGTTCAGTTCTTCCTTCAACCACCATGAAAAGGAAAACTGGTGATTAGAAAAACAGAGGATAGAATTTGAATCGAAGAAGCACCTAAGAGTATTTGTCTTTTGTTGGAAAATGGTCTGTGTTTTGTGTAAATGATATCATTTTTTGTTTTAATTAAATTAAATTAAATTAAAGAAAAACCCAAGTTTTGGAACATTGACCTACGCAAAAGGAGAACATCGAAGTTGTGAGGGTCAATTCGTGGATGTGGAGGACCCAAAGCTAAAGCCAAAGCCGAAGCCGAAGCCGTAGGGCCACACGGAACAACTCTTCCTGTCTGTCTCATTCCTGACGTTTCTCTCTACTCCAACAAACAAACACAGTCAAAGGCGGTACACTATCAACCATTTCATCTATTTATTTACAACTAAATTCCAATTCAATTTAATTAAAAATTTTTAAAAAATATTTTATAAAAAATTTATATTATTATAATATTTTTATATTTTATATAAAATTAATAAAAATTCACTATGAAAGGATTCAAACTAAAGATATCACATATTTTAAACTTTCAATAAAATCTTTATTTAATTTTGACTTAATGATAAATTTGATCACTAACGTTTGCATGTTTTGTTTTTTTCAATATGTTTTTTTAATAGATTTAATGAATAAATTCAATGTTTCAATCTTTATTTTTTTTTTCAAAAGGTTTCAATCTTTCATACGTTTGTTTACCAAAAAGTTTTTCTATTGAGTTAATTTTTTTAGATAATTACGTTTAATTTCTTTAAATCAAGAGTTATTTTTTTAATTTAATATATTATTTATTTATTTTATTATTTTTCACATGTAATTATTTTATTGAGTTATCTAAGTAATAGATTACATCTCATTAAAAATATTCCACATATGAAACTTCACATCATCCCGTTAATTTTTTAACAATATTTTCATTAAAATATGTTAAAAAAGCATATTAAAACGAGAGAGCAAAAGTTGATGATAAAAAAAAATTAAAAAATATAATTAAAATCATTTTGACAAAACATACAAACATTAGTTATCAAATTTATTATTAAACATTTAATTTTTATATAAACTTTTAATTTTTTCATTCTTATCGTAAGTATAGTATAATATAATATTATATTAATTTATTGTATTTTTATAATATTTTATATTGTGCTTTAATTTTTTTTTATTGTTTTACCTTTCAACATGCTAACCCTACGTTAAATAGTCATATTCCTTGAATTTTCCCCATTTTGTAAAACTACCAAAAGAAACTTTAAATTAGTTAATTATTTTTTTGGTAAATTTAAATTAGTTAATTATTAAATAAACCCTTGCATTCTTTTATATCCTAATAATAGAGCAAACCCAGAATTTTTTTTAGACGGTAAAATTGAATATATAATTTTGAAAGGTTAAAATATGATTTTATTATTTTTTGAAAAAATTTAATATTTATTTTTTATTTTTAGAAAGTCAAAATATAATTTATATTTTTTATTTTTAGAAAGTCAAAATATAATTTAACTGTACGTTAATTTATAATTTAAACATTTTTAAAAGATTTATATAATAATTTTTTCAATTTGAGGGGTCAAAATTTTTACTCGTAGCTATTAAATTCTCCCCTCTTTAATAAATTATTTTATTTTTAGAAGAAATAGGTTCTATCTTTCTACATACATCTGCTTTTTTTAAGGTTCATGATATATATTTGATTTAGCATTTATTTCAATGAAACATTAATATGTGTCAAAAGCTTATTTAAGTATAAATTAAAGTTCAAATGTTTATTTGTATGATAAAAGTATAAGAGCAATTCATCTGAATTCAATGAGTGGTTTCAATAGAAAAGAGGATGTTGTTCATTTTAGCAGATCCAGGTTCGAGCACATGTGTGTGCGTTGTCAAAAAATTAAAAAAGTATGAATAATTACTACCATGTAATCACATCAATATATTAAAAAAAAAACTCATCCAAATAAAATAAACTTTAAATGTTATTTTGTTTAATTCTATTAAAACTCTTCCTTGTTTAAATTGATTAGAATTTCATTAAATTTAAAAATGTTATTTTGATATAATTATTTTGATATAATTAGTTAGTCTATGTAAAGATCTTTCATTATTTATTATTGACATATCTTGATTCATAAATTTAAACTCTTTGAGTTATTTCTCTTTTGTTTATTTTAAAAGTAGGTTTTTTTTTCTTGGTTTGCTCTTTAAAGTCGTGAGAGAATTTTTCACCTTCTAATTTACTAAGATTCGATCTTTGGGGTTAGTTAGAGTCATTTGTGGAGCAACATGTTTGATTTGTTGGAATCTAATAGAGTAGAAATTGAATAGCTATACAACAAAAATGGAATATAGAAGTAATAGTGTTACATGGTTCGATTGGTTGAATGGAATGAACTAGAAATAATATTACATTTTTTTGTTTAAATGGAATAATGGTAGGGAATATGCAATAAATAAATCTCAAATGACAATTTTATCCTTGCATAATTTTTTTGTTTGTATTATTAATATATTATAGAAATGTTTTAAAAAAATTATATTTTGTAATAAATTAAACAATTAAAAGATAATTTATTAGTAAAATATTTCAATAAATATTTAATTTAAAAATTATTCTTAAATAATAAAAATAATAATACAAAATATTTTTAACACAATAAAAATTACCTATTTATATGTATACTTATTTTCTTAAGAAGTACATAATATTTGTTTTTTGTTATAAAACAACAAAACAAGCCAGATTAACATGTGACTAAGTAACTGAGAATTTCAAATAATCCTGCATCCAAAGAGACTAGCAATGATATAGTGATTGTGAAAACATTCAGGTCCGTTCTTGATATTTTTGAGGCTCTAAGCAAAATAATATATTGAATTTTGAATCCTTTAAAAGTTGGAAAAAACTTTGTTAGCCCCCTTCAAAGTTGGTAAAACAATTTTTGGAAACCTTAAAAATTGAAAAAAATAATTTTTGGACCCGTTAAAAACTGAAAAAAATTGGATCCTTTTCAATCTTGGGCTCTGGGCTGCCGCACTTCCAGACGACCCCCAGAGCCAGGCCTGTGAACAGTGACAGAGCCCAGATGTTAATATTGGAGGGCCGAGTTAAAATTAGATGTGTTACATAACAATCGATTTAAATATATAAATACTTGACTCAAAAGAAGAAGAAGAATTACATATAAATATATAAGCAATCAATTTAAACATACAAAAAAAAATTGCAAAAATCTTAAACTTTGAGGCTTATTTAAAATTTTTGAATGATCATAATATATCTGCAAAAAAAAACTAAATTATAAAAATTTTAAATCTTGAGAGGATTATGGCCCCCTCGACCTCTACTAAGCTCCGCCATTGTGTGTGAAAGAAAAAAAACTTGAATCTTTCTCTCTTTGTGATGGTAATATTAATTTTACTTTACTAGCATTATCTCCCCGCTACGCCATGGATTTTCCCATTTTTAATAGAGTTTGGGTATTTAATTAATAAAAAATATATTTTTAAATACATTTTAAAAATTACACTTACTTAAATTTGTGTGAATTATGAGTTTATTTATTATTTATTTAGGATTGGATATAGATTTTAAATTAATTAACCCGTTAACACCTAAATCAATCAATATAAATGTACATTATTAGAAAATAAAGATTGTCGAAATGTTTTTGAAACGCGTCCCGACTTTTAAATTTTTAAATCAAAAATAGAGTCGTCATCAATCATTTTCATCCAGTGTGATTGGACCACATTAAAACGCTTAAAATTCGTTTTGACAAAAGTTTTGATCTTCAAAAATCTAGAAAAATGGGTTCGGGAGTCGATTACGTGTGAGGAAGGATTAGCACCCTCACGCGCCCAAAATTGATACCATGTAGATTATTTTAGGGTCTAAATTGTTAAAAGTTTGAAAACTCGAGTGAAATTTAAAACACAATCCTTAGATACATAATTTATTTCATGAAAAATTTTTAAAATAGAATTTGATAAGAAAAATGTCCATGCGTTTCGAATTTCTTAGAAAATTGAAGTCATGTCCAACACGTTAGGGCATAACGTTCTCGAGATTTCGAAATTGAAAGACATTGTGAAACATTTAGAAGAGAATATAGATTGCGCAAATTCTACGAAAAATCATACCTAGCACGTTAGGGCATAATTTTTCGAGATTTCCACACGAAAATAATATTGTCTCGGTTTTAAAGATTTATTTGTATGTAAAAATAATTTTGAAAACGAAAGTGTAAATTAAATATGAATGAGCAATTAATAGCAAAAATAACACGAAACAAAATAATTAAACAAATGAATAAATGCACAAGAATTAAACATAAAATTAATAGAATACAAAATACGAAAGAATGATAATTAAATTCTGTGTATGAACATTGAAGAGAAAAGAAACAAGACAAACAGAGTCAAAAACGAAGTTTCAGAGAACTCGAGATGAAAATGAAATTTAGAGAAGTTCGAGGGTTAAAATATGATTTTTAAAAAGATTAGGGGTCAAAATATGATTTTGGAAAAGTTTGGGTGGTCAAAATGTAATTTTGGAAAAGGTTAGGGGTCAAAATGTAATTTTAGAAAAGTTTGGGTGTCAAAATGTAATTTTGGAAAAGTTTAGGGGTTAAAATATGATTTTTGGGAAGTTTAGGGTTAATAATGCAATTTTGGAAGTTTAGGGGTAAAATATGATTTTTGGAAAGTTTGGGGTCAAAATGTAATTTTTGGAAGGTTCGGGGCCTTCTGGGCAATACAACCAAAAAAGAAAGGACACGTGGCAGCCTCTCAAGCATTATGAAGTCAAAGGACCAATTTGAAAACCTTTTAAAATTACTGGGTCAATTTAAAATAAAACAAAACTTGATTTAAGGATGAAATTAAAACAAATAACAAATAAAAAGGACTAAATGCAGAAATAAACCAAAAAGGACACGTGGCATCTTCTCATGCTCATAGAGAGTTTTAGGACTAAATTGAAACAAAGTGAAATTGTTGGACAAATTAAAAATTATTGAAAATTAGCATTACAGATGAAATTATAAGTTAAAAAAAAAGAAAGGGGCAAAGGGGCAATTTCCTCTCCTTACACATTCTAAAGGCTTTTGTGCTGAAACAGGGGTGTTTAAATTAGGATTTTAAGTTAAAATCCTAAAAAAAATACCCATTTCATTAATCCCTTCTCCAAAACAAATTTGCCTTCTCTTCGTCCGTCGCTAAGGCCCGACGTCGTCCAACCGTCGTCGTAGCTCACTGCCTTCTGACCCCGAAACACCGTGTACGATGCTTAAGGGCGAGAACTAACCCCTTTTTTAATTTTTTCATTTCCAAGTCGTAGATCGAGCTCCGATCTAACAAGATTGAGCATTGGTTTTTCAAAAAGGTTAAAAAGAAATGATTTTTTATTTATTTATATTTTTCGAATCTGTTCTTAGTTTTTTTGGTTTTTTACATATATGAAAATGAATATGTATATATGTACATACATATGTATATAAAAAAAATAAAAATAAAATAAAAATATACTTATATATACATAGATGCGCATATATATATAAAAATAAAATAAAGAAATGTATATATATACTTATATTAAAAATAAAACCAAATCCAGAAGTATCTATATATAAAACAAAACAAACACATAAATAATAGAACGAATTTTTTTTGTATTGATTTCGTGTGTATCTGTTACAAATTCTATGAAGGCTTTTATAGCCATCAAAATATTACAGAGATACTATTCTTTTACCCTCGGTTCTTTTTCTCTGTTATTCTTTGTTGTCTTTGTTTTGCAGGTATCACATGGTGGCAGTGATGGTGGCGGTGGTGACAGGCCTCGGGGAATGATGCCTTGGGGTGCGTGCCCGCTGACGTGGTCGAAGGGTGGCCAAGGGGTGGTGTGGTGTTGAAGGAACCCAATATCATTTAGGGTTTTTAATTTTTTAAAATAGTGGGCTTATTGGGCTTGTTGGGTCATTGGATTTAGGTTTTGTTTAGGAATTGGGCTTAATGTTTGGGTTATTTGATTGGGTTTGTAAATGGACACTTTAATTTATTTTGTATCTCATTTTTTGTTTATTATTGTTATTTTTTGGTTTTATTTTCCAAGCCCGAATAAAATTGGACCTCTACAGCTGCCCCTCTTTGCCATTATCGTGAAACAGGAATGAAGCAAAGACTAAAAGGAGGACCAATTTTGTCCAATCTTGCTAAACCCCAGCGCCACTCTTCCAAACTGTCGATCACTCCAACTGCACTGTATCTGCTTCTTTGTAATTTTGGGAAGATGGTAATTGATGTCGTGATTCTATCCTGCCCTAGGGTAACTTTAAAATGACAAAAATTTCTACTATAGTTTCACTCCATTCCACTACAACTTTAGGGAGATTGAGATTCGCTATTGTAGTCTTTGTTCAATCATTGACACTTTAGGAATAAGAATTTTGGTGTTGAAGCTTTACTCTATTCCATTGCAGCTTCAGGGAGATTGAGATTTGCTCATGTGAGGTGATAGCTTCAATTTGCCCTCTTGGTTTAAAGGTAAAAGATTGAATTGAGGTTTCAATTTGCCCCATGATTTGGTAAAAGATCGGATGATTTTCAATTTGCCCCATGATCGGGGTAAGAGATTGGATGATGATGTAACTTCACTCCATTCCATTGCAACTTTAAGGAGGTTAAGGTTCGCTACTGTAGTTTTAATCCAACTTCGCTGCAACTTCAGGAAGATAGGATTTAATGTTGAAGCTTCATCTTGCTCTTACTATAACTTCAGAGAGATAAAGACTTGCTATTTTAATTTTGATCTGATCTACTATAACTTCGAGGTAGAAGATTCACCGTTGCGGTTTTAATCTGCTCATTTTCGACTTTAGGGTATAAGATTTACTGTTACGGCTTCAATCTTTCCCATCATGCTTCTAAGGTACTGGGTTCGTCGCGACGGCCTCAACCTTCCCTTTATGTTTCTGAGGTACTAGGTTCGTCGTTAACCTTTCCCTTTAAATCTTTGTGGTACTAGATTCGCCGTTGCAACTTAAATCTTTCTCATCATATCCTCGTGGTATTGGATTCGCTGTTGTGGCTTAAATCTTTCCCTTCATATCTTCGTGATACTAGATTCGCTGTCGTGGCTTAAATCTTTCCCTTTATGCTTTTGAGGTACAAGATTCACCATTGCGACTTAAACCTTTCCCTTCAAGTTTTCGTGGTACCGAATTCATCGTTACGACTTAAATCTTTCCCTTTATGCTTCTGAGGTACAAGGTTCGTCGTTGCGACTTAAACTTTTCCCTTCAAATCTTCATGGTATTGGATTTGCCGTTGTGGCTTAAATCTTTCCCTTTATGCTTTTGAGGTACAAGGTTCATCGTGGTACTAGATTCGCTGTTGGGGCTTAAATCTTTTTTCCATCTCATCTCCATGGAACCGGATTCGCCGTGTGGCCTCAATCCTTCCCATAATATATGTTAAGGTATCGGGTCTGCCGTTGTGGCCTCGACCTTTCTCTTCATATCTTCGTGGTAATGAAACCTGTAAAATATGCTTTAATGGGCCTCTAAGTAGGCTAGATTGTTTAGGATGTCATAATCAGGATGAGTCAGGTGCTCCTAAATAGATGGGTACGAATAATGAATGCAAAATGTCACCTTTGAAAAATGATTTTATTTTTAGTCCTTAGCCGAGATCGTTCATCATTTGTCTAAGTCCTATCACTGATGTGTTATCATGTTTTTCTTTTGGTATGGTATCTTTTTGACATGAAACCTAAAGAGGTGGTCGTATTTTGAACTATTTGTTTCAAAACCCTTCTATCCCTCGGATTTGTGTTATTTCCAACTAGTGGTCCTATTTCAGGTCCATGTACTATTTAGAAATTTTCCAGAACAATATGCAGAAATCCTTTTATTCATTATATTGTTTAGACCACTAATCATCATTTCAAACGCAAAAATGCTTGAATTAAGGTTGTAAGGTGGATGAAATTGAATTCGATTGAAGGCAAAGCTCGAATGAATGAAAATATCATTGGTTCATTAACCGTTATTTTGATGCAAAAATGCTTGAACATTATCGCAAAGCGAATAAAATTGAATTTCTCGAAGGCAAAGTTCACAAGAAAAGATTAAAAATTACTTGTATTGGTCAAAACTTGCAAAACATAAGGTGAATAAAGAATGGAGTTAGGTGCCCCAAATATCAAAGTATGAGCAAACTTGATGAGGACCATTCTGAGCTTAACATGTGTCCATGAAACTTGGAATACTTTGTCAATGCCTCAAGTTGTAAAGTTTCTCCACCTTGCTACTTTTAAGAGAGAAGGTCACTTCATGCATCTTTCTTTTATTCAAAATTGAGTTGCCCTTTCAAGTTTTCAACTCAAATCTCCTTAGGTTTCGAGATGCCCTTTACGGGTTTTCACCTCGACCTCTCTTTTTTCCTTTTTCTATTTTTTTTCATTTTTCTTATTTTGGGTAAGATCTGAGCTCATGAGATTAGACAGATCTTTGCCATTTATTTCGATCAAGATCAAAGCTTCTTCACAAAACTTTCTTTATCTCACGGGACCTTTTCAAATTCCCATTTTCCTTGGGAGTCTTTTGTAAGCAAGATAATTTTCAAAACCAGAGTTCTCTCGTAGAATTCTCTAAAGTGGATCTTCCTTTGTCGTAAGCCCTTATCACCTGATTGTGACAGATGCCTTTAGTATTTTTTCTTCAGTCAAGTTTAGCTGATCACACCCTGATTGGATCCAATCTGCTTTATCAGTTCTAACCAAATTTGGAAGGATAGAAACTTGACTCCACTGGGCGAGAATGCTTCTATTTCGTGAATCATCGGGAAAGGTATTGTCCCATCAAAATCTTGATTGATGTTTAAGAGAGCAAATGATAACTTCTTGTGCCCATCCTTATAGATCTTTGCTACTTCATAATGAATTCCTTTGATGTTCTTATTGGTTGTCTCCACTGTCTCATTCACTTTTTGGCGATGTGGTGCTAAGTTGTGATACTTAATCTTGGATTGCCCATAGACTTCCGTTATCGCGTCATTGTTCAAGTTGTCGTTGGATATGACCCTTTTTGGCATTCCATATCAACATATAATCTCTTTTCAAGAATTTGCTTAACCGCTGATTGGCATATGAAGTAGCTTCTACCCATTTGGTAAAGTAATGAATTGATGCCCATTGGAGGCTTTTGACGAATTTGGCTCAATGATGTCCGTGCCCCACATAAAAAAAAGCCATGGCATGAAGAGATGAAGGAGATTTTTTTTCTTTGATTGATTTTTTTCATTTTCATTTTTTTTGGGGTTTGAAGATTCCTTTTGTAGGTTTTTTATCTTGACTTTTTCTTTTTTCTCTTTTTTGTTTAATTTTGATAACATGTCGAGCCTCAACTTTTAAGGTTTCTGTTGAATTGGATTGAATTATTCTTTTATGGGAGTCTGTGTGTCACGACACCAGTTTCTTAACTTGATCATGCTTTGGTAGGACCATGCAAAGACCTTTGGATTCTTGAAACAGCTCGCATAGTTTCTGCAAAGATACACGCTTCAAATTTTCTTGATATCACAACTCTCCAAGGTGATATTCGTTTCATTTCTTGCTCAACCATCCGTAGTAGATCAGGAGACAACTTACATTCTTGATCATTTTCAAGGGTTTGAAGTTTTTCTAGATACATGTCCTTCTAAAAAAGGTTTTCACGTCAATAGCTTGTCGCTCATATGTTTGATATTAAGGGACACAACATAGAAACAAAATGGGATTCAAAGAAAAATTGAATCAAAGAATGATTAATTGTGGTATGAACAAATGAGATGAATGATAAGGTGTTTGTCAAACGGGATAAAAACAATGCTTCATTTTTATTGAAATAACAGATAGTGATCATGTGCCCTTTACAAAATGATCTCTATTACTCTCAGACTTATAATAATAAGTGTATTCTGAATATTACTCTAGAAAAGTCCTAAAAACTACAGGAAGCTTCTCCACAGTCTAGCTGTCCAAAACACTTCCCAGGGTATGAGGATGAGCTCTCGATGAGTTCCACTTTCCACGTGACTTTTGCCCAAATTTTTAACATTCCCTATCTTGACTTATCAAGTTTTCTCTTAGTTTTCAATTAGGGTTGGTGACTCTTTCGCACAAGAATGTTTCGGGTATATGAGATCTTATTAAAAAATAATACATGAAGTGCAATGCAAATGAATGATGAAATGCATGCAACAAAGCATTGATTCTTAATTCTATTCCATTAGACAACTTTACTAGAAAACAAATTTTTGTACATAAGACAGATACATGTATGGTCGTGCCTTAATGCTCAAAGTCCTAATCTTCCAAGCTAATTTTTGCTTTAGTTTGACCCTGATTTCAAATTCAAAGTGTCGGTCTTGAATGACTAAAGTCTAGAAGTGGTTAGTCATTTCTCGTACTTGGTCGAATTCTTGCTTGCAACATGCTCCCTATCTCAAACTTGCCCCTAAGTGATTTTGAAGTTATTTTTTTTTGGTGAAATCATCTTATCTCTGAATAGCCTTAAATTCTTTTGACGGAGAGTAATCATCAGAGAATACTCGATAAGAGACTTTTTGACTTTCCAAAAAAATGGCCACTAAACCTACTAACAAAAGTTGTGCACCAATACACCTTCTTTTATCCTTTCTTCGACAAGTGCTTAGTGGCTAAGGTTACTAGAACATGAGTAATTCTCTTGTCAAGTTGATCAAACAAATTTGCAATTGCGTCCTTTACGTGCCTTGTCATTTTAGGGAAGACAACTAATTCATACGTGTTGAAGATGTCAACATTCTTGCTTGCGTCTGAGTGTACTATGTCTTGCGGGATTTTCAAAGCTATACACTTGTTATCCCCTTTTTCATTGATCGAGGCTGCAACTAATGCTCGCTCTTCGAGAGTAGCCCTTATCAACTTGAGTTCTCGGGCAATGAAGCAATATAGTGTATTCTTCTACAGTATGTCCATGTTTTTTAAGGTGAAGCGACTAAGTTGAATCCCAATATTGTGTTAGGACTCAGAAAAGGAGCATTTCTACTTTAACTTTAAGTAGGTAAGGGCGGACACCATATTCAATGTATATTTTATTATTTTGAATCTTTGGGTAATAGGGTAAAATGATTTACTCTTCTATCGTGGGTATCATGTCCTCCTAAATGTGAAACCATTAGGTTGAACTCTAATACTAAGTGAGAGCTTGACATTGATCCCTATTCCTTTTGACATCGAGCAGATCAACAAATTCGTGATTGGACATCTGCCTTGTTTTGTCTTTCATACTTCACTTAACTCTTGTAAGCTATTATGAGTTTCATTTATTTGGGTGTAATCCCAAAACATTTATATGTGCCCCTTTGCCAGGTCGTCACTTTTGTGTTGTTGTTTTTCTTTGACCATATACACTCGGCCACGTTGATCTCTATCGTATCAAGGAATTCGTTCTCTTAAGACCAATTCTCTATTTAGCAATAGAACAAGAATCAACACCTTTTTTTGAATGAAGATGCAATGAAAATAGATTCAAAATGAATAAGTTAGTGTAATTAATACAGAAATAAAGCTTGGAATAAATTGCAATTAAAAGAAACAAGAATGTAACCGTGTCTCTTACCTTCTTTGTGCAACCACTGAAAGCTTGACATAATTCTACTTAAGGTAGGCTCTCATGGAATTATGTGCAAGTTAATAAAATGTGTTTTTTATGAATGTATGTATGCATAAGAAAAACATTAACTCATAGCTCAATTCTATTAGAAAACTTTACTGGAAAACAAATTCCTTTACATAAGACAGATACGCATATGATTGTGCCTTAGTGTTCGAAGGCTTTTAATCTTCGTAGGACATCATCCAATTTCGCCTTGGTTCGTCCTTGATTTTCGGTCCTAACATGTCAACTTAAGTGATCAGTAACTTTTCGTAGTTGGCTCAAAGTTTGGTTCGTTGTGCGGTCTTTGTTTCTGTATTACTTGGCTGGCTAATCATTAACTTTTCGTCTTTCTTTTTGACCATATGCGTGTGACCGTATTGTTTTCCACCTTATCAAGGAGCTCGTTTTCTTATGACCAATTTTCTATTTAGTAATTGAGCTTCAATCCATACTTTTCTTGTATGAAGATGTAATGCAAGCAATAATTAAGAAAAGCTAAAGAACACAAGTATGATAACAAAGTATGGATATAAGACAGAGAACCTAGACTTGGGAGACTGCTAACAGTTTGGTGTAGTTTTATCCTAAGGTAAGTAACTAGGATTTACTATATGTGGTTCAAGTTCTAGAGTTAGGATAGCTAAACTAGCAGATTCCTCAATCCTCACCTATTATAGGTTCATATGGACGAGATCGATTTAAGGGGACACATTTCCCATATGTTTGCACGGAAGTGAAAACTTCGTGAAAACATAGGTACAGATGTAATCCCGAAAGCGATTCACTATCCTGCACGGAGGTGAAAACCTCACGAAGGAGTAGCTTCTCACCTCACGAAGGAGTAGCTTCTCACTTTCACTTAAAAGGTGTAGTAACCAATGCAAATGAATGCAAACTTATACTAACAATATTGACATAAGATAGCATCACATAGAAATGCAAGGATCGTATATTAAACAAAACCGAATCTTTAAAAATTTTAACAAAAAGAACCGAAAATAACCAACTTTTGGCTTGACTCTCTTTTTATTTTTAAAGTCCCCAGCGGAGTCGCCAAGCTGTCGAAACATTTTTGAAACGATTCTCGACTTTTAAAATTTTAAATCGAAAATAGAGTTGCCACCAGTCATTTTCATCCGGTGTGATTGGCCCACCTTAAAACGCTTAAAATTCGTTTTGACAAAAGTTTTGGTCTTCAAAAATCCAAAAAAATTGTTTCGGGAGTCGATTACGTGTGAGGAAGGATTAGCACCCTCACATGCCCAAAATTGGTACCATGTCAATTATTTTAGGATTTAAATTGTTAAAAGTTTGAAAACTCGAGTGAAATTTAAAACACAATCCTTAGATACATAATTTATTTCATGAAAAATTTTTAAAATAGAATTTGATGAGAAAAATGTCCATACGTTTCGAATTTCTTAGAAAGTTGAAGTCATGTCCAACATGTTAGGGCACAATGTTCTCGAGATTTCGAATTTGAAAGACATTGTGAAACATTTAGAAGAGGATATCGATTGCGCAAATTCTAAGAAAATCATACCTAGCACGTTAGGGCATAATTTTTCGAGATTTTCACACGAAAATAATATTGTCTCGATTTTAAATATTTATTTGTATGTAAAAATAATTTTGAAAATGAAAGTGTAAAATAAATATGAATGGGCAATTAATAGCAAAAATAACACGAAACAAAATAATTAAACAAATGAATAAATGCACAAGAATTAAACATAAAATTAATAGAATACAAAATACGAAAGAATGATAATTAAATTCTGTGTATGAACATTGAAGAGAAAAGAAACAAGACAAACAGGGTCAAAAACGAAGTTTCAGAGAACTCGAGATGAAAATGAAATTTTAGAGAAGTTCGAGGGTTAAAATGTGATTTTCAAAAAGATTAGGGGTCAAAATATGATTTTGGAAAAGTTTGGGTGGTCAAAATGTAATTTTGGTAAAGTTTAGGTGTTAAAATGTAATTTTGGAAAAGTTTGGGTGTTAAAATGTAATTTTGGAAAATTTTAGGGGTTAAAATGTAATTTTAGAAAAGTTTAGAGGTTAAAATGTAATTTTGAAAAAGTTAGGGGTTAAAATATGATTTTTAGGAAGTTTTGGGTCAAAAAAATTTTTTTTAGAAGGTTCGGGGCCTTCTGGTCAATACAACAAAAAAAGAAAAGAGACGTGGCAGCCTCTCAAGCATTATGAAGTCAAAGGATCAATTTGAAAACCTTTTAAAATTACTGGGCCAATTTAAAATAAAACAAAACTTGATGTGTAAATAAACCAAAAAAGGACACGTGACATCTTCTCATGCTCACAGAGAGTTTTAGGACTAAATTAAAACAGAGTGAAAATTGTTGGACAAATTAAAAATTATTAAAATTAACATTATAGATGAAATTATAATTTTTTTTTAAAAAAAAGAAAGGGGCAAAGGGGTAATTTCCCCTCCTTACACATTCTAAAGGTTTTTGTGCTGAAACGGGAGTGTTTTAATTAGGATTTTAAGTTAAAATCCCTAAAAAAAAACCATTTTATTAATCTCTTCTCCAAAACAAATTTGCCTTCTCTTTTTCCTCTGAAATCTTTTCCCCTTTGCCTATTCGTCTGTCCTTCAGCCTCCATGGCTCTGTCGTCCGTTGTTGAGGCCCGACGTCGTCCAACCGTCCCCGTAGCTCGCTGCCTTCCGACACCACACACAGAGTGTACGATGCTCAGGTGCGAGAACTAACCCCTTTTTTAATTTTTTCATTTTCAAGTCATAGATCGGGCTCCGATCTAACAAGATCGAGCCTTGATTTTTCAAAAATGTTAAAAAGAAATGATTTTTATTTTATTTTTTTATATTTTTCGAATCTGTTCTTAGTTTTTTTGTTTTTTTACAGATATGAAAATGAAAATCAAGATTATATATATATATATATTTATTTATTTATTTATTTATTTATTTTTATTTTTATATATATGCTTATATTAAAAATAAAACCAAAACCAAGAAGTATCTATATATAAAACAAAACAAACACATAAACAATAGAACAAATTTTTTTGCTAGTTTTTTTTTTGTATTGATTTCGTGTGTATCTGTTACAAATTCTATGAAGGCTTTTATAGCCATCAAAATATTATAGAGATACTATTCTTTTGCCCTCTGTTCTTTTTTTTGTTGTTGTTCTTTGTTGTCTTTGTTTTGCAAGTACCACATGGTGGCAGGTGGTTGCAAGCCTCGAGGAGTGGTGCCTTAGGGTGCGTGCCCACTGATGTGGTCAAAGGGTGGCCAAGGGGTAGTGTGGTGCTGAAGGAGCCTTATATCATTTAGGGTTTTTGATTTTTTAAGATAGTGAGCTTATTGGGCTTGTTGGGTAATTGTGTTTAGGGTTTGTTTAAGAATTGCGCTTATTATTTGGGTTATTTGATTGGGTTTGTAAATGGATATTTTAATTTATTTTGTATCTTATTTTTTGTTTATTATTGTTATTTTTTGATTTTATTTTCTAAGCCCGAATAAAATTGAGCCTCGACAAATATTTTTTATTGGATGTAAATACTTAATATTCTTAATCAACCCAATTTAAATATATTATTTAAAAAAACAAAAATTTGCACTAAAACAAATACTAAATCAAGTACAATTTTAACATAAAATAAAATATTTAAAATATTTCGTTTTTAAGCTTTTTTTTTTAGTTGGTGTATTGTAAAATCTAAATTAATTTCCAATTCAACATGTGGAATCTGGGGCGAAATCAAAATTTTTTTTAGGGAGGTCGAAATTAAATTGTAATTTTTACGATAATAAAAATATAATTTTTAAATAGTTAAAATAAAATTTTATCATTTTTAGGGGGTTAAAGTGTAATTTTACTTTTATTAATTTAAAATTTTAAAAATTTTAAAAAACCTAAAAAGAAAATTTTTCATTTTAAGAGGGTCAGGTTCGTGCCACATCCTCTGAATTCGCTCCTGTGTGGAACAATAATTTAAATATAAAATGATAAAATGATTTTTCTTTACATAATTTATTTAAATATTTTTTATAATTTGATTTAATAAAAAATAAAAAGTAATATAATATAAATTGAAAAAAAACAGTAAAATGAGATAAAATTAAAAAACAATATGAATATCATAAATATATAACAAATTATTAACATATAAAAATGTTTAAATGAAAAAAACACAAATTTTAATTATTTTATCTCTTTCCCCTTTTTCTTTTCCTTCCTTCTTTTCTTCCCTACATCCTTTATTTTCCCGGTCACCCCACGCCTCAAATACTGTGGCCAATTTAGGCTGTTTGTAGACCTCGATCCACCTTAAAATAAAATTTTTTCTTTACCTTTAAAATTTTAAATTTATAATAATAAAATTTTACTTTTGACCTTCTAAAAATAATATAAATTTGATTTAATTCTTCAAAAATTATAAACATATAAATTATTAAATTAATAAAATTATATTTTTATTATCGTAAAAAAAAAAATTTAATTTTATCTCCTCAAAAACTTTCTGACTTCGCCTTTACCCAAATACAAACATTAAGACCAAACAATAAAAAAAACCACAAGTCAAACTTGAGGGCCCTCATTGTATTCCTTTTTATATAATATGTTATACCACTATGAGAATAGATACCTTCAAAGAAAGTATAACTTTTACAACATTATTTTTTCTCGACTTAGTTATAATATTTTCCTTAATTTTTACGGTTAAATTAAAACTCTTCTCAATTTTTGCGGTTTAATTAAAATTTTCAAATTTACAATTGGTGATAAATATGAACTTTTAAACCATGTACAAGAGAAAAATGAGAAAATAAAGAATTTGAAGCTTTTCTCTTGTCCTTGATGATTGGATGTGGCTCTTGAGTTTTCAATTGTTTTGGATTTGTATTTATAGTTTTTGATTGATTTTTGGCCACTTGAAGCAATTGAAGAGAATTTTTAGGAATTATAAGAATTAATCTCACACATTTAATTTAATTTACAATATCAAATCTCGATACTTAAAGATAAATATCAAGATTTGATTATAAAATAACCGTTAAAAATCTTGAGATCGTGAGACTAGATAGATAAATCTCAATACTTTAGATAGTAAACTTCGAGAGTGTGCTACTCTCTAAAAACATGTGCTTACTATTTACAAGTCAAGTTACTTGTGGCTCAAAGCATCAAGACTTGATTGCCAAGTATTTAGACTTAGCAATTAAGTCTCAATATTGTACCCTTCTCAAAACCTCTATTAGAAACTGTTTGAAAGGTATCGAGACTTGAGAGACTAGGCCTCGATACTTGGCTTGAAAAATGCTTTGTAAAGTTTAGAAACACTTTTGATAGATTTTGAAGACGCTAAAAAATATTTGTGAATTATCTAAGTCGTTTAAGAATATTATTTTTGAGTTTGTAATACTTGAAAATAAGTTTCACATATTTGATTAAAGAAATTTGAAATTTATTTAAAAAATCTTTTGAAACATAATGTGAGAAAAAAAATATTTTAGTATGATCAACTCAAATTATTAATTTACTTATTTAGGCTCCAAAATTATTATTTATAACTTTTTTTAAAATTAACTTTTTTATATATTCTTGAGAATTATTTTTAGGATTTTTAATATATATATATATATAATATTTAGGTTCTTTAAATATATAAATTTTTGAAAATTTAAAAATTATTTTGAATTTTATTTGTAATTTTTATTGTGAGAGATCAATTTGTTCATTTTCAAAATTGATAAAGACCAAAAAGATATTTACATCAATTTATTATTCAAGTTATTCGAATTGTAAAGTTCTACTTGGCTCAAACTTAAAAATTGAATTATTTGTTTAAGTTGACTCTAAAAAGAATGAATAACTCGATTAAATTAACTTAAAATTTATAATTTCTTTTTCTATTTTTTTGAGTTTTACTTATCTCTAACGTTTTGTTTTATTATTTATATATTAAAAAAGAGTTATGAATAATTATTGATTTTATATAAAAAATATTTTTTAAAATTATGATTGAATTTATCGACCATTTGAACCAAATTTTTTTTTTTATAATTGCGGGAGGAAAATGAGATTATTTAAAATTAAATCCAAATTCTCATACTTACAACATTGTCTCTATTCATTTTTAATAAAAACTGTCAAATCAAATTTTTATTTTTGAAGAATTATAATTTCATATCATATTTTTTATGTGAATTTTTATTAAGTAAAAAATATATTTAAAAAAAAACATGTAAGTAGCGTCGTACGGGACGCGCCAGCAGCGGCTGCGCCATTAGTCATTTACTTAGTTTCAAAGCTGCCATTCACTTTTTGTCTTTTCTTCTATTTCTCAGAGTCTAATTCACTTCTCTTCTCTCTCTCTCCTCAAATCCCCAATCCCCATTTATTATCTGTCTCCCTTTGCCTGTCTTTCCACAAATCCACTGCCCTCTCCTCTATTGCATTTCTCTTCCATCTTGTTCTTTTCTTGTTTTCTTTTTTCTTTTTTAATTCTTATTATATTACAAAAATCCCACATCCAAAACCTCATTCATACGTCTAGACAAAGCCATTTATTGAAAACAATAAAAATAAAAAAATCTCACCATGAAAGGTGAATGTGTAGATTCCGAAAATGGAAACCCCAACAACATGTTCTCTAAACTTCACCACCACCATCAACGCCAAAACCAACCTTTCTCTCATCACTTCCCTCTCTCTCACCAATCCCAACCTCCTATCTCCGATGACCCCAATGACCCTTCCACCACCCTCAACTCTTCTCTCCCTCGTCTTGGCAGCGCTGGTGCCGATGGAGCTTCCATTGAAGTCGTTCGACGACCCAGGGGTCGTCCCCCAGGTTCCAAAAACAAGCCCAAACAACCCCTCCTCTTCTCTCGGGAACCTAACCCTGCCATGAATCCTTACGTTCTCGAAATCCCTGGGGGGAACGACGTCGTTGATGCTATCTCCACTTTCTCTCGCCGCAAAAACATTGGAATCTGCGTACTTACAGGATCTGGAACCGTTTCCAACGTAACTATCCGCCAACTTTCGTCTACGCCGGGAGCGGTCATAACTTTCCATGGCAGATTCGACATCTTATCCCTCTCAGCCACGTTCCTACCCCCAACGACGTCGTATCAGGTTCCCAACACGTTCTCTATCTCTTTAGCGGGTCCTCAAGGCCAGATCGTTGGAGGTTTCGTGGCTGGCTCCTTGGTGGCGGCTGGCACGGTGTATATAGTTGCCGCTACGTTTAACAACCCTTCATATCATCAGTTGCCAGGAGGAGGAGGAGGAGGAGAAGAAACTAGGAATACGATGTCGTCTGGTGGAGATGGTGAAGGTGAAGGACAGTCGCCGCCGTTTTCTGGTGGCGGTGGAGATAGTACTGGTCAGGGAGGCGGTTCAGAATCTTGTGGGGTTTCGATGTACAATAATCATTTCGGTGGTGGATCAGATGTGATTTGGGCTCCAACTGCTAGACCACCGCCTCCTCCACCGCCTTACTAGTTTAGGTTCAAGCTTTATCTTTCTTTCAAAAATATTTTTCTTTGGGATCACTTTGGATTTAATGGAGTTTCAATTATGGTTTTCTTTTTTTCTTCCAAATCTTCTCTTTCTCTATGAGTTATGCAGTTTTTGTATTTCATCATCATAAATATAATCATTAATTATCTTGTTTACATTTTAATTTTGAGTTCTTATTCAATTTAATCATATAAATATTTGCCGAAGATTTTAAAAATAAATGGAACATTGTAATTTGTATTATCCAATACGTTGATAACCCATCTTAGTAAATTCATATATTTGTTGTAATGAATTAAACTCCAACAACTCCTTTCTTTCATATCATATCTAATCATCATATATGTACTTTGTTCTGTCTCTCTTTGTTATTTATTTCCCATTCGATGGTGTAGGATAAGGCGCAGTGGGGCAGCCATTTAAATTTTCGGCCACTCTCTCTCTATTCTGAATGGTTTCAAAGAGATAATCACATTTATTGCTGTTCTGCCCATCCAATTCACTTTTATTAATGTAAATTTAATATTTTAACTAAACTAAAGGTTTTTTACTTACATAATATAAAAATAAAATTAATTACAAAAATAAGGTTTGCTCTAAATTATTTATGAGAATGATATTTTTTTTACAATAAATTTAGGTACTGTCTAAAAATAATAATAAAATTTTAATGTAAAAAGGGTGAAGTGAAAAATGTCTGTTTGTGGTATAATTTTGAATTTTATACCTCTATTTTACGAAAATTAGAAGTTAATCCTTTTATTATCATAATTAAAAAAATCACAAATTCAACTATTTATATATGACAAATTAAAAAAAATCAATGGTTCAAGTTATATGTTTTATTAACAATTGGATTGGTTTTAATAACCTAAAATAATTAAATTTTAACAAATTAAAGTAAATGGATTAATTTCAAAGTTTTTTTTTTTTTTTATAAATTTAAGAGATAAAAATTCATAATTAGACCTTTAAAACAAACTTAGCAGTACTAGACATTGTATGATTATAGAAAATATATATGATATAGAAAACATAATTAAAACATAAATTTATTAAAATTTTTTAATTTATCTCATATAAATTATTGAATTGATGATTTTATTAATTCTTTGCATATAAAGACAAGCAATTGATCTTGAAGTAAGTAATTTGATGATCGAGTTTAATAATATGAAATGATTTAATTAACTTTTTAAATTCGAAACATACAAAATCAAATTATGATAAACTAAAATAAAAAAATTAACTTTTAATTTCCATAAAATAAAAATATGAAATTCAAAAATATATCATAACTGCCCCTAATTAAAAAAAAAAAAAAAAAGTCAGGAGGAGAAAAAGGGATATCGCCCGACATTTTGGCTTCACCCCATTTTACATTAAAATATTTTTTAACTTATTTTTATTAAATAATATTTTTTTATAGCTGATGCTGCCAATTTTACCGTAAAATAATTATCATCGTCGTAAATAATTTTTTATTATCTTTGTAAAAACTCAATTATATAAGAAATTATGGAAATGTGTAAATTACTTTAATGATACATATGCCTTTTTAACTTTTTCTTTTTGGTGTTTTCCTTTTTCTAGTAGATTAGATGTTCTTTTTTGGCATGTATTGGATTTTCTATTTTTAGCTTTTAGTAAGCAGTACTTCATTAATGCTTAAATGTTTTATTCACTTTTAGCTTTTTTTATTTTTTATTTTAGCCATATAATTTTTAAAAAGTTATAATCTAATATATTTGGTCTTTCAAAATTCATATTTTTACAATATGATTTTAATTTTAAATAATTTAACAAATTTAACCTTCAAAATGTATAAATTTCAGCAATTTGGTCCTAAACATATTTCATCTTAATATTCCAAAGCTTCAACTTCTCTTATTCAATGGCTGCTTCTTCTCTCTCAACTCCCTCCACAATTGGTGAATTATACGAGGAGGGTAAAGCTCTAACAACAATGTAATTAGCACGATTTGAATTCAGATCACACTTAAGATAGTGAACACCTTAACTATCAGACCAATACACGAAATTCAATATCTTTAATCCCCTATTAATCTAGCTTGTGCAAACTTCATTAATAATAACGTATGAGTTAATTTCTCAAATTTTAATATAAGGGCGAAGGGGGCTGGGGTCTCCACCCTTTGTTAAATGGTCTAATTCTATTTTAGTTCCTTTTAAATTTTAATAATTCAATTTAATTGTTTTATTTTCTTTTATTAAATAAAAAAATTATATTTTTGACCTTCTTAAAAATTAATAATTTAATTTAAATTATTTTAACACAAATTTTAACTTCCACCCCAAAAATTTAAATTATATCGTACCTCCACAAACTTGACCCACTAAAAAATATATCCTATAATTTGTTTAATCAAGTTGAAGAAAAAATGAAACTAATTGTTCGGGATCATGCTAGGAAAAATAACATTGAGGGCTTACGGGATCTTGAGGGGAGGTGGATTACTAATTGTCCAGGTATACTCAGAGTTGACCGTGAGTACTTCGAAGAGTTGTTTAAAGCTGGCTGCAACAATCGTTTTGATCATGTGCTTAGTTTGACCCCGCACTGTATTACACCAGACATGAATGAGATTATCAAGAGGTCGATGACGGACATGGAGGTCATAGATGCTCTTGACCATATGGATCTTAAGAAAGCCCCTTGTATTGATCGGCTATCAGGGATGTTTTATAAAGAGAATTGGGATGTTATAAGTAAGGATGTATTACATTTCTGTAATAAAATTGTAAAATATTCACACCGTTAGGTATACATGCAGCTATAATGAAAAAAATATTGTGTTTTGTTTGCTTCTTTGCTATAAAATTCTACCTTCTTTTCTCTAATTTCTCTTGTCTCTTCCTTTTTTTTTTCTCTTCTTACCTTTTTTGTAACCCCTTTTACTCGGTCCAGAGTATACAACCGGATCTAGAGGGTTATTTAAGTAATTATACCCACATGCATACCGATAGTTCACATTCACTCACATGCACTCGTATATAAATATATATAGTCTATAATAAAATAAAGTAATTACTTCTACCAAAATAAAATACCAAATTCTCAAAATAAAAATTTACTTACAACCCAATAATAATAATAATAATCAAAGTATATTAAAAACCCAAAAACAAAATATTAAAGTAAGAAAATAAAATAAGTCTGTAATCTCGCTTCCGAGTACCAAGCCGCCTAAATCCTGATTATCTATAAAGGAACTGTAAGGATATGAGCTATAAAGCTCAGTGTGTCTCTAAAGTACATACAACCTAACATATAATCACAACCATTCATAGCTCAAAAAGTAACCACAAATCATATTTCAATCACAAGCACAATGCAATGTACCCATACTCCAACACACCAACACAGTGAAAAGGTTCCCCAGAACCCTTTCCCAACCAATCGTCACCAATCGCAATGTGGTTTTAGTATCAACATTTAAAGGAATGATAACCACTTATTCCACCTTACAATCCCACCCCATGAACACACAATGGTATGATTGCATAATTATCTCAATTGAATCTCAGTCTCAACTCATAGTATTTCTCATATATGAATATACATGTATATATATATATATATATCTCAACATACGGTAGAGTAATCACTATAATTTTAATTAGTCACATGTTTTGTAATTATGCATGACAACATCAACATGCTTTACACAGCTCAACTAAAATCATACCATTTCCACATTACAACATAGTCAACACAACATCAATATACCTCAATCATGCAAACACATATAACACAACACCCCAAGTAATAGGCTAAGTACAATTAGAAACACACCTCTAGAAAACAACAACTCTAACGACGAGGAGATCGTCCACCACGCGCTGATCGAGTATCCGATCTAACAGGATTAGATCCTACAACCACAACTATCATTAAATACTATCCTAGCCACCACTTAAACACAAAACTAACTAGAACAACTTACGTGTAGCTCTCGGAATCGGTGCAGGAGCAGGTTGCACAGGTACAGAAAGGAGGTAAATCGTTGGCCTCGGAGTCGTGATTACCTAAACACAAATATCTCATATTAGTTTTTCCAAATTAAATCCCTAAATAACTCAAAGTACAAAATTAAAGATAAAACAGTCAAAACGAGGCTTTCGGGTTCGAATTTGGCAAAACAGAAAGCGGAGTCGAACTTAGGACGTTAAAAAATAACGGGAAGTTTCTCGAAAAAAAAATCAACGTCAATGGGTCAACGATAAACTGTTAATGGACAATGGTTAATAGGTCGGGTCACACAGTTTGGGTTATTAGGTCGGTCCAAATTGGCTCACACACTTAGGTCAAAACTTGGGTTCAATGCTTGGGTTAATTGGGCTTGGTACACATGGTTGGGTTGACTTTAGGGGTTTTGTCACAAGTTGGATCCAAATTAGGTCAAAATTGGGTTATCTGATGGCCCAACTCTCATCACCCTTTGCTAACACAAAAATTAGGGTTCTTCCCCCCCAAACGGTGCTGTCACGAACTACTATGCCAAAGTCAAGCAAAAACGGAAATACCAAAGAGGAAAGGTTTTAATCGGCCACAATACAAGATCCAAAACTCACCCAAAGTCAAAAACTTCAACAACCACGACGGAACAATGGGCGACGACACAAGTTCGAATGTCTTCTTCCACGAAAGACGTTAATAACGGTGGCTTGAAAGGTTTGAAGGTGTGGGTTTAGATCACGAGAGACGAGAAGTGATTTGGTGGTGAAGGTGCAAGGAACGAACGATGGTAAGGGCTCAAATGGAGTTTCGTTGGAAAGGAAAAGAGAGGAACAATGGGGAAATTTCGGCAGAGCAAGTAACAAATGTGAGAAGAAGAGGCAGACAACAAAGGTTAAGGTGTTTAAATACCCAAACATTTAGAATAATTACTCGGAGGTCCCTAAAGAGTGCTAGGGTTTCTAAATTGACCTTACACTTTATGCGCATCACAAGTAGATCCCAAACATCATAAATTAACCCCAAATAGATCTTGATTCCAATTAGGTCCCATAATTTACTGAATTTACGCAAAAAGCCCTCAACTTCCTGAAGTTTCCTAATTAAATCCCTCAAATTATCTAGGGTGTTACAACTCTCCTCCCTTAAAAGAAAATTTTGTCCTTGAAATTTACCTAGACTAAAAAGATATAGATACTGAGCCTTGGTGACGAATTTGGGCTCCCAAGTAGCCTCATCATAACCATGGTTGCGGCACAAGACCTTAACCATCTTAATGGTCTTCCTCCTAAGAACCTTCTCATCCTGAGCAATGATTTTAATTGGTTGCTCCTCAAAACACAAATCAGGACGAATCTCGATCTCTTTAATAGGCACAATATGAGATGGGTCCGAACGATAACGTCTCAACATGGAAACATGAAAGACATCATGAATCCGCTCAAGCTCAAGTGGTAACTCAAGCTGATAGGCAACTGGTCCCATACGACGAAGTACCCGATAAGAACCGATAAAACGAAGATTCAACTTGCCTTTCCGTCTAAACCTAAGCACCTTCTTCTATAGAGATACCTTCAGGAACACCTCATCACCCACACTAAACTCAATATCCCGATGCTTCAAATCGGCATAAGACTTCTGCCTATAAAAAATAACCTTAAGTCTCTCACGAATCAACCTAACAGTCTTTTTAGACTCGTGAACAATATTTGGTCCCAATAACCGTTGCTCAGTCAACTTAATATAACCGATAAGGTACGACACTTGTTCCCATACAAGGCCTCGTAAGGAGTCATCTTAATACTAGCTTAATAATTATTATTGTAAGCGAACTCAACCAGTGGTAAAAAGTCCTCCAAACTACCTTGATACTCAATCACATAACCCTTCAACATGTCTTCCAAAACCCGAATCACTTGCTCGGATTGACCATCAGTCTACGGATGGTAAGCAGTACTGAAGTTTAACTGAGTACTTAGAGCACGATGCAAAGATTCTCAAAATCGCGAAGTGAACCTCAGATCTTGGTCAGAGATGATAAATAAAGGCACCCCATGAAGACGAACAATTTCAGAAATGTAAAGTCGAGCTAACTTGCTCAAAAGATAGTCGACCCTAACTGGAATGAAGTGTGCAGACTTAATGAGTCAATCCACAATTACCTAAACAAGATCTTTCTTAGACGGTGTTAAGGGAAGACCACTCACAAATTCCATAGTTACTTTCCCATTTTCACTAAAGAATCTCAATCAGTTGAAGTAACCCCAAAGGGCACTAATGCTCAGCTTTGACTTTCTGACATGTCAAACACTTCGACACAAAGTTAACAACATCTTTCTTCAAACCCTTTCACTAATACCTATCATAAGATTCTTATACATCTTATCTACGTCAGGATGCATAGAATAAGCGCTATCATGCGCCTCACGGAGAATAGTCTGTTTAATTTCAGTATTCTTCGGAACACAATATCGACCTCGGAAGCATAGTATACCATTCTGATTTATGGAGAAATCCACAGAAGTACCTTCTTCCACCTCTCTCATACGATAACCAAGATATGGATCATTAGTCTACTCAACCTTAATCTTTGAGAGTAAAGTAGGAATAACTCGGAGTTCAACTAAAAGACTACCATCCTCAAACAAACTCATTCTGAAAAATAAAGCCCTCAGTTCAGTCACAACACTATGGCTTAAGGTGTCAGTAACCACATTACCCTTACCAGAGTGATACTCAATCTGGTTGTAATCCTTAAGTAGCTCCAACCAACGACATTGCCTCAAGTTAAGCTCCTTCTGAGTAAGAAAATACTTCAAGCTCTTATGATCAGTGAATACATAACACCTCTCCCCATAAAGATAATGTCTCCAAATTTTAATAGCGAAGATTAGCCAGCAAGCTCAAGATCATGAGTAGGGTAATTAATCTCGTTCGGTTTTAATTGTCGAGATTCATAAGCTACAACTTTTCCCTCTTGCATTAGCACACATCCCAACCTAGTGTGAGAAGCATCACAATAGACAGTATAAGCTTTCCCAGGCTCAGGTTGGATCAGAACCGATGCTTGATTTAACACAGATTTTAACTTTTCAAAACTAGACTCTTGAGCCTTGATCTAAACAAATAAGATGCTCTTCCTCAGAAGCTTAGTCAAAGATGTCGCAATAATAAAAAAACCCTTAACAAACCTCCAATAATAACCAGTTAAACCTAAGAAACTACTAATCTCGAAAACATTCTTAGGTTGCTTCCAACTTATAATAGCCTCAATCTTTTTGGGATTAACACGAATACCATCAGTAGAGACTATATATCCCAAACACATAACCTTAGAAAGCCAAAATTCACACTTGCTGAACTTAGCATAAAGTTGCTTCTCTCTCAAAGTTTACAGAACGATTATAAGATGCTCCTTATGTTCAGCCTCAGACTTAGATTAAACTAAGTTGTCATCTATGAACACCACTACAGATTGATCTAAGTAGGGTTGAAACACCCTATTCATCATGTCTATAAAAGTAGCAAGGGCATTAGTTAACCCAAAAGGCATCACCAAAAACTCATAGTGCCCATAATGAGTTCGAAAAGTCGTCTTGAACACGTCAGAATCTTTCACCTTAAGCTGATAATATCCAGATCTTAAGTCTATGTTAAAAAATACAGTAGCTCCTCGGAATTAATTGAATAAGTCATCAATACGAGGTAAGGGATATTTATTCTTAATCATCAACTTATTCAGCTTTCAATAATTTCATCATTTTTCTTTATAAATAGAACTGATGCTTCCCAAGGTGAAACACTTGGTCAGATAAAACTCCTATCTAACAGCTCTTGCAATTGTACCTTCAACTTCTTGAGTTCTTTAGGTGCCATTCAATAAGGTACCATAGACATAAGAGTCGTACCGAGATAGAGCTCAATGTCAAATTTAATCTCATTACGTTTAGGTGGCACACCAGACAACTCTTCTGAAAACACATCAGGGAAGTCCTTCACCACTCGAATCTTTTCAATCCCAAGATCTGATTACCTTGGATCTAAGATGTAAGCCAGATAAGCCACGAAACCCTTTCTTATCAACTTTTCAGCTTAAAGGGTTGAGATCACATTAGATAGAAACCCTTTACACTCACTAATTAGAGTTATCTATCGGGCATCAGAAGTTCTCAAAGTTGACCTCATTTTCTCACAATCCAAATTTACTCGGTGATTGGAAAGCCAATCCATTCCAAGTATGAGATCAAACTCACTTAATGCTAACTCTAGTAAATTGGCAGAAAAGATCTTCCCTTGGATTTCTAAAGGACAGTTACGATATACCTTACTAACGTCCATAAAGATACCCACAGGACTTTGAACAGAAATCGCAGACTCAACATTTTCTGTAGTAATCTTAAGACCCCAAGACACAACACTCGCCATATAGGAATTCGTCGAACCATTATCAAGCAAAGCGAAATAAGGGATAAAATGAATAGAGTAAGTACCTGCTATGACGTCAGGCTCAACGCGATCCCCATGCCTCTAGTCGCATACACTAAACCAAGCTGTCTCCTCTCAGATCTTGATGCTTCACCACTTTGAATAAACCTACCTTTAGTAGTTGAACCCGAAGCAACCGGTCTAGCCTGCCCTCTACACCTAACAAGAGCTTGAGCTGAACCCTGAGATTGACTCTGTACAAATGATCTAGTAAGAGGATGTAGACAATCTATAAAAAAATGCTCTAATGAACCGCACCTAAAACAAGCCTCATCTTTCTCCAACACTAGCCTCCATGCCTTTTATTATAGTAAGAATAGAGATGCAAGTGACAAGGACCAATAGAACCACCAACACTACCCATAGGAGTTACCGAAATCGCAGGCCTCACCCTCAGATAACTAGGCTGAACTGCCTCCTCTTTAGGCCTCTTAATAGAAGAACCACCAGAAACAGGCTGCACTGGTGCACCTGTTGGCTTCTTATTACGCTTTTTATCTTGAGCCCTTTGAGCATTAGTACGAGCCTTCAAACTCTCAACAAATCTAGCTCGACTAACCAAATCACTGAATACCCTATCATGATGCATGTTAACCCAACCTAGATCGAGAGTTGCAGTCTCTTTAAAAAATTTCTCTTTCTCATTTGTCTCCAGCCCAAATGCATAGCAAACCAACCTCAAGAACTCGATCTCATAGTCATTGACGGACATATCCTACTGTCTCAAGTTCATGAAATCATCCTTGCACTTATCGAGAAACTCCTCACCCAAATAACGATCCTGAAAGGCCTCTCTAAAATAATCCCAAGTAATCTAGCCAGCAGGAGTAGACTCTTTCACAGTATCCCACCAATTTTAAGCCTCATCCCTCAATAAAGAAATAACAGCCCTAACCTTTTGATTGGCAGGATAATTCATCTCTACAAATAGTATCTATAGATCCTTCAACTAATACTCTGCAACAAAAGGATCCATACCAGTCCTACCCTCAAAGTCCTTCATCCTATCAGCTATAAAATTGACAGAAATGAGTCTCCTTGGACCATCAAACTAACTCCTAGCAGATCCACAAAGTAATCTTAATAATTCTCGACTAACTATAGCACTATCTAACTCTACGATCTTGCTATCCCAATGTCAGGCACATCCTCAATAAGAGCTTCCTCAGTAGGTAAGTCTCCTCTAGCTTGCTGACCCTCAGCACCTATGGGCAGCTCATCATCCTTAACATGCGGTAATTCATCCACATTCACCTCAAGCTCAAACACAAGAGTAAGGTCACTAACGACCTTAGTAGTACGACCTCGGTCTCGACCTCGGTCTCGACATGGTGGCATACTTTATAACATATTAATTTATTTTAAATCCCCATTTAACCCCAAAAAATTTAAAACTAAGTCTGAAAAGCCTCACAGTCCGTGGGTTGAACCTGACTCTGATACCACTAAATGTAACCCCCTTTACCCGATACAGAGTATACGACCGGATCTAGAGGGTTATTTAAGTAATTATACCCACATGCATACCGATAGTTCACAGTCACTCACATGCACTCGTATATAAATAAAAATAAAATAATTACTTCTCCCAAAATAAAATTCCAAATTCCCAAAATAAAAATTTACTTACAACCTAATAATAATAATAATTATCAAAGTATATTAAAAACCCAAAAACAAAATATTAAAATAAGAAAATAAACTAAGTCTGTAATCTCGCCTCCGAGTACCAAGTCGCCTAAATCCTGAGTATCTGTAAAGGAACTGTAGCGATATGAGCTATAAAGCTCAGTGTGTCTCTAAAGTACATACAACCTAACATATAATCATAACTATTCATAGTTCAAAAAGTAACCACAAATCATATTTTAATCACAAGCACAATGCAATGCACCCATACTCCAATACACTAACACAATGAAAAGGTTCCCCAAAACCCTTTCCCAACCAATCGTCACCAATCGCAGTGTGGTTTTAGTATAAACCTTTAAAGGAATGATAACCACTTATTCCACCTTACAATCTCACCCCATTAACACACAATGGTATGATTGCATAATTATCTCAATTGAATCTCACTCTCAACTCATAGTATTTCTCATATATGAGTGTACATGTATATATATATATATATCTCAACACACAGTGAAGTAATCATTATAATTTTAATCAGTTACATGTTCTGTAATTATGCATGACAACATCGACATGCTTTACACAGCTCAACCAAAATCATACCATTTCCACGTCATAACATATTCAACACAACATCAATATACCTCAATCATGTAAACACATATAAACTTCCCAAGTAATAAGCTAAGTACAGTTAGAAACACACCTCTAGCAAACAGAAACTCTAACGACAAGGTCGTCCACCACACGCAGATCGAGTACCCAATCTAACAGGATTTGATCCTACAAACACAATTGTCATTAAATACTATCCTAACCACCACTTAAACATAAAACTAACTAGAAAAACTTATGTGCAGCTTTCGGAATCGGTG
Source organism: Kokia cookei (assembly GCA_039519145.1). Taxonomy (NCBI): domain Eukaryota; kingdom Viridiplantae; phylum Streptophyta; class Magnoliopsida; order Malvales; family Malvaceae; genus Kokia; species Kokia cookei. The sequence continues at coordinate 8,459,173 of CM076901.1, read as the reverse complement.
TAGGAGCAGGTTGCACAACTCGGAGTCGTGATCACTAAAAACAAATATCTCATATTTGTTTTTCCAAATTAAATCCCTAAATAATTCAAAGTACAAAATTAAAGGTAAAACAATCAAAACAAGGCTTACGGATCGAATTTGGCGAAACGGATAGCAGAAATGGTAGGGTAAGGTTTCTTGAAAAAACTCAACGATCAACAGTCAAAGTCAACGGTCAAAGGTCAACTATTAATGGTGAATGGGTTAGGTTAAAGGGTCGGGTCGCACAGTTTGGGTCATTAGGTCGATCCAAATAGGCTCACACATCTGGGTCAAAACTTGGGTTCAATGCTTGGGGTAATTGGGCTTGGTAAACATGGTTGGGTTGACTTTAGGGTTTTGGTTACAAGTTAGATTTAAATTAGGTCAAAATTGGATCAAATATTAGGTTATCTGATGGCCCAACTCCCATCACCCTTTAATAACACAAAAAATAGGGTTTTTCCCCCCCAAACGGCACCGTCAAGAACCACCATGCCAAAGTCAACCAAAAATGGCAAAACCAAAGAGGAAAGGTTTTAATCGGCCATAATACAAGATCCAAAACTCACCCAAAGTAAAAAACGTCAAAAACACCACGACGAAACAAGGGGCAACGACGCAAGTCCAAATGTCTTCTTCCACGAAAGACGTTAACAACGGAGGCTTGAGAGGTTTAAAGGTGTGGGTTTAGATCACGAGATGACGAGGAGTGATTTGGTGGTGAAGGTGCAAGGAACGAACGACGTTAAGGGCTCAAACGGAACATTATTAGAAAGGAAATGAGAGAAATAATGGGGAAATTTTGATAGAGCAAGCAACAAATGGGAGAAGAAGAGACGTAAAACAAAGGTTAAGATGTTTAAATACCCAAACATTTGAAATAATTACTCGGAGGTCGCTAAAGAGTGCTAAGGTTTCTAAATTGACCCTAAACTTTACACGCATCACAAGTAAATACCAAACTTCACAAATTAACCCCAAATAAATCTTGATTCCAATTAGGTCCCATAATTTATTGAATTTACACAAAAACCCTCACTTCCTAAAGTTTCCTAATTAAATCCCTAAAATTTCTAGGGTGTTACATTTTCTATTCCTGTTTTCTGTTTCTATTATTAACATATATATGAAGACTTTAATCATCAAACTTGTAGACTTTCTTAATGGAAGAATCATCAAAGCGTTAAGTATTAACTCCGAAGAACCTCTTAACAACCAAGAAACAGAGAAAGGTAAGGTATCTGTTTTTGGAGCACTTTGTTAGGTTTGAAGAAAATGAAAAAACAAAAGGTAAATATAAATGTTGCCTCAAGAATTATAAAGAACCAAGCCGACTTGGAACCTCATGCTTGAAAGATCACTTGATTATATTTTGAACTACTTCGATAAATTTGCTCCAAGCAAGGTAGCCTCATTTCAGAGTTTGACTTGTACCTAGGAGAGCTTTTGTTTCCCCTGGATGCTGACATACTTGGTTGGTAATGTGTTAATTCTCAAAAGTTTCCTACACTTACAAAGATGGCTCGTGATCAGCTCTCAATGCTAGTACTAGTTTCTATACCATGTTTAGATAATAGTGCCATGATTGTGAATCCAATTGACAATAGCTTGAAGCTTGAGATCATAGAAGTTTTGGCATACATTCAAGATTTGTTGATAACTTCAGAAGAAAGTAAGTCTTTACACTTAATTTGTTTAGAACCTTTTATTTGATCTTAGAGGGTAAAATCTATTCCTTAGAGTTGCGTTATCTATCACTTAACTAAATTCATTTGCTATCACATGTGATGAAGAAATTGAAGAACCCACACAAACTATGGTAGGCAGCATATGTGAATTATGACTAGAAGTGACCAGCATTAACTTTTTTTCATACACAATGAAGATTGAATTACCTTAATTGCTTTTCATTTCAAGCCCTAAGATCATGTTATTAATATTCAAAATTTCAAGTAATAATTCATGATTGGACAATAATCAGCTTGATCAGGTTTAAAGCTCATCTTTCGAATTTGATGATAAAATAACATTAATGAAGTAAGGACTATGGTCTGAACAGGTTCATACTTCATTTATTAAATATATATATATATAATGAATATATTAATGGTTTTACATAATGATTTTATTTTAATATTGTTCTCATAGGATATTAAGGTATAATCAGTTGAATGGGAATGTTGCAGCTTTGATAAGTTAATATTAGAATATAATATAAAATTTTATTTCACAGTTTATAATGTGTAAGTATATATTGGAACTGATTAGGAACTCTATAATGCTATTTTCTTGAGTTTTTTTGTGTTCGTTCTTACTTTTTCGATCAGTAAGAATTTGTTGTATCTTCCCTATACTATGAACGTTTCTCTTTTTCTAATTGTTGGTGGTACGGTGGATGCTACAGAGGTTGTAAGGGTTTTGATCTCTTGGTGTGACGATTTTTAGTGGCTTTCTTGGTATTTTTTTTTGTCTTTTCCCTTCTAAAATTGGTATGAATTTTGTATATATGATTCTGTGGATTAAGGAATCCTTCGATGTGGTAGAATTTTGACCTGGTTCTTGGCCCCCATCAGGTGTTTTCGTTTCTTTTACATTTTATATTCTATTTTTATTTTTTGATGATTTTTTTTTAGTTCGACCTTCTTAGTTGGTTCTGTTTCTTTGTTTCCATTTAGTTGTTTTTCTTAATTATACTTCTTAGTTGGCACTTATCTGTTCTTTTCCTCTGTGAGGCTGATCGAGGTTCTCATTTCCTCTAAATGCTTTTCAAGGTCTTGATTGGATGTGTTCAGTGGTCATGGCATTACATATGTTGTCGATGGTCTTGTTATGGCTGAGGAAATTTGTGAGATGATGGCAAGATTGAAATTTTCAGAGGAAGAATCGAAAGAATTTTTTAGCATAATTTATTTAGCTCGATTGTGCAGGGATGTGAGGCCTGGGTGGCGGGAAAATTCTTGTCTAAGGAAAACGTCAATAAAGAAGCTATGTATAAGGTGTTCCGCTTGTTATGGTATACAAAAGAATGAGTGATTTTTTATAGAGTCTTAAAACTGGCTCCATGGCTATTCGATCAAAACTTATTCTCACTAGTGCCATTTGTTAAGGACAAAGATTTTGATGAGTACAATTTCAGCATAGTCCCTTTTCAGATTCGTGTCTTCAATATTCCGTCGGAATGTATGGATAGACAAGTGGCTTTGAAGGTTAGTAGGCCTATGGGAGAGATTGTTGTCATTAACTGGCGAGATAAGGATGCTTGCTAGGTTGAGTACATGAAAGTTCGAGTAAATGCAGACACATTAAAGCCATTGAGAAGGGTGCTCTATGTGGTTGGGAAAGATGGGAAGGAAGTGATGTTCTTCATAAAAATTACGAGCGACTTTCTATTTTTTATTACATTTGTAAGTGTATCGATCATAACACCAAGAAATGTGTACGGTTCTCACAATATTCTAATCATGTTGAGTTCCAGTATGGTAAATGGCTTAGGGCTCAAATGAAGTAACAAGGCCAAATAAGTAGTAAATAGCATAATGGAGTTGAAATAATTGATGGTATTGATGGAAAAAAATGGATGAGATCACGACTAGCTTTGAAGGAGAAAAGGGCACTTTAACGTAGAGTAAGAAAAAAGAGACGAGTTAATCTTCAAAGGAAGTGTCTTACTCGTGCTTCCCCTCAAGAAAGAGGTTGACTTTATTATTAAAAGACAAAGATGGCAAGCATAGAGAGAATAGGAAGAAAGAAAGGGGTTGCAATGATGGAGATGATGCAAGCCTTATGCGTATGGTTTGGAGAAAATTATCGAAAGACTTGTCCTCTCCCAAGGCGGTGGTTGGCGAGCAGCCCCATCGCAAGCCATGAAGATCATTTGTTGGAATTATTGTGGGCTTAGGAAACCCGCGACAGTGTTTGAGTTGAGGCAGCTTCTCGTTGCCAATATTCCCGAAATTATTTTTTTAAGTGAAACTAAACTTCGTGTATGTGATTTTGATAGGATTCGAAGAAGATGCAATATGAATGGTTGTTTTGTTATTGATGGCATGAGGCAAAAATGAGGTTTGGCTATGATATGGATTGATGAGTAGATGTTGTTGTACAGAGTTTTTCTTTGAATCATGTGGATATCTTTGTTAAAATGAAGGATATGGACCGAATCATTTTTACGGGATTTTACGACTTTCAGGATCCTAATTAGATGCACTTGTCGTGGGATCTCTTTAAGACCATTTGGGGGAGAGTAAATGAAGATTGGATTGTGGGAGGGGACTTAAATAAGGTGCTTCATGACTCTAAAAAGAGTGGGGGTCACCGTAAGTCTAGAGTTGCTATGGATGATTTTCGAAAGGCGAATGACGAGTTAACCTTGGTTGACATTAAGCCCGACAAAGAGTGGTACACATAGACGAATAATAAAAGGGGCTATGGGTTGGTTAAAGAGAGGTTTGGTAAATTCTTCGTCTCGTTTGGTTTGTTGCAAGTGGTGAAGTTCTTAGCTTTGGAAGTCATTCACCAAGCTAACTCAGATCATAACATTATTGTGTTGGACTCGATGGGTTGGAGACCTAAGGTTGGCAAGAGGGACCCTCGACTATTATTTCGTTATTAAGATTATTGGGCTAAGGATGCTAATGCTAATGGGGTGATCAAGGATGCATGGGAGGATAGGCAAGGTGATGTGCAGAGGGGCATTGACAGGATCCGGCTTTCGCTTGGAGGTGGAAGCATAATCAATATAAATATAGAAGTGTCAAATAAACTCTTTGTTACAAGAGATTGATAAAATTATTTATGAGCCTAGAAACGACTTGAATATCGAAAGGTTGCGTACTACTTGGGCTAAGTTGAGGCGCCTTTACACCTCGAGGGAAATATATTGTGCGTAAAGATCTTGCATTAGATGGATGAAAGAAGGTGACATGAATACTAGGTTCTGTCACGATCAACCCACGCATTGTGCTAGGACAAATAACATTGAGGTCTTACGGGATCTTGGGGGGATATGGATTACTAATTGTCCGGGTATATGCGGAGTTGACCGTGAGTACTTTAAGGAGTTGTTTAAAGCTGGCTGCAACAATTGTTTTGATCATGTGCTTAGTTTGATCTCGTACTGTATTATGCCGAACATGAATGAGATTATTGAGAGGTCGATGACGGACATGGAGGTCATAAAAGCTATTGACCATATGGATCTTAGAAAAGGCCCTTGTATCGATGGGCTCTCAAAGATGTTTTATAAAGAGAATTGGGATGTTGTAACTAAGGATGTATTATGTTTCTATATAAAATGTTAAATATTCGCACCGTTAGGTATACATGCAGGTATAATGAAGAAATATTGTGTTTTGTTTGCTTATTTGCTATAAAATTCTGCCTTCTTTTCTCTAATTTCTCTCGTCTCTTCGCTTTCTATTCTCTTCTTACCTTTTCTATTCCTGTTTTCTATTTCTATTCTTAACATATATATGAAGACTTCATCAAACTTGCAAACTTCAATCTTCAAACTTGAAGACTTTCTTCATGGAAGAATAATCAAAATGTCAAGTACTAACTCCAATGAACCTCTCAACAACCAAGAAACAGAGAAAGTTGAGGGCTCTGGTTTGGGAGCACTTTGTTATGTTCAAAGAAAATGAAGAAAAAAAACCAAATGTAAATATTGCCTCAAGAATTATAAAGCACCAAGACGACGTGGAACCTCACGCTTGAAAGATCACTTGATGAGATGTTCAATAAAGAAAATTCAAAATCTAACTTCCAAATCTTTGACAATAAACACTGGAAAAGATTATATTTTGAACTACTTCGATAAACTTGCTTCAAGCGAGGTAGCCTCACTTCAGAGCTTGACTTGTACATAGGAGAGCTTTGTTTCCCCTTGATGCATACATACTTGGTTGGTGTCATGTTAATTCTCAAAAGTTTCCTACACTCGCAAAGATGGCTTGTGATCTGCTCTCAATGCCAATACCAGTTTCTATGCCATGTTTAGATAATAATGCCATGATTGTGAATCCAGTTGACGATAGCTTGAAGCCTGAGACCATATGTGAATTATGACTAGAAGTGATTTGCATTGACTTTTTTCATACACTATGAAGATTGAATTACCTTAATTCCTTTTCATTTCAAACCTTAAGATAATTTTATTAATAATCAAAATTTCAAGTAATGATTCATTATTGGAAAATAATCAGTCTGATCAAGTTAAAAGCTCATCTTCTAAATCTGATTATGAAACAATATTGATGAACCAAGGACCATGGTCTGAACAAGTTCATACTTCATTTATTACATATATATATATATAATGAATATACTAATGGTTTTACATAATGATTTTATTTGAATATTATTCTCATATGATATTAAGGTATATTTACTCTCAAGCTTTATAGACAAGGAGCATAGATAGCTAGATAAATGGTTAAGGAATCAGTTGAATGGGTATGTTGCCAGCTTTGATGAGTTAATATTAGAATATAATATAAATTTTTATTTCAAAGTTTATAATTTGTAAGTATATACTGGAAATGAATAGGAACCCTGTAATGCAATTTTCTTTCTTGAGTTTTTTTTGTGTCCATTCTTGCTTTGTCGATTGAACGATGTGAGTGTTTTGTGTGTGTCCATCGAGTTCCCTTTGTGGATTTTTTTTGGGTGGATTATGTTGTATCTTCCCCCAACTATAGAAGTTTGTCTTTTTCTAATTGTTGGTGGTGCGGGGAATGCTATGGAGGCTGTAAGGGTTTTGATCTCCTAGTGTGATGATTTTTAGTAGATTTCTTTGTATTTTTTTTTGTCTTTTCCATCCGAAAATTGGTAAGAATTCCTTATATATGATTGTGTGGATTAATGAATCCTTCAATGTTGTAAAATTTTAACTTGGTTTTTGGCCACCAAAAGGTGTTCTCTTTTCTTTTACATTTTATTTTCTATTTTTATTTTTTGAGGTGGTGTTACCTTTGTTTCTTTAAAGGCAGTGCTTTGTTCTCTTCTCCCTTGAGGCTGATCGAGGTTCTTGTTTTCTCTAAATGTTCTCCAAGGTCTTGATTAAAGGTGTTTGGTGATCATGACACTACATTTGTTGTCTGTGGTCTGACTATGGCTAAAATTTTTTTTGAGATGATGGCAAGACTGAAATTTTTCGAGGAAGAATCGAAAAGAATTTATTGCCACAATTTATCTAGATTGGATGTGTAGGGATGTGAGACCTGGGCGTCAGGAAAATTCTTGTCCAAGGAAAAATTTAATAAAGATACTATATATAGTGTGTTGCACTCATTATGGTATACAAAAGAATGGGTGAATTTTTTGGAAATGTTTGATGGAACTTTTCTAGTAAAATTCGTACTGGTGGAAGATAGAGTCTTTAAACTGGCTCCTTAGATATTCGATCAAAACTTATTCTTGCTAGTGCTATTTGTTAAGGACAAAGATTTTAATGAAAATAATTTCAACAGTCTCTTTTCGGATTCATGCCTTCAATATTCCATTAGAATATATGAAATACACATTAAAGTCATTAAGAAAGGTGGTTTATGTGGTTGGGAAAGATGGGAAGGAAGTGATGTGCTTCATAAAATACGAGTGACTCCCTATTTTTTATTACATTTGCGTGTGTATCAATCATAACATCAAGAAATGTGTACAATTCTCACAAGATTCTAATCCTGTTGAGTTCCAGTATGGTAGCTAGCTTAGGGTACAGATGATGCAACAGGGTTGAGGGAGTGATAGATGGCATAATGGAGTTGAAATAATTGATTGTATTGATGGAAAAAAGGAGGATGAGATCACGAATAGCTCTGAGGGAGGAAAGGGCAATTTAATGTAGAGTAAGAAAAAAAAGACAAAGATGGTTAAAAGTGGTTGGCTTTGTTATTAAAAGACAAAGATGGAGGAAGCGTCTGACTCGTGCTACCACTCGGGAAAGTGGTTGGCTTTGTTATTAAAAGACAAAGATGGAAAGCATAAAGGGAAGAGGAAGAAGGCAAAAGGTTACAATAAGGGAGATGATGTGAGACCCGTGCATATGGTTAGGAGAAAATTATTGAAAGGTTTATCCCCTTTCAAGGCGGTGGTTGGCGAGCAGCCCCCCCGCGAGCCATGAAGATCATTTGCTGGAATTGTCGTGGCCTCAAGAACCCCGCGATTATGTCTCAGTTGAGGCAGCTTCTCGCTGCCAATGTTCCCTACATTATTTTTTTTTTGTGAAACTAAACTTTATGTATGTGATTTTGATAGGATTCGAAGGAGATGCAATATGAATGGTTGTTTTGTTATTGATTTCGTATGGCGTAAATGAGGTTTGGCTATGATTTGGATTGATGAGTGCGATGTTACAGTACAAAGTTTTCCTTTGAATCATGTGGATGTCCTTATTAGAATAAAGGATATAGATCGAATCATATTTTACGGGATTTTACGGCTTCCCGGATCCTAACCACAGGCACTTGTAGTAAGATCTCCTTAAGAACATTGGGGGGGAGTGGGGGTCATCGTAAGTCTAGAGTTTTTATGGATGATTTTTAGAAGGTGATTGATAAGTCGGCCTTGGTTGACATTAAGCCCGACAAAGGGTGGTACACATGGACGAATAATAGAAAGGGTTATAGGTTGGTTAAAGAGAGGTTTGGTCGATTATTCTTCTCATGTAGTTGGTTACAAGTGGTGTCATTCTTGGCTTTGGATGTCATTCACCAAGCTAACTCGAATCATGGCATTATTATGTTGGACCCGAATTTCAGTGGCATCGAAAACAGTGATTTCGAGATTACAACTCCGATGAGTCGAGTCATAAATATTATTTATTTAATATTTATGAATCCAATATCATCGTATTAGATTTTGGTTAAAAGATTTATCATTTAGATACTTAATTGAGTTACAAGGACTGAAGTGTAAAGGTCGTGAAAATAGAGTTAAAAGGTAAGGTAAAGTCCTTAAATGGTAATTGAACCATTAGGAATATAAGTGGACGGTTAAGGGTTTATAACATGTCAAATTTATTTATATTTAAGTAAGGGTAAATTAGAAATTTGATAAATAAATGTTATAATGGAAAAAGTCATGATTTTAGGTTATCTTCTTCACTTTAAACAAAAGAAAAAGGAGAGAAACCCTAAAAATCATAGGAGACATTCGGCCAAGCTTGTGCTTGTAATTTGAGTAGGTAAATCTCGTTCGTTTTTAGCAATTTCTGTTTTTGAGTCCGTATTAGCTTAATCTAGCTAACTTAGGGACTAATTTGTGAATCTGTCAAATATTATAAATCTTTCCATTATTGAATATGTTTTCTCTTGAAATTTTTTGATGAATTTGTATTTTTGATGATTGGGTTTGATATTTGTGTAAAGTGATTTTTGATTAAATTAAGGTTTAAGGACTAAAATGCTAAAATGGTGATATAGTTGTACTTGTTGTGAAATAAAAGGATTTGTATAGGTTGTATGATGAATATAAGTGTTCGGCTGGTATGGATTGAGAAGGAAGAGGTATTTTGCACGTTTCGTGTTGAAAGGACTAAACTGAATAAAAAGAAAGTATTAAGGGTAAAATCGTAATTTTACCAAAAAGGATTTGATTATGTTAAATAATTGATTATGTGATTTAATATGAGAAATTGAATGATTTGTGAATGTAGACGACGATCGTGCCACCGATCGTGGAAATGGAAAAGTAGCAGAATAATCCCTGTGATCCATATACAACGGTAACCCAGTCCAGTAAGTTCGTATAGTTAAAATTCCAACTTAAATTGCTTATTCTTGTAATATGACTATTGTAGTGAGATGAAATGATAATCAAAATTGTAGAAGACGAGTATGAATGAAATACGGAGGACAAACGGGTTCGAGCTATAAACGAAAGGGTCCGATGGCTAAGTGTCATCATGAGTGAATTAATCCTTTATGGATTAATGGTCCGATGACTAAGTATTATCGTGAGTAAATGAATCCTTTATGGATTAATGGTCCGATGACTAAGTATCATTGTGAGTAAATGAATCCTTTATGGATTAACGGTTCGATGACTAAGTGTCATCGTGAGTAAATGAATCCTTTATGGATTAACGGTCTGATGACTAAGTGTCATCGTGAGTAAATGAATCTTGTATGGATTAAAGGTCCGATGACTAAGTGTGACCGTGAGTTTATAGATTCCTATATGGAACGAGTGGTCCGCTGATTATATATCATCGTGAGTATTAAATGTATGAGTTTCATAAAGGATCAAGGGTCCGATAACTGTGTGTCATCATGAGTAATAAATGCGTGTGAGACTTGCCTCGGATAAGCACTGTATTCCATTCGGTTAATTGGATTTTTACAACTCTTGAAGTTCGATAAATCTAGTTAACTTTATGAATTTCTAAGCCTTAAAGTGCTTACCCTTGGATTTGCATTTGTTTTGTAGATTCAATTTTTGTTGTTCGTGGATCGGATCATCTTGAAGCATCACACTATCCCGGAGTTATTCGGTAGATCTTTACATAACTTGGTTAATATGACATGTACTAGGGTGATGTTACCTTTTCTTTATACAATGAGTTTGTGAAAAATTTTGTTATGTTTTGATGAAATGTTGGATGTAGCTTTAAGTACCTTGTATTGACATAAATATTGTATTTGTGTTGTCTTGAATGCATAGTTAAAAGTTGTGCTTATATGAAAACAATGAACTTGTGTTTGGTATAATTCTTGAGATTTAGCATAATTGTTTCAGTAGAACCCATGTATGTTTCAATAAAAGTGCAGGGTAGGAGAGAGGTTGAACACTGACTTGAGTTGTATCGGTAGTTAAATTGTGAGTATCGGTAGTTGTAGGTATAGAAGTATCAGTAGTTTGCATGCTTGTATCGGTAGAAGTTACATGATGGAAATTTAGCTCTTTGGAGTTTTTAGTATTGGTAGATGCATGACATGTATCGGTAAAAATTATACCTATATCGGTAGAACTAGTACAAGTATCGGTAGAAATCTGCATTGTTTAGAATTGTTCATTGAATTGACTACTATCGATACTTGACCATCAAGTACCGATAAAAGTCACCTAAAATGTTGGAAATTTCATTTTTACCCTTGAAAAAATAGTGTTATGTTTAGATATTGTTTTAAATTGTGAGAAATTATTTTCGAATTGAATAAAGATGTGAACAGTCGGATATGCGTAAGAGATGAATAGTATAAAACGAATAAAAGACATTGGTATCCTAACCGACGACAGTACTCAGGATTTGGGTGTTACAATTATGATTCAAACATTAATTCCATTGATTAGGAAATAAACCCCCTTTCATTATTAATACAATGCAATGTTAAAATAAGTAACCCTATCACAATCAGTGCTTTCACAATAATAATAGCGAGAGAGTAGAACATACCAGAAATAATATTGAGCACTATAACTTCAGGTCTATCATTATGTCATCTCTCACTTTATTTACCTATACTCGGGGATAACAATCACAAATCTACTAAATTGACTTGCATAATTTCTATAAATCATTGTCTCATTAAATCCAAAAGGCATTTGACTTTACCATCAGACATTTGTAAAACTGATCAACTTTACCTTTTCCTTTCCAAATATTTATGAAACCAGTATATTATGATTGGTACTAGAATCAATAGTCAGAATATTACTATTAACTTCATTAATTTCATCACGATCAGATTCAGATAACATCTTTAAAATCTGCAATAAAATAGGTGTTAGATCGGATCAATCAATCACACTATCACAGGTTTATATGGCATGTACTTTCTAAACTTTATTCACACTACATTTAGTCCGATAATCGACTTAACCATAGCTTTGATACCACTGAATGTAACACCTAAAAACTCAAAACCATCTCCGATCTAAGGTCTCGAGGTTTAGAGAACTTTCCGAGTCTTTCTTTTTTTTCATACAATTCAATCACAACTTTTACAATTATGATTAGTAGCTCAGAATACTAACTACATTTAATTTTTTTACATATTCATTTATAACCTTTCAATCAATAAATAATTAAATTCAATCACGCAAGAACTTAGGAATCACATACAAATATTTTCCATCAGGGATCACATGGTTTTGTATCTCAAACACACAGTTCTCACCATTAGCTAACCAAACTATAACCAAATATACTTATCATTACATCGCAAAAGAAATCGATATTCATTTCACAAATCATGACATCCATTTTTCACGTCTGTAATACCCAAAACCTGAAAACCGTCGCCAGTTAGGATCTTGGTGTATTTCTATTTATTTATCACTATTCATCTTTTAATATCATGTCATACATAATCATTTAAATATAATCATAACTCAACAAGGGCAAAAAAATCATTTTCATGATTTTTGGATACTTTTACTGGTAGTTGAGACAATACTACTGATACAAGTATGACTTCTACCGAAACATGTCATGTTTCTACCGATACTAAGAACTCCAGAGAGCTAAGAAGTTTTATCTTACAACTTCTACCGATACAAGTATTCAGACTATCGATGCTACTATGAACAGAACTTCCGATACTTCGTATGTTACCTACCGATACAATGTAAGTCAGTAACCAACCTCTCACCTATTCTGTACCTCTACCGATACATGCAAGAATTCTACCGAAATAAGTATACAAAATTCGATTATTCACACAAGTCCTCAAGATTATCAACCATCATTCAACACAAGATTCTTATTCAAATCCTTATCCTGCAAAATCTATACATGACAATACTTGTTTCATCATATGACACAAAATACAACCAATCATCACAAGTATTCTTAAATTCATATGTCAATATATTACCAAACATATTTACTTAATTACAACATCAAGCAAACAAGCAAGTTTAGTTCAACAAAGAACCAACAATCTAAAATCAAACATTTCAAAGGTAACATGTGTTTAATAAGTTCGCAAGATTTATCAATTTACCAAATAACATGTGTTTAACAAACTTGTAAATCAGTCGAGTCAAATCAGAACTGTACTTCAGTGATCGATATTCAATTTACTCCTTGTTGACCCAAAGGTCATGCTTACTCCCTGTTGACCCAAAGGTCATGATGCTTATTTTACTCCCTATTGACCCAAAGGTTATGCTTGTTACCAGTATACGATGCTAGTCTTAGCCATCGATACAGTATATATGTTCCCTGTGATGCTGCTCAAACTAAGTTGACGAGAATATGCAAACAAGCATAAATCTCAGTCATCGTAAGGCATGTAATCCTTTCTTGGATTCTATTCACCTTACGGTGACTCACGATGCTGTAGAGAATCCGCAACAAATGCAGGATCTCAGCCATCGGACCATTTTCCATCTTTAGCACAAGGCCGAGAAATTCTCATCTCGTTGTTTCTATCTTTCACGTTTCTAATCATCGTTTCTCATTTCCAAAAATCATTAGAAAGGTAGTTATAAGCAGTTATTAATAATAATTTAACATTACAAACTTACCAAACGAAATTGCAGTTAAAGTGAACTCTAGGGGTAAATCCGTAATTTTTCTTTTTCCACGATTGGGACACGATCTTGATCTATTACAATAATTTCAATAAATTATTTAAATCAACCTAAATTTTTAATCATTTGACGCAATTAAGCATTTTTGGTAGTTTTACAAAATTGCCCTTTTCATTTTTATTCAATTTAGTCTTTTAGCTCAAACTTGCAAATTTAATCATTTTTAAACAAAATCAAGTTCAGCCGAATACTATAGTACTTCAATACAGCCCAATTTTGCAATTATTTAACCTTAAGTCCTTGCAAATTTATCACTTTAACAATTTAGTCCTTAAACATTTAAAATCATAAAAAACTATTTTACAAATTAATCAAATCTAACAACCAAGCTTATAAATCTTACATAAACTTTCAAGAACAAACATATTCATCAATGGAAAAATTTATAACATTTGACAAAATCACAAATTAGTCATTGGGTTAGCTAGATCAAGCTAATACGAACTCAAAAACATAAAAATCGCTAAAACGAGCGAGATTTCACTTACCAAATAAGTGCTCAATGCTAGCCGAATGTGCTTGGTGTTCTCCAAGGTTTTCTTTTCGGCCAAAGATAGAAGAAGAAGAAAAATAAGGATTTTCTCACCTTTCTTTAGTTCAATTACTTAGATTTTATAATTTACTCTTTTACCCTTTATAATATCTCATAAATTTCTATTTTATATTAGTCATAACCGTCCATTTATTCCTTAAATGGTCTATTTTTTCCATTTAGGTTCCCTAACTAAACTTTCAACTATGAATCTATACCTTTAAATCAATAGCATTCAACTTTTGTACCTTTTACAATTTAGTCCTTTTTATTTAATTAACTATCTAAACAGTAAAATTTCATAACCAAATTTTAATATAATACTAATGGATTTGTAAATATTAATTATTTAATATTTACAGTCTAACAGATTGAAGTTGTGGCCTCAAATCACCAATTCTGATTATACCAAAAAATATACTAATAAGTAATTCCTCATTTAATTAGGATTTAATTGCAATTTACCAAAATCTAAAGAATTATACTTCATTTCTATTATTAAGTCATTTAAGGAGGGTCCAATTACATAATTGGTCCTTCAATTATGTTAAATTCCAACTAAATGAACTTTATTTCAATTTAACCTTAAACTACTTAGGACTAAATGAATAAATATTCCAAAAGTTAGTGGAAGGTAATCATATCCTCCACCGCTTGGAGTTTTTGACCATGGTGTAGTTACCACTTTGGTCCCTTTTATTTTTAATCAGTAGTAATTAACTTTTAACCCTTTTTCAATTTAATCATTTTTCATTAATTAAGCAATTAATCATCAAAATTACCCCACCGAACTTCAATTCACATATAATAAGACTCTATAAATATTTAATAAAAATATTTATGGCCTTTATTTTTAGAAACGAGATCCTAATACCTCATTTTCTAAAACCACTTGACTTTTGAACTAAATCACTTATACTAATTTTAATTCAATAATTAAAATTCTTCAATTCAAAATTCCATATAAAATTATTATTGACTTATTTAATTTAAAAATTCATTAAAAAAAATTTCTCATCGAATTTGTGGTCCTGAAATCACTATTTTCGACATCACTGAAAAACGGGCTGTTACAGTTGGAATGTCGTTACACCTCAGAGGAAATATATTGGGCGCAAAGATCTCGCATCAGATGGATGAAAGAAGGCGATAGGAATACTAGGTTATTTCACGTGCGAGCCACACATCGTGTAAAGAAAAATAACATTGAGGGCTCACGGGATGTTGGGGGAGATGGATTATTAATGGTTCGGGTATATGCGGAGTTGACCGTGAGTACTTCAAGGAGTTGTTTAAAGCTAGCTACAACAATCATTTTGATCGTGTGCTTAGTTTGATCCCGCACTATATTACGCCTTACGTGAATGAGATTTTTTATATGTCGATGACGGACATGGAGGTTATAGACGTTCTTGACCATATAGATCCTAAGAAAGCCCCTTGTATTGATGGGCTCTCAAGGATGTTTATTACGAGAATTAGGTTGTTGTAGGCAAGGATGTGTTACGTTTCTGTAATAAAATGTTAAATGGTAAGAAAAAGGTTGGGGATATAAATGAAACTATTATTTTACTGATCCCTAAAGTAACTGATCCTAAAAACCTGACCTAATTTAGACCCACTAGCTTATGTTATGTGATTTATAAGATTGTTGCGAAAGTTTGAGCTAATCGTTTAAATTTTTTTCTCCCCAAATGCATATGTCAAAATTAGAGTGCGTTTGTCCCCTTCCGCATGATCCATGACAATGTTCTCATCGCCCATGAGTCGATGCATTATCTCCAAAGTGCAAAGAACGGGCCGATTAAAGGATTTATGGCTAAGCTCGATTTGAGCAAAGCCTATAATCAGGTGGAATGGAATTTCCTTAAGATGGTTTTTATGCTGATGAGTTTTGCGAGAGGTTAGATGGCTAAGATCATGAACTCTGTGCGGTCGGTTAAGTATATGGTTTATGTCATATTGAATCTATTTCTCTTTAACTTTTTCTTTTTTGTAAGGATGCATTATCTAGATTACTTTTAAATGCTCAAAAAAATGGTTTGTTGTGGGGTATTCGGTTTTGTCGAAATAGTTCGCGCATTAACCATCTCTTTTTTGCTGATGATGCTCTCCTTTTTATTAGGAATAAAAGAGAGGATTGGGAGACCGTGCATACTATTCTCCATGATTTTGAAGAGGTTTCAAGTCAAAAAGTCAAATTGACTAAGTCATTTTTATTTTTTAGCCCTAACACTCCTAACAATTATAGATAAGAGCTTAATGATATTATAGGGATACGGGTCGTGGAGAAAATGGAGAATTAACTTGGATTACCTTTGATTGCTGGAAAAAATTGAACTAACGCATTTCGATATATTGTTAACAGGGTCTCCAATCGTATCAAGGGGTTGTCAAAAAGACTTTTGTCTTACGATGGAAAGAAGGTAATTTCCAAGGCTGTGCTTCAATCCTTTCCTACTTATACTGTTTTTGTGTTTTTTCTTCTTAGGGGAATCACCGTATTTATGGTGGCTAAAATGAGAAGTTTTTGGTGGGAAATAAAAGAAAGGGTCGAGTTTGAACAATGATGCGTTGTGACAAGCTTTGTACACCGAAAGGGATGAGGGCCTCGACTTAAAGGACTTTCGTTTTTTCAACATTGCATTGTTGGGTTGGCAAGTTTGGCGTCTTATCAATCATAAAGAAACCCTTTGTTTCAAAGTTCTTTCCTCTAAATATTTTCTTGAAGGTGATTCTTTCCATTCGAAGAAAGTTGATAAGCTTTCATTTTGTGAGCTAGTCTTTGTGCTGTTATCGAGGTGCTTACGGAGGGCTTTGGGTGACAGATTGGTAATGGGAGATCTATAAAGTTTAAAGAGCATAGGTGGGGTTTCGAGAGTATTTGCAGGAAGTCCTTAATCCACGATCATTTTGATGAGAGATTATCTTTAGTGCGTGACTTATGGAAACAGAATGAGTGTGCTTGGGACAGGAATCGTATGTTGGAGTTATATAGGGATTATTTAGGTTAAAGGATTTATAAGCTTCCTCTATTGAGTGATGACCCCCAAGATAGGTTGATCTAGTTCCATGCAACTAATGGTATTTTTCTACCAAGTTGAGGTACTCTTGGTTAATTTTAAGGAAGATGGGTTTCAATCCCCATAGATTTTTTGGAGAGGAATTTGGAAATTACACATTCCCCCAAAAGTTCGTATTTTTGTTTGGAGAATTGGCTATGATTTATTACCTACTAATGTAAAAATTGCATCTCTCAGTCAGTCTTGTAATCGCACCTGCCTGAGATGTAATGCCGATGATGAGATGTTGATTCACGCACTTAGGGAATGCAAGAAGGCTCGGGACATCCAGATGCATAGTGGCTTTCACGATCGTCTATTAAACTCGGATTGGAACAGTGGCATTGACTGGCTGGAATGTGTTATGCTGTTTGTTGATGGTAAGGCTTTCAAATGCCTCATCATGGTACTTTGAAATATTTGAAACTCGAGGAACATTTTTTTTCATGGCCAGGACGAGGATCCCAAGATTATTTGGGATCAAGCAATGACTTTTTGTAATGAATTTCGCCTCCATAATTTAACAAATGATGCTATGCTCTCGAAGCATGCTAAGCAAGTTAAGTGGACAAAACCTCCCCTTGGTTCTATTAAAATTAATGTTGATGCTGCTTGGGATAGTTGTAATTCGGATGTTGGTATTTTAACCCGTGATTGTGATGGTTTCGTTCTTAGGGGCAAGATGTGCTTGAAGGAAAATATGGCCTGTGCTATATGGGCAAAAATTGAGGCTATTAACCAAGGCATTGCTTGGGCGAAAGGAAACAACTTGTCCAATTTTGTCCTTGAAAGTGATTGTGTAGATATTATTAATCGCCTCCTAAAACCACGAGAGGACATTACCATTGAGGGGCATTTGCTGCTTGACATTAAAAAACAGCTTAAGGATTTTAATAATTGTATTGTTAATTGGTGTCCGCGTGTTTGTAATAAGTCTGTAGATAGGTTGAGTAAAATGACTCTAACTAATAATTGTAGTATTTCTTTTGAGAGGTTGTGGTTTTCGGGCCCTTTTTTGTCAAAAAAATATTAGAATATAAAATTATTATTATAATCTAACTATATGTTAAAGTTCATGTTTCACGAAAAATTGTCCATTAGACGATGTAAAGAGTTTAGATTGAGGGGTAATAGTTTGGCACCTTTACTCATGTTGCTTCAAAGATATGATACTAGAACAGAGTATTATATTAATGATTCAGTAAGTTATTCTCAAATGAATAGGAATTTTGGCATAAATTAATAGACAATTTGTTATTAGTATCATTTTCATAATTATGTATTTGTGTCATGTATTAGTTATGTATTTTTCTCATTTCATGGTCAATGTTATCAAGTCTACAATTTAGCATAAAATTGATTGGAGATAAACCAATGATGTTAATTTTTCATTCATGATTTAGGTTAATGTTTTTTCAATATGCTTGAGAAAAGATCCGACAAGTTCCCAAATAATACATCAATCACTATTCATTTGACACTCAAATAGAGGTAAGAAACTTTATTTTTCCAAAAAAACTTTTTGTATTTTGAATTAAAATTGTTAATATTATAAACATTTAACTTATATATTATGCAATTATCAAACTTTGTTAATAGAAGACCCCAAAATGGAACAAGATGTGTTTACTTGGTTTAAAGATGATGAGAAACCAAGGGTTGTACAAAAAGTAAGCTCTTTAATTTTTAAAAATTTCCTTTTAGCTTATAATTAGGAGTTAAATTGTGTTGTGGCTTCTTTTTGTGATTACAGTTACTTTTACTATTGTGCTAACAAATGTTTTACGTTTTGTGACGTCTTTTTATGATTGCTAATATGGAGAAAGATAACATCGATTTACGAGGAAGAGATGATGAAGCTATATGTGAAAAGTTCTTTAATTGTTCCTTCATCCAAGGAAACTTTGGTTTGTTCGGTTTGGATAAAGAAGTCGTATAATCCTGATAGTCTTCGAGCACAATTGAAAAGTATCTAGAAGACGAAGAAAAAAATTTGAGATCCAGGTTAACATGGAAAAAATTGCTTTTATCTTTTATTTGATCTCCTACGCATCACTTAGAGGGTAAAATCTATTCTTTAGAGTTGCATTAGCTATCACTTAACTAAATCCATTTGCTATCACAGGTGATGAATAAATTCAAGAACCCACACAAACTACGATAGGCATCATATGTGAATTATGAATAGAAGTGATTTGCATTGACTTTTGTTCATACACTATGAAGATTGAATTACCTTAATGTCTTTTCATTTCAAACCCTGAGATTATGTTTTTAATAATCAAAATTACAAGTAATGATTCATTATTGGATAATAATCAATCTGGTTAGGTTCAAAGCTTATTTTCCATATTTGATGATGAAACAACATTGATGAAGCAAGGACCATGGTTTGAACAGGTTCATACTTCATTTAACATATATATATTATGCAATCATCAGACTTTGTTGACAGAAGACTCCAAAATGGAACAAGATATGTTTACTTGGTTTAAAGATAATGAGAAGCTAAAGGGTGTACATAAAGTAAGCTCTTTAATTTTTAAAAATTTTCTTTTAGATTATAATTGGGAGTTAAATTGTGTTTTGTGGCTTCTTTTTGTGATTACAGTTACTTTTACCATTATGTTAACAAATGTTTTACATTTTATGACTTTTTTTTATTATTGAAGATATTTTTACCCATGTGCTTATTATCACACTAGGTTCTTTTATGCGTTGATATTAAGGAGAAAAAGTATTCATTTGGAAAAGTTATTTATATATTACGATGGTTTAAATTGTTTTTACTGTTAACATTTGGTTATAATGATGCAAAAGATTGGCCATTAGAACAACATACTAATATTCTAATGCAAAAAAAAGTAAGTATTCATCTACTATATAGGTTATAGGAGAACTGATAACTTACTCCTTTCTAGCGAGGATGTGCTCGACATATGCGGCCTCGTTTCTAGCGAGCAAGTGGGTTGCAGGAGAACTGATGACCTACTTCTTTCGACATATGCAACTGACGAGGGTACATCCAACATCGTGCTCGAAGATGACAATAAAGGAGCCGAAAAGGAAGGAGATGCAAGTGGGGAAAAAGGGGTGCGAAAAAAAAACGGGGAGTTAGAACCTTAACCAATCCAACAGTGTGATTCGGATGGTTTATAAGTGGCATTATTTTTCAAACCAAAATCAAAGCCTTGCGAATTTGACAATGACGTCTCAAATCAAGATGCGCGATCGAGGGCGTATGAATCGTTGCCCCACAAGACGAACATCGACCTATCAGTCGAGAGTGGTTTAGAGTTTCCGCGGCTTCCACACAAGAGACTTGATCATGCAATCGAAAATCACGATGTAAAAGTTTTGGAACCTAGAATAGAATACCTCAACAAAGATGCTTTTCTTGCTGCACTGAAACAGTATCGCTGCTTCAAAGGAAAGTGCACACAAAAGGATGAGAGGTGTAAGTGGAAAGTAATTGCACCTTACTGGAAGAAATCCAAGATGTCAACGATAAAAAAGTATGTCATTCCCCACACTTGTGTAATGACGGGTGCAAGTCAAGACCATTTAAGGCTAGACTCAAACATCATTGTTGACATTATTATACTGATGGTGAGGGCCAGACCCTAGATTGAAATACTCGTGTTGTTTGAACGCATAAGTAGCCAGTTTCAGTACACTCCAATGTACTACAAAGTGTGGGATGAAAAAAAGAAGGCTATGTAAAAGTTACATCACGAGTGGGAAGATTCGTATAACTATCTATGGAAATGGTTTTAGGTTCTAGATCCCTACATACCAGGTTTCGTAATCAATCTCGAAACATGCCTAAGGTACATTGGGAATCAGTTTGATATTGGGAAAAGAATATTCCATCAGTATTTTGGACCTTTGGCCAGTGTAAAGTGGCATTTCAGTACTGCAAGCCTCTTGTCCAAATTGACGGCACTTGGTTTTACGGAAAGTATAGCAATGTCTTCTGCTTGTCGTTGTTCAAGAAGGTAATAAGAAGATTTTGTCAATGGCGTTCGCAATAACTCTGAGGAAAACGACAAATGATTGAGATTTCTTCCTAAGTTGGTTGCGTCGCCTCGTTTGCCCGTAACTTGACATATGTGTCATATCAGACAGAGGAATCAGAATACTATTAGTGATAGATCATCATGGATCCCTATTGAACCACACTCATCATCAATACTACATACGACATGTGGGATCCAACTACTACCAACGTTATCCCTTGGAAAATGAGCGAGATCTTATCATCAACATGGGTTTGTAGTTCGAACTATGTATTTCGGAACTTGTGTTACTTAACTGCACTAATTGGTATCTATTTTTGGATAGGTTACGAGCTCGTCCAACATCGATTCCATGAAATGTTGAATAATTTAAGCACCTTGAATGCTGGCAGTACGACGTATGTATCGAATATACCGTTCGATCAATGGACGCATTTGTACGATGAGGGTTTATGATACGGCTACTTGATGTCAAACTTGGTCGACTGCATTAATAAGGTACTAAAAGGACGCGTCATTTTTCTATAACATCGGTTATCAAATAGACATATTTTTCCTAAGGAGTCGATGTACGTTAGAGAGATAGCAAGCAACGATACAATTTGCGATGCGATGATGAAAGAGATTCGAAAAACTACAAAGAGAGTGAACAACATGTATATAGTGTACCACTCGCGTCGAGACCTCAAGTTTTGAGTCACGAAGCACGCCAAGCCCGACCAGGAAATGTCAGGTGCATCATATCGTGTGAATCTAACAAAAGGAACCTACAACTATAGGAGATTCCAAGAACTTTGGTACCCATGCGAACATGCAATTGCTGCTTGTGCGTAACAAAAAAATTGAGTACACGCCTTACATCAACATGTACCAACTAGAAAACATTTACAGAGTGTGAAGTTCTGTATTCCTAATCATCCCAGATGAGAGTATATAGTCGTCGGTGCCCAGCGCGCTGTTCTAGTTTGTGACAAATAAGGACTTGAGTCGCCACTTAAAGGTTGCTTGAATCCCACCCGGATAAGGACAAACATGGACATTCGGGAGATAGGTGGTCAACAGAAATTATGCGGGTACTATAGAAACCCAAGCATACGAAACCAACATGTTCTCTGTACATGGAAAAGTTGAGGCCCCAAGGTCGATAAAAATTCAAGTTCTCTTTCAAAACCCGACATTAGTTAAAATTGTTATTTATTGTTATTACACATAATAAAGGTAATTATTAATAAAGACAAAAGTATTGTATGAATGAAATGAAAAACTTCCACTACTGATCGTATCGAGCATTGTTGCCCCAAAATTTAACTTTCCCACAATGGGTTTCTCAAGGAAAACCTAACCTTAAACCCTAATATTAAAACCTAAAAAACCTTAGAATGTGGAACTGGGCGAACTTTTCATAAAATTGGCATATTCCTCTAATTATTTTTAAAATCGATTAAAAACCTAATTTTTTTTTAAAAAATTGACATTTTTGGCTTATTTAACCAACATAATGATATATATAAAAAATATATTTTTATTATATAATTACATATTTTTTATTTTTTATATAAATAAAAGTGTTACTAATTAAAAAGATAAATTAAAAAACTTGAAAATAGTATATTTATTAATTATTAATTAAAAATTAAAAATATAAAACAACATGAAAAATAAATAAAAAAGTGAGTAGGAGAGAAATTGAACCCAAGGCTCAAAGACAAAATCAATAACATTTAACCATATGACCAAAGAAGCTAATGCATTAAATTATTAAAGAAAATACGTTTTGTAGAACGCATTTTCAAACACGTTAGAAGAAAACTCTTTATGCAAGATGCATTTTCTGTTTCTCTTTAAAATTGACCTATTTTCCCATTATCTTCCAAAATCAGCATATATTGCTAATTTACCCAATTTTTCACATAAATGAAAGGATTAGGGTTTAAGGTTTAAGATTATTTTATTTCATTTCTCATTTTTTATTATAAGAAAATAGATAACAAACAGGGTTTAATTATTGAAAAAAATGAAAATTATTTTTTATAAAGGAAAACAAAGAAATAAAAATATTTCTAGGAGTTAAATGGAGTCTTGTTCGTCCAAAAATAAATATTAAATTATACTTGATAATATTGAAATAAAGAAAACTAATTAAGCTATACCATATTACGTGACACTCACAACATGAAGGATTGAACCTGTAACTAAATATCTTAAATCTCCTAACTTAATTACTCCTCCGTTTTAAGATTTTTTTAAATTATAGTTTAATATGCTTAGTTTTAAAAAAGTAATTATAAAATTATTAAAACACATAAAAACCTTTATAATAATTTTTTTCAATTAGATTAATATCTAAAAACCATTATAATATTTTTTTTATATTCTCAATTAGATTAATATTTAATTGACAAAACTAATAATCTAATATAGATTATATGGGTGGAAATGCCATAAAGCTGACCAAAAATTAACATTTATTTATTTATTTCTAGATGGACTGTGAGGGAAATGAAAAACTAGAGCCACCACTCTTATAGTTTGAGACAAAAACTCCACTATAACTAACCTCACTAAGCCTCTTTAATTCACCCACCCTTTTTTTTTTTTTTCTGGTAATAAAGAGAAGTTACAGACTATAAATCACTGCTATATGCCTACAATGTTCCTAAATAACTTTGTTGAAAATCATTGATTAATTGAGATGGAAAAAGGTCGAACCTTTGTAGTTTAAAATCATGTTTGGATGTCACAAATTGCTGATTAAATTCCGTGACTATTATATGCAGAACATTTCTTGGAAGTTAATTTATTAAAAAAAAATCCATCTATTTGAATTAATCCGATTCTTGAAACATAAAAAAAAGTCCATCCACTTGAACTTTTAATGATTCTGTGAAACATTTTAATAAAATTGAAGTTATCAGAATAATTAATATAAATCTTAAGAGATAAAAATATAAAGAGTTTAAATATCTTAAGACTATTTTAAATCATCGATGTAATTCAATTTATATCGTAAAATTTAAGAAATAAAGACTTTTCAACATTTGCATAATAATCCAGATTGTTGGGTTGCTTTGTCGGATAATTTATGTCTGAATCTCAAATCCATTGTCCTTTATTTCCTGAAATGTATAGGGCCCAATTGGTAAGGCTAGCATCATCTTACTTTTGGGGTCTGCAGAAAAGTGGTAGATATTATTCAATACTTCAACTAAATTCAATTATATATTTAGAACAGTAATAATAAATATCTTTTGAATAAAGAACAGTAATATATATGCTGACATAAGGGGTAAGAACAAAAGATTCCACTACTTTATCCTTTATTTATATATAAAAGGGGACGTGTAACAGCGCCACATTCCTGATTGCTGCATTGTCATTTAGCAATAGTTTGTGAATAATTTATCTCAAAAGATTGTTAATTAATCAGCACAGATATTTTTGTAAGTGAGAGAAACCCAAATTTCAGCTTATGTTTGAAGAAAAACTATTATTATGTGAATTTTCTGTATTGATTTGATAGTTACAAGTATTTATTATTTCAAATATAATTTGGATCTGAGTCGTTTCAGTTGTATCTTTAACTTGTAGATATAAATTAATGTTGATGTCACATGAAAATTTATATGTATTAATTGTTGACATGGTACTTTTTTTTAATATGTTACATTAGTAATTAATTAAAAATTTAAAAATAAAAAATATTGTTAAAAATTCAAAAAAAATCATTACAAATTATTATAAAATTCAAAAAAATATATATATAGAAATTATAAAGATCTATTAAAAATTATATAAAAATTATAACTATTTGATAGCTTAAATAGCAATAATGAGAAGATATACAAAACCCAAGCATTCATTAATTTGTTTGGAAAACCAATATATATTACAAATAAAAACCAACACAATCAACCAATGCAAAACCCAAACTTTGCTTTAATATGAAGATAACCTAACTTAGATTAGGCATTTGATTATTAGTAGAGAATCTTGAAGTCCAATACTTCTTAGCCTCCTTAGCTGTTCTTCCAAGGATTTTCTCAGCTACCAAACACTACTTAAAAGAGATCTCAATCTTAGTTTTCTTTTTTTGTTGAAAAAAGAGTTTGTAAAATATTTCTTTTATTAATTAACATAATTTTACAAGATAGTGACTTATATATTGATAGGCTAACTATCTGTTAACAAACTAACTGCTGAATTAATGCATTAACTGCTACTAACTTTTAAATACAAAGGAAATAAGTCCTGCTAACACTCCCCCTCAAGTTGGTGGTTGAAAGATATCTTTGAACCCCAAGTTGGAACCAAATACTCATGTTGTTGTATCCCTAGTGCCTTGGTCATTATGTCAACCAGTTGTTCCTCTGATCGAACATGTTCAGTTTGTATAAGCCCCTCATGAATTTTTCCCCTAACAAAATGGCAATCAATTTATGTGTTTCGTTCTTTCATGATAAATAGGATTAGTTGCAATCTATAATGTTGCTTTACTGTCACAGATTAATCTAACTGGACCTTCTCCTTTCATGCCAAGTTCTGTCAACAACCCTTTTAACCATACTATCTCAGCTGCAGTTATTGCCATGCTCTTATACTTTGCTTCTGTTGAGGATCTTGCAACTGTATTCTGCTTTTTTTATTTCCAGGAAATCAATGAACTTACTAACATTATGCAAAATCCTGTAACTGATCTTCTTATAACTGGACATGATGCCCAATCCGAGTCACAAAAGGCTGTTAGTTGACATGTACTCGAAGAGCTTAAGAAAATTCCTTGGCCTGGATTTTTTTTTATTTATGTCACAACCCTTAAGGCAGCATCAAGATGTGATCTTTTTGGATGCTGCATAAACTGACTCAATGAATGTACTGCAAAGGTGATATATGGTCTTGTATGAGTAAAATAAATCAGTCTTCCTATTAGTCTCTGAAAGATTGATTTATCAGATAATAATTCATCATCTAGCATGCCTTCATCAAATTCTATTGTAGTTAGCTTTTTATTTTGTTCCAAAGGAGTTAAAGCTGGTTTAGCTCCCCCTACCCCTATATCCTTAATCAATTCCAAGGCATACTTTCTTTTATTCAAAACAATCCCTTCCTTTGATCTTAATACCTCCAATCCTAAGAAATACTTTAATTCTCCAAGGTCTTTCATCTTAAAGTTCCTGTTTAGAATTCTTTTGAGCTCTCCAATTAGTTGTTCATCATTCCCAGCAATCAAAAGATCATCAACATAAATCAGCATTATGACAATCTTATTCCCTTGATGTTTAGTAAACAATAACTAATCATACTTACTTAGATAAATAGCTCCCAAGAAGGCTTCTGTTAACTTAAGATTCCACTGTCTTGAGGCTTGCTTCAGTCCATAAAGTGACTTTTGTAGCCTACACACCTTTGACTCCCCTTGGCTGCAAAAACCTTCAGGCAAAGTCATGAAGACTTCCTCAAAAAGATCACCTTGAAGAAAAGCATTGTAGACATCTATTTGATACAATGGTCGGCTAAAAATGGATGCAAGAGCCAATACTGATCGAACAGTAACCAGTTTGGCAACAGGAGAAAAGGTATCAACATAATCCACCCCTTGTTGAGTATACCGTTTGGCAACCAAACGAACCTTGTACCTCTACACATCACCATTTGGCATTATACTTGATTCTATACACCCACTTACACCTTATTAGAGTCTTTCCTTGAGGCAAATTAACTACAAACCATGTGTTATTTGATTCCAAAGCTGAGATTTCTTCCTTCATGGCTTGAACCCAAAGTGAATTGTGAATGGCATCTTTGTATGATTTTGGTTCAAGTAATTGAGAAGCAGACGATAAAAAGCTTTGAGTGTGTAAGGGTAAATGTGAATAAGAAACAATAGAAGAAATAGGATACTTACTTGGAAGTGGAGAAGATTGGCAAGAGTGAACATAATCATTGAGCCAAATTGGTGGTTTAACACTCTTAGTTGACCTTTTTTCAACTATTAGAGACTCAACAATAGGAGACACTACTAGAGAGGAAGGAACTGGTGGAGACTTTACTAGTGGACTACTTTCTGAAACTAGAGAGGATAGAAAACTTGATGGAGAAGAAACATGTGAGTGTGGAGAAGGATGATCAAGGTCTAAAAAATCAAAAAAAGAAGGGTGAATGGACTGTGGAAAAAACACAAAGGAATCTGTAAGTGGTAATTGAAAAGGAAAAACATCCTCATGAAATACCACATCCCTATTAACAAAAAACACTTTGGTGTCAAGACTAAACAAAATATAACCCTTTTGAGTAGTAAAATAACCCATAAAAACTGATGGAACAGCTCTAGGTGAGAATTTATCAACAGGATGAACATGAGAGGCATAACAAAGGCAACCAAAAACTCTCATATGAGAAAAATTAGGTGACTTATAATAAAACAACTGAAAAGGACTTTTCCAATTTAGAACAGATGAAGGAAGTCTATTAATGATATAACAGGCAGTTTGCATACATGCTCCCCAAAACTTTAAAGGTACATTTGACTGAAACCTAAGAGCTCTAACAACTTCTAACAAGTGTATATGTTTCCTCTCAGCCACTCCATTTTGTTGAGGAGTGTGTACACATAAACTTTTATGAATAATTCCCAAGGAAAGAAACAATTCAGAACAATTGGAATTAAAAAACTTAGAACTATTATCACTTCTTATAGTTTGAATAGTAGTGGAATGTTGATTTCGAACAAAGGAACAAAAATGCTTAAGGTAAAGGATAGTATCACTCTTGAGTTTCATCAAGTAGATCCATGACATTTTAGTGCAATCATCTACAATTGTCAAGAAAAATCTATGTCCACTATGAGTAGATACACGATAAGGTCCCCAAAGATCTATATGCACTAGCTGAAAAGGTTTAGTAGCTCTAGAAGTACTTAATGGAAAAGGCAACCTGGTTTGTTTAACTAATAGACAAATAAAGCACTTGTGTATACTGTCAGAATGCAGATCACTAAATTTCAAGGAAGGAATTTTGTGAAGTGCACTTAAAGAGGCATGCCCTAAACGAGCATGCCAAATAGAAGTATTATTAACTAAAGAAGATGATAAACATTGTGTAGAAGCAGAAACTGAAAATACAGAATTCAAAGAAGGAAAAATACATGATCGATTAGTAAACACACTAGGGACCAGACTTATGGAATCAAACAAATACAAGCCTCGTGACTCTTTACCAATTCCCTTCATCCTTCAATTGCAAAGATCCTATTAAACACAAAAATCAAGGTAAAAGGTAATGCTACAGTTGAGTTCATGAGTAAGTTTAGAAACTGAGAGTAAATTATGTGTAAAATGAGAAACATAAAAAACATTAGAAATCACAATAGTAGGAGCAAAGGAAAAAGAGCCAATGTGGATGATAGGAGTTGTTTTACTATTAAGAAGATGAACAATGCGTGGTTCACTAGTACATGAAACAGGAAATTCTAACCTTCGAAAGTCAGATAACATATGATCAGTAGCCCCTGTATCCAATATCCAATTGAGAGAAGTAGCACAAGGAGAAGTACCTGCTAGATTCACAGCAAAATCCATAGAAGGAGAAGGTTTATTCAAGAGACCAATGAGCTGTTCATATTGTTCACGAGTAAGAACTGGTGCTTGTGAGACACCTTGAGATCCTCCATCAGTAGTCTCTACTTGAGTGTTTACAGCCATAGTACCTTGAGAACCTTTCTTCTTTGTGAACTTAAAATTAGGAGGAAAGCCATGCAACCTATAACAGTTCTCCTTCTTGTGACCTCGGATGTTGTAATGATCACAAGTTCCATTAAACCTCCGGCATTCACCAGATTCAATAGCATTAAAATACAGTACTGTGGCTTCTGCAATTGAAGAAACCTTAAACAATTGCATACGTTGAGATTCCTCTTAGATGAGCATGGAATAGGCCTGATTGAGTATTGGCAATGGCTGAATCAGTAAGATTTGACTTCTAACTGCTGTATAAGTCTCATTAAGTCCCATAAGAAATTGAAACATTTTTTTGTTGAGCAAGATGCTTAGTATTTTGTTTTGACACCTCACACTCACATATGGAAATTGGAACCAAAGCAGCATACTCATCCCACAAAAGCTTCAATCGTTTAAAGTAGGTCGAGACCGTGGAGTCCCCTTGATTGGCAGTTGCAATTTCACGATGGAGGAAAAAAAACTCGCGAGCCATCCAGCTTATTAAATCGCTCCTTAAGATCTTGGCAAACATGAGCCACACTAGATGCAAACACTATTCCTGTCGAGAGATCACTGGTGACAGTGTTGAGAATCCATGAGAGCACAAAAGTGTTACATCGCTCCCACTGTGAATGCAACGATTCATCATATGTCTCCTTCTTGCAGCTTCCATCAACAAAGCCTAGTTTATTCTTTGCAAGCAATGAAATCTTCATGGAACAGTTCCAAATATTGTAGTTATCGATCCGAACAAGATGCTGAGAAATAAGAATCCCACCAGGTGTGTCAGAAGAATGAAGAAATAGAGGATGATTGAAGTCGATCAGATTCTCAGCCATTGAATCAGATCAGAAAAAATATTCCAAACCAGAAAAAAACTCAAAAGAACCTGGGTACACCTGATACCATGTTGAAAAAGAAGTTTGTAAAATATTTCTTTTATTAATTAACATAACTTTACAAGATACTGACTTATATACTGATAGGCTAATGTTTACAAACTAATTGCTACTAACTAACTTTTAAATACGAAGGAAATAACCCTTGCTAACATTTTTTTCATCAATCCGAAACACAACATTAATTTATATGAATTAATAGTTTAAAACAAAAATTTACCAACCAAATTGAACCTTAGCTTGGGTTAGCCACCATTGACAAGAGTAACGTATCTCAAAATCAAACCGATCTAACGATCGATAAGAGAGATTCAACTTCGAGAAACTCAAAAGTCTCTTAGGATATTTGAAAATTTCCAGTGATTTTTCAAAAAAAAAAAAGGCATTTAGAGAAAAGAAGAGAAGGGGTTTTGGGCTTTGCTTTGGGTGGTTTTGGATAACGTTTTGAAATCGAAGTGAAGCGGCGATGGAAAAACAAGAAAATAAGGCTAGGGTCGAAAGAAAATTAGAGGAAAAAGGAGAAGAAAGAGGAAGAAGAAAAGGGGAAAGAGCAACAACAAATCATCTCTACTATTTGAATTTATGTTATTCTTTGTTTATGTTTAATTGTAACAAACATGGTGTTTTGGCTTTAGGGAACTTAATGGAACAGTGTGTCGTAGTATGAATGATGCGTTTTATTTTTTTATCGTTAAATAAAACGGTCTGTGTAACACCCTTACCTGACCCGTACGTAGGATCCGAGTACAAGCGTTACAATTGGATCGGGTTACCTTTTATACTAAGATCTCTCTACGTTAAAATTAGTTTTAGTTTTAAAAATAATGTTTGTAGTATAATAGAAGAAAATTTTCTTAAGATCGAGCTTTGTAGTATTTATAGTATTAAATTATAGATCGAATTATCAAATATGCTTTGAGCTAGATAGTTTAAGTCATTTCCTAACTTTTTACCAAACTATCTTTTTCACTATTCTCGAAACCCTTGCTTGCTTTTAGTGTGGGCTTAAATTGAATGCACAAAATGAAAACACTGATTAACTTTCAATAAGAAAGTTAATTTATTTATATGGGAAACCATAATTTTTTGAATTTTTAAAAAATAAAATTTATTTTATAAACAAATTGACACTATTTTTTGATAGAGTAATAATGCTCAACTAGTGTATCTATTAGGTCATTTTGTAGTTATTTATTTATAGAAAAAAAAAAGTTACACGAGTTTTACTTGAATAAGAGGTAATTAAATAATATTTTTTAATAAAAGAATATAGTTTCCTTGTTAGGAAACCCTAGGGGCAATGACAACCTTTATTGGGACTAAGGTTTGCTGCCTTTTGTGTATTGGGATGGGCTCTCAAGCATGTCTCGTGAATTAGGTACAATTATATATATTATCTAAATTTTTAATTGGCATATATAATATAACCAACTCAATATTTAAATTTTTTTTATTTTTTCAAAATATTATTTATTTTATCAAATTAAATTATTTTCTTAACTCAATTTTTTATTAGTGTCATGGTAACTTTACCGTATTAGAACCTTTGAAGAAATATATTTAATTTCTCTATTCAATAAAACTACAATGACTAATTAATTTAATTTTCAATTCAAATTTCAATTATTTAATTTCAATTAATTAAATAATAATTTTAAAAAAATAATTTAATTTCTAGGTCATTTTGTACTTAACGAGAAAACACATTTGCTGTGAATAGTGTTGCATGCGATCTTTTTTCTCTTAATCATCGTTTTCATTCATTCCATATTATCAGTTCTACATACAGTTCGTTTTGGGTTTATGTTAAGCTAGCAGAGGGATAGATCGAACATTTATAATTATTGCTCAAATAATTTGTAATTAAGTTTCAATCATTAATCTATTAATTACAACATTATTTAATCATGAAGTCATTCCATAAAAGTACCATAATTGAACTCTCTTATCATTTACCATTACAAAAACAACTTTAATAATTGCTCGTTCAAAATATTGTTATAAGTGCGTTATCCTCATAAGATATTTTTTATCTCTTTGGGTTAAATTTGTTCACCCGATATAATCATATTTTATCTCATGGCAACCTTTACATCTTCTTTCATGAAAAAGTTAGTTACTAACAAACAGTAATTAAATCATTTTTCCTAGACAAATTACCCATGTCACATTGTTTTTCCATCTATTATGTAATGCTAATGAGATGATACCATTAACGTTTTATTGGACTATAAATTCAAATTAAGTTATGTTATGCAGAAGTCATATACCTAAATACCAACTTTTGGATCTTTAGTTATTTGAACTCAAGCTTTTAATACATCATGCTACACGAGTAACACACACATAGTCAATCATTTACTCAGAATTGAGGTAGATCATACTATGAATATCACAAGTGAATTAATCCATAAACGAATCTAGGATGAATTTGATTTGGGTCTTGTCTTATTTATTGTCAATTCAAACAATCACATTTATGTCTTTATCTTATGAGACTTAACCATTCTGATACCCAAGATAATGTATCCCTCATTTGGACTTGATAAACGACAAAATAATCCTTTAACATATTTGCTCAATTTTGATCCATCAGACTATGGACCTTTTAGCTCACCTACTATTACAAGTTGTTTTCTCGCATTATAAGCTATCCACATGATACAACTTAGTATTAGTTAAATATTAAGTAATCAGTGAACCAATATTTCCTTTACATTTTACTTTGTATACAAAAATTATTGAGAGTATTATACAAGAGATATAAATGAGAACAATAAATTTTTTATTAAAACTCATTTTTTTTTTAAAAATTACAAGTACAAATGATGAATAAACTACACTTAAGACTACTAACATTATATCTTTTATTTAGAAAAAAAAGAAAGAAAGAAAGATATATATAAAGTAGCAGCATTTAATTAAAAATTTGTACAAACATATAAAATGACATTATTAAAATTTTGTATGTTAAATATCATTGAAGATGCTTATATAAAATCATGGATTAATTAAATTATAAACAATAAATAATTACATTAATAATAGTTTATGATATATATAGTATTTTATTAATAAAATTATAAATTGGCATATTTTTAGTATTTTTATAAGAATCAAATAAATTAAAAAAATTTCTCATATAAAATTTGTTAGTCTAACATATTTAATAGTTATTTTTTATTTTCACTTGATCATAGCTACACATATTTCGCTAGACTTCACTAAGGACAATACATCACTGAGCACCATGCCTCGCTTGAGCAGTATACTTCACTAGTACGATGGCCATGCTAAGCTCAACCATACCATCCTGACAAGACCATTGTCACTCGTCATTACCATATTTTACTACTTCGTCACATCAAGTTGCATAATATATTTAAGAAGAGACCTATGTCAAATGGCAAACCCCAATCAAAAGAAGATACATGGCTTACAAATGACCCCCTTGAATACCTCTCCAAATCCCACAAGGACATAGACACTTCTCTATCAACACACTCCCCCCGTCTCTTTTTCATTCTCCTCTCTTATCCCTATAACCTCACCTCTCTCAGCTCATCAGGTGAATAGATGTAATAGTTTTTGCCAACTATTACCCCTCAATAAGTTGCATTTGAATCCAAAAATATATTTCATCATTAATTTTAATTTCAATGGTACATTATTCAACTTTAATAATATAGTAATTAATATCATCGTCACCGTTATTTTTAATCTTATTGAATCTAATTTCAAAGGGAGCTAAAGAGCTTGACTCTTCAATTCCAGCTCATTTGGCTCAATCGGTGGATAAGCTCTTTAGTTATATATATATATATAGTTTTATTAAACTTATTGGAGGAATTAAGGGATTTTGAAGGGAAAAAATAGTCGTAATATGTTGTGCATGCCGGTGTAAAAAATCATTTTTGTAGTTTTGGTTGGTAATGCAGATCAAGACAGGCACGAAATGTCATTGTCTTTCAGCCCAAAACAGGACTTAGTTTTGACACTGATATATGTACGTATATATATAGTATTGATGAAAAAGATCTTTTAAGACAACCATCCATGATTTGTTGTCTGACTGTGTCTTGTTGCGTTGCCCCGACATCTCCGAGACATACATATACATGTACATATATGCGATTCAAAGAAAAAGTTACTCCTGGCTGAAGGCTTTTCAGGGTAAAAATCAATGGTTAAAACACTTTGTGAGAAAACAAAAACAAGGCATGGAAGAGACAAGGAAGAAAGTTTTGCAATTTGCCCATTTTGAGATGTGATCTTTCTCTTTGGACAATTAGTTGGGGGATGGGATGAGGGTCCCATTTTAGCGCCAAGTTGTTATAAAAGTTCCATTGATGAGAGTTGATAAAATGCAATAATTTTGCATAGTCATGCATTCCTCTAAGTGGTGGGACACTTGCTGCCTTTTCAACGGCCGCCACGAGAAGCTACAACATTTCCCACTTGCGCTTGCGCATCTTGGTTTTCTCTTTTCTTCCTCACTGTTTTTTCGGTTTTGATGAAGAGAATAGTACGACTACATGTGACCCTGCAGGCACTCACTATTTTGTAAGGTATTGTTAACCTCATGGCTTTGTCCCCAAAATGCGCCTTGAATGTTGAAGCTGGTGTGAACATATGTACCAATATATAAGTTTCATGGCTTCTCTGGTAATAGATGTCACCATTCACATCATATCACAATATATTGTTCACTTCAACTCATTAAGCATTGTGACTTTTGTCTATAAAAAATGTGTTTCATCTATGAATATGATGTCACTACTCGTATCCTAAAATCAATTTCATTATTCTTTCTCTCTAAAATCATGACACGACAATAAGCCATAATCTTTTTGAGACATCGCTTCTGACTAGGAGCTTGAAAAGTCAAGCCCCTGTTCCCTCTTAAATCAAAATGTTGGCCTTTATTCAAATATGATTAGCTTTTGATCTAAATCTGATTTTCAAAAACCAACCAACTCTTCCTTCAAATAGGATTTTCATTGATGGGCGAAAATTTTCATTCCATACTTTTCTACACCTACAAAATAAAATTCAATTTCTTTGACAAAACAAAGTTCGCCCTTTGGCATGCTTTGATTATTCAACTTTATTTTACATCCAAGGTCGTGGTGGGTACGAAGTGACACTACTGTGCATGTATATGCAGGGTTGTGTGTAACACATGCATGTGGTCAAGGGAGGCATCATTTAGGGGGTGGGAAAAGGATACACGTGTTGGGGTATGATAGGTCCCTGTTTATAAAATTGAAACTTTTCTATTGAATGTCGTGATGCGGGAAGACGAATGAATTGAAAGATATTTGCATTAGACTAGCAAAAGAAAAGCGGGGAAGGTTAGGAAAAGAATTATATAAAATGTGGTTTGGATAGTAAAAATTACGAAATGACTGAAAATATGAAGTAATCTATAAGTTCTAAGTTCATGCAATGAACGTTGATTCGTTGGATTTTTACTTGCTCAGTACAAAAAAGACACAAGGTTAAGGGCTAATTTACAGCTTCTTTACCAATTTAAAATTACATTTTCGATGAAATGAAAACTCTTTTTTTTTATTTTATTTTCAAAAGTTTTGCCAACAATAATGCTAAACCGATGCTTAAGGATTAGGCTGGTGTATTATTTACCCAGAGAATGGGAAGCTATGAACAAAAAGGGATGGACTGCTTTCTTTAAACATAGCTAAGCTAACTACATGAGTAAGTACATTACATATACAACCCTCCCAAAAACTCTTATTTACCTCATTTTAACTCAATATCTCGTAATAAGTTTTTTAATCTCTTCTTTCCCTCGTTGATTTTCTAAACATGCATCCTTTTTAAGAGGTTAATCTCTTTGAGCCAGTTTTCCTAAGCTACTACTACCTTTCTACATAGTTTACTCGTCGTGTTGGAGTGGAAAAAAGGATCATCTCCCTTACCTTCCCCATCCGTCCGAGAGCGGCGAATTTCGGGTGAACCCGAACCATATCGGTCTAAATCAGCAAGGGGTGAATGCCTCAAGTAAAGGGGGGAAGAAGATGATGAAGAAGAAGCATCTGAATCACAACTCCTCCATGGGCTGTTCCACCCTTGGACTGAATAACCAAATATAGAATCTATTAAGTCATCAGTGCTGGTAGAATCACGTGTGCTATCAGTAGAACAGGAACCTTCATCAGAATTGATGCTAAAAAGAGAACAACTATCACTTGACGACGAGTCCTCTAAAATCTTTTGCAGTTGATTGTATTTTGAATAAAAAGAGTCGATGCTGCTAGGAGTATCTGAATGAATCGAGCTGGGATGGAATTCATCAAGACCAGAATACGTCAAAGAATTTGACTTCAGCGGATTCTTTGAATTGACACTCGATGGAATCACTTTACTTCTGTTCTTCATTAATCTTGGGGCCCGAGGTGAGCACCTGCAAGATAATTTGGTTAAACAACCAAGCAATGACGCCATATAAATTTCTAAAGAAAACTGAAAAGCTGAGATTCTTTACCTGGCATAAAGAAGCATATATGCTCCTTTTGTTAGAACTCTTTCGAGTTCTGTAGATGTTACCTGCCAAATTATTACCGACCCAGAAAAACTTGAGAGGTGATTTAACATAATTAAAACATAACATTAATGAGTAACATGAAGACAGAACATGAGCGGGTGAAATTGAGTGAATATTTTCAAACTGAATTTCTTGTGCTTTAGGATATAGCATTTTAGGCCTCCAACTTAAACAAAAAAAATAGATGCCAACTGGAGTATTTTCCAACTTTTTCACTTACCTCAAAAGCCATTAGAAAAAAAATTGTTTAATGCAATCCAGAATCAAAAGGAAGAATACAAAGTCACCCTTGGTTTATTTCCAAACATTAGGGAGTATTTTTGTACAACTCCTTTTACCCAGGAAAATTAAGTGATTGTAAAGCAAAGGATTTAAAAGAATCAATGATTATTAACGTGGCAACTAACATTACATATGGGGGGAAAACTCATCAAATTAAGGGAGAACAAGCCAAACATGCTTTTACAAAAATTACAGGTAGGAAATCAAAAAAGTAATGTAGATGAAAACATAGATCGAGAAAAGCAGCATGCAGTAAACAAATGAAATGGCTTAAGGCATGCAAATGATAGTTGTAGAGAACATACCGAGCTGTCATCAATCTTAAACCACTTGTTTTGAACATTTTTAACATAGCACAAGTAGTGACCCGAAAATGCTGCATTCATGATATCCAAATGGACCACTACTCCATAGAGCCTGTATATGGGTGATTTATCACTTGTCCCACTCATATATGGTGCCAAGTCCAAAATCTCAGGGAACCGAATAGCTTTGTTAAGCTTTCCAAATTTACCGGACTGCAACAAAATACACACTTAAACTGTAAGAATCTGCAAAGAACAAAGAGTAAAATAACATTCTTTATCGAAAGTTGTACCTGAAATCTCTTCAAAGCAATTGTAAGAACATTTGGAGCCTCTAATATTGTCAACTTCTTTTTGGCCTTCTCATAAGATTTGCATCTGAACAAAACAAAGACAAAGTTAACAAACGTCAAAAATTGATGCCTTCTAGAAGTGGAGAATTTAGTTGAGGACCTGCAGCCATACAGACTGCATGTAGTTGCACAGTACCATCACCAATGTCAACAAACACAAAAACTCAATGAAAAGGTATGTTCAATAAAATCAATCGGGGTAATCCTATGCCATTTATCAATCTTTGAGGAAACACACTTTTTTCACATGCAATTCTAATTCTATTGCAGAAGTTCTGTTAAATTTGTTTATTTTTCAGCATACAGATCCATCACACAAACATAAGATATAGATATCACAATTCAACTATCAATGAAATTTTGGCAAAAAAATTGGGGGGTGGGGGGGAAGAGGGGAACTCAATGAGCTATCTCTGCATAATCACATGACAGAGAAGACAAAAAGAAAAATGTACTATGTACATGAACACTTCTTATAGCTTCCAAAATTGAAGGTAAATCTTTTCTCCAGAAGCATCAAAATACAGCCTATAGCTTCTTCGAAGTATACTATTTATAGAAACAAAGACCATATTTCCAACAAGTTCAGAAAAGAAGAAGAAGAAAAAGAAATAATGGTTTTGATTTTGAGCCTATCCTCTCATCAAGTTAGGAATTAAAGAGAGAATTTCTCCATATTATTTCTCTAAAAGTTAAACTTTCAAATTTTAACCTACCAAAAAGAGTGAGGTGGACAAATAAAAGAACAAAATTTTGAACATAGGACTGTTTCCATAAAAGTTCATCTTCAAGTCTCTTTGCATGATATTGATGGTACCATTTATATAATATCTAAAGAAACTTCTGAAAAAATTTGTAAGTGAACCAACCTGCTACATTGGTACTTATTTTCTCCATCCAGAATTTCAGTCCTAGTAAACCGCCGAAGAGCCTCTTCTAGGGTTCCTATGTCTCCTTCAATTTCAACTGTTAGGTCCATCATTTTTTCATGACGTTCGGACTTGCCTTGGCACTTCATGCACTTTATCTGCAGAAAATAGTAACAAGTCTACATGCATCATTTGCATTTTAACACAAACTCTTGACGCAAATAAGACTTCTAGTGCACGAGAGAGAGAGAGAGAGGAGAAAGCGTGGCCAAAAAACAGGTTGGTCTTAGTTTTTACCTTTGACCGAAGGTAACCTCCAAATGTTAAGCCTATTAAAGTTGTTTCTTCTTCTAAACAACCTGATGAAGCCAACCCAGCTTCTTTAAGACAAATAGATTGCATAGCATCAATAGCATACCTGTCAAATGTAATTCGTCAATAAACTAGTGCAACATTATTGAAAGGATTGCTCATTTCTCATGGAGTAAAACATTATTCAAATGGTTCAAGCATTAAATATTGCTAAACCTATCTCACCTTAAAAATTCATGTGCATCTTCCTCTTTCCCATTAGCAAGTTGACTGCCAATATTTTGTAGTTGGGAAAGTATTCCTATAGGGGACAGCGGAGATTTCCCATCTTTAGCCTTCAAAATTAATTTTTCAAACTCACAAGTGAAACACCATTCTTTCTTTGCACCTAAGAAAGAAATTTATAGTAAGATTCATCCAACATGCTACCTCGAAGCACAAAAATGTAATAATTCCAATTGGAACATTAGAGGACATACAAGCTTTTGAATGGATTCCATGAAGAAAGTAAGCAGTCAGAGGAGGAGTGAATGTCAAGCATTGAAGGACAGCATTGGCATAACAGCTGTGCAAAGTAAACAGCAAATTAACAACAGAAAGTGATAAACAAGGAATAAAATTGTAAAATATACAAATCCAAGGTACAACACAGCTTAAAGGATGAAAACTTAAAATGTAAAAATATGCATGTAAGGAATTCCTAATCGAAACAGCGTAGGGCAGGAACATGATCTAGCAGTATTGTTCCCAATTCAGAAAATAGGTAACAATTGGACAAGTCTAACCCAAACTGTCCTTCAAGTCCACACATTTACTTCAGCAATCGTTTCTGCAATTTCTTTTAGCCTAGACTTAATGGGGTAATTTTTTGTTTATTTCTGTTCTTTTTATTTGTGATGACCTGATGCGAGAAGATAATTTTCTATAATATTCCTTACATTTTAGATTTCTTTTTCTTTTTCTAGATTGTCATACATTAACTACTTAAAAAAATTTCCTTTCATAGATTTTTATCTATCTTGCCTCTTTTTCAGGTGCATTTAAGGGTCCCAGATTTGAATTCGAATATTTTAGCAATGGCATCATAATTAACTAGGCTATTTTGGAGTGTTATGGATTTTAACCTTGCAGAAAAGTGATTTTAGGATAGGGCTGTTATGGGTTCATAAAATATCTTTTGGCCAAAGGTTCATATATTTGTTTATTTCTAAGGTTTTGATAGGGATTGATGGCACGATTCTGAAAAATTTGTACTCATACGAAGGGTGTTAGATTCATTTCATTATCATTTTATTTAATGCTACAAATTATAACCCTTATGGAGCCAAAAAGAACATCAAGGTGCTATCAGAAAAAAGTCAAGGTGAGCTACGCAGGAAACACTTAAAGTGCAATAGGTGTCGGTGGATTTACCCAATAATATAACATAAATCCAGATTATGTTCAATAATTTTTTCCATAATTGTTCATTATAATAATAATAAAATCT
Organism: Kokia cookei; assembly: GCA_039519145.1. NCBI lineage: Eukaryota > Viridiplantae > Streptophyta > Magnoliopsida > Malvales > Malvaceae > Kokia > Kokia cookei. The sequence goes on along the minus strand of CM076901.1, from coordinate 8,419,214 downwards.
TATGCTACCTGTTACCACAATTTACAAGGCCGCGTGGTTGTAATTCCACCTTGTTCCAACTATAAAGCTTGACAAATGATTCATAAGGAAAAATTCCCTGCAAAAACAAAACAAAATTCTAACAAAAAGCTAATATGTTGAAGGCTAAGTAAGGCAAAAGGAAAAACAACTTTAAGCTTATCATTATAGTCTCCACCAACCTCATTACTAACTCCAAATGGATGGTTTTTTGGAAATTTAGATACTCTGAATTGATCAACAACTTTCCACATTGAGGTTTTCAATCCATTCTTACTGTTAGAAGAATAACTTGAAAACTGAGATAATTTAGTGAAATTTGCATGAACGTCATCATTTTTTCCTGATTTCACACTGGGTAAAACTTGCACTCTGTCACTGGATGAATAAGAATCAGATGACTCTGATAAATGAGAAGCATTGCTAATGCTAGGTTCATTAGTGACAACAGTAGAGCCTGATTTTTCAAAATGTGAAGATGACAAGTTACCAACTAGTGGAACATCTATATTGATAGCTTCTCTGGGTTTTATAACATGCAGAATGTTGTTCGATCCACGCTCCACCTGGTTAGTGCTTTCAGAATTTGAGGACTTGGAGTTTCCGTCATTCGGAGAATCTAAACCAGCATTTTCGGACAAAACTACTCCATCCGAAAGCTTGGAATGCCCCAAAGTAGTAGTACATTGAGGAGCATCATCCAATTTGGCATCTTTAACCTTGGAGACTTGCGGATGTGAGGAAGAAGCATTTCCAGACAATGTAAATGAAAAATGTAAGGATGATCCAGAATCAAGTGAGGCCTTTTTACTGCCTTCTTTATGATAAGAGTTAAACGACTCATTGTCATCAACACTTGTAGATGGAACTGATTTCAAAGTTCTGCCCCGAAAATCAGAAGAAAATCTAGAAGCCTCAGCATTTGAGTGCTCAGACATATCACTAACATCTAATCCTGAAGAACCAGTTGCTCTGCACTGGCTCTCTCCACTTTGATTAGGCTTGGTATGATTTAATTTAGAAATTCCATCTACAGAATCAACCAACCTGACAAATTTAGGGGATGATGGATTGGTTTGATCCACATTGTTGACAACAGAAGTCCAAAACGTGTCAAGATTAACATCAGCAGATGAGAAACCATCCAATTTATCATGCTCATTTGAACTTACGCTCTCACACACAGAAACATCATCAGATGATTCACTACCAGCTGCGGAAGAAAATCCTGAAAATGAAGCACTGGAGGATTCTGAAACAGAGCTTAGTCCTTCCCTATCAGCATGAAACTCAACCTTTGCATCATCATCATTCCCATCTAAAACCACAGAAGAGCTAGAGGAACTCAACAATGCAGATTCAGTAGAGGATGTTCCAATTAAATTTGCATGCGACTTTTCTTCAATCTCATATATATCTTCATATTGGTCTTGATTTATCGCCTTCTGACCATAATCGCTTCCCTCATCATGATTTTGGTGTATGGCAATGGCAGGTGGGTGGCATTCTTCCTTGTGACCTTGCCGCCAGTGAATAATTTGACACTTCGCAGAACTAAAACATCCAAATTTTGGTATAAAAAAAACTATTAAAAGACCTTCTACAAAATCAATTGCATCATTAGAAAATAATGCTAAACACAGACATAATTTACTATTGTTGTCCCTTCAAATCAGTAAAAGAAATCCTTAGAATTACAACAAAGTGATGGGGGAAAAGCTAAAATATTTTCTCTATTCATTAGGTGGATTCGAAAATGTAGTTAGTCAACATACACAACCTCAACTCTTACATCAAAAAGAACTCCTAAACTGCAGACAAAAAAGGCACAAAGGAAAAGGTCATTTTCAAGAGGAATTGTTTTTCTAATATCCTGTCTTTGTAACATAGAGATAGGAGGCTCAAACATGTAATTTACAGACTAAAACATTTTTCTGAAAATCAGCATAAACATCCATCAAAACAATTGCAGCATTTAAGACCAACTCCAAACTTCCCATCAATGATGGATTGTGGATGTTGGGTTTAAAATTAATTTTCACAAAGTCTTCTAAATTGCTTAGTTGCTCACTACATAAACACTTACACGACTACCCCACATTCACACATGTTAAAGCGTATTTAAACTAGACCCACACTCGCCCTGCGCTAATTGAAGCACTTATCTAATCCAATATTTTTTCGATTGCATACTCTTTAAGACAGTATTGTCAGATAAAAGAATCAGATTTATCTCAAATACATTTGAAACAAAATCGCCAAAAAAAAAAATCTCGGTAATTATAAATAAATTAGAACAATAACACGAAATTAACAAGCTAACGTACCAATATCGAACCCCTTTACAGCGAGCGCACCGCGTGGTAGTAGGACAATAACAAACAGCACACTGGTGATAGTTCCGCGAAATGGAAACCGTACCGTATTCAATAGACGCTTCAAGCTCGACTCTAGCCGCCTCCTCAGAGGCCAAAATCAAGAGCCTCTTTATCTCCGCTTGCCTTGCTACAGATAACTGCCATTTCCGCCTTAAGAAAAAGCCGATCAAAGGAAGGAGGAGGGAGAGCACGAGCACCAGGCTCGAAAACCCTAAATCCCAAATAAAAAGCATTTATCCTGCAGCCAATACCAATAGGCATCCAAAGTAGCCGGAAAATCCTACTCTCCAAATCTCAGCACTATACATAGATTCCAACAACGTGCCCGTCTCGATCGCTTTCGCGATGGAACAAACTCCGGCCGTCGAACATGCAACCGTAGCCGTTGGTTTGGACTGAAACAAGACGGTTGAACTGCACCGTGATCTCGAAAAATAGAATAATTTTATAATTTTATAAAAAAATTAAAAAAATAAACAAATCTAAAAGGGAGTGGCAGTGGTAGAAGAATGTCGATATTGCTTGGGTTAGCAAAAAGGTGAAAGTTTAAGCTTCTTGTTGAGCTCGGAGGATTTTCAGACAATAAATTTTTTTCCTTTTTTAGATCGAGAATTTTACAGTGAGAAAGGAAAATAAAAGGAAAATAATATTAAAAAGGGTCATTAACTTAGCAAAATAAATATTAAAAATTCCTTTATTAATCGATATGTTATTAAAAAGGGAAATTTTATGGTCGAGGGGGAAAGGAATTTTGTCTTCAGGTTTCGAGAAGCGTGAATTCTTTGGCCATCAAATATTCGAACCAGGGTGGGGGCCACGGGTTGAACCGGCTAACTTCCGGTCTCTTTCATTATTATTCAGCAGGTTGTTTTTGATTTGGTGATGGAGGTCACTGTACGAGGAATCGGACGGTGGAGATTTGTTTTGGGTTTGGTGGAGGCCGGAATCCGATGATGATGGTTCACTTACCATAATAATTATTCCTTTTCCAGTCTTTGAGTTTTCCTCGGGTGGAAACAAACCATTCCACAAGTAATTGCTTCATTTAAACTATTATTATTTAATAATTATTTTATTTAAATATAATTATAAAATTATTTAATGAGTATGCCCGAATTAACCTTGGGATTTGAATTTCTTTGACTAAAGAATGTTCCCGCATGTCTACCATCACATCATTGATTCATGATCAATTTTCTTTGTTTACATTAATTGACTAGCAAATAATGTGGTGAAAAGTTAGCAATAATAATTTATTTAATCCTTTAATTTTATAAAAAAAATATTTTAATTTATTATTTAATTTATCATTTATTTAAAATTTATGACGTAAAAAAGTTAAATTTTATTAATTTTATCGATATGACATACATATAAATTATCTTATGAATATCACGTTATCAATTAATTAATTTTTAAATTTTAAAAATATTATAAAAATTACTAAAAAGATAAGAGTTATTAAAATTATTAAAAAGACATATTTTTAATATTTTTTAAATTTGTATTAATTTTTAATGTGACATACATATGAGCTGCAACATCAATAAAGTTATGTTAATTTTTTTTTTATTTTTAAATAATTTGACAAATAGAACAATGATTAATGGAGGATTAAAATGACTTTTTTGTAAAGATGGAGGGCTAAAAAATTATTATGCCTAAAATTTTGATATTAAAATTTTTGTTATTTAAACTACTTTTACCTTTACATTTTATAAAAATTTAATCCAATAATTTTTTTTAAATATATTAGTGTAATTACATTGTAATATCTGTTCATACTTTCTTAACTCTTTGACAACACAAACTTTACACACACAGGTGCTCGAACTCAAGTCTCATAGGATGAACATCATTACCACTAGAGTTACTCGTTAGGTTCTTAAATCAATAATTTTTTTTTGAATATCTTAAATCAATAATTTTAAATAATGTAATATATTGATATACAGAAAAATATATAGCAATTTCAAATTTTAATAATATAAACTATTAATTAATATATTAATATTCGTCTAAATTTTATTGTGACTTTTATATGTACAAAGTTATGATTGTCCTGAATTGGATTACGTTTTCCATAATTTATCTATAATTATGATAAATAAATACCAAAATTTGATATATTTTATTATTTAAGTCATAATACATTTGCAAATTTGGTGGTTAGTTTGTTGGAAAATGACATTGTTGTGAAATGGAAATCAAATTTATGACAAAAATGACCCATTTTTCTCTATTTACCTTTTTTGACTCTACTCAGTGTTGAAGGGGTCTAATTTTGTGCACCTTGTCTTAGTCCGCGAATTAGAATAGTCGGTTTCAAATCCTTACATATTTACCAAAAAATTATATTAATATATTATTTTGATAGGATTAAAATATGCTCCAAATCTTTGTATATATTCAAATTTTAATTTTTATATTTTCAGGAATTTTTTTTTTTACTTTTTGAATTTCAAAATTTAGATTCAATTATTAATATTATTAAAAATTTTTGATAAAAAATTTGTTAATGTGTCATTTTAAATTTAGAAAAAAAAAATTCATTTGATAATCATATTACAAAAATAATTAATGTTGTAATTAATTGAAATTTAATATATATATTAACCGTTAAACAGTTGGACATGCACATTTTAAATCTGAAAAATAAAATGATTAAATTCCAAATGTACAAAAAATATAGAAACTTGAAGCATGTCTTAACCCATTGATATGGATGTCTATATTTATATTTGTGTAAACTTTATGACAAGTTGATGTGACGAATTGTATATATATATTATAAAAGAAGAAATACAAATATTTTGAAAACATTTAGGTAGTCTTTTGTGTTTTTTTATATTATGATTTTAATGAAATGTCGAGAAAGTTACTTTATAATTTTTGGTATTTATTAAAAGGTATTAATTAAAACTTTAGAAATTATATTATCACATCTAATTCACTAAGTACTTTTCTAATAATATAATGATAATTTATGAATTTGTCTTTCTTAAATAAAAAAACAATATTCATATATCTAATTTTTATAATAAACTTTATTTTTGACAAAATTTTGATTAATAATTAATAATTATTTTTAATTGATTTTTTTATTTTTATAATTTGTAATGTTAATTGAAAGTAAAATTGTTTTAAATTTGTTCTACTAATATTTTGTGAATATAATAATGCACATATAAAATCAAGTATGTATAAAACTTTTTTTTCTTATAAAATACTTGTGAATAATTCATTAAAATAATAAAGAAAATCAAGGCAGGACAAAGGAAGCCAGCAATAACTTTTTTTTACATTTATTAATAAACTAATACCCTAAATCAATATAAAATAGGGTTACTTTTGTCTTAATATTTCTTATAACTTTTTAATTTACATGGGAAAATAACTTTTCTACATTTTATCGTGGGAAGGGAATCACATTTATCAATTCACTTCCCTGGGATAATTCAACTCACATCCCTTTTATTTGTAGTAACTATAATATATTTGTTGATTCAATCTTCATTATTCAAAACATTTCACATCTTAGTATTGCTTAATTTCCAGATAAACACAATATATCAATATTATATAATGACAGTTAAAATAATCCGACTCGGGGTCCGACCCAAAAAATCACCCCCTAAAATATAATTTCAAAGAATTTTTAGAATCAGATGATTGAATCGATTAAGTAACCGATTTGTCTGCTCGATTGATCAATCTAGTTCAATTAAGTAAAACATTAAAAAACAAAAAAATAGGTTCAACTGCCTGATTCTCAAATAAACTGGTGTAATGACTTTCTCTAGATCGATACCCTTATCGATTTTAGTTTAATTAGTCCAATTGGCTAATCTGATCCAATTCAAGTTTCTATTATTTTTTTATATAAATTTTATAATCTAATATCAATTTTAATACTTTTATATTTTTTTATGATTTTATAGACTTTTAATACGGTTTTATAAAAATTTAAATATTTTTATAATTTATTAGATTTTTTAAATATTTATAATACTTATATTTTTATAATATTTATAAGTTTATGTAAATTTTCATATTTTCATATTTAATAATTTTTATAAATTTTTTGATTTTTTATAATTTTTATGGAAAAATATTAAATTAAATCAGAAGTTGTCACATGTTATCATTTGATTAGTTTGTTAATTTATTTTAACAGTCAATATGATCAATGAAGAAAATTATTAGTGGAGAGGCTTAATTGATTACTTTAATTAATGGCAATGACTTAATTAAATACAAATTTAATATAGTAACTCCGGTGGTAAAAAAAATGTCAAATTTAATTTAGTGGTTCCAGTGATAAAAGAGATGTTATTAATCCTAGAAGACTCGGGTTCAAACGTTTATGCGTGCAAGTGTGTGTGTTTTGTCAAAAGGTTAATAAAATATAAAAAAATATTATCATATAATTACACCATTTTATATTTTTTTTAAAATTATTAATTTTTTTTACATTTTTTAAGTTTTTTTTTTTTTTTTTTTTTTTACATATAAGTCTATTTGAACTTCCTTTTGAGGTCATTGGCACACACCCACCATCCTCTTTTTATTTTATTTTTTCATTTTATAGTAACGGTTAATTTTCAATTTTTGTCTCTCTACTATGCTTAAATTTGATATTCAATCCTTATACTTTAATTTTCAATATATTTTTCTCTCTATATTTTTGTAATATTATTAATTAATTCAAATAGTTAATATAATTAACTTTTCAATTAAAATGTTACATGGTTATATATAGTTTGAAAGTGGATTTTTAAATCCAAAAAGTAGAGGGATTAAATTTTTTTAAAATAAAAGTAAGAGGTCTAAAATTTCAAATGTACAAAGTATACAGAGACTTAAAATCATGGTTGTTTGAACCGAATTGGACAGGATGTTACCGATCCAGGGAGAGGCATCAAACTAATTGACTAACAAATCGATATGGACCAATTGAACCAAGCTAAAAATCAATTGAATCGATTTTTTATTTTTATAATTTTTAATGATTTATTTAATTGAACCGTACAATCAATGATCTGACCGATTTGACCAACGATCCAATTATGAAAACCTTGCTTTAAGTATATTTTTCTCTTCAAATTTTTACTCTATAAATTAAAACAAACAAATAATCAACCCAACATGAAGCATAGAAAGACTATTCTAGTAACTATAGATTAAAAGGCCGAAAGGCTTATCTATCGTCATTTTTTTAAGATTACTCATAAAGGTAAATTTTCAATTTTAATCCTTATATTATTCTCAAATTTATTATTTAATCTTTATACTTTAATTTATATAATATATATAAAAGGTTAAGTCGTTCCTCATTACACACCTCAAATCCAAATATTTTTGGTGAATTTTTAGTTTTGATCCTTTTATTATTTCCACATTTGATATTTAATATTTATATTTTAATTTGACATAATTTGATTTTTTATTTTTATAATAATATTAATTAATTTAAATAGTTTACTTATTTAGCTATTCTGATCAAAATTTTGACATCGATTTTCTAAAAAAAATATTATTCTAATAATTTTTTTATTTTGACGTAATTAGTTGAAATAAGTGTGTTTTTAAAAAATCACATCAACTATGGAAATTATTAACAATGCTAATTTTTGGAGTAACTAATGGCAACTTTGTTTTAATCATTATAAGATAATGGTAAAATTCTAGTTTCAAACTCTCTATTATGCTTACATTTGAGATTTAGGGCCTCTTTTAATGGGTGATGCGTAGAGTTGATCGTGGATCGGGTCGGATTCGGATCGGGCTTCAATAAATTTTTAGGTCCAATTGCTAGGTCCAGGCCCAGTTCGACCCAAAAAATGGGTTTAAAATTTTGTCTAAACCCGACCCGAATTATAAAAATCAAGCTTGAGCCCGACCCGACCCATATTAATTTTTTTAGATTATTTTATTATGTACAACAAATTTAAAAAATATATAATATATCAAATGCGCTTAAAAACTTTAAAACAAATATTAATAAATAAACAAATTAAAAATACATTAAAAATTATTTATATTAAGATAGTTGCAAATAAAGTAGTAGAAAAATTAACAAAAAAACATAAGTTCTACAATATTCAAATAATATTAAAAATACAACGAAACAATAATAAAACCGCATAAAAATAACATCCAAACAATCAAAATAACAACCAAAACAGTAGTAAAAATAATAGAAAAAATAGCAACAAAAATAACAATAAAAACAGCACCAAAATAGTAAAAAAATAGCACCAAAACATCAACCAAAACAGTAAAAACACAACACCAAAACAACAAAAACAGCAATATAATTTTTTATTAAAAATGATTAATTTATTCGGGTTGGGCCGGACTCGGACAAAAAAACTCTTATCGAGGCCCAGTTCATTTAGAAAATGGGCCTCATTTTTTGTCGAAGCCCATTTTACGGGCCTATATTTTTGTCCAAAACCCTCCCATTTTTTGGGCGGACCTTCGTGTCGAGTCGAGCAACCTGACTCTTGATCAGGTCTAGACTGATGCTTTTATCCATAGTTAGTCTTTATATTTTAATTTTGATATAATTTAGTCCTCTACTTTATAATGACATTATTTGATCCAAATACTTAATGTTCTTAATTATTCCAATTAAAATGATTATGTGAATTTCCCTTAAAAACACATTTCTAACACACACACACATTTCCACATGAAATTGGAATGAGTATTTTAAGAAAGACTTCGATCTTAACATTTTGACCATAATAATTAAACGTATAAACTATTTCGATATTATGCAGAGGAATCAAATTATATCGTATTTAAGTATAGACACTAAATTTTAAATTTAAACATAATAAAAAAACCATAACTATAATTTAATTTAAAACAATCTATGTCTAATACAATCATAAAAAAATTGATTTTTGATAAAGAAATTGTTTTAAAATTAAATTAAAGTAAATCAATTGATATAATTGATTATAAGTTTATCAAAAACGAATTAGGATTGTAAAATAATATTTACTAAAAGTAATACAAATTATATATGTATTTGTGCTATAAGTGATAAAATATATGTTTGAAAAAAATTTATTAAAGCTAACATCATTATATTTTATAAAAATTTAAGAAAAAAAATTATAAAAAGATTTCCCAAAAGAAGCTGATGAATTTAGACTAGTTGAGCATAAACTTTATGTCTATAATAAAAATATCAAATTAAATTATTTCACATACTATATATTATAAAAAGAGAACAGGAGGCCCAAATTGGGAGTAAACCAAATCGCGGAATGGCGAACTTTGCTTGTAATAGAGTGGGCTTCTAGCTTTTTTCACAACGGTCGCCATTGTAGATTCCCAGCGGCTTGACTTTCTTTCAAATTCCTTGTATCTGCCATACCCATACCCATGGCTGAGTCGAAATAATGTAACTTTATATCAAGTTGTGTTTATTCTAATCACCTTTAACAAGTGAGTTGAGGGTTCGATCTTCGTTTTGGATATGAAATAACTTTAAAACTTAAGACTAACATCCACTTCCTTAATGGATTTACAGAATACGAAAAATTAATTACTATATTCGTTTTGATAAATACCTTGAGAAATCTAAAAAAAAAAAAAACCTTAAAAAGCCATATTGTATTTAACTTTCCTTCCTAACAGTTTCTTGCCCTTTTGGGTATGTTTTTAATCAATAATGAATGCAGGCGGAGCGTAATAAAGATTCATGAGAATTGTGATCTCTCTTTTAAAGTGATAAAATTTTAATTTATGTCATTTATAATTTATAAAATTTTAAATTAATAATGGTAAAACTATATTTTGACTCTTCAAAAATGATAAAAATTTGATTTAACTCTTTAAAAATTATAAAGATATAAACTATTAAAATGATGAAATTAAATTTTTATTATCGTAAAAATATACAATTTAATTCCACCCACAATAAAAAATTTCTACTTCTGCCACTGAATGAATAAGGCTTGATATTTTGAGCTACAATATAATACTTGATTTAACTTATGTCGTTGTTTTTGCCAAACATTATGTTGTTTGAAGTACTATGATAATACCAAGTGGTTGAAAGAAATGAAAGTTTCTTCAAATATTTAGATTAAGTTCGAATTTTAAAATGATTAAGATGAGATGACTATCTTTAAATACTATTAATTAAGGTTATTTTCAAATTGTAAAATGAATAAAAAATATATTTTCAAGTGAAAAACTATGAACCTTTGTATTTCCGAATTTTTATAGACATTATCTCAGGATGAAAGGAAAGGAAAGAAAAGAAAAAAGCTAGATTCCTTTTGGCAAATATATTAGTTACAAAAGATTATCTGAATATACTTTTATATTTTCGTCCTTTTTTTAATTTTTAATTTTAATTATTTTAATATTATATTTATATTTTATAATTGTATGGTTATTAAATCTAACCATACGTAAAATGAAAATCAACGAAAAGGTTAAAGGGAGTGAGCGAAGTATCATGAAATTCGTGAAGCCAGTAAGAATATAAGATTAGATGGTTGTGAAGCAGCTAAGAAAAAATCTTTATATTAGATTTTTTTTAAACTTATTTTGAAGATATTTTATTTTAACACATGCATCAAATAAGCTTATTCTTTATATTAGATTTACTATTTTTTATTAAAGTTTTACTCATCATTGTAATTTCATGTTTATTATTTTAATGCATCAAAATTTCGATGAGTGAGTTCGTAAATATTAAATAATATTTACGAGTTACATATGATGCTTTTGTGAATTTCGATTTTCAGTTAGTCAAGGTACAAGTGGTTCGTACCGAAAGTTAGTGATTTTGGAAAAAAAAGTTTTGGGACCTCATTTTCATGAAACAAGCCCGAAAATATTTTTATTAAATGTTTACGGAGATATTACATACATGAATTAAATTTTGGATATGTAATTTCGTTGAATTGGTGACTAATTAAGGTATAATGTAAAAGTGGAAAAATTTAATTGCATAAGAATCTTTAATTAAAACTTGGACAAGGGGCTTAACAGGCAATTTTGCCACTACAAGAAGTTAGTGGACAGTAGCTGGTGGCTTTGTAGTGTGTGAGTATAATGTTATAAAATTTAATTAGTTTATAATATTTATAATTAAATTAAAATTAAAGTAAGGTATATGTTATATTTGATGGGGAGAAAGAGAACATTTCTCTTCATCTTCCCCCAAACAACGAGCCGCCATTAAAGGAAACAAAGAAATTTCGGCCAAGGGTTTTGGTTTTTAAACAACAATTTGGTGATGTTTATGTTTTTAAAATCTCGGGAGCTTAATTTAATTGACTCGTATGTTAATTTTAAACGGTTAAAATTTATAAAAATTGTTGTTGTTAAATCTTGAAGCTTTTGGTGTTATTTGGTTAGATTTAAAGTTTAGATATGAAAAATGACTAATTTATAAAGTGAAAAATGTTAATTTTGAACACAACGACTAAAGTAAAAATATTTTGAAATTGATATGAAATTTTTGTAATTATAGATATTAGTGGGATGTAGAAGGATGAAATTGAGATTGGTTTCGAAATTGAGGCTCAAATTTGAAAGTTATAACTATTTCAGTTTTAGGGACTAAATTAAATAAAATGTAAAACTTTAAGGAGATTCAAAAAATGAAATTGAGCTGATATATGATTATAATTTGATGACATATAAGGTTTGGAATTGATAAATTGAATTGAATAATTGTATAGATAGGGAATCGGAGCAAATCAAAATTAATCGGGGAAAAAACAAATTTGCTGATTAGTCATTAAGGAATTGATCGTTTGTTGTTTTGACCAAGTAAGTTCACACGATATGTTTGTGTTAAGGTGTTATGTATTTAAAATTATAATTGTAAATATGTTTGATTGAAAATTTGATTGTTTACGATTTGGTATAAAAAGGTGAGATATGGATTAAATCATAATGAAATGACAATTTGATTGAATATAATGAATTGCAATATGATATTGGTTAGCTTAATTGAATTAAATTGATATGATTATGTTTGATCTTCGATATAAAGGACTAAATTGAATGGATTTAGAAATATTGTATATTGTTGTGATTACAAAATTGGCTTTATGATAAGATGAATTATAATGTTATGCATACAAATTGATAATTGGTTGATGAAATAACAACATTGAATTAATAAATTGTCTTACAAATGAAATTGAGTAAATTGTTACCATATTATTTGTTCGGACAAAGTCGGATATAGTTGACATGCCAAAGGATAGGAAGAGTTCAGAGTTACTTTGACTACGTGTCGATAAGGCATTGGGTGCCAAATTACTTCGGCTATATTGGTGAGCGTTAGGTGCAAACTATTTGCTTTTACATTGTCCGATGAGGCACTCGATGCCAAATTAGTGTGTTGGTTAGATTTGTGTATCCGTTCGAGTCTGAGTCAAGTTAATAGGACTATAAAATGAAAATTTGAAAAATGATATTTGAATTGGGTTGATATTATGATTTGATTATTTGTATACATATTGTGATTAACGAATATTAATGACATGTGAAAAATTATATGACCCGATTATATGAGCCTGAAGGGTTGATAGAGAAATGTGATGAATTAATGAATTGATTCGATATTCAAATAAGGAAATGAAATAGTAATTGAAATTAAATTAAAATTGGATGTATAATTGATAAATAGATGGAATGATACGATATTATGAGAATGGTGTTCATATGGTTAAATGTTGAATTGGTTTTGATGATGGTATTGAAATGTGAATCTCGATTATTTGGTTTATTTCACATTGAAATGTTATATGACGAGGTTAAATGTTGAACTCACATTTTTTATATTTGATTTGTCATGATAGACAAACTTTATCAAGCTAAGTAGCATGTAGTGTATAATTATACCCGAAGTAAGTTACTTGGTTTAATACATGTGAACTTACTAAGCATTTGTAATGCTTACCTCCTTGTTTCCTTTTTCCTTGTAGTGACAACTTGTGGAACATGTTAGACAGGTCGTAAAGAAGTTCACTCTATCTCGATATTAGTCTTTCTATCGTTTAAAGCTCAATTTTGTGGCATGTGCATAGGTGTTATTATAGGTGTTTACCATGGTTGCATAGTTTTGGTTTGCACTTGGATAATGTTTGAATTATGGTATATCTTGATGTGGAATGATTTGAAAGTATGGAAGTATAGACTAAGTTTGAATAGGTGATTTTGGTATGTTCTGGTGCCTATTGAGGCTTATTGGATAATTGTTTGGAAAATACCAAATTGTGGAAATATTGGATTAGATGATTTGAAATGGTGATTATAAATACAATTTTTTTTTGCTATTTTGCATGTCCGTTTTACGGTCCATGTTTGAGGTACATTGCTGTCCCTCCCAACAATATCGTCTCAAAGATTCGAACCGAGGTCTTTAATCTTTATATTTTATTTTTATGGTCTCGGTTTAAAAAAATGAGGTTCCAAAATCATATGTTTAACATCACTAGAATTCAAGTCGTTATAATAATAAATATGAAAATAACAATATTTTGTCTGAAAAAATATATTCTATTAAAATATTAAATTTGCGAGCTTTTGCTTGTATAAATGCCGTTAATTGTTCTAGCCCTAACGGAATGTTATCGTTTTGTTTTCCATTTATTTAACAAAGATACATGCATGCAGTGGCAGAGTTCGAATTTTTTTTGGAGGAAGACAGAATTAAATTGTATATTTTTACAATATTAAAAATATAATTTTATTATTTTAATGGCCTATATCTTTATAATTTTTAAAGGGTTAAATTATATTTTTATCATTTTGAGGGTCAAAATACAATTTTATCATTACTAATTTAAAATTTTATAAATTATAAATGACCTAAATTAAAAATTTATCATTTTAGAAGGCCCGAGTTCAAGTACTTGTGTGTGTAAAGTGTGTACCTTATCAAAGAATTAAAAAATATGAGCAGATACTACTATATTATCACACCAATATATTAAAAAAAAAATACTTGCCAAGAAAATATATTTGCCAAAAGATCAGTTCGTTTACAAACAAATCTATTTTTTTTTACCTTACTTTTTAGATATTCTATATATTTAAATTATTGCTCCCAAAATATCGAATCAACTTTTAAATTTAAGCAAATAATTCTATGATTGCAAAAATTGAATTTGGAGTAATCTCAAAATTATATATAAATTTTGATTTAATGTGTAATTATATACATAGATTTTAATTTGATGTAATTATACATGTAAAATTTTAATTGTGGTTCAATTGTATACTTGAAATTTTAATTTTGATGTAATCATACACATTTAAAGAAATAAATACATCAATTTATTTTTATATTGAATAAATATAATTATTTATATGTAATATATAAATATAAAATGATGTGATACGAATAATTGTGTTAATAATTTATAAGAATGTGATCGAATCAAAATTTAATGTATAAAATTTCACAAAATCAAAATTTATGTATATAATTGTACATTAAACCATAGTTCATATATAATTTTAATATTTATCCCATTCAATTTAAATTAATATATTTAAAAGGGTTGTGTGCTGGAGTGAATTGAAAAGATAGATATGACAAAGGGTTAAAACGAAAGATAAAGAGAAATTATTTTGTGAGGATACGTGGAAAGTTTCTTGCTCTTTGTTGGCCAATAATTAAGGATACCAAGATAACAACAAGCAGTAATGTTCTAATAGGACAATCCCGTGACCTTGCTGGTGGGGACTGAGGAGCCCTTCCAATCCAGGAATTAAGTGGAAAACCTACTGTTTTTCAAACTCAGTCACTCAACTGAGTTCAGAAAATTAAGCATTTTTTTTAAAATTTTTTTAGTAGATAATAATAAATTAAGAATATTATAAATTAATTCGTTCTTAATATTTTAGATCTTAGTCCAAATAATAAATTGAGTTTTTTTTATAAAAAAAAAATATAAAAACATATACTAATAACAAAACAAAAAAATTGAGACCCTTTTATTTTTTATTTTTTTGAATATATTAATGCGTTTACATGGTAATATGTACTCTTTTGACAATACACACTTTGCACATGTAAATGCTTGAACTTGAGTCTTTTAAGATGAACAACATTTTTTTTTCATTGTTGTTGAGTTCATTTTTTTTTTTATTGAAATGAAGAGTCGATCAAAAAAATTTAAAAAATTCAATTTTTATTTTCGATATTAAAAATTGAAGAAATTTTTTTAAACCCCTTTCAATAATGGGCTTTGAACGACTGTATTTTCAAACTACTTTAAGACTTGACCTAAGGAAGGATAATAGTGAATATTGAAAGAATTAATTTATATGAATTGTAACATTGATTTCGTTTTTTTTTTTCAAAACAAGATTTGCTTGTATTTAAAAAATAAAATATCAAAATAAAAAGCACCTACATAATTAAAAAAAATGCAAATCTTGTAGTACTGCTAATGAATTGAATTTCAAAATACAGAGGAAGAAATTGGTTGACATAGTAGGTTTAATTTATATTAATAAATGTAGATCTAAGATAATATTAAATATGGAATATATAGATGAGATGCAGGCAGGCAGAAGAGCTATTCGCAATGGAATCTACAAGAATAGATGAGATGAGATTGAAATTGCGATCTTACTCTTAGATAGAGATAATGGTGGTGGGGCCACCGTTGAGTCGAAGAAGGGAAAGGCTAAATTGCCCGTGACCGACCGCATCTCATTATCTCATGCAAAAAATTTGTAGATAAATAGGTTGGGACAGAACGCCCCGCACGAGGCATTCACGAGCTCAACTACTCGTCCCTTTTTTATTCTACTTATACCCCTCCATTTCCTCCCTGAATTGTATTCCTATCGCTTATATGATGGAGTTAGAATTTTAATTTCACGTTTCGTATGATTTTAGATGACCATCTTTTGTAAACACATTTAAAATCAATTTAATCATCATAAAATAAAGATTCATAAAAAAATAATAATCAATTTTTATAATTAAAGTAACTTAATTAAACGAAAACTCTAAAAAATAAAAAGTCACAAAAAATAAAGACAAGAGAAGAGTTTGAATAAATACTTTTAATATTCTATTCACTAAGAAACAAGGAAAGAATGAATTGTTAAACTATTAATATGGGATCATCTTTACATTATACATTAAGGATAAAGCAAATAATCTAAAATTTGGTAAAACTACTGCAAGAAATAATACTTGTTATTGACTCAATTTGGTAGGATTGGGATTATGGTGACTAAGGGAATGTTTGCATTACATTTTTCCTTCTTCTTTAAGCTCTTTTTGTCCCTAAAACTATTATGAAAGTTACATCTTACTCTTTTTATTAAAAAGAAAGATTAAATTAATTCCTATTCATTAAATCGAAGAGTAAATTATTTATTTTATTAAAATTTTCAATTATTTATTATATTAAAAATTAGTATAGTTAACAAAATAAACAGACAATTATATGTGATATGTTATATGTACCTTATGCTGACATACATGGATTGATTTTTAACCGTACAAATAGATGAAATTTTTAACAAAAATATTAATTTACTTTTTGATCTAACGTACAAGAGTTAATTTGCCATTTTTTAAATAAATAAGATAAAAGATATTTTTATCTCTCTTTTTATCCTGCTCGCAATGCTTTCAAAGTTTTGTCGTTTCGCCTCGGTTTCCCCTTTTTTTCAACTTGGGGGGCCTTTTTAAACAATAATCATATATCAGTGCGCGTTGTGACATAAATTTTGTGGCCTATTTTCAGCATTATGATTGGCCCATTTTGGACCAACCTAATGATACTCGTACAATGAACAAAATGCCTGAAATAATTAGAAAGGTTATTTCAGCAATTCGAAGCGCACTATTTGCATGTATAAAAATCCTCTTGCCTTCTCAATTCTAAGGCACAAAAACTCAATCCTTCGAAGTCGTAGCTTTGGAAGCATGGACTTTAGAGCTACTATCCTGTTTCTAGCTCTTGTCATCTCCTCCACCAAAGCTTTAGACCCTTGCGGCTCTCAGCCAGATGACTCGGACCTTTTGGTCATCCCAATCTATGGCAAATGTTCACCATTCAACCCACCCAAACCTGACTCATGGTTCAACACAGTCTTGAACATGGCTTCAAAAGACCTAGCAAGGGTCAAGTACTTGTCGAGCCTTGTTGCCCAAAAGACCACTGCGGTTCCCATTGCTTCAGGCCAACAAGTCCTAAACATTGGCAACTATGTCGTCCGGGTAAAGATTGGCACTCCGGGTCAGCTCATGTTCATGGTATTGGACACCAGCAATGATGTGGCTTGGGTCCCATGCTCCGGCTGCACCGGGTGCTCAGCCACCACTTTCTCACCCAACACTTCTTCCACCTATGGTTCGTTGGATTGCGGTTTGCCCCAATGTTCCCAGGTCCGTGGGCTGTCGTGCCCGGCTACGGGGTCTGCGGCTTGCTCTTTTAACCAATCCTACGGTGGAGATTCATCCTTTTCGGCAAACTTGGTTCGAGATGCCCTTGGATTAGCCAGTGACATTGTCCCAGATTTTGCTTTTGGATGTATAAACGCCATCTCTGGTGGGTCAGTACCACCGCAAGGACTGTTGGGTTTGGGTCGGGGGCCCATGTCACTGATTTCCCAATCCGGGGCACTCTACTCTGGTGTTTTCTCATATTGTCTACCCAGTTTCAAGTCCTACTACTTTTCGGGTTCTCTCAAACTCGGGCCAGTTGGACAACCCAAGAACATTCGAACCACCCCACTCCTAAAAAGCCCACACCGACCTTCACTTTACTATGTTAACCTAACCGGAATAAGTGTAGGCCGGGTTAAGGTCCCCATTGCCCCGGAATACCTAGCGTTTAACCCCAACAACGGAGCAGGGACCATAATAGATTCGGGTACGGTTGTAACCCGATTCGTCCAGCCCATTTACAAGGCAATCCGAGATGAGTTTGTGAAGCATGTGAAAGGACCATTTACAACCATTGGAGTATTTGACACATGCTTTGATGCTACAGCAGAGGCTGAGGCACCTTTAATAACATTACATTTCGAAGGCTTGTCGATGACATTGCCAATGGAAAACAGCTTCTTACACACCAGTGCCGGGTCTCGGGCATGCATGGCCATAGCAGCGGTCCCCAACAATGTGAACGCCGCCATGAATGTGATAGCCAATTTGCAGCAGCAGAATCATAGGATTCTCTTTGATGTGATCAATTCTCGCTTGGGAATTGCTCGTGAAGCTTGCAATTAGTTTCTTATTGGCTTTATTTTGTTTTGTTGGTTGTTTGTTTGCTTTCTTGTCTTTATGCGTAAGCTCTTTTTCTAGTGTTTTTATATGATGAAAAATAGGTTTAGTTAATAAACATCACAAAAAAAAAAAAAAAATCACCTTTTTGTGATTATATATGTAATTTCTTTTAAGTTTTTAATTGTGAAAAGGAATGGAAGTAGCTTAATTATATATATTATCGGAAAATATTTGGCGCAAAATTTTTAGACTTCACAAATTTAAAAATAAATAAATGTCTTATAAAAATATAATAAAATATTAAAAAAATACATGTTAATTTTTTGAAGCTCTTGTGAAATAACAAAAAGTGCATTACCAATGTACCGAATATTCACCAAGAATACTAGTTTTTTTTAATTACATGCATGATCATTAAATTATTAGCAAGTTTATGATTTGGTCATTTAACTTCAAGACCTTACAAAATGATCATTGAATTATTCAAAAGTTTTCATTCAAATCATTGAACTATTCGAAAATTTTTATTTAAGTAATTAGGTTGTTAAGTTTTTTTTTTCTTTTAAGCGAATTTCAAACGAAGATTCGATATAGTAAAACATACCTTAGAAAGTTGTTTGGATTTTGATTCTTATATTAAAAAAAACATATCTTTAATTTTGGTAAATTATCACTTTAAAAACTTGCCAAAAGTTCAAATCAAATCACTTTAGTCATTGTACTATTTTTACTGAATATTCTAGCAAAATCCTTTAATAATTTTATATTCTAATTTCATAATTATCTCATGAACTTCTCGATTCAGCATTTGAATTGATTCGGTTTATAAAAACATCGACTTTGAAATCATATTTTCTGATACGATGAAAATCTAGTCGTTATATCTATAATTATTTTTTAAATTGATATTCCAATTATAACAAATTCAAACCTCCTGTAAATACAGTTGCAAATTCAAAGATATGCATCAGACCAGAAAAGCAAAGCTCTAACTCTACATTGAGTATTTTGTTGTTATCTTTTTATCATTATTAGATTCGTTTTTGATAATTTTACCACGTGGAAATTTATTAAAAGGTTCATTTTTAAAATTTAATTTTACCACGTGGAAATTTTTTTATATTTGCATGTTTGAAAATAATTTGCATTTAGTCATATTTATGTTAAAACTATTGTTTTTGTATTTTCTCTAATGTTTTATTTTAAATTCTACAAATTGTTATTTTAGTAATATTCAAAATCATTTTTATTGTATTTTAATTTATAATATAATTTCATGAGAATTTATTGCTTTAGTAAAAAATAATATTCTTGCAACATATTCAAAAGTTAATACTTTTACCGATGAAAAACCTTTCCGTTTGCACTTGAAAAATAATTTTATTCCAACTGCCGTTAGAACAAAAACAAATAGAAAAGTTCAAAGTAACGTAAGGAGCAAAGTAAGGAGAGACAACACGCAATATTTGTTAATGCAGTTTAGACAAAATGATCCTACATCTATAGAGCCTCACTTAGTGAATGATTTTATTCGATAATTGTTTGGGTCACCTATTAGCTTAAGTGTAATCTACCATTACACAAAACAATAATTGCAACTCCAATATTGACCCTAATTATCACAAATACTCACCCAAATACCTTACAATACAATCAATAAACTCTTCAAAGAATACCTAAAAAAGTACCACACGAAATAACAAGATAAAGCACAAGAAGCTGATCAAAGACACTCCAAAAGCACAATGCAAGTGACGCCACATGTAGCCTATTTATAGGTTCATACAAGAGTCCATCCAACTGAGTGTTGATAAGCTTTAAACTCCTATTTAAAAGATGAAATTATCTCATTATGTATATTGAGTATTTATCAAAAAAAAATCTTCATAAATTTGTCTTTCAATTGCTCCAATACTCTCTCAAGAGATAAAGATAAAGATAAAGATGAGGATAAACATTATCTTCACTTTAAACTTCTCAATAAGACCAATTAAAGAGCTGAAGAGTACTAGCCAAAAACCAACTGTTGTTTTGTCAAACATGTCACTCTTTAATAGGCCAAAAAAAAAAAATATCAAACACCTATGGGGTTGAAAAAGCTCACGATCCAAGCAGAAAATTTGTAACACCCCCACTTGACCCGATCGACAGATTTGAATGTGTGATGTTACATTACGTTGTCGAAGCAGCTCAATCTTATATAACATAAATACATTCAATTTAATCATAAAAATAATTCATGTGTATGCATTTATACACTCATTGACTTCATTTAATCAATTTATGGGGTTATATGAGTTAATTTCAGAGTTAGTACTCGAATCCAAACTTAAATGTCGAATTTCAAATTTATGTCTCGATATAGGGGTCTCCGTGTCTCGAGACAAGCCATAAATTATTTGGAATTTTTAGCTTTGAAGTGAACATGTCTCGAGACACTATATGTTGTGTCTTGTGACAAGGTCCTTTATGTCTCGAGACTATACCAACCTCTCATGTTTTCCTATTTTTGCTTCGATGTTTGAATGTCTCGAAACAAGAAGTTCTTGTCTCAAGATGTGGAGTAGGGTAAAATTTATTTAGCTTTGACGTACTTTTGTCTTGAGTCAAAGGCCACTTATCTCGAGACCTAGAAATAATTATCTCAAGACTATATAGATATGTCTTGAGACTTCAGGCTCTTGAATGCAAAAATTACGTGAAATTTGTTCTAATTAAAAAATGTGAATTCAAAACCCAATTTTGTAAACCGAGTTAATGAAAATATGAATAGAGTAATTTATACATTTAATATAAAAACATATTAGTAAACGATCGTGTAATTAAATTGAGAAAATCATTAATTAAAGTAGAAAAATAAAATTGTAAAAATTCAATCACTATTAAAGTTTGGATGGCAATTAACTAAAGGATTTAACGGTTATTTAACCATTAATATAGTATGGATACTGGAAAGTGATGGCCATCCACTCGACTTTAATTAAGAAAGATTGATTATTTAAACATGTTTTAAAGTTAAAACTTAAGTTAATTAAGTTTTAATTATAACCTTAATCTAAGAATATATATTAGTGAGTTGGGGGAGTGAAACAAAACACTCATCCTTCTTCCTTTAGAACCATCCATAGCCAAAGAAAAAAGAAAGAAATTCCAAGTTTTTTTAGCTGTCATTCGACCATCATATTCATCAAGGTAATTAAACCATTTCTTTAAATTTTTTTTTATAGATTCTTGATCATAAAAGCTTAATTAAGCTAACTCGAGTGTTAGTTTCATCAATTATTAAGTTCTCATCAAGTTTCCATTAATGAGGTTTTGATGAAATGGAAGCTTAGAAATTATGATGTGATGAGAACTTTGCTTAGATTTTGTTAAAGATTAAGTTAGAAGTTAAGTTTTATTGATAATTTTATGACATTAGAGATTGGATTGAATAAATTAAATTTTTTTAGGAAATTATGACATATACTAGAAGTAAAAGCTCCCTAATGAAAGAATAGGAAATTATATTTTGATTCAATGTTAAATATCGAAAAATATGAACATTTCAAACATAGGGAATAAAATGAATAAAATGAAAACTATATGTTTAATTGATGTGTTTTCATGTGATTGGTGGAAACTAATATCGTTTCTATAATTGAATTATAGTATGCAACTAAAGAAGATGTCGGGCCGTCTTGAGATAAAGGGAAGGAGAAGGTAGTAGGTAAGTAGTTATCTCGGTTTGTGCTTTCATGATTTTGATTATATATATACACTATTAAGTACCAATTTAACAAAGTTAGTGTTTGATATTGTACATATCATATGTCGGACGTTTTGATGAGGTGCTAAGCACATTTTATGTGTTTACTTCAGTTTATACCGATGAGTTGTGGAGCACATATTATACTTCGGACATACTGATAAGGCATTGGGTGTCAGATATATTGGAGTGATGGTTGGATGATCCATGGTCGGTTAATAGGGAATATGAATACATGTATTGCTTATTGACATTGGATATTGAATTATATAATTGGACATTGATGTTTAAATAATAAAGGAATGACATGTAAATGATCATGTGGTCCATTTAATACGAGCTTTGGGGGCTGATATGATTATGAAATGGATTAGTGGATTCAATAATGAAATGAGAAAGTGAAATGATCTTCATGATACATTATATTGTTAGAATCATAAATCAAGATATGATATTAAAACTTAATAAACCATAAGTCAAGATCTGTCATGTCAAATCATCAAGAACAAAATGATAATAGAACTAGATGTGGAAGCGTACCTGAATTCATTAGTTTCTTAAAATCTACATATCTTGGGTTTTGATCTTTCAAATTAGGACACAAGCAATTTTGAGAGGGTAACTCTCTTTTCCAAGGATGGAATATTAGAAAAGCTTTTTTGTGTGTAATTTGGGGACCATAACCCTAATATTTATAGCTTTGGCATATAGTCCTAATTCCTAATCAATCCATCATCAATTAGGAATTAGTCATCAATTAGAATTTAACTACTAGAGTATCTACACATATTTATCTCATACTTTATTCAATAATTAAAGCCCAATAAACTTTTAACTAAATTAGATCACTTTTAATTTGGGCTAACTTATTATGATAGTAAATAATAACATGTAATTACCCTTATTATATATGTGATGTCTATATTTTCCAACAATCTCCCACTTGGACCACATATATATACTAATTACATGTCATTATACAACCTTATGAGCTCAAAATTTTACTATCATATCCAAAAGGTATTCCGAACAATCTCGTCCATTAATTATGTTAACATAGAACCAAGGCGATCGTTACATATATCGTAACTAAATCTTCCCTGATCACGTATATTAACACAACAAAATGACATAGATCAAGTATGGATGTGTAGCATGGAAATTACATGCAATATGATCTAAACATGTCTATTTCTAACTGGTCCTCCTTAATCTTAATGAGATCAAATTTTACCAAAATCAGAGTGTGAATAAACTAAATAAACTTTATTTCTTCAGAAAATAAACTTAATATCCGTAAACTGAAATAACTGAAAATGTATCTATAACATAAAAGCATTTAAAAGTAGAAACTCCCACTAAAAGCAAATATTCTTAAATGACATTACACCCATATGAGCAGTGTGCTCTTATAAAACCTTAGGTGTAATCCCTTAGTAAGCGGATCCACAATCATGGAGTTTGTCTCAATATGCTTTATAGACACCTAACCACTCTGAACTTTTACTTTAACAATCAAGAACTTAAAGTCTATGTGTTTTGACTTTGATATGCTCCTATTTCTATTGGAATAAAAGACTGCAATTTGTTTTCACAATTTGCACATTAGTGACAAAAATCATGTATCCATATTCCATCAAAATCGGAGTCTGTATACTTGATGATCTCTAACTGATCAGACCTCCTATATGTGAGCATGAAATCTTTTGTTCTCTGAAGATACCTTATAACCCTTTTGGATGTTATCCAAAGGTCCAAACCAAGGTTGCTTAAATATCTACTTAACATCCCAATAGTGTACACAATATTCCAATGTATATAAACCTGAACATACATTAGACTTCTCACTGCTAAAGTGTAAACAATCTTATGCATTTCTTCAATCTCAAAATCATTCTTAAGGCATTGATTGAGACTAAACTTATTATTGACAAATAGTATGTCATTAACATATAAAACCAAATATAGAATCTTACTCCCACTAAACTTATGTATATACAATTATCGACCAAATTTATCTCTAAACCGAATGAGATAATCATTTGGTAAAATTTGTAATACTATTGACGAGAAGTCTGCTTAAGCCCATAGACGAGTTTCTTTAATTTGCAAATCATTAACTTTGCATCATTAGACACAAAGTTCTCTAGTTGCACCATATAAATGCATGATCAATGTTACCATTGAGAAACCATTAACTTAATATTCATCTAATGCAACTTAAGGTCAAAATATTCCACTAAAGCCTTTATAATCCTTTCTTTAGTGGACCTTCTTAATGACATTAGGTCTTGAGGTTGTTGAGTTTGTTCTTTTGGAACAATTACCTCATCTTGAATAGGGAGTTATTCAACATTGTCTTGTTGAGGTTCCGGATTCACTTCTTGATCAATGATAGGTATGAGAACCTGAATATCATCAAAAGTGATGGTAGGAACTGAGTTAGAATTCAATTCCTCCTCAAAAGCAATGTCTCTAACCTTATTTCTCCCTCCAAACTCAACATCCTAAAAAATGTTACAATTCTCGTCTAAAAAAAATATTCCTAATTGCGAGATCATAAAACTCATAGCCCTTAGAGAATTCAATTCCTCCTCAAAAGCAATGTCTCTAACCTTATTTCTCCCTCCAAACTCAACATCCTAAAAAATGTTACAATTCTCGTCTAAAAAAAATATTCCTAATTGCGGGATCATAAAACTCATAGCCCTTAGATTGCTTAGAATAATCAATAAAGTAGTTGTTCACTATTTTGAAGTCCAAGTTCTTTTCATGTGGCCTATAAGGCCTTACCTCAACTGGACATCCCCAAATATGTAAGTGCTTTAGACTAGACTTTTGACATATCCAAAGCTCATAAGGTGTTTTTGCAACTGCTTTAGTGTGTATCCTATTCAGAATGTAAGTTGTTGTCTTTAGAGGCACCGGTTAAATGAGCACTTTCAGACTTATCATGTTCCAATCTTTCTTCCTCTTGTACACAATGAGAAATTAGCTCATTTAGAGTCTATTTCTCCTTAAGGCAGATGTAACTAATTTTAAAAATTGGTTAAACTATGCAGGAAGCGATACCAAAACCATAAGAACAAGCAATTCGTCAAAAACTTGATCTTAAGTGCCTTAAGTCTTGAAGCAACATGGAACATCTCTATAATGTACTCCCTCACGTTTCCTTGACCCTTTATACTTTATAAACATCAAAAAAATTCAAAAGTGATGTCATCTAAACATTATCGTTTTTGGCAAAACGTTTCTCAATTTTGTTAAGGAAACCTTAGTCTGAGTAATCTCTTTAGATTTTGTGCCCCTAAAGGCTTTTGGAATACTGTGCTTAATGATCATTAGACTCATGCGATTTGAATGATCCCACCTCTCAAAATCCTTTTTAACATAAGGTCTATATGTCCAAGGTCTATATGTCCACACAACCAAGCACCATAAGTGGCTGTTTCATTCCTTAAAACTAGTCCCATTAAAAATGGGTATAGAATTTATATTAGCAGATATTGTGGCAGCAAAAAATGATAGCTAAATATAGAAAGAAATAGATAGAAACAAGCTCACATTAATATTCATAAGTAAACAATAAACTCAAAATAATGGCTAATCCCATCTCAAGATACCAAACACAACATTAATATCAAGTCTTTGGACAATAATACTAACTATAAACGGTACTCTTGTTGTAGTAATCAAACATTGACAATAAATTATGTCAAACAATGAATTAATATTTGGACTAACTTATTGCTCACATAAAGTAATTTATAATTGTCACACATTTATCACCACAGATGTATTTGAAATTCTTCCAAATATTAACTTACCTTTGGGTCAATTAATAAACGCATGAATCACAAAAACATATAATCATCTTAATATTTTAAATAAACTAATCTACGCAAAAGAGGTCACTTTGGCGGCATTTTGTTTCAACTAATCTATTTAAAAATTAGACATCTTTAATTAAAATCCAAAGCCAAAATCTGAATTTATTTGTTTCAAAATATTTCTCTTAATTTCTTTTTTTAATCAAATTAAAAGATAATATTATATATATGTATATATATTTATCCCAAAACAACATATAGTGATGTTAGCAAATATAATAATAACTAAATTTATCAACATAACCTCACATTAGACTTTAAATTTAAACTAAAATAATTTGAATAAAGGAAAACTTCATAACAAGATATCGGGCACTCCATTAATACTTCATTTTTGGATAAAATATTAATTTGTAAGTAATATCTTGGTGTAGTAATCAAACACTGACAATAAGAACATGTTGAACACTAAATCTTTCTTTGAGCCAATTTATTGCTCACATGTAAAACCAAATAATAATCAAATGTTTAATACAATAGTTGCACATGTAATACTATTAACCTTACTTTGGGCCGATCAATATTAATATAACTTAAATTAATGCACACAACCTTTAATATTTTAAAACAAAATAATTTACAAAAAAAAGATCACTTTAGCGACTTATTGTTTCAATTAAGTTATTTTAAAATATATAAACATTCCAATATTCAAATTAAAAATATCCATAACAATTAAAAGTCAAAACTAAATATTTTTTTTATTGCTTTATAGTTTCCGAAATAACCCAAAATAAGATTGTTTAAATAGCGCTTAAAAAAACAAAAACCTTAATCTTTAACTGATATATATATATATATATTTATTAATCATATATGTCAAAATCAAACGAAAATAATGTAGTGATGCAAGGTCAAATAATTGACAAGCACATGTATTCATAATTTTGGCATAGACAAAACACCAAAGCAATTCACGAATATACGTGTATTCAAAATAAAATATAAAACTTTACCCTGCATATATCATATAAATCCAAAATTACATTTATGATTAAACAGAGATTCACATGAATACTTGAAAAATATTTTCAAGCCAATAAATCTAAAAAACATAATCATAATATATATATCACAATTCATAAAATAAACCATATCATCATAATTTAATCAAATATTTGGAATCATAAGATGCCAAAACCTAGAATCATAAAACCAAACTTAAAATTAAATTCCTTAAACATGCATCAATTTAGCATGAATTTACATCAGAACGCCCATAAAAATAATTTAACAATATATATAATTGAATCCATAAAAAATTATCCGCAACCTTAGCGTCAATATACAAAATTTAAAATCATAACATTTTATAGATTCAATAATATCCAACTCATGCATTATACCTTTAAAATCACACTGCTTTTGTTTCAAAAGCATAAAAAAAAATTAACTGTATTTATATATTATGATTAACATGAATTTACTTTAAAGTATCAAAAAACGGATTAAATATTTATAACATAAAAGTAATACTTCAATGAATATCCGTTAAAGCTTAATATAAAACAAATATACAATTTGTATGAAACTCAACTATATATACTTTTATACTTGAACTAAATATAGTATTTAAAAACATAAAAATTTGGTCATATAACAGTAATATTATCCAAATCCCAAAATATATACTTAATCTGAATAGTATGAAAAGAATAAGTATATAAACTTAATAATAAATATTAATGAATTAATATTATTCCCACAGTCAAGCCAAAAACAATATTTTATAACAAGAAGTTAAAGATTTTAATCAAGAACTCAATCGCACGAATATTTATCAAATATCATAAATCAAAACCTTTACTAACAAAAACACCAAATTAATATTTTAATCTATATTTGATTTTCAAGATCACACAAATATTTCAAACCCTAAAACTTTGAATAAAAATCCAAGATAGATCTAAAAAAACTTTAATAATCTTCAAGTAATATCTCTACGATTAGGTTTTCTTAATAAATGTATTAATGATGTTAATGAAATATCAATTGTGATTGTCACATGAATAAAAAATACTATACCCTTCGATTACAATTAAACATAATATATATCATTAAGAAAACCTAAAAGTATGAATTCATAATTAATAAATATTGAAAATTAAAACCCTAATAAATATAAATCCAAAAGATTTGTCACGTATTATCGAAAAACACTAAATCCAAATATCAAATCCATAACATTTGAAAAATGAATCAACCCAAAATAATAGATAATCAATTCATTCTCAATAGTTCAACATGACGAGACTCTGATACCACTTGTTAGAATCATAAATCAAGATATGATATTAAAACTTAATAAACCATAAGTCAAGATCTGTCATGTCAAATCATCAAGAACAAAACTATAATAGAACTAGATGAGGAAGCGTATTTGAGTTCATCAGTTTCTTGAAATCTACAGATCTTGGGTTTTTATCTTTCAAATTAGCACACAAGTAATTTTGAGAGGGTGACTCTCTCTTTTCCAAGAATGGAATATTAAACAAGCTTTTTTGTGTATAATTTGGAGACCATAACCCTAATATTTATAGTTTTGGCATATAACCTTAATTCCTAATCAACCTATCATCAATTAGGAATTAGTCATAATTAAAATTTAACTACTAGAGTATCTACACATATTTATCTCATATTTTATTTAATAATCAAAGTACAATAAACTTTTAATTAAATTAGATCACTTTTAATTTGGGCTAACCGATTATGATAGTAAATAATAACATGTAATTACCCTTATTATATATGTGATGTCTATATTTTCCAACATATATTACACATGTAGTTGAAATGTATAGTATAAAGACTAAATGTTGGAATATGAATGTTAAATAACATAAAGTATGGTAATAAGTTCATGAGACAAGAAATGCAAGTATGTCTTATATAATATTTAGATTTTATGTTATGAATAGTTGGCATTTTTCTATATTTGACTAATGCGTAAAATCATGTTAGCACCACTGAGTCCTATTGATAAACTATGATTTTGTTTATTCCCGTGCACAGGTATCGTAGATCTCAAAGTCTCTACGTGATCGACAACATACAGATTCAACTCTCGACTTAGAAAGTTTGAATAAATTTTGTTATGTTTATAGCAAGTAGCATGTACCTAAGGTCTTAAGTTGGTTTTTAGGTCCATTTTGGAAGTTTTGGTTCAAATGGTAGGGATATGTTAACATTTTAAATATGACCATATACCTTAGATGGTACGGATATGCATTAATCTAATTTATTAATGATTTGCTTGCCATTTGGTCATGTTATAATTGTTATTGAGTTGTTTCTTGCTTGCCAAGTAAATGAATATGAATATGTGACTGCGCCCCGATGTGTATGTGACGGACTTGTAAATTTGCAAATAAAATAACAATTGAAGTGTAATATTTGCAAGTATACAGGTCAAACTATAATGTAATTTTAAAGTGTTAAACAAAACACTAGGAAGTATTCCAAGGATCATACCCAAAGGAAGTTTGATTAAACTAAATTGCAATTTACACACTAATAAGCCTAAAAAATAATAATGTACTAACTATATTTTGATAGGAAAATAAATAAGAGAAGATATAAAATAACATAAAATAAAACCAATACAAACAATCAAATTTCAACCAGTGTGGACAAAAGATTAACTTGCTCCCGTGTTAGGGATTAACTTTAGGTTTTAACAATTTAGTTAATAATTAACCTAATTAATATCTTTTGACCTATAACTAAATTAACTAATCGACTTAGCCTACTTATCTTTCGACCTAATAGCTTAAACCGGGATAAATTAATTGGTGCTCAGTAGACTATCCTTTCAACATCATTTACCTAAGTTACTTTCTAGTGTAGTCAATCATAGGGTTTAATTTCACTTAACCTATACTGTTGAATTATGACTCTTATTTCAAGTCAAATTTGAAAAATAATCTTTCAGTTAAACTCTGTTTAATTATTTCAATTAAACTCTATTTATTTGTTTGAGTTAAACTCTAATTAGTCTAGATTATTTTATTATTATTTGACCTTGGAATTTAGCCTATAAATAGGCTCTTTTACAACCTTAGAAAACACACTCATTAGATACACCCATTAGAGTTTAGAACTCCTAACACTTTTGGAGAATTTAGTGTTTATGTTTTCAGGGTTCTTTATTTTCGGGTTTTCGGGATTTAGTTTTTATCTCCATCTTTTGTATTATTCATTCTTTGCCATTATAGTAAAATTATCTTTGCGCGTGGTTTTTTATCCTCTTTAGAGGGGTTTTTCCACGTTAAATTTGTGGGTTCAATTTCTCAATTTATTCTGCTATATTTTACTTATTCGTTGCTTAATCGGGTCGATCCCCAACAAGTGGTATCAGAGCTAGTTCGATTTTCGTAGATCAACCCGTTCAGAGATAACAACAACAAGGTTCGACATTGAGAAGTTTGATGGTGTCACAATTTTGAATCTGTAGTAAGTTTGGATGATGACAATTCTAGTTCAGACCGACTTAAAAAAGGTTGTTATCGGGAAAAAGCCCGATAATCTAGATCAATCAGAATGGGAAGAGATTGATGAAAAAGCCCTGTCTGCAATCTAGTTGTGCCTCGCGAATAGGGTATTACAAGTGTATTGATGGAGAAGACCTCATCCGCCTTATGGAAAAGGCTAGAAACTCTTTATGCAATTAAGTCTCTGGCTAACCGCTTAGTGCTGAAACAACGTCTATTTACGTTTCGCATGAACGAAGGTGAGCTTTTTAGAGATCACATCAGTCAATTAATTACTCTTTTGAATGATTTAAATAATGTTGAGGTTCAGATTGACGATGAGGATCAAACTATGCTATTATTGTGTTCTTTATCTCCTTCATATAAGTCTTTCAAGGAGACCTTGATTTATGGTAGAGACAAACTCTCGTTCGAGGATGTGAAGGGTCATTTGTTGAGCAAAGATAAACTTGACAATGAGTTTGGTTCAGATAGCAATACCGATAAGCAAGCTTCTGTTTTGGTAGCATCAAAGAAGCGAGACAAAAAGTGTCTCTATAGTAAGAAATTAAGTCACGTAAAAACAGATTGTTACAAACTGAGAAATAAAAGGGTTGCTGTGAGTAATAAGGAAGATTTAGCTGATGTTAATTTGGCCGATGAAAGTGGTGATGAGTTCTTGTTAGTGTCAACGAGCGAAAGATCCAAGCTTACGTCCAAGTGGATCCTAGATTCAGGATGTTCTTTCCACATGTTTCCCAATAAAGAATGGTTCTCCACATACAGTTCCGTTGAAGGTGGAGTTGTGCACATGAGAAACGATTCATCTGGTAAGGCAATTGGTATTGGTACTGTTAAAATTAGGATGCACGATGGTACGATTAGGACACTATCAGATGTCAGGTATGTACCTGATTTACGAAAGAATCTCATCTCCTTAAGTATTTTAGACTCAAAAGGTTGCAGAATCAACATCGAGTCGAGCAACATTAAGGTGTCTCGTGGAGCTCTCGTTTCGTTAAAAGGTAACAAGATCTGTAGTCTTTAAATTCTGGAAGGTTTTATAGTGATCGGTAAAATTGGACGTCCCTCGTCCGTTACAGGGTTGAAGTCAACTCGTTTGGAACGGAGACAACTTGGTCATAGGAGGGAAAAAGGTATGACTGTTTCATTGAAGAGGGGTTCTCTTTTGGATGCATGTTTTGAAAAGTTAGGGTACTGTGTTCGTGAAAATCAGACCCGAGTTAGTTTTGATTTGACAGTGCATAAGTTGAAGGCTAGAAGACTTCCAACTTCTAAGCATAGATTCAACTCAGTTAATTCCCTACATAGTTCAAGATAGGCCCGTGGTGGGCTTTGGCAAAGATGGCATTATGGAAATACGAGTCAAGGTGGAGATTTGTTGAATTATGACTCCTATTTCAAGTCAAATTTGAGAAATAATCTTTCAGTTAAACTCTGTTTAATTATTTCAATTAAACTTTGTTTATTTGTTTCAATTAAAATCTATTTATTTGTTTGAGTCAAAATCTAATTAGTCTAGATTATTTTATTATTATTTGACCTTAAAATTTAGCCTATAAATAGACTCCTTTACAACCTTAGAAAACACACTAATTAGATACACCCATTAGAGTTTAGAACTCCTAACACTTTTGGAGAATTTAGTGTTTACGTTTTGAGGGTTCTTTGTTTTCGGGTTTTCGGGGTTTAGTTTTTTTCTCCATCTTTTGTACTCTTCATTCTTTGCCATTATAGTAAAATTATCTTTGCTCTAGTTTTTTATCCTCTTCAAAGGGGTTTTTCCATGTTAAATTTGTGTGTTCAATTTCTCAATTTATTTCACTATATTTTACTTGTTCGATGCTTAATCGGGTCAATCCCCAACATATACCAACTAAATTGAAGGAAACCTGATCAAACATGATCTAAGCTATTATTTACATCCCTTTTTCACTAAATTTAGCCTATTTAATAAGCTAAATTAAGTCATTTTATTAGTTATTTATGTTTTTACCTGTGATTAAGTAATTCGTGTTTCTCTATAGTTTCTATTACATTTTAGATACTTAAATAAAGTTATGTGGTCATTTAGGTCAAATTGGGAGCTAAAGATGCACATTTGGGTTAAAATTGATGCCAATTTTGCAATAATGAAGTAGGGAAATCGCGACATGAAGGACAAACTCTAAAACAGCCTCAAGGATGAAATTGGAGTGGATGTCGCGACACCGGGCCACTAGCGACACTGAAAACATACACAAGGAAGGGCTGAAGGAGGGACGACATCATGATGTGGAGTCCCGTGACGTTGCGACGATGCGATGATGACTTGGATTATTCATTCGAATTTTTGTAGGCCATTCGGAGTTCTTTTGTCGATCCGACTATGATTATTACAAGGGCATTATAAGCACTTTAACATTCCAAATTTAACTTATATAAAGGGCCATTGTAACTAGAATTAGGAACAATTTGGAGGGAGACAAAAATTATTCTTTAGGTTTTTATTAGTTTTCAGCTTTTACTTAGTTTATTTTTTTGTTCGCTTAATCGAAGATTTCTATTTCGACATTAAGACGATTGCGAGCGGAGATTGTTCCAGAACTGCATTGTTTTAAATCCATGAGCATTCTCTATCTCTTCCTTATTCTTTGTTTATATCTCTTGAGTTAATATTTTTAATTGCATGTTTGTGTAAATCTTAGAATAAACTTGTGCTTTATACATATATCACATGATTCAGTTGTTTAACCTGATTGATTGGCTAAGCAAATAATGACCTAAAATTGGGTATTTACTCAAGAGTACTAAGCATACTAGGATGTGACGCCCCTAGTAGAAGATACAGACAAGTGAAATCGAGAGGGTATCCTATTGAATAGAACTTGTGCCAAGCAGTGAGACTGATAGGGTATTTATATGCCTAGGTGAGATCGAAAGGGTATTTATATACCTAGGTGAGATCGAGAGGGTATCTTAGGTGGTAATCCTTGGTGAAGATGAGATCGAGAGGGTATTCTTAGGTAAGGGTGGTAAATACTTAATTAAGGGTAATTGTTGACTTAATTAACAATTAGGGTTATAATTGATTCTAGGCTAAGGGGGCTCGCGTAGTCGAAACGAGGAATAAGAGAAATCGATAATTAACTTAGGGTTAGTTATAGTTTAAGCTAATTTAAATAATTAATCTTATTATTATTTTGGATTTACACTACTAATTCTTAACTTGACTAGATTAGTACTTATTTTCGGTAATTAATTTAATAGTGATTTTCTCCATTTTGCAATCTTTTGGGTACAATCATCGAAATATTTACCTAGTGTTTAATTGTAAACAAAACTATATTATAATTTGACCCGTATACTTGTAGACATTACCTAATTTCATATTTTTTGTAATAGTTTTCTTACTACCTTCTGACGTACTAACGTCGAGAGTATGAATACTACTACAAAAAATATGGTATTGAGACGACGTTTGCAATATACAGGTAAGATTGTAATATAGTTTTATAACAGAGTCGGTAAGTACTCTGAGGATCGTATCCAAGGGAGACTAATACTAAATTAATATTATCCTAAACATAAATAGATCTAATTATTAATTTAAATAAATTATATTACGGTGAACATAAAGTAAAAAATATTTTTTTATAAGGAAATAAATAAACTTGCATAAAATAATAAAACTGGAGAACTAATATGTAGATTCAATCCAATCTAAGCATGATGATTAGCTCGCTTTGGTGGTCATAACTAATTCCTGTTTCAGGTTCTACTCAATCAACTAGTCGCTAACCTACCATAATCTCTCGATCTTCCACTAAACTAACGAGTTGACAAGAACTACGTATCTCTCGACCTCACAGTCTAGACCGGCTTGGGGTAAGGGGTTCACAGATAGACAATATCAATTTTGGGTTAAATCTCACCTAGATGACTTCCTAAGGTTGTCAGATCTAGGGTTTAAGTTCTTCATATCCCAAACAGTTGATCAACTAAAAAACCCTGCATGGAAATTAATTAATCACACGTCCACTTACTAATCCCCTAAAAGAGGATTAGTTCATCATGGATCTCGTAAACAATATAAACTTGATAAGGAAAGTAAACATGAAGAATGAATCAAGAGTAAAAGTTTAAGAGAAATCTTGACTGTATTAAATGATTGAAGCACAAAAATCCACAAAGTGTTGGCTGAATCCACAAATCAGATTCCCCAAATAACACGAATGAAAACAAATTGAAAATATATCCCAACTCTAAAAGAAACTAAAAATTGAAAGGAAAATTCTAAGTTATAGAAAAGATGATCTCTCAAGTGTTTAATGAGCCTATTTATAATATTAGGGTTGACCGTCATCTTTAGCCCTAGTTTAATTGACATTTTTATGTAAAATATATTGTGCAGACCAAATCACCCTCGTTAATACTTCATGTATAGGGTATGTAATGCCCTAAATCCGATTTGATTCATCTAATTTGGATCTTGGATGTTAAGCAAAACTTATAAAAAATTTAACTTAAACAAATTTAATTTCCCTTTTTTTTTAATGAAAGAACTCTTCTTAAAATGTTAAAGATAAACTTCTTTATTTTGAAATGAGAGAAAAACAATTTAATCATCATCATATATATATATATATATACAATGAACTTGGTACATTTTATACCGACTCCAAGATTACAAGAGACGGACTCCTAGGGCGTAGTCCTGCCCGTTCAAAATTCACCCATTATATGCATAGTATTCCCACTTGCAACAGCTTGAGTGCAATCCTGGTGTTGTCTCTCCAAGAGTCCTTTATCAAATCGCAACACCTGAAACATGAACACCACTCTTGTAAGTTCAGAGGAACTTAGTGAGTTATGAATATCATGTACATGTTACCATTCTTTGATAAACATATCAATTTGAACCTTTAAATTTCCCATATAAATCTTTGATGGCCGCCTTCACACTGGGGGTTGCATAATTCATGCGTATAAACCATGTAACACTTTAACCATAACATCATCTATTTAATTTCTTGACTGATTCCAATTCTTGAGAAGCTATATTATCTTTCTTTTCTCTCCAAACATTCTACATCAATAATTACAGGATAATTAGTTGTAGACCTTATACTTTGCAGATACCTTTGATTGAACATATTTTTGGCGGACAACCACCCTATTCATACTAATACAAATCATAGTTTAGACCGTCTCTGATTCAATCCCATCCATACTCATACTTATGTGAGTCCCAATAGATTCATCCAGAAAGATTTGGCATGACTTCGTTTTAGAATAGAGGACATGCTATACGATGAACATTTTGGAATTTGGCTAAGCTCAAAATGAGACATAATATGGTATCGATAGATAATCACGATGGATACTCTCTTCTGAACATACTAAATCTTACTTCAATACAGGCTCGACCTTGAGGGTCATCTGGAGGTGCATTTGCCCAGGGCCCAAAGTTGAAAGGGGTCTAAAATATTTTTTTTTAGTTTTTAAGGGATCAATTTTTTTTTTTAACTTTTAAAGGCGAAAAATATTTTTATCAACTTTTAAAGGGCTTAAGTTTGTTTTAGCTTTTAGGGTCTAAATTTTTTTACCAACTTTTAAGGAATCTAATTTTTTTTTCTAACTTTTAAATAACCTAAAACCCTATTTAATTGTTTTGCCTACTTCAATATGAGAAAACTTATTTGAATTTTAGTCCTAAACCTTTCATACAAATACTTTTGTTATATCTTGCCATTATTCTAAGTCTTACCAGAGTACGCCACCAGGGCCAAACACATTACGCCACAAGAGAGTCTTTACAGTTTACGCTAAAAAGACCAGATCAAAATTCACCACAAAGATCATTCCCTCAGAGTGCACCACAAAAGAGTTTCCTTTCAAATTATCTTCACAAGGGTTATTCCTTCAAAGTCTACCACAAAAACTATTCTTTCTCGTCATGTTTACGATATGAATTTGCCTAACAAATTTTTCTTTAAAAGAGCTTAAACTATATTTTGCATAGTGTAACATTGACGATAGACATTCGATTTATTATAATTACAATATAAGAATATTTCATGTTTAGACTTTTTATTCATTAAATCTATTTTTGGCTATAATTAAATTGCAATTATTTTAATAATGATAATATAAAAGTTTGCAATTATTATCATAAGATTTTACTTGAACAATTTCTAACTATTAAATTATAATTATTATCATAATATTTTAGATTAATATTTTTAATTATTAAACCTAAATTGAGTAATAATTAAGTTATAAATATTTAAACAATAATAATGATAATTGCAATGATTATAAGTTAATTATTTTAAGATGTGAATTTAATAATACGATGAAAAAAATTATTCTCGTTCATTCAAATTTTTTTCTAAAATCATTTTATATATTATAAATATATTAAATTATTTAAAAAAATACTTGTGTACCTTCTATTATATTAGATTTTTATTCTTAACTTAAATTCACCTAATAAAAAACTAGTTTTATAAATTTAAACAATTACACATATACATACTAATCATTATTTAGTAAATATTGGGACAAAGCCTCTGTTAATTCGGTTTAATCAATTTGTAAAAATTTGAAATCAGTTCAAATACTCATCGAAAAAGCCGAAAAGAATGAAAACTTTGAAGAAACGAAAATCCTTCAACTCAACCAAATTCTATCATAATACAAATTCATTTCATTAAATTTCAAAACTATAGAAAGACAAATACATCAAAGATAAATTAGCAAACTTGGAATTCAAAGAACAAAAAAGCTATTAAATATTGCTTGTTTGCGTTGTTTTTTTTTTTTTTATAAAGACTTTTGTTGTATACATATATAAAAAATTAAAAATTTGAGGTTTTATTTATGAAATCGTATTAAAACATTATAATATTATGAGAATAAATTGTATAAAACTATAATTCCATATCATATTTATCCTTTTTTAATAAATCAGAGTTCCCTACCATCTTTTCTCATAATATTATATATACATAGATCTCTCTCTCTCTTTCTCACCTTCAACATGTTTCACTCTGCTTAATCAAACTTCCCTTCAACCCCACCATTGATGCACTACGACACCTTCATCCCTTAACTTCCCATACAAAGCCAAGCATTCCCAGTAGGCCCTTCTGTTCATGTTCTTTCTTCCACCAAGTTCTTTAGGTTTGCATTCCAAGAACAGCTCATCAACCAATCTAATAGCCTTGCTCTTCACCATCTCTTCAACCACTTCAGCCTCAGCCTTCATCACTACATACTCTTCATCCTTCACGTTCTTCCTCAGCCAATCCAACATCCTAGTTCCGTCGCATTTTGCGACACCTTTTTATTGGTAGAGTCCTTGGTCAGTGTCTCGATCTTGTACATCTCGAACGTCAGATTCCTTGTGGGATAATTCTTGACAAACCAGGTGGTGGCACTGCCGCCATCTTTCTTAGGCAAGCCTACATCAATGAAAACCCGACGAGGGTAGCTTTCGAGTGAGTCCCCCAATAGATCTGGCAAATATTTGGTTCGTTTAAGGTAAGCTCTGGACGTCCTTGAGGATACTCTTGGTGGTTCAAGGAGAACAGCTTCTAATTTTTTCAATGCTTCCCTTTTCGCTTCTGATGTATAATACCCCAAAAGTCGCCTTTGGGAACTTGGGATCGGTCGAGCATTCTCAAGCTTTTTCATCAAAAAAAAGTTGGAATGGAATTTCCTGAAGTAAACAACCTTGTAATTAAACGGCTTTTTGAATGAATAAGATGAGTCCAGCTGCTGAACAACAACAATACCGCCAACTTTGAGACTCCGATCGATGAATTCCGGGGCAGATTGAATGTTTCCAGTGAAGATGAAATCGAAGGACTCGTCAAGGGTTAACATTAGTCGATCAAAGTCATTTGTAGAACTGAATTCCATATCAGTTTTGGTTAGGAAGGAATTTCCCTGAATGGATTCTTCATCATAGTTATCGCTTAACAATAGTCCATTTTTATCCGGTTTCAGAATACCTTCCTTGTTCAAATCATTGTACAGCAATAGAAGAGATTACAGATTAATGGGATCAGCGGCCTCAGGGACAATTTCTGGCTTGATTTTATAAACAGGCCGAGCAGGTTCGTCGTTAACGATGAATCTTATTCCCGACCAAGGAAGCAAATATATGGTCAAAGCTAACACCGTTA
Organism: Kokia cookei; assembly: GCA_039519145.1. NCBI lineage: Eukaryota > Viridiplantae > Streptophyta > Magnoliopsida > Malvales > Malvaceae > Kokia > Kokia cookei. The sequence goes on along the minus strand of CM076901.1, from coordinate 8,380,258 downwards.
TGAACCGAGCAAAAAGCTTAAAAACTCTAGAGCGAGGAACTTTGACGATCAATCGTGCGCCAGACTGCAGATTAATGCCATTTTTCAAGGCTTTATGCTTGTTTTTATGGAATTTGTTTAGAAGTCCATAAATAATATGGACAGTCATTGATCCAAATGCTCAATTAAAACACAAACAAAAAAGGGCTTACGAATCCAATCGCAAAAAATAAAAAAATAAAAGGGATCAAACGCAAGGTATATTGTATGAGGAAAAAAATAGAAAACTTTCCCGGAAAAGAAAATTGAGAGAAAGCATATTAAAGTAAAACAAGGAAGAGATTATAACAGACGAGAAAGAGAAGGACGAAGAGGGCAAAACTTAGCGAGTGCAAAATCGAGCAGCGGTGTGATTTCCACTCACGAGAGCCACACGATTACTTTGCAACCTCGACCAAAGTAACAACAGTTCCTTCATGCGCTGAACCTCCATTGTTTTACCCTTTATTCCCCAGTGTTGAATTTTCTAGATAAACCTCCAAATGATTCTTAAAGAAATATCGCAAAAACACCAGCTAGAGAGAGAAAGAAAGAGATCATCTGTTGTATTATTCTATCTTCTACTTCGACTTCTCTTTTCCCCCTTTGTTGCTTTCTTTGTGCTCTCTGATTTGGTTGGAAATCAAAGAGGAATTTAAGGGAAGAGATGTGAAGGCTTTCGTTTCTGTTTTGGGAATGGCCTTAAAATGGATGGTTTCACGACAAATATGTTAAGCCATTGCTCCGCTCCTCCTTTCTAACCGCTAAGCCTTTTATTTTCTTACAACCTATGTTTGTATATGCGCATCCCGTTATTTGTATTTTTTTTAAAAAAGAATAAAATTTTACTTTTATATAAACACTTTTAAAATTTATTTAAAACATATATAATATTTTAAGGTAAACTATCAATGTAACAGTTCGATTTTCAATGGTGTCAGAAACAGTGATTTCGGGACCCGAACTCCGACGAGTCGAGTCATAAATATTAATTATTTAATATTTGTGATGTCATTAGTAGCGTATTAAAGTTTGATTAAGAAATTTTATCGTTTAATAGTTAATTAAATAAAAATGATTAAATCGTAAAATATGCAAAAGTTGAACTTTATTGATTAAAGGTATTGATTGACAAATTGGAAGGTTAGTTACGGCATTAAAATGGTAATTAGACCATTTAAGAAATAAGGGACGGTAATGGCATGGAAATTTCTAAAATTTGATTTGTTTAAATAAGGGTAAATATGTAATTTAGTAAATAAGACATAATAATGAAAAGAAAATAAAAGGAAAATTGGGTCATCTTCTTCATTTAGCTAAAAGAAAGAAAGAAAACCCTAGGAGAAGAAGCTTTAGGTTTGGCCAAGCTAGGAGCAACTTTTAGTAGGTGTTTTTTCACCCGTTTTTAGTAATTTTTATGTTTTTGAGTCCGTATTAGCTTAATCTAGCTAACTTAAGGACTACTTTGTGAATCTGTCAAATGTTATAAATTTTGCCATTGATGAATGAGCTTGTTCTTGAATGTTTGTGGTAGATTTGTATACTTGATAGTTGAGTTTGATGTTTTTGTAAAGTGGTTTTCGATGAAATTAGGGTTTAATGACTAAAATGATAAAAAGATGAAATTACTTGTACTTGGTGTGAAATAATGGCATGTAGGGCTTGGGTATACACTCTTGTGTGTTCAACTTCCATGTGGTTTTATGGAAAATGCTTATTATGCACTTTTAAGCTCTAAGGACTAAATTGAATAAAAATGAAAGTATAGAGATAATTTTGTAAATTTATCGAAATGGGCATAAATGCAAGAAATGATTTATGTATTCATGATTTAATATAGAAATTTAATGATTTATTGATTTAGATCACGAGCGAGCTACAAATCGTGGAAAAGGGAAAATTACAGAATAGTCCCTAAGGTTTCATTTTACTTGCAATATCGTTTGATAAGTTCGTGTAACCATATTCTATTTGTTAAATGCTAACCTTATTTGTTTGGTTCTATTCTTGATGATGGATCGTGATGGAAGACGCAAAAGGAATAGCATACTGGCTTGTTAGAGCATACTGACTCGTTTGAGCACACTGACTCGTTTGAGCATTCTAGCTCGTTAAAGCATACTGGCTCGTAAGAGAAATACCAACTCGTTTGAGCACTATTGGCTCGTAAAAGCATTACTAGGTCACATGAGTTAGTCACTAGATGACAGGAAGGGGTACCGATTATGAATACGGAAGGAATGAAGATGATTGTTTACATTCTCTCTCTTGTTTAATAGATATTTCATAAGTTAACTGTACAACGAACTTACTAAGCTCTGTAAGCTTACCTGTGTATTGTCTCTGTTTTGTAGATTGTTTGCTGTTGAAGATCTGATCCCCGAGAAGAATCACACTATCCCGAGAGCTCGTTTGGTAGTCTTTCGTATCACCTGGCTTATATGGAATGTAGTAGGATTGTGAACTTGATATGTTTTGTTGTAAAAAACCTTTAGAATGTTTCAAGGGTGTTTGCTCGATTGTATTATGTTATGATGACTTGGGATGACTTGTTGTAACCTTGTTTGAGTCATTTTGAATGAATATCATACTATACCTATACTTATGAAATGTTTTGTTATAGTAGTTTCAATACTTAGAAGAATCGTATGCATTTTTAGAAATCTGCTTACTTGTTTTGGTAGTTCTCATGCATGTGTCGGTAGAAGTACAGAGTAGGAGAGAGGTTAAGTTTTGACTTATGTTGTTTCGATAGTAAATTTTATGTACCGGTAGGTCCAAACGTAGAAGTATCGATAGAATGTCTGCTTGTATCGATAGAAATTGCAAGGTAAAATTTCCTACTCTCTGCAATTTTTAGTATTGGTAGAAGCATGTTGAGTATAGGTAGATGGTAAACTTGTATTGGTAGAACCATTACAAGTATCGGTAGAAGTCGGCTACTGTTTTAAATTTGTTTACTGACTTGACTACTACCGATATTTGTCCAACAAGTATCGGTAAAAGCTTCCCAAAATTATGGAAATGTCCTTTTTGCCCCTGTTTGAACTGTATTGACTTCTCATTCATGATTTATGATGTGTATATTGAAAATGCTTTATCAAAATATGAGTAAAGGAAGTAATATTGAAAGTTAATTTGAGATTGATGAACGAAGGGACCTCGAGGCCCTAGTCGACGACAGGAACGGGTTTTGGGTGTTACAATCAAAATAGTCACTTCTGTTTGCTTGGGGTTACATTTTAGTCACTTATATTTGAAATATTACGTTTTATTCACTTACGTTATCATGTTGTAACATTTTAGTCATTGAGCCGTTAACTATGTAAAGATAAATTGACATGGCACGTTAAATGAGCCGTTAACTATGTAAAGATAAATTGACATGGCACGTTAAATAATCATTTTAAACAAAAATTTTAAGTTAAATTATACAATTGATCCCTATTTTTTTCGTTTTGAGCAATTTAATTTTTTAATTTATGTTTTTTAACTTTCTTTTTTTTTTTAAAATTTTTTTTCCATTCTCTTCTACTTCTCCCTTTATTTCCCTCCCTTCTCCATTTCTTTTAACATATGTTTTTTTACGTTTTCCATTTGTTAAAACTAGTCCCTATATTTTTATTTTGGTATTGGGTATTTCCTTTACGTTTTGTTTAATCTTCCTTTTGATTTTAGTTTTTAATATGTTTTCAGCTTGGGGTAACAATTTTATATTGATCTTCAATGAAAACCCAAAATAAAGATTCTTTTTTAATCTTTTTTTGCTTATTATAGCCAATTGTGAATTGAGGTTTATGATATTTTACAATTATTGCTAAAGCTATACAAAGGATTCAAAAATGGATTATTGTGGTGATTTTATAAATTGAATAAGCAAATTTTACGTGGAAAAACTCCTCAAAAGAGGAAAAAATCACGAGCAAAAGAGATTTCACTATAATAACGGAGAGTACAAAATATGGAGAGAATTAAAAGAAAAACCCAAAGCCCTACAAGAAAAACTCTTCAAAACAAAGAAAAAATCCTCTCAATCTAAATATTTTGTTGTAGCATATATGACTACAACAACTCTAGCTTAATTAGAGTTTAAGTGAGAAATTAAAAATAGAGTTTAACTAGGAGAAAGAAAAAAGCAAAATAAACTTTGGTTAAAATAAGAGACATTCTCCCATAGGGATATTGAATAAAATATTAAAATTTTAAACATGAAAACTCACATGACAATCCACATGTGCTTCATGTTTTTTTAATTTTTATATATTTTTTAATTTTTTTTTATAAATTTTAAATTATGTATTCACGTGACATATAAGATAAACAATTTTATTTAAGTGTGAAGTACACGTTGACAGAGGCGAATCTAAAGGGGGTTGGCAGAGGCTCTGACCCCCCTAAAATGTAAAATTATTGTTTAGGCCCTTTAAATTTTTTTAAAATTTTAAATTAATAAAAGTAAAATTGCACTTTAACCCCCCTAAAATTATAAAATTTTGATTTAAGCATTTAAAATTTATAAAGATATAGACTATTAAAAATTAAAATTTGATTTCGTCCCCCCTAAAATTTTTTTTTAGTTTCGCCCCTACACATTGATTGTCAAATAGGTTATCATGCCAACATCGTTAACAAAATAATGTTTTAGTCAATATCTCCTTAAATAACAAGCTATTTGACTCTTTTTGGAAGGTTAATAGTCAAATTTAACTAAAAACAATAAGGACAAAATTGACAGAAGCTATGGCAAGATCCTAAATGAGAGTTATTAATATTTATTTATAATAGTTACAATTAATGTTCAATTATGTTTAGATAAATTTTTTAGTATTTATTTACAAGTCTTCCATATTTTTCATTTAATTTAATGAAGACATGTCATGTTATTATTTACTAATGGTGCATGAGACTTATGCACCGACGGTGCATCAAATATTATTCTTTTTTATCTCATTATATTTTTTTTGAAAAAAAACATTGTTATTAATAGGAACCATGGACATATAGTATAAACTATAACTATAACAACATATTTTTCAGTGGTGTCGGAAATAGTGATTTCGGGACCACAAATCCAACAAGTGAGTCCATAAATATTATTATTTAATATTTACAAGTCATATATAATATTATATGGAATTTTGATCTGATAATTTTTGCTATTTGAACGAATAGCTAAGTACAATTGGGTTGTTCCTAAAGTCAAATGGTCTTGGAAAATAAGGCATCGGGACCTCATTTCTGTAAACCGAGCTCGTAAATATTACAAAAATATTTACGGAGTTACTATATAGGTGTATTGAAGTTTGGTCCAAAAATTTTAATGTTTGACTAGTTAATTAAAGAAAAAATTTTGACTAGTATAAAAGTCAATTGCTATTAGTTATTATAGGCTAAATGGGTCTAAAAGTATTATTGGTTGGATTTAAATGGCAAATAGGCTATTTTTAATGTTAGTGGCGGGTTTGTAGCTTGATTAAGTGAATTTTATAATTAAAATGTTTATTAAATTAAGGTTAAAGTAATTATATTAATAATAATAATAATAAACAAACAAACAAAGCATCATCTTTCTTCTTTTCATTCTTTTTGTGACCGAAACCATGGAAGGAAAAGCTTGAAGCATTCGTTTCATTTTCCCCTTCATGCAAGTGTTTTATTAGTCAATTTTAATGAATTTTATGTTTTTGAGATTGTTGTAACTTAATTAGTTTTGAGTTTAGAGACTAATATGTAAATATATAAAATTCAGCATGTAAATTTGTATAATTCTCAAATGTTTAAGGGCTGATTTGAGTTGCTGATAGGATTGGTTTTGTGTATTGGGGCTTAATTGTGAAAATTTTAATAGTTTTGGATTTAAGGATTAAATTGAATAAATTGTAAAAATTAAGAGAAATTGTGTAAAATGAAATTAAAAGATTATAAGAATGAATTTGAGTATTATTTTTAGATTGATATTGATATTTTGAATCTTAACTATTATATAAATCATGTTATGACTTAGACGAAAAATGGAAAATTTGTCGAATAGTCCTTGGTATCCAAAGCTTCACCATTTTGTTAGGTAAGTTCCTATGTGATGATGTTACACATTTATTTATTTTTATTTGTTTTTCTAAGATTATTAATATTATTTATTGTTAGTATGTATTTACATTGTATCTCTATATGTCCCGATGAAATTAGTAAATGCTCGTATACAGAATTGTGATTATTGCTCAGGTTCCCAACGCCTATATATGTTACGGACTGGAGAATACAGATTTAGGTTCCCAGCTCCTGTATATGTTACGGACTGGAGAATACGAATGTAGGTTTCCAACTCCTGCATACGTTGTGAACTAGAGAATACGAATTTAGGTGCCTAGTTCCTGCATATGTTGCAAACTGGAGAATATGGAAAATTAAGCCCTGGCCAGGCAAATTACTGTGTAGGTTGACCCTGTTGGGTAACCAAACACTACTATTTTCATTTGTATACTGAGGTATTTTACGAACTTTCATCGAGAATGTTTGTTATTAACATCTTGGAGACATACATGTAGAATTGAATTTATGATTTATATAATTCGGTTATGAGATTATAGTTGGTTTATTTGAAAACAAAAATACTTATGGATGCCTCATGGTTGAGCTAAGCATGTCGTTATATATTAATGATGTGGGTTATATCATTGATAGGTTAAATTTTATTTTCAAATGGAACTTTTTATATGTTAGGAATTTAAGGTAAGTGAAGTTTTAATCGTATGAATTTACTAAGTATTTGATATATTTATTCGTTTTATTATTTCCCATAGATTTTAGACATTTGGGACGTGTCGATCGGATCAACAAGGAGCTCACACCTACTGTCATTTGACTCGATAGAATTTTGAAGTATGTTAATTGGGTTACTTGTGGTATTTATATAAGTTGTTTATGTTACTAGTTAAAGTATATGTTTCGGTATTTTGGTGATGAATGAAACGAAAAGACATTTGAATGAAATATGTGCTTAATACTTAGTGGATAAATTGAAAGATCATTTGATGGTTTGAATGATGATTGAATATTGGTATGTGTTATTTTGCATTCGAAGGACGTTTGAAAGAATTTACTTGTAGTACATGTTTGATTGGATTTTGGGTGCTTATTTTTCAAATTGAGGTGTCATTGATGACATATTGGTTAGGCAGTTAGGTTGGATGATTTTAGTATGTTTTGGCATGTTTTAATGTGTTTTGAATAGGTAAAAATGATTGGAAATGGTTTGGCTTGGAACTTTAGAAATAGTAAATGAAACATCTTGGTTTTGAAGTAATACTTATTTTGGGTTCTATTCAATGAACTAGTCATTAACCTAGCCGGATCTTTTGATCTTCCACTAAACTAATGAGTCGACAATAACTACTTATCTCTCGATCTCACAGTCTAGGCTGGATTGGAGTAAGTTGTTCACGAATAAGCAATACCAATTTTGGGTTCATTCCACCTAGATGACTTCCTAGGATTGTCAGGTCTAGGGTTTGGAGTTCTTCCTATCCCAACCAGCTAATCTTCTGAGAAACCTTACATAAAAATTAATTACTCCCACGTCCACTCGCTAATCCCCCATAATAGGATTAGTTCCTCATGGATCTCATAAACGATATAAACTTGATTAAAAAGATGAACGTGAATAATAAATTAAGAATAAGGTTTAAGAAGAATCCTGATTTTGTATTGATAATTGTAAGCACAAAATCCACAAAGAATTGATGAATCCACAAATCAGATTATTCGAAGAACAAGAATGAAACTAGAACTATATTACAAATAGAAATAACCTAAGTACAAAAGAAAATGAAGAAACTGAAAATTGAAACTAGATGAAAGTCGTAAACTAAAACTAGAATAAAAAGATGTTTATGAAGTCTTCAGAGAATCCTATTTATAGATTTAGGGTTGGTTGTCGTCCATTGACCTAATTCGGTTGATGTTTTCACATTTAGGTTTGTTGTACGGACCAAAACACCTTTGGCTCATTAACTCTCCATGTCAAGGCGATGTCGCGACATCCACTGACCTATGTTGCGAAACTAGTGGTAGTTTACAGGTTCAGGCTTGGATTCAGGGCTATGTCGCGACACCCTTTTGCTATGTCGCGACATTGAAGGCAACTTTTCTCTTTTGGGTACTTTGCTCACTATGTTGTGACGTTGACCTTCCATGTTGCAGCATTGCGACTAGTCTCATGTTATTACACGTTTTCCTTCTCTCTCTTCAAAATTAACTTAATCCAATAAATTTCAAAAAAATCGACCAAATACAATGATTTTTGTAACAGAAATGACCTTTTTGATATTTAACATTTCATACTAACCATTATTAAATAAAATAAATATTGGGACAAACCCTTTATTAATTTGATTTCATCAATTTGGAAAATTTTGTAACCAGCTCAAATTCTCATCGAGTAAGCCGAAAAGGATGAAAGCTTTGAAGAAACAAAAACCCAACGACTCAACCGAATTCTATCATTAGGATGAATTTAGAAGGGTTGACAGAGGCCCCGACCTCCTTAAAATGGAAAATTTTCATTTAAATCTCTTAAATTTTTAAATTTTTAGCGGTAAAATTACATTTTAGCCCCCAAATAATAAAAATTTAATTTAATACTTTAAAAATTATAAATATATAAATTATTAAAATAGTAAAATTTCATTTTTACTATCGTAAAAATATACAATTTAATTTCGGCCTCCTTCCCTCCAAATTTTTTTGGTTTCGCGCCTATCTATCATAATACAAATTCATTTCATCAAATTTCAAAACTATATAAAGACAAATACATCAAAGATAAATTAGCAAACTTGGAATACGAAGAGCAAAAAATCAAACAAAATTTTCTTGTTTGCGTGATTTTTAAAATTTTTTTTATACATATACAAGAAATTAAAATTTGGGTTTTCGTTCATGAAATCGTATTGGAACAAAATAATATTATGTAGATCTCTCTCTCTCTCACCTTAAACATGTTTCACTCTGCTTACTCAAACATCCCTTCAACCCCACCATTGATGCACTGCGACACCTTCATCCCTTAACTTCCCATACAAAGCCAAGCATTCCCAGTAGGCCCTTCTGTTCATGTTCTTTCTTCCACCATGTTCTTTAGGTTTGCATTCCAAGAACAACTCATCAACCAATCTAATAGCCTTGCTCTTCACCATCTCTTCAACCACTTCAGCCTCAGCCTTCATCACTACATACTCTTCCTCCTTCACATTCTTCCTCAGCCAATCCGACATCCCAGTCTCCGCCGCATTCTGCGACACCTCTTTCTTGGTAGAGTCTTTGGTTAGTGTCTCGATCTTGTACATCTCGAACTTCAGATTCCTTGTGGGATAATTCTTGACAAACCAGGTGGTGGAACTGCCGCCATCTTTCTTAGGCAAGCCTACATCAATGAAAACCCGACGAGAGTAGCTTTCGAGTGAGTCCCCCAATAGATCTGGCAAATATTTGGTTCTTTTAAGGTAAGCTCTGGACGTCCCTGAGGATTCTCTTGGTGGTTCAAGGAGAACGTCTTCCAATTTCTTCAATGCTGCCCTTTTCACTTCTGATGTATTATACCCCAAAAGTCGCTTTAAGGAACTTGGGATCGGTCGAGCATTTTCAAGCTTTTTCATCACAAAAAAGTTGGAATGGAATTTCCTAAAGTAAACAATCTTGTAATTAGACGGCTTGTTGAATGAATGTGATGAGTCCAACTGCTGAACAGCAACAATACCGCCAACTTTGAGACTTCGGTCGATGAATTTTGGGGCGGATTGTATGTTTTCAGTGAAGATGAAATCGAAGGACTCGTCAGGGATTAACATTAGTCGATCAAAGTCATTTGTAGAACTGAATTCCATATCAGTTTTGGTTAGGAAGGAATTTCCCTGAATGGATTCTTCATCATAGTTATTGCTTAGCAGTAGACCTTTGTTATCCGGTTTCAGAATACCTTCATTGTTCAAATCATTGTACAGCAATAGCAGAGATTCCAGATTAATGGGATCAGCGCCCTCATGGACAACTTTAGGCTTGATTGTATAAACAGGTCGAGTGGGTTCGTCGTTGACGATGAATCTTATTCCCGACCAAGGAAGCAAAAATATGGTCAAAGCCAACACCGATAAGAATCGACCAAGAAGCTTAAAAACTCTAGAGCGAGGAACTTTGATGATCAATCGTGCACCAGACTGCAAATTAATGCCATTTTTCAAGGCTTTATGCTTGTTTTTATGGAGTTTGTTTAGAAGTCCATAAATAATATGGACAGCCATTAATCCAAATGCACGATTAAAACACAAACAAAAAAGGGCTTACAAATCTAATCGTAAAAATTCAGAAAACAAAAGGGATCAAAGGCAAGGTATATTGAACAAGAAGAGAAATAGAATACTTTCCCGGAAAAGAAAATCGGGAGATAGCATATTAAAGTAAAACAAGGAAGAGATTATAACAGGCGAGAAAGAGAGGGACGAAGAAGGCAAAACTTAGCGAGTGCAAAATCGAGCGGCGGTGTGATTTCCACCCACGAGAGCCACACGATTACTCTGCAACCTCGACCAAAGTAACAACAATTCCTTCATACGCTGAACCTCCATTGTTTTACCCTTTATTCCCCAGTGTTGAATTTCCTACATCAATCTCCAAATGATTCTTAACGAAATATCGCTAAAATACCGGCTAGAGAGAGAGGGAGAAAGAGATCATTTGTTGTGTTATTCTATCTTCTACTTCGACTTCTCTTTCCCCTCTTTGTTGTTTTCTTTGTGCTCTCTGATTTGGATGGAAATCAAAGAGGAATTTAAGGGAAGAGATGTGAAGGCTTTCGTTGCTGTTTTGGGAATGGCCTTAAAGTGGATGGTTTGGCGACAAATATGTTAAGCCATTGCTCCGCTCCTCCTTTCTAACCACTAAGCCTTTTATTTTCTTACAACCTATGTTTGTATATGTGCATTCTGTTATTTGTAATTTTTTTAAAAAAAATAATAAAATTTTATTTTTATATAAACATATTTTAAAATTTATTTAAAACATATATAATATTTTATTATGTGATAAATCCGCAAGATACAAATGAAATTTGGTTCAATGAGTAAGTGCAACTTGGATTCGAGTCGCGCTAGTTGCTGTTTGTAATCCATCGAAAAAAATATTATACATAAATTTTGATTTTGTGTAATTTTATAATTGACATTTTAATTTGATTCAATTTTCTTAAACAACTAATATCATTTCGGTATAAACATCATTTTACATTTACATATTACATATATAAATAATATATTTATCTAATATAAAAATAAATTGATGTATTTATTTATTTAAATATGTATGATTAAATCAAAATCAAAGTTTTATCTATAAACGTTTGAACCAAATTGAAAGTTTAATGGACATAATTGCACAGAATCAAAGTTTACTATCAAATTACACACCGGATTGAAGTTGATAATGTGTATTTTTTGTATTTATCTCTTTATCATTTGACGTTAGAAGTTTTTAATTATTTATTATAGGCCTATTTTCAAATTTAGCTCTCAACGTTTACATTTTTCGTCAATTTGGCCATTGTTTTTTTTTTAGCTAAATTTTACCCTCAACCCTTATTGTTTTCTGAACGGGGTCATTGACTAAACTATTATTGTTTTCTGACTAGTGACCTTTCAAAAAGAATCGAATTATTGTTTTCTGAACGGGGATATTGACTAAAATATTTAAATTTTATATATGGAAACTCACATGACATTCCATGTGTGCTTCATGTTTTTTTTTTTGAATTTTTATAGTTTTTCAAAAAAATTATAAACTTTAAATTATTTGTTTTCTGACATATAAGACAAATAGTGTTATTTTAGGATTAAGTACATGTTGATTGCCACACAGGTTGTCATGGCAACATCATTAAAAAATAATGTTTTTATCAACCTCTCCATTAATAACAAAATATTTGACTTTTTTTGAAAGGTTAATGGTCAAATTTAGCTAAAAAAAAAAAGAATAATGACAAAATTGATATAAGCTATGCCAAGGTCCTAAATCATAAAATTATTAATATTTATTTATAATAGTTACAATTAATGTTCAATTATGTTTAGATAAAATTATTAGTATTTATTTATAAGTCTTCCATGTTTTTTTATTTAATTTAATGATGACGTGTCATGTTATTATTTACTAATGTTGCATGAGACTTATGCACCAACGGTGCATCAAATATTATTCTTTTTATCTCATTATATTTTTTTCAAAAAAAAAAAACATTGTCATTAATAGGAACCATGGGCAGAGTGCAAACTATTTCACCCCCTAAAATTGTTATGTTATTTTTTTTTAAAAGTAGTATTAAGTGAAAATCGTGCATAATTGATTTCTCAGTAAAGTAAAATGAGAAATATAAATGATAAAAGAGAAGGTTGGTGGATGCCAAAGAAAGTTGAATTAAGAAGTATGTCATGATATATTAATTTAAGGCAAACACTAGATTATAAGGATGTAAAAAATTTTGTGACTCAAGCGTAAATATTCAAAATTCATGTAGGCAAAGTATAAATAAAAAAGTTGAAGGACCAATAGTAAAAATGTCCCAAGGGTAGAAAGGACTAAAGAGTAAAATCAATTGGTGAATAAGGATCAAATCGAATAAGAGGAGAAATTAAAGGGCCTAAATTGTAATTTTCTAAAAGTGAGAAATGGCCTAAAAGTAAATATTGAAAAAGTTCAAGGGCAAAATGACCATTTTCTAATCAAGATAATTATCATGTTAATAATTAAGGAAGGAAAGTGTTGAAAGATGATTAGTTTGATTATTTTAAAATTATTTTATTATTTAATATTAAATTATTCTAGATTATTTTATTAATTAAATAGTTGGATATTTGGAGATAAAGATGTAGAATTTTTCATGTTTTCATTCTTTTACAAATTAGTCCCTTTCCGCCATAATCATCAAATTCATGCTAGAAACCACCAAATTTCCATAGAAATCCTTAGTGAAACAAAAAATACAATATCATAGCAAGGTGATTTTTAAGTGAAGAAGATGTATGTTCATGCTGGAGGAGAGAGAACATCAAACTAAGGTTTGATATAAAGAGAAAAAGGTATGAATATTAAGATTTCATAATGTTTTCAAGTTTAATCTTGTTAAAAAAAGTATAGGAATGATGTTAAAGTAAATATTTCTCATGGAAAATTTTATGTTCTTGACATGATATTGAAGAGAGAGATAGAGGAAGTGATCCAAGTCGAAAAGAAAAGATAAAAACAAGTGATTAAAGGTTGAAGAGAGGTAAGTACCCTTGAATTCTCTTGTTACCTAAGGATTAAAATGTGAATATTGTGAAAGTTGTGGTAAATTAGTAAAATAAAGTGTAAAATAATTTGATATGTGAAATAGAATATTTTAAAAGAAAGCTTAATTGAAGTGAAATATGGTAATGAAATAGGCATAAAGTGATGTTGAAGTGAGATTATAGTAAATATTGTATGTTCATGATGCTAAACGACTAAATAGTGAACCTGGTGAAATTGATGATTGAAATAAGAAAAGTGAAGAGCATGTGAAATAGACATGTGGAATAAGATATTATGATGTGGATTAAAGTGCTATGTAATATTGAATATTGAATTTCGTGATAAAAAGGACTAAATTGAAAAGTACATAAAAATTTTGTGTTATTATTTGATAAGTGAAAATGATGTAGATAACACTAAATGTAGGGTGTATTGTGAATTAATAATTTACCAAATAAAGTTCCGTGATTATTGTAAATGAAATTACAATTGTTCTTTAAATCGTGGAAAAATGAGGACTAAATTGAATAAGTGCATAAATGTATCTAAATTGTGAAAATCGTTTAATAAATCCTAGTATAAATAATGATCGTGGTTAGTCATGGAATGGAAATGTATAGAAAATGCTCTTGAAAATTTTAATGTTCGTTTATACAATATTAAATAGTAACCTAGAATTAAATAAATGTGAAAATGAGATGATATCGTGAAAATTGTGGAATAAGGTATTCATAATTAATTATTGTAAATTTAGTTATATTCGAGTGCCCATGTCGACTAGCATTAAAATTTGTGGATATAGATGGCATGCAATAGGAACTTGAGTGCTCTCATGTTTTTTGTGATATTCGTTATATCGCACTTCAGTGCCTCCTATTCTATTAAAAAATTTCGGTGTCCATGTTTTCAGCACTTATGTGTTCCGTGTATCCATCTAGTTCGAACATGTCTAGCATGGGCTAAAAAGTCGTGGTAAGTGATTTCTGATAAAAGTTTTGCTCTTGTTCATCCGTGAAATGATAAAATTACTAAATCAAAGTATTAGTGAATTTTGCCAATATGCAATAACCTATTGGTTATTAAGATATATTCATGAGTTATAATAGTAATAATATTTGTGATAAAAAAATAAAAGAAATGGTAAGATATAAATTCATGGGTACTTACTAAGCGTTCATGAGATTAACGCATTATTTTCAACGCATAAGTGAAAGATCAAATTGAAGTTCTCATTTGAAGTAGTGACCTCAACACATCTCATCAAGGCTTGGGAGAAAAGTGGTATAAAACAAATTCCTGGTATAAAGTATGGCATTTACATAGGTGAGTTTATGAAGTAAGAAAGAAAGTGTCTAGTTGTTTTAATTTTTGAGTTTAATGTGTTTTGAATGGAAAATATGAGGTATTACATAGTTTACGAGCTTTGATTATTGTTTGGAATGATCGTGGACAGTTTTGGTATGGTCTGGAGGTGTTTGAAAATAGAATTTTCAGCTTTGATTATTACATACAAAATGTGTCTCGTGACACAAGAACTTCGAAGGTAAAAAGCTACAGTATTAGGGTCATGTCTCGAGTCAAGATAGCTTCAAAGCTAAAGTTCCATGGTAACATGACATTGTCTCAAGACATTTAAACCTTTGTCTCAAGACATATAGTCCAAGAATTGAAAATTTTTAGTTAGGTCAAAAGAGACTAGAAACAAGTTTGGAATAAAATTAAACTTTATTGTTAGTCTAATTAAGTTCTAAAAAGGGTAATGTGACCTTCACAAGGGCTCAAAATATAAGTATTTGAAATGGAAAAAAATGTTCAGTGCTAAATGTAGCATTCATTGCTCGAGTTTCTTGAATATGGGGTGTTGAACAAATGATAAATAAGATATTAAAAAATTAATGCGAAAATCTCAAGTCTGTAGAATAATTTCAAATGAGAAAAAAACAAATTAATAGTACATGCAACACCAAAATAATTCAGAAACAAACCACATATGCATCACTTGATCAAACTGCTAAAAGTTGCTTCCTACCCCTACCATCATTAGACCAAATTGAAGAAGAACTCTTGTAAATCAAGAAACTACTACCAAGAACCCAAATAGACCCATTGCATTAGTGATGCAAAAAAGATCAAATCTTAGATGACTTATCTTCCTTCTCACCACCATGATCTCAGAGTCAAATTTTGTGAACACTATCACAATGCTCTATCATGGTAAGGCCCTCTGAGAATGGTTCCCAATAGATCTAGCGGCACTCTTACCTTAGCAAATCTCATATGCACCAAAACACGACTAGAAACTTAAAACTAAAACAACCAACGCCTTTAAAGGAAATAAAATGGACAACAACTACAATAACTTTAAGAGAAAACAAAGTTTTTAGAGAATCACAATAGTGTAAACTGAAACAAAAACCACCATAGTTTTTAGAGAAAACAAAGTGGACTCAAACTAAAAAAAAATAAAAAATATTTTTAAAGAAGTCGTGACTAGCAACCGACTCGAAGCCCGATGTTTCTTTCAACAAGGCTAAAATTTAGTTTCAGAAAGTTGAGCGACTAAAGTTTTTTCTCTAACGAAATTTTTTTATACATTTTTTATCTCATTATAATTCAATTGACTATAATTATTATTTTTTACATCCAAACACACATCCTATTACTAACTTTAATTTAAATGCTATAGTACTTAATATTATTCTTATCCTTGATTTTAATTTCATTGTCAAGAATCTCATTAAATAAACCCTTAAGTTTTATTCATGAAACCAAATTAAATTTGGCTTACAACCTTCAAGTTTAGCTGAATTAATTTATATAGTCACCGTTAATAGGTGATAGTAAACATATATCAAATTTTAGTTTCATCATGTTCTCATACCGTAATAAAACAATAAATTTTATTTCATTTAATACACATAACGACCCTTAAAAGATAACATTTAGTATATTTAAAATTAGAATGTCAATATTTTTGTAATTTATCATTTTTATTCTCAAACTAATATATACGCCAATTATAGTAGAATGATTTGAAGATTTGAGTTCGAGTTTTGATTTTCCAAATTGAATATTTTGAAATAAAATTTAAACTTGAAAACTTATAAATTTGAAAGAAATTAATATATCATTTGAAACTTTCTCAAATAAATTCTTACAAAGAAGATTTGGTTTTTCATTTACAATCCGAAGCTATTTATATAGAGCTCTCACATATTTTTACAATATTACAATAATTGAATGCATATTGTAGCATACATGAAAATTTTTACTCAGATTATTTTGAGTGCTTTTTGGCTTTTTTGTTTCTGGTGGAATTTGTAAAGAACATTTAATTAAGGCACTCCAACACTCTACCATTTTGGTGTCAAGTATTGTAGCATGCTATAGCACTTTGGCTTTTTCCTTTAATGGAATTTGTAGAGAATCTACTTTGACTTTTATTTTTTCTTCCTTTTTTTTATGGAATTTTGCAAAGAATATCTTGTAAGGTATTATTGAGTCAAGCCATTACTATTTTTGCCTTTTTTTTCTGTCTGGGTGATTGTAATTGTTGAGACCGCATCATGGAGGATTTTAAGCATTTTTCTTCATCTAAATCAGAGTCAATTGAGCTAATCATTTCAACCATAAGATTATTTTATTCCTTCTTAGTTTTGGTTTGAATTAGGAGTGCACTGACCGCCTATGAACATGTCATCGTTTGCTGTTAAATAATACACAAAAATATAAGGAATTAAGAATGGTGGTGTCCAATTTGTAATATAATTTGTACAGCAAAATACTCGGGAGTATTCCGAGCATTGTACCCAAAAAATGAAATAAATAACGAAAGCACTTTTTACAATAACAAGTCTAAATAGTAATAATTATTTCTTATATTATGATAACTCGTAAAAGAAGTTGATGGAATGAAAATAAATAAACAGCGGGAAAAAAAAAAAAACAAACGAAATAAATCAATAAACCAATTAGTAAGATTAATTCGCTTCAGGGTTTGTAACTAACTTCGGATTAAGGTTTTAGGGTGGATTAGTCATCGATTAACCAATTATTATTTAATTCGCTCACTCAGATGGTTGATACTCGCTTATTTCTCGATCTCAAATTCTCAACCAAAATAAATTACAGTTTACTCGGTTCAACTTATCTTCTAACCTCGTCTAGCCTATAACCGACTCCTTCACTATCTCCCCCATCAGGCCCTAAAGCCTTAAAAGCTCCCATAAAAAATTGCATAAAAGCCTCTCACTAACAAGGAGCATGAGACAAAACATTACCCCAATCTTTCACGACATCAGTCTTAAACAAATTCCACCATCTCATCTTCATTTCCAAGCTACTCACCATCTTTGTTTTTCAACCTTAGGATTTTATTGAACCACCACCTCATTTTAGTAGTTTGGTGAAGGAATTTATTATTTTTATCCCCACACTTCAACTTCTTTACACTTGATATTTGAATACAAAACAATTCTATTTTTTTCATAAATCTACAATGTCCCTTGCCAACATTCTTCAACAACTCTAACTGATTCTCCATATCTCCCCACCTTGACTCGTAGCAATTTTAGAACATAATTCCTCAATCTTCTCTCTATTATTACCAACAATTTCCTTACTCCACGTCGTCAAAAATTGTTTACAACGAATCAATTTCTCCTTCAATTTAAACATCCAAGAACCATCACACTTAGTCTCTAATTACTCTTTCACAATCTTCTTTCTCACCCCAAAAAATCCCAAATTTAAAGCTTCTAGATTTCCTTTTGTCTCTGGCATTAGTCTCAACCAAAATCGGGTAGTGATCAAATCCTCTATCTGACCTTTCTTTAATGGCTTTACTCTCCCTACAACTAAACCAAGCAAACTTTTGACTCCCAAAACCCAAGTCAATCAAACCACTTTCATTAATAAATTTCTGAAAGCCAAGTCCATTCCTTCTTGGCTTTCTATTTCCCATTCCTTCTCTCTCGCATAAAAAATACCATTAAAATCCTCCAACACACAGACACTCAACATTTACACCACTTAATTCCTCACCAATTTTTTCCCAAATCGATAATTTATCTTCACATATAGGGGACCCATAGGTCTAAAACATTCTACAGTAATCCCAATTATCCACGTCAACGACACTTGTATCCATGAAGTTTTTACAACCTTAAATTATATTAATTTGAGAATTCCCCTTCCACCGAAGCGCCAACCTTGCACTTAAACCATATGGATTAACATAATATGCCTCATCATACCCCATTCTAACTCTCAAGTCTTTCCACCTTACAATCATCATTTTCTAGTTTCCATAAGAAAGATGATATCATGATCAGGCTTGATCTTCACCTCATTGCAGGCTTGAACTCATCAAGAGTGGTCCTATACCTTGAAAGTTTCAAGATATAACCTTCATGTCTCCCTGATGAGTGTTATAGGCCGACCATCAATGCCTTCAGAAGAAGAGACTCCCTTTTCCTTTAAATTTTTACCCTCTTTAACTAGAACCCCGACAAGCCCTCCATTATCATCCCATTCCCTCTTTTCATCCATCTTATTCAAATTTTTCTTACTATTTCTTCTAAACTAATTTCCAACCACCTTCCTCTTATCACTCAAAACTTCATGTTTCCTCTCTAGAATCTCATCAATTAAATTATTTCCTTAACTCAACTAGCCATTTCCACCCACTGCTATAATCTTCCATTCCTCAACTCTTTGTTTCTTTGGAAGCCTCGCCAAACCGGCATCCTCCTTTAAAACTTCCAAAGGTCTTTTAATTTTTAACTCTCTAAAATCAAAAGACAATGAACCCACTCCTAGCACACCTATCTCTGTCGTATACCCATTTCCCTATCTACAAATCACTCTGAGGCTCAAATTTAAAAGTTATATAGCAATTGCAATTGCACACGTTTAAAGAAATAAATACATCAATTTATTTTTATATTAAATATATATAAATATTTGAATTGCAATGTATATATACTTAAAATAGTGCTATATCAATAATTTATAAAAATAAGATATTTATCTCATACATAAAACCACACAATAAAAATTCATATATAGCCTTTCACATTGAATCAAAATTGCCTCCATAATACGATCCAACTTGGTCTTTCTTGCAACAAATTCAGATACTGAGATTTTGAATCATTATTCAGCTTCAAGGGGCATACAACATGATGATTCTCCTAGCATAGACCCCACCCCACCCCACCCCACCCTCACGGGTAAAACTTGCCCTGTTTTCAAAGCAGAATTCGCAAGGAGATAAATAAATTGTTTCAGTGCGCTTGTCATGTTTTTGTGTGTGTGTAATCTCACAGAAGCAACTTGTTTGTATAATCACGGTGGAATCTTCTCATAGCACCGCAGGCATTCTTTTTCACTGGACCTTTAACGTCCCACCCAATTTTTTGGTGCTGCGTTTTGCGCCTTAAATACCATTTTGTCAACTTAAAAGTTTGGACTTTTAAGATTTTAATTTTTCTAATTTTTTTCAATGATTTTTTATTTATTTTTCAAAAAGTTAATACAAAATAAAATATATAACTTTAAATAAAGTAGTAATAGTTGAATAATTGCAATTAAATACACGATTAATTTAATATAAAAAATATGATAAAATTTTATGAAATAAATTTAAATTTTCAAATTTTTTTTTAAATTTCATAAAAACAAAATAATTTAAAACTTATGTTATATATCATTTTTAATCTTCTTTAATAATCATTTTCTTTTCTTATCTGACTGCTGTAATTATGTTTAAACCCAAACACACATTCCACCGTTGATTTTAATCTCTCATCGTTACATTAATTAATATCATCATCACAATTGTTTTTAATTTCACCGGTGATCCAAGGAAAGCCTAATCTTCTAATTCTTGAGCTTTATCAGCACTACAAAACACCATGGCCTTCTGATTTATATTTTTGTAAATCTCCAGTCTGAGTCTGGTTTCTGTTTGAATTGTAGAGTTATTGGCAAATGTCTGGTGCAATAGTTTTCTCTTCATTTTGAGCTTCTTGAAGAGGTTGAGGTCCTTCGGCTTTACCCGGGCTTAGAACAGGTTGAATTGAACCTTGGCCTTTCACTGAACCTACCATTTCCTTTGCAATCTGGCTTCGTCTCTCTCTCAAAAAACTGAGCCGGGCTGTCAGCTTCGTCAGAACTGAATTTGGGGAATTCGCTACCTGAACAACAATATTAACTTTTAAACACACTAAATAGGGACGAATGAATATGAACCCAAACTACCATGGTGTTACAAGGAATAAAAAGAGAGAAAATTCAACATCGCAAAATCACGAAGGAAATCGAAGGAATGAAGTTCAGCTATAGCATCTGTTTCCACTGGAAAATGCCCGCAGAATTACATTGTCGCCATTATAGCTTGTTGTTCTAGTTTCTAAAAGATGACTCTATTTATATAGAAGAGGAAAAAATTAAGAATATCGTATCTTAATCTTTAACATATTGCACTCTAATCTTCACACAGCTTAATTACATTTATTGCTTTACTAATGGAATGATAAAACAAACATATTCTCTAAGATGAAGGGAGAACATGGTAATTCAATCTAGAATCAAGAAAACTGCGTTAGAGTTTGATGCGATGGTGTCCGTGTAAGAACAGAATAGAACATACCTCACCCTTCGTACCAGACTTCTTTACACTACTTGAAGCAAGGGGCTTCCTTGCAACTGTCTTTGCGTGCATATGGTTGGCTTTCTGTTTATTTTCCAAATATGGTTCTTGCTTCTTCTCATTATCACTCTCTACTTCGTCTGCATTTTGATCCTGTTAAATCAGAATCCTGGTTCCGTTAGTTCCATTAAAATAAACCACATCCATAGCTGCATAAGAGATTACATTAAGATTATTTCATTATTTCAAATGTAGCTTAAGCTTAAGTTTGAACTTGAGTACAAAGCATTTGATGACATCACTTAGCAACCATAATAATGATCCTACTTTCGTTCTAAAAGATGACTATTCATACAGACCTCACATATTTAGAGAACAAAAATTAAGAATATCATATTGTAATATTTAATATATTGTACTCTAATCCTAATATATCTATTTACATTTATTACCCTGTCTGACAAAACAAGCATGTTCTCTAAGATGAAGAGTGAACATGGTAATCTAATCTTAGAATCAAAGAAACTTTGGTTGGTGATGGATTCAAATTATAGAGTCTGATACGATGATGTCCGTGTTAAAACACAATAGAACATACCTCACCCTTCGTAGCAGATTTCTCTCCGTTACTTGAAGCAAGGGGCTTCCTTGAAATTGTCTCAACTGCATGCATACGATTGTTCTGTTTATTTGCCGAAGAAGATGGTTCTTGCTTTTTCTCATTCTTGCACTCTACTTTGTCCACATTTTTGTCCTGTTAAATTAGAATCCTAATTTGATTAATTCCATTAAAGCAAATCACATCAATAGCTGCCTAAGAGATTATATTAGGGTTGTTTCATTATTCAAATGTAGCCAAAGCTTAAGTCCAAACTTGAGCACTGAAAAAGGAAAGCCTTGAGTACCAGCATAATTTGATGGCATCATTTAACAGCCAAAATACACTGTCCTGAATAAGTCAGCAATAAAAAAGTGCTCAATATGCTAACCTCCCATTGAAAAAGAAAAAAACAAAAGACTAAGCGAGAAAGAGTGGAGAACATGCTGAAATGGGTTCAAATCAAGCACAACTTTGATTGAAAAGAAACCCAGCCAGCCAACTTGGGAAAGCTTCAAATTATCCGTACATAAATATAGTGTCTTTCTCTATATCGCTCTGAATTTTTATTTTTACTTTTTAAGGTAATTGTATTTGAAAAATATTTAGATAAGTATATAAAGATATAACACTATTAGACAATGTAATTGAAAATAATTCTGAAATTCTTATTAATCTACCTTTACACATTGTATTATATAAGAGATTACACAAAAGAGAAAATAGGAAACTAAATCATAATCAAATAATTTCCTAATAAAATCTCTCAATTTAAGAGATTTCAAACTAATCTTCTTAATCTACTTACAGCTTATCTACACTTTGACACTCCCCCCCCCCCAAAGCCAAGGAATTGATGCCTTCCATTTCGAGCTTGGATGTAGGTCATAGAAACTCAAACTATTCAACCCCTTTGTTAGGACATTTGCTAATTGAAATTCTAATGGAACATAGGTCATACATACTATCCCCCTCAAGCCGAGGAATTGATGCCTTCCATTTTGAGCTTGGATATAGGTCATAGAAACTCAAACTATTCAACCCCTTTGTTAGGACATTTGCTAATTGAAAATCTAATGGAACATAGGTCAGACATACTATCCCACCCTCCAATTTTTCCTTGATGAAACGTCTATCAATTTCAATTTGTTTTGTCCTATCATGTTGTATAGGATTATGAGCAATATGATAGTTGATTTGTTGTCACTATAGATGTTCATAAGACCTAATTTAACTCCTAGATCATCTAGAATAATCTTTAGGCTGAGTAGTTCACATAATCCTTGAGCAATATCCTTGAATTATAATTCCACAAATGTCCTTGCCACCACATTCTAATTCTTGCTACTCCATGTGTCCAGATTACATTTAAGAACAACCCTGAAGTTTATATTCTGTCCACTGGGGAACTCAAATAGTCAACATAAGTGTAACCTTCAAGAGCAAGAATAGCATCTTCTTAAAACAAGATTCCTTTCCTTGAATTCCCTTTTAGTAATGTGGCACTGTATAGGCAACTTGAAGATAAGGTTCTCTTGGATCATGTATGAATTGAATTGAATGATTGCACTCATTGAGTAGACTATGTTTGCTCGAGTGCGAGCAAAAAAAGTGTATACCAACTAACCTCTAATACATCCTTTTATTTATAGTTGGTTCTTTAGCTTCTTCTAACTTATGTTTTGGATATACTGGGGTAGAGAGTGGTTTACGCCTAATCTTTCTCGTTTCTGTCAATAAATCAGTCACATACTTCTATTGAGATACAATGATCCCTTGTGTAATATGCTACCTCAATACCAAAGAACTACTTCAGTTTCCCCAGTTCTTTTCATCCCAATCTCGTTTATTAGTCTTTGTTTCAATTCATAAGTCTCTTTTTCATTGTTCGTAATCACTATAATGCCACCCATATAAACTAAAAAGGTGATAACTCCTTTTGCAGCCAAATGCTTATGTATTATAGTGTGAAAATACGCTTACAATCAACAAAAGTTTTCCCTTTTGGTTTATAACAATCTCATGTTTTATTCTTTTACAAAGGGCACGGGAGAGAATGAAGCAAATAGCTGATAGGAAGAGATCTGATAGGGAATTCCAAGTAAGGGATTTGGTCTACTTGAAGCTCCAACTCTATTGGTAGCATTCCATAAGGAAAAGGGGAAATCAGAAGTTATTACCACGGTGTTTTGGTCCCTATCCAGTGGAAGCCAGGATCGGGAAGGTGGCTTCCAAGCTGACTTTGCCTGCAGACGCTCGCATTCATCCTACCCTCCATGTGTCTCAACTCAAGAAACACATTGGCACAACACCTAGCTCCTCTACATTGCCTCCTACAGATTCTGATGGCACCCTTGTTAAGACACCAGTTCTGGTACTTGAAAGGAGAATGGTGTAAAAGGGAAACCAGGCAGCTACATAAGTGTTGGTGGAATGGGTCCTTCCCTGAGGATTCAACTTGGGAGAGTCTGATTGATTTCCAGCAGAAATATCCATTGTTTGATCCTTTAAGACAAGGATCGTGTTGGAGAGGGGAGTACTTGATATTGGATAATCAGCAGCAAGGGTTAACAACAACCAACTGTTTAAATTTCTGTTATTTTCAGTTATTCGAGTCAATGTAAAAACGCTGCATTCTGAGTCTTAGTATTTTAATGAAACGGTGCGTTGTGAGGAGGGAGTTAGGGCAGTGTCCACAACGGTGCGGATTAGGCAACATTATTGTTACCTGCCAGGTTGTCAACTCAAGGCCGTGTACTCCCCCTTTTAATGGCCAATCAGGAAAAGGGAAGGTAGTTAAGGAATATAGCACAGTTTTCTTCCTTCTGTCTGATTTCTCAATTCATTTTCTCTCTATTCTCTTCTCTTCCTCCATTCTTGTTGTTCCGAGTTTTCTCTCTTATCAGAAAAAAGAATAAATCCAACATCAAATAATTCTAAAAGAAAACAGTATCACAAGAACGCAAAGAAACAAGGTTCAACTATGGTGTCTTTCGCATCCACTGAAAAATACCGAAAGATCACATTGTTGTATATTATGTGTAGTACATTTTAAAATAAGTAACTTATTATAAAATTTTGTGTTTATATATAAAATATATATTTACCAAAATCATCATAATTATATATAATATAGATAGATATACAACAATAATATATATTGTGAAAGAAACAAACAACTGACTGTTGTTTTAAACTGTTTCGATTTTTTAAATTACTTTTTGAACATTTGTTCTTAGCCAAAGTTGGAGAATCCAATTTTGAGTGAAAAACACTACTAGAAATCATTCTTCCTCGTGAGTTTCTCTAAGTTCACTCAGGATTGAAACAATTCAATGGTGCAATATGAATTTTTTTGTTCGAAATAAAGACATTGTATCCCATGAATAGAGTTTTCTAATTTGTTCTGCATTCAGTAAGGAAATAACAATTCTTAAGATAATTTTCTAAAAAAACATTTGCTTTATTTTTCTAATTTTGAGAATCTAGGATATTTATATATAACAAGCTAAATTGTTATTCCCTGAATCTGGAGATCGTAAAAGTTCAAAATATCAATGTCGAAAGGCTCAAAGGATTCAATGAAAACAATTACAGACGATTGAAGATTTATTCCCAATTGACAATCACAAAAATTGCATAATGGCTATCTACTCCATATTGGAGTGATACATCACAAATGGACTTGAAAGACTGCATTCCTAAATGGCGAGTTAGATGAAGAAATCTATACTGATCAACTCGGAAATTACTGAGTTCTTAGTGAAAAGAATAAGGAAAGTAAACTACATAAATTTCTTTATGATCTTAAACAAACACTTAAACAACTATACAAGAAGTTTAAGAAAAGATTTAATAAATTTGGCTTTAGTAGCAAAAAAGTAGAAAGTCGTGTGTTTACAAAAATGCAAAGATCACAGTAAAGTAATAATCACTCTTTATGTTGATGGTTTTGATAATTTTTTTGTGCCAACATAAATTGCATAAATGAAACTAAAACTTACTTGACACAAGCATTTGACATTAAGGATTTAGGTGAAGTTGATATTATCTTAAGAGTTAAAGTGATTACAAAGAACACTAAATAAATAATAAATCAATCTCATATTAAGAAGTTAAAAATAGTTTAATCACTTTGATTGCAAACCTAGTAAGACTTCTACCACGTTAAGTTAATTCCTAATAATGGACCTCCAATAAATAAAATTAATATGCTAAGATTATTGGTGGTATAATGTATGCTACGAATTATGCTAGGTTTGATATTGCATGTGTTACTGAAATCTTAAGAAAATTTACTAGTAATTTTAGTATAAAACATTGGAATGAAATTAGATGTTTGAGATATTTAAAACATATTATGGATTATGGATTGCATTATAGTTGTACAACTCATGTTAGAATGCTGTGGTGATGCTAATTGGGCCTGTGATAAAGTGAACTCAAAATCTATTAGTGCTATAGTTCCTTACTCTTCTTATAGTAATCATGTGTTGGTTTATCATCTATGAAATTTGAGTTTATTGATATGTCATTAGCAAGGAAAGATATCCTATAGATAAAAAGTTTCTAAAGATTCTTAAGATTAATCCTTGCTTTAAAATACCAAAAAGACCAATAACTTTGTATAGTGAAAACCAAGTTGCAAGCTATAACACTAAGAATGATAGAAACTCAAGAAATTTTAAACATATTGCTATGAGATACAACCACATAAGATATATGGTTAAAAAAGGGTAAAAACACTACTCGAATATTTACCCATTAATCAAGTTTTGACTGACCCACTTATTGAAACATTACCTAATGAAAAGTTAAACAAGGCCATGAGAAGTATAGACTACTACCAGTTAATAAAATAACCTTGTGTAAAGCCATTCTATCATATTGATATAGATTAAAGTTATTCCTTTTTATCTTAAATCATATATATCACAATTATCACGTGTGAATATGTGAACGAGGTTGACAATTCAAGTGCATCAAATATCTTTAGAAAAGTGAGGGCAAACACTATTCTAATAAAGTCCAATATTGGTTGATACACCCCGTCTCACAGCATAGTAGATTGGACTTACAATCCTTACCAAAACTTGTAGCTTATAATCAAACAAGTGAAAAGAACATTGTGCATACTTTTGATGAGCTTGCCTATGCCAGTAGAGAAGTCAAAAGGCTACTTTCTTATGGATTAACTAATAAAATCCTAAAGTACTCAGTATACAAGATGCAACGCATAGCCTTTTAATGTATTATCTTTCAGATATCAGACTAACTTTGTGGTAAGAAAATATTACTTTACGATTTACTTTCATTTTAAAAGTTTTAGTCTTGGGTATTTTACTATATATCAATCTATTTTATTATATATCAATTAAAGAACGAGAGATAACCTAGTGTTTTATTTGAAATAAGTGAATGATTGTTATATGTCAAAAATCAATTTTCTAACTAAGAAAGATTGTGTATAATTATTTAAGAGATACTGTAAATATCTCAATAATTGTAATCTCTAACTTTAAGACTGTAATTGTGGGTCAACATTACTAGAATTAGTTAGTTTCCTAATATAGAGTTTCCTAAGTTAGATCAACTATTTGTATATATATCAATGTAATTTCTTATGAATAATACAAAAATAAAAAGCATATTTTTAACATGGTATCAGAGCTTTTTTAGCTCAAATTTGGGATCTTTTATTCTTTTTTTTACAACCCTTATCACTCCCGATCTTTTCTCAAGTCTGTAGTGTTTTTTCAAGAAGAACACGACTGAAATTATTGAAACCAATAACATCGAGAATACTTCAAAAGTCTCAGTGAATAAAGGAAATCACTCAAACCCAATAAGTGAGTTGCAGAACATTCAAGCAACCTACAGACTAAATGGGAAGAACTACTTGAAGTGGTCTCAACTAGTTTGTACGTTCTTGAAAGGGAGAGGAAAATTGAGTCATCTACTCGAAAAAGGACATAAAGAAAGGGATCCTAAGTTTGATACTTGGGATGAACAAGACTCTATGGTAATGTCTTGGTTATGGAACTCCATGATGCTAGAAATTAGCGATACATGCATGTTTCTCAGCACAACCCAAGAATTATAGGAAGCTTTGAAGCAGACTTATTTGAAAGTTTGGGATACTGCCTGAATCTATGAAATCAAGACTAAGATTTCATTCATTAAACAAGAAAGCAAATCAATTACATCCAATCTATTGCAAAGTCTATGGCAAGAGATGGATAATTACCAATGCATCCAGATGAAATGCAGTTAAGATGCAACACTCCTGAAAAGGTTTGTTGAAAAAGATCGAATTTATGACTTTCTTACTGGACTAAATGTTAAGTTTGATGCAGTAAGAGTTCAAATACTTGGAAAAGAGGATCTGCCCTCATTAAATGAGACGATTGCAATTGTTCGTGCTGAGGAAGGAAGAAGGGGAGTTATAATTGAGAATAATCATGTGGATAGTTCAACCTTGGTTACGAAGGCTATAAATGAGAGGATATTTGGTTTGGAACAACCGATTAACGAAGATAGTAAGCAGACAGAACTCACAAAGCCAATCAACAAAGATTCCTTATGGTGCACCTATTGCAAAAAATCCTGCCACACTAAAGAGAAATGTTGGAAACTCCATGGGAAGCCACAGACAACAAATAAAGGTTTTTAAAAAAAAACGGACAAGGACAAGCATATACGGAAAGCAGTTAGCTGGAGAAAATTCTCAAGAATCACCTGTTGAGTTCAACAGAGAAGAAATTGAAAAGTTGAAGAATCTGCTAAGGTCACTGGAAAAGCCTTCCTCAACAGGTACTTGTACTTTGGCATTCTCAGGTATATCCTCTTCTCAAGACTCCAAAAACTCGAGTATATTCACCAAGAGCTTCTGGGTCATTGACTCAGGGGCTAAAGACCACGTAACCAATTCCTTACAAAAATTTATTACCTATAGACCTTGTCCTAGTATTAGAAAAAAAACAATAACAGATGGCTCTGTAATTACAGTGGCTAGTCGGAGTGATGTTATTGTAAGCGAAAATCTCACTCTCGAAAATGTTCTTCATGTGCCAAAATTATTTACCAATCTTCTATCTATCCAAAATGTTACCAAAGACTCTAACTACAGTGTACTCTTCTATCCTACTCGATGTGCTTTTCAAGAATAGGTACAAGGAGGATGATTGGACATGCTAAGGAAGTAAATGGCCTATACTATCTTGAAGAATCCAGTGGACAAGTTAGTGCTCTAAATTCCTCACCATTATCCTTCCTATCAGAATCTAAGACCAATAAAGACCAAATTTGGCTCCATCACCTCCGTTTTGGTCATCCATCTTTTAGAGTCCTTAAAATTATGTTTCCTTCTCTGTTCAAAGGGTTATTTGTTGAAAAGTTTCATTGTGATGTTTGTGAACTTGCAAAACACAAACATACCTCTTTTCCAATAAGCAATAAAAGAACATTCACTCTTTTTACTCTTATTCATAGTGATGTTTAGGGGCTATCCACTATTTCAAACATCTCTGGGGCTCGGTGATTTATTTCCTTTATTGATGACTGTACTCATGTATCTTGGATATTTCTCCTAAAACAAAATTCTGATGTGAGTTTCACCTTCCAAACCTTTTACAACATGATCAAAACCCAATTTGGTCTTGAAATAACAAGGTTTCGATTTGACAATGCCAAAGACTATTTCAATTTGTTTTTTTCACCATATTTTCGAGAAAGTGTCACGAGCCAAAGTTTAAAACTCGTGACCATTGCACATAATGAGTCCCATGGAGGTCTGTCATTAATATTGGGATCATTTAGCCTACATGAGTTGGCCCGATTCAGAGAGCTATTGGTCAAGCCTATCAAATTGAACCCTGGGTAGCCCAAAAATGAAACTTTAGCAACTTAAAGCATCTTGGCAAATATGAGAATTAATCCTAGAAGATAAGGGAGAATCATATCTTTAGGTTAGTTAAGATTTGATTTGGATGTAATCTTTGTAATTCCTATAATTTAAGGGATAGACTAGTCTCAACCGTCGATATAATTCGATCCCGACCGTCGGTTGTGAGGGAGCTCAACTATAAATAAAGAGCCTCCTCTCATTTGTAATACACTCCATTCTTTGTATTGTTTCATTGTGAATACCATAGAGAACATTTACTCAAACTCTTCTATTTTGTTCTTGTTCTTGTGACTTTCTGTTGTCTTCTGAGCCTTCTTTTGGCTAGTTGCTTCCGTTATATAAGTTTGGTACCTTAAAGGAATTCTCTTAATGAATCCTCAATCGTGGTAACCAGGCTGACGTAGGCATGTTTACAAGAAAAGATCACCTAAACCCGCACGGATTGCAAGACTAAAGGTTTAGCCTCGTGACAATTAGTATCAGAGCTAAGGTTACGAAGGCACCATACATGATGTCAAAAGAAGTTATTTAACAGATTGAGCCAATAAAGACCCGTGGAAAGACCAAGCATAAGAGTCGTTCGAGGGACGTACTGTCGGCTTTGAAAAATCAAGTGGTCACTCTCGAGGAATCCATGAGGGATGTTAAGAAGAGGCTCGATGAAGTCAATGAGGGACTCTCAAGTGGGTTACAATCCATGAAGGAATAGCTGCGAGAGTATGTATAGGATACTCTTAGTTCCTTGGAGAACAAGATGACGAGGAAAGATGATGCTCTTGAAGCAATGATGGTAGGCTTGAAGGAAGAAATCACCGAGCTTAAAGGGGAGCTCAAGATCTTCAAGGCTGTCTTGGGAAATGGAATGTTAGCTTCGACGCCAAAACAACAGATGATGGATGTGCCCAAACCGAAAGGGTTTAAAAGGGCAAGGTCCGCAAGTGAAGTGGACAACTTTCTTTGGGTAATGGAGTAATACTTCCAAGCGATGAGCATTCAGAATGACGCTAATAAGGTAAATACTGCTGCTATGTATCTTACTGACGTTGCATTGTTATGGTGCAGATGTAGGTTCACAGATGTGAAATGTGGTGGAACCAAAATTTAGACTTGGGTAGAGTTCCAACAAGAATTCAAGGCACAGTCTTATCCAGAGTATGCCGAGGATGAAGCTCGAGTAAAGTTACGACGACTTACGCGACGAGGATCGGTGAGGGAGTATGTGCAAGAGTTTGGTGAACTCATGCTTCAAATTTCAAATTTAAGCGTGAAGAAAGCATTTTTCCCTTTTATAGATGGGTTGAAACCATGGGCGAAGCAGGAATTGCAACGCCAAAGAGTCAAAGAGCTTACCAAAGTCATGATGGTTGCAGAGTCCATAGTAAAATTTACCCAAGCAGAGACATGTTTGAACCTTCCTAGCCTAATGGGAAGGACGATTGGGGGGGAGACCATGATGAGAATAAAAAGGGACATAACAATTATGACAGCAATAGTAATAGCGATGGTAAGAAACCACGACGTGAGAAGTAGGAACTGAACAACCCAAAAAAGAAAAAGAGCAAGATAATATGCTACCTTTATAAAGGTTTACATATGAAGAAGAATTGTCCAAATGTATCTTCATTTTCAACTATTAAGACGAAAAATAATCCAGAGGAAAGGAAACCTGTTGAGAAAAAAGCATTAAAGGTTAATACGACGGTGCTTATTCCTGCCAAAAGAAATGACAAAGAAGGGTTGATATTTGTAAACATCAACATTGCAGGCCAAATGAAGAGTGCTCTTGTTGACACGAGAGCATCAGATTTGTTGATATCGAAAAAAGCTACTAAGGAGCTTAGTCTTTCGATTCGGAAATCAAATAAGAAGATCAAAATGGTAAATTTCGAGGAGGGCCCAACTGCGTTGCTCAAAACGTAGAGCTGAATGGAAAGGCAAGGAAGACTTTGAGGTAATCAAGTTAAACGATAACGATTTTGTGCTTGGTTTAAACTTCGTTGACAAAATTCAAGCTACAATGTTTCCATGGTCCAATCAAATTCATATTGTTATCGATGCGTTATCACAAATCATTGTGCTGGTATATCGAGATATAAAGGTTGAGACCAAGGTGTTGTCATCAATCCAATTAGTCGAGGATGTTTCATATGGGAAAAACATCGACTCGCGGAACGAAGTGTTGTGGAAACCCTTTTGGGAAAGTTAATAAAGCTTGGGACTGATATGAGACCTGGTGAGTCGTCTGTGGAAATATCACCTTTGGGTAAGGTGAAGTGTGCATCGAACTTCGAGGGAAAAGAAGTGATGCAAACGAGATAAATGGGTCGAGTAAATACTGCGAGTAAGGTACATTGTGAACACCTTAGTAGTGTTGTGAATTATGACTTGTTAGCTTGACAAGGTCGTAAGGACCTTTTCAAAGTTCTTAAGCAAGGAGCCTAAAGGATTGTGGGAATTACGAAGCCAAGGGGTGTGAATCAAGAAGATTCAAAACGAAGCAAGTCAAAATTGGGACAAGTTGGAGTGGAGACTTCTTGCCAGTAAGATGTACCAACGAGTGCAACGATTCAAGATAAGAGGAGACGAAAGTCGAGGCGAAAGTTCTGAAAGAAGGGACAACCAATAGTAAGTCTAGCCGGGAAAAAGTCGAGGCAACAAGACGAGATCAAAGCAAATCAAGTTAGTGCCATTCTAGACCCGCAACGAGGGCATTACGAGAATGGGTAGGGGAGAATGTCATGGGCCAGAGTTCAAAGCTCGTGACCATTGCACACAATAAGTCTCATTGAAGTCTATCATGGACATTAAGATCATTTAGCCCATATAAACTGGCTCAATTCAAATAGCTGTTGGTCAACCCTATCAGATTGAAGCCTAAGTAGCCCAATGATGAAACTTTGGCAACTTAAGACATCTTGGCAAATATGGGAACTAATCCTAGAAGATAAAGGAAAATCATATCTTTAGGATTAGATAGGATTTGATTTGAATGTAATCTTTTAAATCTCATTATTTAAGGGATAGACTAATCTCATCCGTCGATGTAATTCGATCCTGACAGTCGATTGTCAGGGAGCTCAACTATAAATAGGAAGCCTCCGTTCATTTGTAACACACTCCATTCTTTGTATTGTTTCTTTGTAAATACAATAGAGAACATTTACTCAAACTCTTCCCTTTTGTTCTTGTTCTTGTGGCTTTCTATTGTCTTCTAAGTCTTCTTTTGGATAGTCGCTTCTAAGCCTTCTTTTGGATAGTCGTTTACATAACCTAATAAAATAATTACATGTGAAAAATAATAAAACAAATAAATAAATCATGAAATTAAAAAAATAACTCTTAATTTAAAGAAAATAAATGTAATTATTTAAAAAAAATTAAAATGAATGCACACATTCAGCATTTTTTATTTGATTTATTAATCTTTTTGAAATCTCTCAATAAACAAACATATGCATTAATTTTGAAACTTTTTTTTGGATAATTACATTTATTTTCTTTAAATTAAGAGTTATTTTTTAATTTCATGTATGAATTATTTATTTTATTATTTTTCACAATGTAATTATCTTATTGGGTTACCTAAGCAATAAATTACATTTCACAAAAAATATTCCACATCGTCTCCGTTAATTTTTTTTAACGGAACTTTCATCAAATATGTTAGAAAAAGCAATTTGAAAAAAAAAAACAAAGGTTGATAGTCAAATTTGACAAAACATGTAAACATTAGTGGTCAAATTTGTAATTAAATTATTTGTTAGTACTATCACTAAAGCCTTAAATTCTAAACTTGACTGTAGACAAGGAAAATGATTGGCAGTGGTAGTTTGTGTGATGGTTTATATCTTTTGGGTCAATCATCCAGTATGTCTCAAGCCTTATTTGGAGACAATAAAGATGTCAACCAGGAGATAATTCAGTGGCATAGATGGTTAGGACATCCATCATTTATTGTTCTTACTAAGATATTCCTACTTTGTTTTCAAGACCTCAATTAGACTCTTTAATTTGTGATGCTTGTGAGTTTGCTAAGCATACAAGAAACAGTTATCCTTTATGTAATAATAAAAGTACTGTTCCATTTTGAGATTATTCATTCAAATGTTTGGAGCACTAATCGCTTTACTTCTTTATCTGGTAATCATTGGTTTATTACATTTATTGACTATTGCATTCGAATGACATGGATAGTTTTATTGAAGTCCAAAAGTGATGTTTTCTCGTGTTTTCGTTATTTTCATAAATTGATTACTACTTAGTTTGATACTAAGATTAAGATTTTGTGAACTAATAATGGAACCAAGTATAACTTTAATGATTATTTAGAATCATATGGAAGTTTGTATCAAACCAATTGCCCAGGTACAAGTGCTCAAATTGGTGTTGCCTAAAAAAAATCATCTTTTGAAAGTTGCTAGAGCACTTATGTTTACTAAGAACATCCCAAAGCCTTACTAGGGGATGCGATTTTGGTTGTTGCTTATCTCATTAATCGGATGCCTCTCCGAGTCCTTGATTTTAAAAGTCCCATAGAAACCTTACAAGATAAGAAGAATTACCCAGTTTCACCGAAGGTCTTTGGTTGTGTTTGCTTTGTTCATCTTCGACATGTGAGCAAATTGGATCCTCAAGCAGTCACAAAAGGGGTACAAATGCTATCATCCGCCATCTAGGAAGTATTATGTAAGTATCTATGTAACATTTTTGTGAGGATGAACCCTACTTTTCTTCATCACAACCATCTCTTCGAAGCGAGGTTATTGAAAATGAAAAGATGACAACTTATTCTGTTCCTCTTCCGAGGGAGAATTTAGTTCTAGCAAAAACTTTGGTTCAAAAGAAGACTAGTGGACTTATCATAATCTTCTTTGCAAGTTAAGCATGCGAAACATCTATGCACCACTTAAGGAGAAGTGTTAAGAATCTTTTATTATTTGATAGCATTGAATAACATATCTTTAGAGATGACAACTGATTTTTAGATATTCTAATTAGAAATATTCTTTCTTTAATTGGTTCAATGCTTCATGTGTATATAGCTATATGTATTTCTAAGAAGTACATACTTTTTAGTGAGTTTTTTCTCAATACATTAGAGTATTCATCTCAAATTTCATCATTAAAAGAGCACAAATTTGCTCTAAGTGAAGAAAGTTTTATATGTGCCTTGTTTCTATAAGCAATCAAGAGAGTCTAGAGTTGCCAAACTAAGTTTTCGAAGGGGAAGCTTAAAGGAAGAGTGATTTAATATTTGTACAACAATGAGGTCGCTAAATTGGTAAGTGTTAGACTAGTGTTAGGACTTAAATTATTGGTTATGCTTGTGAGAAAGATAGTTGGTAATTGTTCTAGGCAAGGCTCCACAGACGTAAATTGAGGTCAAATTGCGTAAAATATCTTGGTGGTCATCTTTTCATTTTTCACACCTTTGATTTCGTTGTTGAAACTGTGGCCACAATTACAAAACATTATTTTAGTTACAATTTCTGTTTGCAAAACAAGTACCTTTTTAATCATTTCTACCTATTCCATGCTAACAAGTACGAACACTTACAAATTCATGAAAAAGGTAGAGTTGGATTTTAAAGAAAATGAATACGAATAAAAAGGTAAAACATAAGAACACATATGAATGACAATATTAGCTTTTAAAACCACTAAATAGGCATATAAAAATAAGGTCAAACCATCAAGTGTTCCAAGAAAAATAAATAAATTCAACATCACAAAATTACAAAAGAAAACAGCATCATAAGAATGCAAAGGAATGAGATTCAACAATAGTATCTACATCCACTAGAAAAAACCCCAAGGATCACATTGTTGTATATAATATATAGTATATTTTCAGATAAATAATTTAGGATAAAATTGTGTATATATACAAACATATTTATAGATGAGTAATCATTTGATACAACTTTAGTGGAGTTTTTTAAACTTCACAAGCAGATTGAGGTGTTACAAGTGACATATTTATTTAAATATTTAAATTTTTGTTTATTTTTTTACTACAACCTATAACACACTTGTTAAACCCTCAATTTGTTTGTGAAATCTAAAAAATCCACAAACAATGTATCAAATAATTTTCCTTTATATATTTATCAAAATAGTCGTATTTATATAATATATATACATGTACAATAATATAAGAAAAGAAGATATGATCGTTGTTACTAACAAAATTTTTAAAAATTATTAATTAAACATTTCCTTTTAAAATGAATAAATATACTGATTTGGTAATAAAAAATCCAAATAATCATGTCAACTTGGATAACTTCCAAACACGAAAAGTTTTTACCTCTTAGAGGAGGCACTTAGGCATCTATTGGTACACTATAAATAGAGGCCTTGGATTAGAGCTATAGAATCCAATTCTGAATAAAAAATACTGTTGCAAAACATACTTTTCCATAGTTTCTTTGGATTCATTCTGGTAAACATTTCAAGGGTGCAATGCAAATTGTTCAATTCAGGGTAAAAGCATTGTATCCTAAGAATAGAGTTTCCTAATCATTAAACACATAGACGGGAAATAACTATTCTTAAAATAATCTCCTGGAAATGCCTTTAATTTTTTAATTTTTCGAATCCAACAAGTTTGCATACAACATACAATATTGCTTGTTTGGTTTGTTATTCTAGTTTCTCAAAGATGACTCTATTTATATAGAAGATTCACATATTTAGAAAACAAAAATTAAGAAAATTATATCGTAATCTTTAAAATATTGTACTCTAATCCTAATATATGTAATTACATTTACTACTCTAACAGACAAAATAAATATGTTCTCTAAGATTAAGAAAGAATATGGTAATTTAATCTTAGAATCAAAGAAACTTTGAATCAAATTCTAGTGAACCACATTAGAGCTTGATATGATGGTGCCCATGTTAAAACAAAATAGAACATACCTCACCCTGTATAGTAGCTTTGTCTACATTACTTGAAGCAAGGGGCTTCCTTGCAACTATCTCTGCTGCATGCATACCGTTGATGTTCTGTTTATTTGTCAATGACGGTTCTTGCTTCTTGTCCTCACACTTTACTGTGTCCGCATATTTATCCTGTTAAATCAAAATCTTGGTTTTGTTAATTCATTAAAACAAATCACATCCATAACTACCTAAGAGATTATATTAGGATTATTTCATTATTTCAAATGTAGCCAAAGCTTAACTCCAAACTTGAGTGCTGAAAAAAAGGAAAGCCCCAATTCCGAATCATAATTTGATGACATCACTTAACAACCAAAAGAGAAATGCACTGTCCTGAATAAATTAGCATTTAAGAAATGCTTAATATGCAAAACTTCCCTTGGAAAGGAGCATAATAGAAAATGTTAAATAGAAGAGGGAGGAGTGAGACAGGGTGGAGAAAGAGACGAAATGGGTTCAAATCAAGCTCAATTTTGATTGAAAAGAAAACCAGCAAACTTGGGAGAGTCGATGCTCGATTTGCAGTTTTCTATATCCTCATTCCTCAATATATAAAGTTAGTGTCATTATATTACTGTATATCTTCTTTCATAAGCATTCATATTCGACACATTTTTAGATATAGATTATGGTATATAACACTACAATGTCCCTCCAAATTTATGAGAAAACTTTGAAAAGATTAAAATATTGGTGTCAAACAAATACCTATATTTGACGCTCACACTAAAATCTGAATAAAGTAAGTCTCTGTAAATAAAAAATATGTTGCATAAGGTTCATTACTCATAAAGAAAGTTATTATTATGGAGCTAAAGATAATATGAAATTCAACTTCATCAAAGAAGGAAAACTAATCACATCCTTCAAAACCCATAGGATCTGGAATCTCTGTACATCAATATACAACAACCATTAAGGTCTATGCACTGACATAGCAGTGGTCTAATTGCCATTTGATCGTTTATTGGAATTTATCTTCAAATGACTTTTAGGAAAGCTGAATTTCCCAACTAATATTATTCCATGCTAACAAGTAAAAACACTTACTAATTCAAGAAAAAGGTACCTACAATTTCTAGGAGAACTAGAGAACCTCATGGTGCCTTAAATGAAAGTGAGTTTACCTTGTTTCCTGACTTTTTAAAAGTAGCTTCAATATCCTTTGGCTTATCCTTCCTGTATTAAGAGTAAAACTAACATGTATATTTTAAAAAGAGATAAAAAGAAAAATTGAAAATATACATACATGCATCATTTGCCGCAGACTCCAGATGTATTTCAATGTAAACAAATTTAAACCACCACAAGGATGACAAGTATTCAACTCTCATAAAGAGGCGGTAAACAAATGTTTTATACAAGTATCATACAGTAGTTCATAGCAAAATTATAGGGATTTTTATTATTAACCGCTAATAATTAAGGATTATAAACTTATTTAGCTTCCTCTTTTCCAATTGAAGGTGTATAAATTGCTTGCAACTCTTCTCAACGAAATATATTACAAAGTGAGAAATTCTTTACTAATCTTTCATTTTTTCCACTGTCCATTCAGATTCTAACATGTTATCAAAGCTAAAATTTATGAAATTTTTTTCAACTTTTCCAAAATTTGGTACTCGCACACCTAAGCTTGTCTTCTTACCTCATGAACATACCATTAGAGTCGCAGCACCATTGCCAACCTACCCAGCAAGTCCGAAAACTATACAGTAAGCACGTGAGTCTCACGCACCACCAATGCCTTCTATGCACCACTCTACGTGTCGGCGCAATTACACTCACCACCAGAGTTTGGACTTTCAATCGTCTCCATTGACCTTATTGGAGAATTTTTGTTTCCCTTTGCTTTTATTGACCTTGTTTGGTGTGGATTAAAGGGATTGCTGATTGGCTATTTGGGTATTGTTTATTGATTTTGGGGTACTGTTCTTTCCTTAATTTGTTGCGGAAAAATCCTTTTTGTTGCCTGGATTTTTTGCTGCAGTTAGTTCATTTTTTTTTGTAGACAGGTAGTGCTTTTAATGCCCACATTGATACTAAAGCATGGATCATTGATTCTACAGCGAAAAAACCTTTTTAACTACTCTCCATGCTAAATAAAAGATAGTGTCCAAATAGCAAATGCTTCCTTTACTTTCATAGATCGATCTGATTCTCTTTAACTATACTCTCAATATTTCACTATCTTCTATGCTTAATGTTCCTAAGTTTCCTGTCAACCTCTTATCAGTTAGTGCCATTAATTAAACTCTAAATTGTAAAATTAAATTTCCCCCTGATCATTGTGTCTTTTATGACCTTCAAACGGGGAAGAGGATTGGCATTGGTAGAGTGCATGATAGCTTATAAATGTTGGAGGATAATCAAGACTCTATTCAGTGTCATGCCCTTTTTAGCAAAAATAAAGATGTTAAACAAAGAAATAATAAAGTGGCATAGACAGTTAGAGCATCCACCTTATTATGCTCTAGAAAAACTATATACTAGTTTGTTTTCAAGAATTCAGTTTGATTCATTAGTCTGTGATGCATGCGAAAATGCTAAACAAACCAAAAACTCTTACCCTTTGTAGAATAATAGAAGTACTATTCCTTTTATTATAATTCACTCTGATGTTCTAGTTGAATTATCTCATTGCTTAGGCTAAAGTTAGTGTATCTAATAAGATAAAATATTCTTTCTTGTTCCCAATCTTTTCAGAAGATAATTAGTACTCAATTTGACGCTAAGGTGAAAATTTTGAGAACAAATAATGGCGCAAAATACAACTTTAATGATTATTTGCAATCCTATGGAATTATCCACCAAACTATTTTCCCTAGCACTAGTGCGCAAAATGGAGTGGCAAAAAAAAAGGAACACGCATTTGTCGGAAGTTGTCTAGTCTTTGATATTCACAATGAATCTTCCAAAGCCTTACTAGGAGGTGCAATTCTTTGCCGCGTATCTAATCAACAAAATGTCACCTAAAACACTTGGTTTTAAGACTCCCTTAGAAGTTTTTAAGGAAAAAGGGATTATATTGTTCCTCCAAAGGTTTTTGTGTGTTTGCTTTGTTCACACTCAAAATGTCAAAAAGTTGGATCCACAAGCCCTAAAATGTATATTTGTCAGGTATTCTCCTACACAAAAGGGTTAAAAGTGTTATCACCCTCCATCCAGAAGATACTTTGTCAGCTTGGACATTACTTTCAGAGAAGAAGAACTTTATTTTGGCATAAACCAATCACCTCTTCAAGAGGAGAATGAAAAAGAAGAGATGATGTCTAGTTTTGTTACTTTGGAAGGTTTCATTAAAAGAGAGAACATGTTTAAGGGGAGATTATGGGCGCTTGGATGGACTAGATTTGAGAACTTACTCAAGGAGAAATAAGCTAGAAAAAGTAATCATGCATCCTACTCAACAATAAGAATTTTCCTCTCTCGATGAGTCATGTAATGTTACCAGTAATTTAGATTTACCCATAGCTCAAAGAAAAGGTGTCAGGTCTTCCACTAAACATCGCAAATCTAATTTTATTTCCTATGGCTCATTATCCTCTTCCTATAAAGCCTTTGCCTTGTCTCTGTTCTTTATGTATGTTCCACAGGATTGGAAGAAAGCTTAAATAATCCAAAATGGAAGGAAGCTATGACTGTGGAAATGATAGCTTTGGCAAAAAATGAGACTTGGAAACTAGTCATTCCACCATCAGGAAAGAAGTTGATTGGTTTTAGATGGGTTTTCACTATAAAACACAAGGATGATGGTTTGCTTGAAAGGTTCAAAGTCAGATTGGTTGTTCAAGGGTTCAATCAAACTTATGGAGTGAACTATCAGAAAACATTTACACCTGTTGCTAAGATGAATAAAATCATAATTTTGTTGTCCTATGCAGCCAACCTTGATTGGGAACTGCAAAAATTAGATGTAAAAAATGCATTTCTACATGGACACTTAGAAGAATAAGTTTACATGAATGTTCTTCTAGAATTTGATAATAGAAATACACAAGGGAAAATGTGTAGATTAAAGAAAGCTTTGCAAAGGTTGAAATAGTCTCCCGAAGCGTGGTTTGACAGATTCAGCAAAGCCATTATCTCTTTTGGCTATCAACAGAGCAATGCTAATCATTGTCTTTTCATACAACACCACAAGGGAAAAATCACTCTTCTTATAGTATATGTTAAGGACATTGTAATGACCAGTGATGATAAAGAAGAAATGACTTGACTAAAGAGACTGTTGGCTCTGGAATTTAAAACTAAAGATCTTGGAAAGTTGAAATACTTTCTGGCGGTTGAAGTTGCCAAATCAAAGAAGATCTTCATTTCTCAGAGAAAAATGTATTCTAGATCTTTTGCCGAAAATTAGTATGATGGATGTAAACCAGAAAAATCACCTATAGAGAGAATCATAAGCTGCGAGCATAGATTGGAGAGTCACTGAATAAGGAGAGAGATCAAAGATTGATTGAGGGACTGATTTATCTCTAGCACATTAGATCAGACATAGCATATGCAGTCAGCTTGGTAAGTCAGTTCATGCATGATCCTAGAGAATCTCACACAGAGGCTGCTTTACGCATTTTGCACTATCTAAAGCTTGCACTAGGAAAAGGTTTTCTTTTTCTAAACATGATCATCTTCATATAGAAGTCTTTACAAATGCATATTGGGCAGGTTCTTTGGATGATAAGAGGTATACACCTGGGTATTACACCCTTGTGGAAGGAAATTTAGTCACCTGGAAGAGTAAAAAACAAAGTGTGGTTGCTCGATCAAGTGCAGAGGCAAAATATAGAGCCAACTGCTCAAGGAGTTTGTGAGCTATTGTGATTAAAAAAAATTACTGGAGAAACTAAAATTATTAGAAGAAAACAAATTATCCTTGTACTGTGATAATAAAGTTGTCATCAGTATTGCTCAAAATCTAATTCAACATGATCGAACATAACACATCGAGATTGATCAATATTTTATCAAAGAAAAAATGACTATTGGAAGTTTAAAACTAGTTCATGTGACATCTGACAAACAGTTAGCTAATGTCTTCACCAAAGGATTCAACAAAGAACTTATCATAATTTGATTTGCAAGTTGAGAGTGTTCGCTAATTAATAGTAGTGCATGGCAAAATGATAGGGATTTTTTATTATTAGCAGCTGATAATTAGGGATTATAGAGTTATTTGGTTTCTTTTTCCTTTCCAATTGGAGGTGTGTCAATTGTTTGCAACTCTTCTCAATGAAATATATCAAAAAAGTGAGAAATTCTTTACTAATATTTCATTTTTCCCCTGCCCATTCAGTTTCTAACAATCATGATATTCCAAGACAAAAGCCAAAGAAAGCTTACCTTTTTTCTTGATGATTTGGTTGATGCCGATTGGACCTATCATTCATAGAAACAGAATTTTGCTCAAGTAGTTGATTCAGCTGCATCCACAATTCATCAACCTTTTTGTTCAAATTGTTAATGTCTGCCTCTGCTTGAGCTATGTCCTTAATATCTGCCTTTATCTTTATCATTATCAGAAGTTAAAAAAGGATTGATGGAAAATAAAAATTTAGATACACTAGTTAAATCTGAGGTAAGCCGTTGGCTACCTTTTCTTCAAGTGTATCTGGGAGAGTTACGGTTCGTTGAGAAGGGGAAAGTCCAGCTTCCAGAGCTGTCCTCTTATCTCTTTCCCTATACAACTCTTCCTCTAGTCTTGACACCTATAAGTACAATCAAGAGGAAATCAAGACTGTACTATTATCATAAGACTAACATAGTATCAACAATAAAACTCAGTATCTTTGTGCAAATAATGGATAATACAAGGACAAAAATGAACAATGATGACTTCACATAACTCCTGAAACAAAAGTGAAAAAAAAAAAAAAATCTCCTCACAAACATACATCATTCTGAAGAGCTTGACAATGCCCATGCAGTGTCTTCTTTTGTTTTTCCAAGCAGGCTTCATAAACCAGATTACCTTCAATCTGTACTGCAAAGATGGCTCGTCATGAAAAATCTCCAAACAAGTTGAGATAATAATAGTTAGAAAGGAAGCATTTAGCTGAACCTCTTCTGTGTGTCCCTTTTTCAAGTCAGATTGTTCAGCCTTGATCCTCTCTATTTCAGCCCTAAATTGGGTCAAAATTAAGTAAAAGAAAATGGAGTTATTATCTATTAAAAGAAAAAATTTCCGAATCTAAATTGTTGCATTTTCCATTTTGGCTTAAAAAATTATGTTATGCAATGCATAGATTGCTTCATCCTAAGCACAAAAGAAGACTTTAAAAGGTGCTTGGAACTTTAAGTGGGTATTGGGTCCTCCATGGTATACGCAAGAAAAGCCAGGAAAATGTATGCAAAACTTCTTTATGCAGATCAAGGGAACATCACTTACTCTTCTTTAGAAGGAAAATGAACAGATTCCATAGAAAGCTTCCTCTTTGCCTGGACAAGCAAACAACAATTAGTTGCTACAAGATTATAAACATATAGACCAACTTGAGAAATTCTAAGTTAGTAATAGAATGAATACTTGGAAATACTTATTAGCTAAGAGAGAAAGTTAAACGAAGTAGGCCAAAGTGGAATGCATTATAAATGAAGAAAATTAACACTTACAATTGCCCATCCCCAAATAGTGTGACGCTTAGCTCTATGGCCAAGTTCAGCAAACATATTGGCCTCTATTCCTGAACTCTTGTTACTTTGATTATCCTCGCTCCTTCGTAAATCATTTTCAGACAGGGAAGAGTTAAGTGAACTTGAAAGCTTATTGGTGGCTTCTAAATCGCCATCATCTATAGAGGGCTCAGAACTAGAGCTCGAATAATCAGAATCCTGCAATTTTATTTTTCATTTCATATAAGTGTATAGTATGTCATCTTTTCATTATTGATGTATTTCTATTTTCACCTTGTTATGTTAAACTAAAATGATTCTCAAAATCTAAACCAAGGGACCACAGAATGTAACAACATATAGCTATACTAAAGTAAAATGCCTTTACCTATCAAAAACAAAAAAGGAGAACAAATCATTATTCCTATAAGGTGAAGAGAGAGAACTATATTTTTTATTCCAATATATGATGCTACAAATTTTATTGCAATGCATTCTTTCTCAGCAGTAAATCGAATTCAAATTATGAAAGTACATGCTAAGGGGAAAACAAACAAAGAGATGAAGATAAAATAAACCTTGAGTTGCTAGGTGCTGATAGAGGGAGCATAACAAACTACAAAAACATTAAAGCATGTGGTATAAGAAAACAGATCTGAAAATCCATGAGTTCAGCGTATTTCTTGCATTAGAGAAAGGTAAATGAAATTTGGCAAGGAAAGATTTTAACTGTTCCAACTTTTGTATTAAGTTTGTTACTTCCACCATCTTTAAAGTTCATGAACAAAATACAATCCAAATGCCATTCTAAGAAGGTAGAGGAACA
The DNA here is from genome assembly GCA_039519145.1 of Kokia cookei. NCBI lineage: Eukaryota > Viridiplantae > Streptophyta > Magnoliopsida > Malvales > Malvaceae > Kokia > Kokia cookei. The sequence continues at coordinate 8,336,379 of CM076901.1, read as the reverse complement.
AGCCTTATCATCATCCAGATCATTGTTAATAGAGTGACCGCTCTTACTGCCTGTTCCACTTGCTACATAGTCACTATCACAGTATGCATTAGACTCATATGTTGCATCATTACAGTCATCATCAGTTGCCTCTTCACTTTCACTTTCACTTTCACTTTCACTTCCACTCTCTTCTGTTTCCGTCCCATAGTATAAATTGGGGGAAACGTATCCTTCCTGCCAACAAAAAGTTGAGCTATAATCATAATTTAAAAACTAAATCCAAAGCATAGTAATAAAGATTGGACCTGGAAAAAGAAAGCATATTGTCAGTAGGAAAACGTTAATCAATATTTAAGGGAAAATTATAAAATTAATGCATTTTCTGCGATTGAATTTAGTGAAAGCAGTGCATTAAATGCAAAAAACTTTCATTAACTAGTAATTTAACTACATTTAACCAGTGCATATAGGCACCCCATTAGCTAGACCCTTGTTAATTTTATAAAACTTAGAAACATTTAAGTAATTAAGCTATGATGGATCTCACATTTATTTGCTTACATTCTCAGAAAGAGTGAAGACTAACTGTTGCAGTATAATGAATCAATATGAGGATACAATAGCTCATACTCTAATTCCACAGTTATACCGTCATAATTTATTGTTGACAGCTTATCTCAGCTGATCTCATTACTGATTTTTAGGGATTAAATTAGCTTAAAATTAGGATTATTGATTTAATGTATTGATTATGTTTCCTTAGTTAGGCCTACTCTTTTAGTATAAATTGTCATGTAAATTTTTCTATTGGAATATAAAAAAAAAAGGATTCATATTATCAACATAGTATCAAGAGCTTGAGAATCCAAATTTAGGGAGCCTTTTTTTTTTTTTTTTTTTGAAATTCCCAAACCCTAGAAAATCCAATTTGGTACTCCCCTATTTTCGGCATTTTTTTTCTCACTTCCCCCTTCGACAGAGCAGCAACCTCATCTCCGGCAAAACCTCAAAATCCGATGACCAAACACTCTGCGCATGGCTGTCACACTCCACCCACAGTTTCGGCGTTCTTGCTCACGCGTCGGCGTGTGCAACTCACATCCATCGAGTTTGATTCTCCACTGTTGGCTTTGGTGGTGTTTCTCCAGTCTTCCTTGCTATTATTGGCTTTTGTGATGCCTTGTTTTTAAAGAAAAAATGGCAGAATTAAAAAAGACTCCAACATCCAATTTTGTAGAATCAAATAATGCCTTTAATACTCGTATTAATTCTGACTCATGGATTATTGATTCTGGTGCGAATAGACACATGACAGGTTCCTCTAAAAGTTTTTTTAACTACTTCCCAAGTCAAACAAAAGAAAGTGTCAGGATACCCAATTGGTCTTTTACTCTTGTAACTGGATTAGGTTCTGTCAACTATACACCCAATATTAAACTATCCTCTGTACTACAGGTTCCTCATTTTCCGATTAACCATTTTTCTGTTAGTACCATCACAAATACCTTAAACTGCAAAATTGAGTTTTTTCCTGATCATTGTATATTCCAAGACCTTCAGATAGGGAAGAAGATTGGCAGTGGTAGATTGCATGATGGCTTATATATGTTGGAGAACAGTAGTAAAAATGTTCAAGCCTTTTTTGGAAGTAATAAGGTTATCAACCAAGAAATAATGAAGTAGAATAAGCAGATAGGACACCCATCATTTTTTGTTATGAAAAAGTTATATCTCGGATTATTTTCAAAGACTCGATTTGATTCATTGTTTTGTGAAGCTTGTGAGTTTGCTAAACACACTAAAAATTATTATCCTTAGAGAAATAATAGAAGTAATACTCCTTTTATGACTATTCATTCTGATGTTTGGGGACCAAATCGACATATGTCATTTTCTAGTAATCGGTGGTTTGTTACTTTTATTTATAGCTGCACTAAGATGACTTGGGTGCATTTGCTAAAATAAAAAAATGATGTATTTACATGAATTCAATCTTTTCATAAAATGGTGTGTACTCAATTTGATGCTAAAATACAGTTTTTTAGAACTGACAATGGTACAAAGTACAATTTTTATACCTATTTGGAGTCTTATAGGATAATTCATCAAACAACTTGTCCCGGTACTAGTTCACAAAATGGGGTTGCTGAAAGGAAAAATAGGCATTTTCTAGATGTCACCTGATCTCTTATGTTTCCCATAAACCTTCCAAAACCATTTTAGGGGACGCAATTCTTGTAGTCGCCTACCTTATTAATAGAATGTCACTCAGAACCCTTAATTTCAAAAGTCCCTTGAAAACTTTACAAGGTAAAAATAATTATATTGTTCCTCCCAAGATATTTGGATGTGTTTGTTATGTCCATGATCGGAAAGCAAGCAAATTAAAACCACGAGCCTTAAATGCATGTTCATTGGGTATTCTCCAACACAGAAAGGTTACAAGTGTTATCATCCTCCTTCACGAAGAACTTTCGTTAGTATGAATGTTACATTCAGAGAAACTGAGCCCTATTATGGTACAATTCAATCACCTCTTCGGGAGGAGAACAATGATTGAGAAAAGTGATACTTGACTCAATAACTATTGAAAACCTTATTCCAAAAAACACAATTGTTCAAGGGGAAGCTACTGGTCAGGGAGAGACTACTATTCCAGAAAACACCATTGTTCAAAGAGAACCTATCGCTAAGGGGGAAACTACTGTTCAAAAAGAGATTATTGGACGTCTGTACAAACCAAATTTAAAGATGTATTCAAGAAGGCTTAGAACAGAAGAAGCCATCATGCAACCTACTATGTGCCAAGAATCTTCCTCTTCTGGTGAGTTACACCCCTAATGATTTAGATAAACCAATTGCCCAAAAAAAAGGTATTAGATCATGTACTAGACAACCTATTTCTAACTTTATCGCTTATGACTCATTATACCTTCCCTATGAGGCCTTTGCCTTATCTTTTTCCTCTATCTATTCCATAGGATTGGCGTGAAGCATTTGAAGATCCCAAGCGAAAAGAAGCCATGGTTGAAGAAATGAAGGCACTAGCAAAGAATGAAACTTTAGAGCTAATAACTCCTCCAGTAGACAAGAATTTGGTGAGATGCAAATGGGTGTTTATTGTGGAACACAAGTCTGATGGTTCAATTGAAAGGTACCAAGCCAGATTGGTTGCAAAAGGCTTCACTCAAACTTATGAACACCATCAGAATTTTGTTATCTTGTGCAGCCAACCTTGACTGGAACCTACAACAATTTGATGTGAAAAATGCATTCCTATGTGGAGACTTAGAAGAGAAAGTAAATATGGAGTTTCCTCCTGGATTTGATAATGCAAAAACGCAAGGGAAAGTATGCAGATTAAAGAAACCGTTGTATGGATTAAAACAATCTCTCAAAGCATGGTTTGACAGATTCCGCAAAGCTATGATCACTTTTAGTTATCAACAAAGCAATGCTGATCATATCCTTTTTATGAAACATCACAAGGGTAAGATCACTCTTCTTATTGTATATGTTGATGACATAGTGATGGCAAGAGACGATGAGGAAGAAATGGCTAGAATAAAACAATTTTTGGCTCAAGAATTTGAAATAAAAGATCTAGGGAAGTTACAATATTTCTTGGGAATTAAAGTTGCCAAATCAAAGAAAGAAATCTTTATATCTCAAAAAAAATACATCTTAGACCTCTTGACTGAAACAGGTATGATAGGATGCAAACCCGCAAAATCACCTATAGAAAGCAATTGTAAGTTACAAGTTGGAATAGAAGGGTAACTGGATAAAGAAAGATATCAAAGATTGGTTGGTAGACTAATTTATCTCTCACACACTAGACCTGACATAAAATATGCAATCAGTTTGGTAATTCAGTTTATGCATGATCCTCAAGAGTCTCATAAGCAGACTGTTTTTTGCATTCTACACTACCTAAAGTCTACCTCAAGAAAATGTATCCTCTTTTCTAAACATGGTCATCTCCAAATAGAAGCTTTTACAGATGCAATTGGGCTAGATCTCTGGATGATAGGAAGTCTACATCTAATTATTGCACACTTGTGGGAGGAAACCTAGTCACTTGGAAAAGCAAGAAGCAAAGTGTGGTTGCTCAATCAAGTGCTGAGGCAGAATACAGAGCCATGGCTCAAGGCATTTGTGAGCTGATGTGGTTATTAAAAGTTATGGATGAATTAAAGTTATCAAATAAAGGAAAATTATCCTTATATTGCGACAACAAGGCCGCCATCAATATAACCCAAAACCCAGTACAACATGATTGAACAAAGCATATAGAAATTGATCAACACTTCATCAAAGAAAAGTTGATTGTCGGCATCTTGGGCTTAAGTCATATAGCCTCTGACAAGCAATTAACTGATGTGTTCACTAAAGGACTTAACAACAGAAGCTATCATAATTTAGTTTGCAATTTGGGCATGTGTGACATCTATGCACCAACTTGAGGGGAGTGTTGATAGCTTATCTCAACTAATCTCATTACTGATTATTAGGATTATTGATTTAATGTATTGATTATGTTTCCTTAGTTAGGCCTACTCTTTTAGTATAAATAGTAATGTAAATTTTTCTATTGGAATATACAAGAGAAAAGGATTCATATTATCAACATTTATTCATTAGATTCTGTACCTATAATAGCACATACGCATAAGGGCAAACCAATTTTAGCTTAGTGATCAAGTTTCCTCAGAAAGAACAAATAGAACATATCACTTGTGTGCTAAAGATAGAGCATTACCGCTCATAAAATTTGAGGAGTACTTACTTGTCCGTACAATGACTACAGAAAGTCATATCAAAAGTAGTTGTGAAAAAGAAGAAAAGAAATATTGCTTACCCCAAATATTTTATCATATTCTTCGAGTAATGTTGTAACAATGGCTTGAGCATGATTGGCTGCAGCAGCTGCTCGCATCAGTTGAATTGAACTATCATCACCCATGTTAAAATCGTTTACAATCTCACAGTCACCAGATACAAGGGGGCGAAGAATCAAGGGTGCCATGCATGCTGCCACAGCTGAAGAGCTCATCCGATTTAAAGTTTTATTAGAAGCCACAGCTTGCATCATCATTAGAATTCTGAAGGAAAGTAACATAAAAATGATAAGTATGGAAAAAGGCAAGTAGAAACCAAGATGGCAAAAAATGGGGGCCATTTTTTAATTATGAAGGAAAGATTGAATCCCATTATTTTTCCAAGATGTATGAACACAAGAAAAGGATTCTAGAGGTATTTCATCCATGATTTTTCAACAACAGTCAACTAAGTACTGAAAACTAATAGAAAGTTAAGAGATAGCTATCATTTACATTTGTAATATACAAATATTCCATTTTAACCACCAAATCAGAACAACTCTCTTTCCATAGAATCCACAATGCTTAAGAAATAATATACAAATTGCATGTCAAATATAACTTGTACTATGAAAAGCATACTACTTAGAAAGGCAAAGAGTGAAGTGATGAATCAACTACCTTTGTAGTAGGCGACGGTTTGGCTCAGGAAACGCGTCCAATACTGCCTCACGCATAGTGTTGACTCTATCACCACCCAGAGTTCCTACTTATTTTGTGATGTTCAATAACAATAAAAGAAAATGTCCAAAAGTCATACAGATAGGTAAATCATCCGACACATCATATTGAAGTCCAATATGGATAATCCAACACATTTCACATTAAAGTTAGAAGCATCAAGAATCAAATTGTAGTGAAGCTTTTATGAACTCAATTTACTACAAGGTAAGATAGAGAAAACAAAACACTTCATTGAAAACTTACGGCATGCTTCTAGTAGCGCATTGCAGCATGATGCAGGGACAGGATATGATGGCAACTCTCGAATGACATACTGGAAAATGGCATGAAGAAAACTATACACTCTTAGGACCAATATATGCTATACTTAATGAAAGATCCTGAGGAAACTGATAAGGCATACCTTAATACAATCAGCAATGACATGCGGATCCTCCTCAGGAGAGAACTCAGTTTTTCCTGCATAAAGCAATATGACCTAAAAAGTTAGAAGAAGACTGAACAAGTACTGTGATGTTGAATTCAAAGTAGCATTAGCTTTTTGCTTTCCCTATTCAATAAGTAAAGAATCTTCCTTGCATGTATATCAATAAAAATTTAAGTTTAACAAAGCTAGTTGATAGCATTATTTGCCTTAGAACATTAAGTATTGAACGTGAAATTCCACAGAAATTGTAAGAAAAGAACAATGAAGCTATGGTATTGAATGTGAAATTCCACATTAAGTATTGATAGCATTAGTTGATTGCATTATTTGCCTTGAGAAGCTATGGTAGTTGTAACCAATATAAAAAAATAAAAGTACAACAATGAAGATAGTCAAGGACAGAGTGTGTCTAAACAAACCGTTTTCATATTCCCGAATTCGACACTTAACATCTTCAACATCAGCAGCTTGTCGTAAGACCCCTTCTGCTTTGGTTCCTGTTAAATAATTTTAACATGATAAAGAATAGGCCAAAAGAATATGAATTAGAGTGCTTTACCATATCATTTAAATCACTAAACAACATAGAAAATTCTTGAAAAAAATATAAAGGGGAGTTTAGACGCTATAATATTCTTGGAGCAATTCTTTTGTTACTGCTACTGACTTTTTGTTATGTGGCTTGGCATGTAAGATCACAACCATCTTTTCTTCTTCTATTCTTGATCGCAAGTCCCTACTACCAATATTCCTAAACCCGCGCGGATAACTCATATATCCTTTATTTAGAAAGAAGGGGGGATCAGCATAGTGTTGTATTCAACAAACTTGATTTTATAGTTACTTTAATTAGGGAGTTTGTTTAGCTTAAGATTGACAATCCCCCTAAATTAGTCATCACCCCAAGGAATCAGAAATTGTTGTAGCTTTGGGGTTTGAATTGTGTCTTTTTTCTTTGTTTGGGTTGTTACTATCATAAACAACTGATGTTTTATCTTGCTTCTTTGATGAAAAACCACTTATCCTCCCGCACCCCCTAAGGGGAAAAAGAAGTTTATACACATCAAGTGGTGCACGAAGATGATCCAAAATAAGGTGAGTGAATAAAAATACATGCGCATAGATTCACTAGTCTGCATAAGGATTAGTCAGTTAGCCATCATATGCAATTAAAACTTCAGCATAATACATAAATGAGACCACCACAATTAATTTAACAAAAAAAGCTCACCATGCTCTTCTATAAATCTTAGGGCCTTCTCCAAAAATGTTGGAGCTCCGTCAACATCTTCTAGTGCAAGTAAAATTGGTTTGCCTAAGACAGTAGATCTCAGAAGCTGTTTATTGTTCACTACAAAGAGAAAGAGAAGAAACAATACCTGAAGTGAGTAAAAATAAATCAAAACAGCCCACCAAGTTAGAAATTTGGTAACTAGGAACATTCAAGAAAGAACTCAACAGGCTTGTAAAAAAACATAACAGAGTGAATAGATAAAGAAAAATAAGAAAAGTGAAAAAAGAATAGGAGGAATAGACAACTAAGGCTCCCATAATAATGAACTTATAAAGTATGCATTATTTTTGGTGTTTTAATTAGGAGTATAGATAAGAATGAAGAACTAGAATAAAATTAGTGCAAAGTTTCGCCACAATCAGGAAGACATAGCTGCATAACCTTACCTGGGTCCTTAGAACCATTAACTGCGTTTGCTTTTTCATTCCCCAAGATGCCATTTTTCCCCAAAGCCTGAGAACTTGGTGCTTGTGACAAGGCATTCTCAAATGCAGCCTTCCACTCGTACAAATCCTCTGAAGTTTCAGCCTGCAACACCAACAAAAGAAACCATAATGTCATCTGATTTTCAATTTGATTAAGCATTGAATTCTCCCATAATATCAGATAAACACATAATCGATTTTTTCTCTCTGTATTTCTGCCTTCAAAATCAGTGATGTGACCAAATCAATTCTTAATAATATGTTTCTCAGGATAAAATAATGCTATCACTTATCAACTAGGAATAAAATTAACTTCAATAAAAACTAGATACCAAAGATGAAATTTTCATGTTCAGGGCATTCAGGTAACACCTGGTATCAGTTGCTCAGTAAGGTGTTCTGCTTTTCAATGAAACTTATTACTGGTTAGATGTTTTTGGTCATCTTTGGATATAAGATCTTTTACTATTTTAGCAGAATCTTAATGTTTGATGTTGTTCAAACAGAAAGCTAACAAATATTTATCAAGCTTAGGAACAAATAGAACTAAAGAATCATGGATCTAAAAACCATTTTCAGCTAAACAATTTAGTAGAAAGTATGATACAAAACGGAAAAAAATATAATCATGGGAGAATTATATAGATGGATAATAGGGAGGAAGCACCTTAAGTGTGAACGTTCGTCCATCTTGACCATCTTGAAATAGTACAGTTATGAGTTTTTTATCAGCTTTGACAACCACACTAGAAATTTTGAAAGGCTCCAAGAGTTAGTAACACCTTCAACTTTTGTAATATTTGCAACTTGAAGAAAAGATTAAGAACTGACAATCTATTCAGAAAAGCAAGCCCACCTGCCTGAATTGTTGAGATCAATACCACCAAGAATTAAATTCACTTCATTTTCCTTTTGAGGAATGGCACTCTAAGAAGTAAAACAATATCACATTACTTGTTTAAAATCTTAAGTATACAAAATGCGGGAAGAGAAAAAGATATGAACCAGGCATGCTATGTGAAGAGAAGAGAACAAGATACCACCAGGATAATAATATCTAACAAATAAATATCAATCCATATAGAATTTTACTTTTGCCTCAGGGACTGCGCACTGGAGTTCTTCCCCAATATCCAAACTCAAGTCCTTTCCACAACCCAAGCAATATTAATTCATTTTTCTATTTTATTCTTTGAGATGAGGCTCCCAAATATCACAACCTTTAGAACAGGCCCCATATGTGTTACAGTGCAACTAAATAAAGTTTCAACCATTTACAAATTGGGGGGACCTATCTAATGACATTCTATCTCTCACTTTTAGGGTCACTCTGCTGGAGAATCGAAGAACCAGTGAATGGACTGATATCAAACTATAATACCATAGTTGTCAAATTAAGCAATGTTTATTAACACCCCACTCTTTTTTAATCTAAACGACAATTTTTACTATAATAAATAAGTAAATCTCTACAGATTGCCAATGGGTCACTGTAGAGCATTCATTTCTCCTTGATTTAGAACCATACTAATTACTAAATTTTTTTGTCATGTTTCCCAGTTTCCTTGGGCTTAAATTTGTTTGTCCAGACAACCTAAAAACTGCAAAACCAGTAACAAGACCGCTGCATCTGAGACAAAATTTGCATTTTCACTCATCTTTTTGATTAAGAGAACTAGTAAACATAAAAGACAATTGTAACAAACAAGCATCACCCCTGGCCATGAAGATCTTAAAATCTTATAATGAGGAAAACAACATCACTTTGTTTGACCTCGTATCACTTCACTGTTTATTATTTATTTTTAAAGTCGTATTATAGTTTGTTTAGGATCATTCAATTGTGTCAAGAAAACAATGTCATAACGGATAAACAAGCACATACATCATGTTTAGACCGACAATCAGATAGGTTCCAAATGCTTACAGGATCACTTTTGAAGAAAACTAACGAAGTTTGTGTCAAAATAAACCACCTTTTCTTCCATGATGTCCATCCAATTCCTGTAATCAAAGGAAAAATAGGGAAAAGGCAATGAAAAAAATAACCCAGAGGAATCCAATCCCCAGACTCTGATTTTCAGCATGAACCTCATAATGTATATTTTTCTGGTAAATTGTAGATTCACGAAATGTAAGTCAAATAAGCAACTGGATTAAATTGGGAAGTGTAATAAAACCAAGCAAAATAAACAAACCTTTGGTTGATAAAAAAAGTGGCCCGCTCTTTAAAATCTGCAAGGAAGTTTTATACCTTAAAAAGCATTAACTTCTACAACTTCATAAATTGCATGCTTAATAGAAACAGTGAATGCAGAACAATGTAAGTAATGGTCTCAGGAAGGTAAAATCTAGCAATGGACTTAAAATACAGAACAATTCATTATTTAGCATTCAAATTCTTCGTGGTCACTTAAGAGTTTAAATTTAAGCTTATTGTGGTCAGTAAAGCTACAATATGCTTCATATTATCCAACGAGAATAACTGCTATGTAGGAAACCTTTCCATAAAATGGTCCAAAAGGTTTAATTGAAATCCAAATCACATAAGATGTAGACAAATTGTAGACAGAAATGATTGTAAACACGACCTCGATGATGATAAAGATGTATGTAGCCATTTTACTGTGGCTCATCATTTTTTTCTAGAAGTACCCGTGCCCTTGAGTTCATCAGTATAGAGATATGGCATTCCAATTACAACTTAGAAAAAAAATTGAACATTGCCGAATAAGGCATGTATGAATGTCTGATACTCACATTCAAATAAGATAATATAGGGATTAATGGAATTCAATCAACCACTCAAATTTAGAATATTACAAAACGATTAAAAGAGAGAGAAGTTTACCGAGTTTCTGGGACGACATTTTGGAGTTGGTGGAGCCTGTGGAAGAGAACCAGGAGAAGCCACAACTGCAGCATCTCCCTTGAGAGAAAACAAAATGATTTTCAACACAAAATTTCCTTCAAAAATCAGAGTTTAAGTTTTTTTTTTCTTTTTGTTCACTGAATATGTAAATCCTTTACTTCAACATAATCAGAAAAGAAGGCAAAGACTGATTTACACCTGATGTCCTTTAGAGGGCTCATCCTTTTTGGAAACCATCCTCTGCAGACTAAAGGTGAGTATTCGATCGATTCGAGTCAAATCAAGTAAAAAAATTTCGAGTTAATTAAATTAACGAATCTTATTTTAACAATCAAATTCAATTTAAATTTTTTTCGAATCAAATCGAATTGAGTTAAAAAATTTTAAGTCGAGTCAAATTAAATCCTATTATTTATATTCAATATTGCGTTTATACAAATCGATTATTTAACTAATAAACGAATAATAAGATTACTTAACTAAATAAACAATATAATAATTTTTATTTTTAATTTAATAGGTAAAAATTTATCAAAATTATATAATTTTTTCTTTTAACTTAATGATTTAACTTTTAACTTTAAAAAATGTAAAGATTTATTAAAACGATGTAATTTTATCTTTTCTTATTCGGATTTTTGAATAATTCGAATTGTATAATTTATATCCGAATTAAACCGAAAAACTTTATTTTTTATTCGAGTTGGATCCAAATAAGTTGATTAACTCAAATAAATCAAATTATTTAATTCAAAATTTAAAATTTTTATCAAATTTTTCGAATGGAATCAAATTTTACTCACCCCTACTACAGACAATGAGAAATTAAACAGCATTTCAGTCCAAACTTTCCATAAAACTATTATGAGAACCAAAAAGTAATAATAAAATAATCTACATTAAAAACAACAATGTAAAACTCCTACTATTGAACCAAACTTTTTTTTCTTTTTTTGTTTTCTGAACATCACACACTCTTCTAAAAACAAATAGAAAACTAACACAACAAAAATGAAAAAAAAAATTTGATCAAAACCTGTTTCACTTGAAATGGCTCTTCCTTTTTGCTAGGAATTTTCTGATAACAAAATTTAAAATAAAAATAAAAAAGCGCAATTCTTCGTCTCTCTTTTTTTCTGCTTCTGATTATCAAAGGCTTCTAGAAACGAGCTAGAAAGTTAATGCAACAAAAACAAATTCGAGATAGATTGATCAAAACCTGTTGTTTCTGAGATGGTTCATTCTTTTTGGTAGCCATATTCCTTTAATCACTCAAAATCTGAAAACGAAAATCTCAACCGAGTCACAAAATCAATGGATCAACAGCCTCCGCCCAAACCTTGCAATATTCATTTTCAACAATGCCACTTATTTGCAACATTTAGACAAACAAAAAATGATTTCAAAGCTCAAAACAAAATAACACGAAACATTTAAAAAGAAGATTAAGAAAAGTTTTACGTGAATTTGAGGAAAATGGATAAAGGAAAATAAAAAGTTAAGGAAGAGGCGTAAAGATAAGAACAAACATAATTTTCCTCTGTTTTATTTTTCATCTTTGTTTGTTTTGCTTGTGAAAGTGATTTGGCTCGGAATTCTTCGATCGACGGAAACACCGTTTGGTCAAAGAAAAGGAAAAGCCTAAAAGCGCTCCCTTCAATTAAAACGGGAATTCTGCGGCACTTGTACATGTCACCCCTGTTCTTTAGCGCTACTTTAAACTTTCTTTTCCCTCCAAAAAAAAAAGTGGAAATGACACTCGCTGTATTCCTCTTTTTTCACCTTTTTTTTTTTAAGAAATGAGGAGGGAGCAAAATTCTATTTCACTAGAAAAAATAAAATAATTTGAATTTTGAACTAATCAGAAATGAGTTTTTAAAATTATTTGAATTATTTAAGTTAACTTGAATAAATAATTTAAGTTTAAGTTTGAAGAGTTAAATTTTACAATTTGTATAATATATTGGTGTAAATACTGTTTTGATTCCTGTCAAATTTGAAAATAAACAAATTAGTCTTTCTCTCAACAAAAATTACAAAATCATTTTTTAAATTTAAAATATTTATAAAAATTTTAAAAATTATATTTCTTAAAAAATTAAAAAAAATTAAGATAATAATTTTTGGGATCTAAATAATTTAATTAATGATTCAAGTTTATTATATTAAAATATTTTTTTTATTATTTTGCTTTGAAAAAGTTTTCAAATTTATGTGTTTTTAATATGGAATTAATTATATTGTAACAATATTTTAATTTAACATGTTTAATTTAACTCGAACAATTTCATCCTATTCAACTCCACTCAATTCAAAAAAATTTCAAATCGAGTTAAAGTGATCAAATAGGATTCGTCAACTTGATAAACTCGAAATTCTTTTACTTGATTCGGTTGAACGCTTTCCCTTAAATGGCACTCCTAAAAATATAATAATGTTGTTGCTGTTTTAACATTAAATAATATTACAAATATATTTAACTTTTTTTAATCATTGCTTCAATCTTGAATTCTCGTTATCACCTTCTATTTTGATTTTCTTCTTCAATCTATCACCCTTGTCATCATTTTCGATCCAACATTAGACTTTAGATATAATTAACTACTTTGGAGTTGCAAATTACCCAAACAATTATAAAATTATAATAGCAAACAATAAGAATTAATTTATGCAAATTGGAAAATTTTATAAAATTATAATTAAAAATAGCATAAAATAAAATTAAAATTAATAAAAACGTGAAATTAGAAAGTGAAATTTTTACATTAGACAACAGAATGACAGGAGACAGCGAATACGGGAGAATTCAAAATAAATTTAGTACAATATTTATAATAACTAAATATAAATAATATCATAAATTTACCTCATCATTTATGAAATGATTTTTCATCTCTTTGGTCACATTGTCATTTGAATGATTTTAAATTTCCTTTCCGAAAAATCAATATTTTAATACTCCATTATTTTCTAGATCAAGTTACCAGTGCTAATAATATATTTTTACTTTAAACTTGTCAATAATGCCAATAATATATATATTATTTAGTTGTTATTTGTTTGAAAATGTTTTAATGTAAAAAGTTATTTATAATGGTAAATCTTAATTTTAATTGATTTATAATTTTAACGTTGATTAAATGATAATTAATTTATAAATAATAATTGATATACTCAATTGTGTAGTTCAAACTAATAAAAAAAGCAATGTAAAAAATAAAAATTATGATTATGATTTTATTTTTATCTATTACTAATAGTTAACTAATATTAGTTATTCTTAATAGGCTGAATTCATTTTTTTATATAATGACAATTTAATAATATAATAAATGATAAAAAATATTTCATCCATTCAAAAGTTTCTTTAAATTCATGATCTCTCTCTCTATATATTATTTTAATGATAATTATAAATAAAAGTAATACAACTTCAAAAAATATATAAATTTATAGTAAATGTTGACTATACTAAGTATGATAAGATCACATCACCACATCATTATTTTCAAATTGGATCGGGTAATTGAATTGAGAATCAATCAGGATATTAATTTGGAGAAAGATCGAACAAATTGATCCGTGAACCAATACTAACCAATTAAATCATGCTACAAGAATATGGTTGAATAGGTCATTGAATCAATTTTTTATATTTTTTAATATTTTTTTAAATTTTATGAATTTTTTAGTAATTTATTTGATCAAACCAATCGGATAGAACAAACTACAAACCAATAGCCTGATTAATTTAACCATAGATCCAGTTCTAAAAACCTTAGATCAAATAACATGATCACAAAGCGAAAAATATAACTAAAATTTGATAAGAAAGAGTGTGACATGAAAAATAATAGTTCCCTTTTGCCCCCAATTATACCTTCTTTTTTCCATTTTGGTATTTAAAATTTTGAATTAATATGTAGTTTGCCCCTAACTTGTCTTAAAGTATTTAGTTAATACGTAAATTTTTTTTTGCACCTAATATATACTTGAACTAGTATTCCATCAGAACTACTATTCCATCACACAAGTTGACACATCCTCAATAACAATGTTAATTTGTGTTAATGTAATATTGATAGTCAATCTAACGATAACACATGACAATCTCTCACCAAATGGCAATGGTAATTATGGTGTTGGGATTCATCCTACATTTAAAAAGGTCTTCCCCTTTCATTTTGGTCTCTTCAAAATTCATTCAGTTAATCATTTATTAAGCTACACAAACGATTTCGGATAAAATTTTAGGACTCGTTTTTACAAACTAGTTGAACTCAAACATTAGTCTGCTTAGTTTGTCGATGCTCATGTATAAGCTTATTTGCAAGATTAATTGATCATTTAAAGCTCGTTTAAACATCATTAGTGTTCGACAATAGTAAAGTAATAATAGTCCTAAATTTATTTTTTCATTTCATTCATCGTCTTTTTTAATCTGTTTGTGTATGATCTGTTTGTTGTTCACTAAGATGATGCAAGTATTTGAAATCATGTTCATTTAAGAGATGCAAAGCTCGGTAAGTGTTCCATTGGTTAAACATTATAGTAACGAATTCAGGATCTTATTTTCAACAAGGAATGTTAAGCCTTTACTTACAGATACAGCAATTTGGGAACCTTTGTACCATGATCTATTTTCTTTCCGGTTTTCCAAGAAGCCAAGAACATCCTGCAATGGAGAAAAAAAATCATGTAATTTGTGCAAATTATTTGTTTGAATTGCAAATTTCAAACAATTTACATCATCATTCACCTATAACTTACTTGTGCCATCCGATCCCAGTACCATCGGCAGATTGCAATGAAAACTTGAGTCTCAAAAACTGCATGAAGGTGATTTATTGTACTTCTCAGCAGTTCCTTTAACATCTGCGTTCTGCCGCGAATATCAGACTCTCCCATAGTTTCTTTAGAATCTTGGAGAATCTTTTTCAATTTTGTCGAGTTCTGTAATTTGGTCTGGAGAAAAGAAGGAAATAAAAATAATAATTTCACAGCATAACCAAAATATTACTCGAACAAATTCAGAATGATTGAATGAGATATCAAGTATATACAATTGACTGTACTGCTTCTAGAATGATAAAATTTGACTGACTGATACAATCTTCAAATATAATGATAGATCACCACATGCTCGGATTGGAATTGAAACTTTGAGAACATATAATATACACAGATGCATACAGTCTGCATAGAATGAAAGATATGTCTGTGTGTGAATGAAAGGGTGGGAGGGTGGGGAACTAAATCCTCATCTATTTTCCTTTCAGGGGAAATTAAATTCCGAAAGGAACAGCGATTACTGTTTTGGAAAATAAAAGCAGCCATTGATGTTGCTGATGCATCAAACTTAATTTGATAGACAACCTGAGTCTGATAATATAGACACCCACAAATAAATTTATCCATCGATGTTATTTCTTGTTGAAGTCTAAGATTTTTGCTTGTATAACAATTCATTTCAGCATTTAGACATGTATGAAACTAATTCATGGCCACTTTGTGAAAATGACCCTCACATTCTCGAAAAGTTTTTCAACGACGGCCTGCAGGTATCCTCTAAACTTGGTCCTCAACATCACTGTCACCTCACTAAGACGCTCTCCAGGAGCCGTATTTCCACCTTCAGGGATGCAAGAACCCCATGACTTGAACTGGGTCTCTATCTTGGGACGTAGGACATCAAGCATCCTCTTCATAGAATTCAACAGGATACCCAGCTGAATGTAGCAATCAAGCTTTTAATCAAAAGACTCCATAGAGTATGCAAATCCAAGAAAGATTCTTGTTAGCTAAAATTCTATGGCTTACCTCGTCAGGAACAGTATAGGAGCATACATATCGTTTAGTAAGTTTCTGCATGTACTTAAGGCCAAATTTTCCTTCAAAGGAGATACTACATCTACATACTGCTTATCGAGAGCCTCCACTATTGCTTTCTCAACATCTGAAACAGCTTGGTATAGAAACATAGCCCGAAGTGTATTACTTGTTAAAGAGAAACTGTTTAAACAATTCATGATATGGATTAATAGATCACTTAAGCAAACTCCAAATCTCTTCCCCTCCCCACCCCAAAAAAAAAGAAAAGAAAAGAAAAGAAAAGCTAGTATTTGGAGAAGCATTGTAATATTTGTTGCATGTTAACCTATGAGGTGAAATATGAGTAGATAATATACATTTTCCAGCACAAAAATATACTGAGGCCACTGGCAGATAATGACTTCATAGTCACTCAATGTCTCCTTGAGTCGTTCATACATTTCATCAATAAAAGGAGTTGTAGAATGTTGTGTTGTAACTCCTGACCACTTCACCTGCAAGTATTCAGACAATGAAAAAAATTCTGTGGAGACCAGTTTGATAAAATCTACAAGATTCTTCAAATAAAATATTTTAGGACTATCTTCGTTTTGCGGATTTCAATTTTAATCATATAAAAGGAATAAAGAGAATCGTCACATGCTTAGAGAAGGTGACGGTCATATGCTCTTCCTGACTCAAATCAGTTAGGCCTCATATTATTAATGAGGTACAAAGCAGGAAATCTAGATCCACAATAAGATTGTTGCTTAAAGAATGTACCGTATTATAATTTACATGACTCAAGTAGAGACTGCTTCTTATCTTGAATCCATATCATGATGTACAAGTGGAACAACTCCTTTGCATCAACTCCACCTTTCACATGACTAGAAGAAAAATAAATAAAGTTCACGATAGTGCAAAGAGAAATTACTCAAAAGAATGATTGTTACCAAAAAGTTACCTTATGTTCCAGCTGGCAAGATCTCGGTGGAAATCAGCAGTTTCGATAACAAGTTCTGCCACAGGTGGTAAAGGGCCAGGCGGTGGGCATGCAAGAAGGAATGCATGTAATCTGTTGCAAAGTTCGGTGCTGTATATAGATGCTGACAGATTTGGTAAGTCTATAAAACTGCACAAAGAAGGAAGACAATTAAATGATGCAACTGTATATATGGGCCTAATGAAATGTTTATACATGCATGATGGTTTGCTGAAAAGTTAAAAGTGTATCAACAATTTTGATACAAAACATTACTGCTAACTTTTTGGGCATGCCCTATCATATGAATGAAAATTTACTTAGTGAGCAAGCAAAAAACAAATCAAACAACAAAAGGAAGAACATACGTGGGAAGTATATGCTGATTGTGAATCTCAATATCTGTTAATATCTCATTCTTAATGTTCCTGCAAAGACATGTCATCTTCTGATAAGCAATAGACATTGCAACAGGGTCTATAAAATTGGGCTCATTGTTGGTGGTAACAAATTCATCAGTCTCAGCCAAGTGCCTTCTAGATCTTTTTCTTGAACCAGCCTATGTAAATATGGATATTTAGAAAGTGGAGGCAGGGCATGTAAAAGATAGGTATATCATTAGAGAAATTAAATTCTCGAACCTGGAAATAATGACGCAGATTTGTTTGTGCTTCTGGAGACAATACGTCATGTAGAAGCGTATAAAGCTTAACTGCAGGTTCCAGTGCGGGTGCTACAAGTCCTGTTGCAGGCTTGAACACATCCACAATGCCTGAGAATGATGATTCGTCAAGTGATTTGTAGTTCTCGAAAACCAGAGAAAGAATCTGCTCGATTTGATCTTTGGTTTCTCCCAAAATTCGGTTCTGGTGAAGCAGCAAACAATCATCTGTTTTATTAAACGAAGGAAAAAACTATTATAAATTATAAACAAAAAGTGGAACACATAGTACCTCTTGATGGCTCGATGCTCTTTTTGTTATGGCCTTTCATAGCAACAGGCATTAACAATTCATGCACCAAACGGAGGCAATCAGCAGTAGGTGTGGCCACATTACAGATGCCAAACCTAAAAACATTGACCAAAACAGTAACTTTCTAAAATATGAATTGGAACACTCAACAAAAAAGGTAAAGAAAAAAACAAATTCAAATTACCTTAGCTTGGTGTAGATATCAGAACCTCCGTAATACAAGGCAAACTCTGTTAATAGCCATTTCTACGACCCATATAACTGTAAGTTCCTCTGTTGGAATCGTTGAACCTTCCAAGACAAGGTCATAAGCAACTGTTTCAGCAACAGAACCACACTAAAACAAGAAAGAAGAATGCAATTAATATCACAAAACTATTTCAGAATTAATCCAATTTTTTTTATATTAAACAAAAAAAAATGTCAGACGATAATACCAAATTGAAAGCAAAACAAATGGACTGAACCTTCTTTCTTCAAAATATGAGCTACAGAATTATGATTTAAAATTTTAAGCTAACCACAACTAGTTCACCTTGTGATGACTATTATCATCTGAACTTGCTAAGTAGTTTATATAGAGTTGAAGCTTGCCTACATGTTCATGCTCTGGCTCACGGTAAGTAGACCACCACCGCAACTTGTCAGTCTGCATTCAACTTTAGTATGAGCATTATTAAATCAACTAAAATTACACATTAAGAAGAACTAATAGTATTTTCGAACAATACTGCGACTTCAACAATAGTAGCCACTTGCACAAGGACATGACCCAAATGCTTCCCCTTGGAGTCCTGAACTTCAACAATTAGATCATCTCCCAAACTATCTGGAAAGCTGCAAAATGTATCAGTTCCTGTCTTGTCAGTAACAGTCTTAGAGAAATTTAGAGACAAAAGCAAGACAGGTGGGGAACAGTTACATACAAGATCTGTGTTTCACCAGATCCAGGCTGCATTCTTATGTTGTTTTCTTTGGCTGAACTTTTCAGTCTCAGCAGGCACATGTATGTTTCTAATGACATGCATGGACAGAGGAAATCATGTTGGAAAATTAAAGAGTAAGTTGGCTAATTCATAATTAAAAAAGAATATAAATTGGAAGAAACAACTATCCAAGAAATACTACAGATAAGTACAATCAAAATGTTTTAGTTACAAACAAGTAAATACAGAAGCCCTTAAAGCAATATACAATTCAAATGAAAAACCATATCTTTCAGAAAAAAATACTATGTGCAGTTGAATATTAAGGAGTTAGCGTGTTTTATGATTGCTGTAAATGATGTGGGCATCTATTGGCTTTAGCATAGTGAGGATGAGTGTATCTTAAGTCTGAGTCAACAGATAATATGAATAAATCCATTTAATCAGGGTCTTATTTTGTGTAACCACTGATGAGAAAACAAGGGATTTCAAAAGACAATACCTTGTATAACTTCATATGACGATGAATTCTTGCATGAACTTCTCATGCCAATTTTCAGCAGCCCAGATGCTTGTTTTACAGACCGAGTTCCAGCATGCATATATGCTAAACTTTTATGTGAGGAAGAACTATTTGCAGGGAAACGAGGAGCAACTCGAATTTTTTTAAGGGTCTGCCACCTTGAAGAGAGTTTTGACTGAAAATTGGACAATTGATTCCGAATAGTCTTCAGCTTATCTCTTGGAGCACTAAGACTAAGAGATGTCATACTACAGCCAATTGGTGGATCCAGGGTTGTTTTGACTTTGTGCACTGTGGGAAAAGGAGTTATTAGGGATAACCAAGAGAAAATGACTCTAAAAAGTAAAAAATTCAAATCTGAGATAGAAAAATTACCTTGCACTTTCATCTTGCCAACAATTTTCTTAGGTTTTGGGGCAGCAGCCTCACTGGTAAGATCTAAAGTGGGTTTTTCCATTCGTTCCTCTTCCGATTGCAAAAGAATTTGTTGTAATCTACACAGCACATGCAAATTTTAAGGGAAGCAAGAGAAAACATTAATGGGAATAGAGTGATAAAGCATACTCATTTACAAATCATAAACAATACCAAACATTCCAATATCAGTTAAGGAACCAATTCAATTTAATTTTTATTTGATCGGACTACTAAACATTATGAAAACTTTTACTGGACTAATGAAACAATATAATTTGACACCAAAAGCAATAAATCCTATTTATATTAAGATTTTTGTGAATATTTACTGCCTTTTACCATTCAAAGTTCAGACCTGAAGTTAGAGACAGTGAACCAAGAAGCTTCATGACATGCCTAACTCCAATTTAATTTGTAGAAACTTGCTCTTGGAAATTTAAGCGGAACCAAATATAATAGCTCCAAATAACTACTTTTACAATAAAACCTAAGCATAGCAAAAGCCCCTTAAGGAATTTTGATATTAACTTAGGGCAAGATGAACTGTTTAGAAGAATTAAGCAAGAGAGTAGACTCACCCAAAAGTATCTCTTAAAAGAGCACATTCATTTTCCAGAAACATAGGAGCTTCCATGCAACCCCTTGCCCAAGCATGAAGGCAAAGCCGAACACATGCATCGTAGGCAATTACAGCATGCCAAGGTCCAAGACCACTGATTTTGATATGACAAACACTTAGAGCAATTAGTGAACAGAATAAAGTGAAGGAAGAAAGGTCAATTGTTGTCATTGGGAACAACAGTGAGTCCATGTTGGTCTGAGATACCTCGCATGAAATGTTGGAATGCGAGCACTGCCTGATGAATGGGGCCAGATTCTGCACCAGCACCACTTCAGAGAACAAATAGAATAAATAATATATTAAGTGTTTTACAAGAAAAACCATTTCACAAACCTTACAAACTCATCAGATTTTCTGCTGCTCCTATTATGCTCTTGCTTAACTCTGGACATGGATTTGAATGCCTTGGGGTCATGTGTACCAGTTGCAGACTGGCTGCTTTGTATTTCACATGCAGGAATGCACTCAGTGTCTTGCTTAACTGTCTGTACTGAACTAGAAAATGGTGGTGCACTTGGAACATCATCATCAAAGAACTTTTCATGGTGTAGCTTCCCAGAGTTCAAATCCTGCAAAATCCATCTCAGTGAGAGCAGAGTGTATAGTCAATAAGAACCACAGCAGGGACCAACTAATACAGAAGAGATTAATAATCAAACTGCCAAATGCATAAATCCTATATGTGCATGTATGCATAAATGTCCAAATTTCGTCTTAATGTACATATTTTGAAACCAAGATGTTCAGAGTTCCCCATTACCTATAAAAACCACCAGTAATCTTGAGGGATTGCGCTAGAGGCATTCATGAAACAAAAGGTTCTACATGTACATGCTCCATCAGAAGTCAGACAAGTGTAACAAGACTAGCTAAGGAAGAAGTAGTAAACGTCTGAAGTCAGCAAGCATATCTATTAATTATAGGTCGCCCTAATCCACCAAAGATAAGCATCAGTTCTCCTTTGCACCAAACATTAGCACACTCTAGAACTGATGTATAGTTAACATACTTAGTCTTTATGTACTTTCCTACTATGCCTGCATTTTCATTCAAGTGACTCCGTGAGCGCTGATTGCTACTATAATATAAATATTACAGCCAATTACGTCTACCAAAATTTATTTGTTACAATATCGAGATGGCATCAAAATAAAGAATTGTGCCTCAAACTCTCAATCTGAAAACAATCAAAACAACTCAAACCAAAGTTTTAGTAAAATTAACCTTTTCAGCAGCACTTTCAACATTGATCTGAGATGGTACACTCGAAGCATTCCCTTCAGAAACACATGCTTTACTCCGTGGGATTCTACCATTAATGCGCCCCACTTATGCAATCGAAAACACAGATCTACCAGCCAAGTCCGAAGACTCGTCCTCTTCTGTAAAACCATCTCTTCCAACAGGAATCTCCCATTCCCCTTCACTAACCTATCACCAAGATTCCCTCTTCTCCCTCCCATTAGAGTCCCCATAGACGAACTAACATCTGAATATATATAATCACTGGAAGTGGCATATAGAGGCTGCCTTTGGGCCTGGTTTCCATACCTATGAGCAGTTCCACTTCCATTAGCAAATTTTGATCTTCTGGAGAAGAATCCAGAGAATGCCTCCCTCCATAAACAGTATCTTCCTCCGAGTCACTACTCACGTCATTTTCAGAAGCAGGCGAACTGTCATCGTCAACATCACTGGTTAAAGTGGTGGAAGTCACCGGGATTGCTGTTGCCGACAAGTGGCCGCTTCTGAATTTCCCCGGCGGTGGTAAGCCGAAATTCCGGCCTTCAGCACGGATGTTGGTAATTGGATCAACTCGAGGCCTTAAGCTAGAATGTAAATATGGACTTTCCTTCGGCTAAAACGAAAAAGAAAATGATATTTCCTAATAAATGAAATAGAATTCGGAAAAAAAAAAAAAAGAACAAAGAAAAGAAAAACTCACTCCTCGAACCCATTTGAGAGCATTGTTGTCAAGTCCTTCAGTGAACATGTTCTTGGTTCTGCCTCTTAAATACTGCCTGAACCAAAATTGTCAAAATCTCTTGTAAGAACAAATCAGTAACTAAAAAAATAAAATAAGAAAAATTATTAACAACAACGTACGAAATGAAACAACAAAGAAACTATGTTCAGAATTTCATATCAGAGAAAGCTTAAGCTAAAAGAAAAAGACAGAGAGAGTTCAGTGAAGACAACTTTAGAATATAGTAATTTTACAGTAAACCAGATTTAGAAGCTAAAAAGAAAGAGTTTGAGAAGCATTGTTCGGCTCTGTATCGGGAAAATGATAAGAGAGGATTGAAATCCAAAGCTTCCCTCTGCAACTAATTTATGGGGTTTTTCCTCTTCTAACAAGTTCGGTTTCCTTATGCCAGTTCAATTGTAAACGACTACGTTTACAAGGAATTTAAATGGAAGAAAGTAACGGCCGAATTTACGTGGCAAATACAAACTGCGTTAATTTATTTCTTAATTGTGTAAATTCAACAGCTAGTGGTCTAACTTTCTTAAGTTTTTATTGTTAGCACCAAAATAGAAAACAATTACATTTTAGGCACTGCTATTAACAATCATTTTCATTTTGGTCACTTGCCAGTGTTCATTTTAATCACCCAAATTTAGTAGGTTTTACTTGAATTTTATAGTAAAAACTTGACTTGTTCATGGGTCGAGCTATCCGCCCAGGCTTGAAAATCCATCCGAAATTTAAAAGGGTTTGGAAAAAAATATTAGACCCAAAAAATTGGTCTGCTAAAAAAATTAGACACGTTTAAACTATGGGCCGAGCTCGAACTTGAACATTCAAGGTTCAAGCTCGACCCGGCCCGACTCATTTTTAAATTTATAATATTTTATATTATGTTTTTTTATGTATTATATAATTTAGAACATATTAAAAAAATAAACCTATACTAAATATATATAATATAATATTACTCTAATATGAACACTAAACTTTTTTAATGATTCAAACAAGTTTTCCACCTAAAAAAAATAATTTTTTGACTAAATTTGAGAGTTGGATGTCAAAGTAAAAAAAAATTAAAATCAAAACGATAAATAGATAAATGTAAGAAGCTTAATTTATTATTATACCTTAGTATAAATTTTCAGAATAAACATAGTCGTTGTGGTTTAAAGCTTTTTACTGCGCTTAATAAAAAGTCACTCGATGTTCAATTTTATGGTTGTGTGATAAGTGTACGTGATTTGTTTTTTATCTTTTAAAAAAAAGATGCCTCATTAATGTTTTTTTATACAAGAGAATCTTTCATATTCATACATCTACTCACGCACTCGTTTAAATTATTACACATGTAAAATCTCGCTGATCGATCTCACGACTTTAGAGATACGGCGAAGTCCCTTAACAACACTTTTTTTTATTTTTTGAACAAATAGGTTGGTATCCATTAAAGTATGCTTGGCTCAATACAAAATCTGACTTGACAAAAGCATTAAAAGAGTATATGAAAAGACTAAAGCGTAATTAAAACAAAGCAAGCCACACACGCAACACTCCTGAAAGGTCGATATATCATCAATCACTTACATTGGTTTTGAGGATAAACAGGCATAAAGAAAACCAAAATCAGGAGCCAAACCCTAGATTTCGATCTTCCAAAAGAATATCAGCAGTCTTCCTTCCTATCTTCTCCAGGGAAAAACTCCATTAGACCATAATAGATGTTCTGTAGGAAAGAAACAACTTTGAAATCCTCTTAGGAGATTACACCGACCCTTCTCCAACTTTTGAAGTTAAATGGATTTAACCATCCGCTCTCCGACGAACCCATGCTTGCCAATCTGCTGTCACCACTCGCTCAACATTAATAGGAGCCTCCTCAACCCAGAACTGAGGAACACATCTTTGGCGTCCTTCCATCGTAAGAGCGTGCGCTGCCATATTTGCTTCTCTCTGAACGAAATGGGAAGATATCCCCTCCACATTCTTTTTCAGTTCTTTGATGATCGATAAAGAATCCCCTTCGATCAAAATTTTCCTGAAACCCATTTCAATTGCAAAGGTCAAGGCTCTCCCACATGCGCGTGCTTCCGCGACAAAAGCGTCCACCGCATCAGAGTATGGGTAAGAACATGCACCCATTATCTTGCCTTCCTCATTTCTAGCAATAACCGCTGCAATGGATAGATTTGTGTTAGCAGTGAATGATGCATCAAAATTTAATTTGATAAAACCAAAGTCTAGAGGTCTCCATAACTCCATAGGGAAAGGTTGACTGGGTATCAGCACTTTTTGGACCAAATTAATTTCTTGAACATAGCCCCTCGTAAGTCCCAGTAGTTCTTGTATGCTCTCCATTTTCCCTTCGTGCACTAACCGGTTTCAACGAAACCATAGAGCCTAGTAGGAAATTGCTAGTAACTGCCTTGATTTTGTATATGAAGTGGTGAATTCATTGGCTAACCATTATTTGTAATCTAAGGTACCTGTCGTTGGAGTGGTGAGCAATATCGCCAATTGCTTATAGATCTCTTATAAATCAGCACAATACCTTATCAGATGATCAATTTTCTTCTAGGATTGTTTGCACAATGGACATTCTGAGCTTGTCCTCAATTTTCTCCTAGCAAGATTATCATAATGAGGCAAAAAGTTATGTAACATTTTCCACATATGTAACTTTATCTTTGATGGGATTTGTAAAGTCCATATTTTGTGGTAGAGATCTTTAGTTGTATTTGATAGAGGAGGGTTACTATCCATAAGCTTAGGTTGGTCCGCAATGAGAGTTCTGTATCCACTATTCACCGAATACATAACTGTAGCATCATGTCGTCAAACCAGAGCATCAAGAGGAGGAGAACTTGCAAGGGGAATACGAATGATTTAGTCCCTTTGCTTCTCTTCAAATAGATTATGAAGTGTCTCCGTATTCCATGTACCAATCTCACCATTGATTAATTGGCTCATTGTAGTAAAAGTAATGTTAATATTCTATACTAAGACTCTGTTGTTTCCAAGACCTGGCAATCAGGGATCATTCCAAATGTTGACACTTTCTCCATTGCCAATACGCCAACAAAGCCCCTCTTCAATTAAATCCTTACACTATAGATACCGCAACAAGTAAATGATGGGTAAGAACTTACTTTAGCTAACAATACATCTGAAAAAGGATAATAACGTGCTTTAAAAACTTTCACCAATAAGTATGTGGGTTGTGTTAATAAGCGCCAAATTTGCTTAACTAAAAGGGCTTTATTAAACAAATGAAAATCACGAAAATTCAATCCACCTTCGTCTTTTAACCTACAAAGTGAACTCCAATTTGACCAATGTATGTCTTTTGCAGAATTATTGTACGACCACCAGAACGTATTCATTAAGTCTTCTAGTTAACAACATAAAATTTTAGGTAAAGAGAAGCACTGCATAACATAAACGAGGATTGCCTACAAAATCGCCTTAATGAAAACCTTTTGGCCTCGTACAGTTAAGTAACAAATGCTCCAGCTCTCAATCCTCTTTCTAAACTTGTCCACATAATCAACCAAAGCCCATTTCTTCTTTCTTCCCACCATCATCGGTAAGCCCAAACATTTCTCTAGGATTGACGCAACCCATACCCCCAAAATGTTTTCCACTGCAGTTCATTCTTCAGAGCCCACATTTGTTCCAAAGTAAATGAGGGATTCGTCAAAATTCACTCTCTATCCTGAAATAGATTCACATTTGGAGATAATTCTATGACTGTTTGTGCCCCGTCTTCTGATGCATCCCCAAGCAGAATGCAATCATCCACCAAAAAACAAATAGTTAATACAGAGATCACCTCGATCTATCTTAAAGCCTTTCATCATGCTTTTCTGTTTAGCCTCATTCAGAATTGTAGAAAACCCTTTAGCACATAATAAAAATAAATATGGGCCTAAGAGATCCCCTTACCTCAAACCTCTAGAAGGGAAAATTGCTTACAGCTGTCATCGTTCACACCCATTGTATAAGAAACTGAACACACACATTTCATTACAAGAGTTATCCAATCCAGACGAAACCTTAATTTACTCATCATATTAGTCAAAAAATCTCATTCAACTTGATCATACGTTTTACTCATATCGAGTTTAAGCACAAAATTACCCTTTCTACCCTTTTTCTTCATTTTAAGTACATACAATATCGCATAGGCAATAAGGACATTGTCAGAAATTTGTCTACCTGGGATAAAAGCTCCTTGAGCTTTATCAATACAATTTCCCAATATCCCACTCATACGATCAACAATAACCTTCGTAATAATTTTATAAATGAGATTACATAGACTTATGGGTCTAAATTGAGTAATATTTTTTTGGCTTATCTATCTTAGGAATCAAAACAACGTGAGTGTTATTTATTTCTCCTACTTCCTTTTCACCATGTAAAATCAATAAATAGAATTGAGAAATTTGAGGGCCAATAATGTACCAGTACCTTTAATAAAAAAGCGCTAGAAATCCATCAATTCCTGGTGCTTTGAGAGACGCCATTGATTTAATTGCTTATTCAATATCCTCCTTGGTGAAAGGTTTAAGTAGTTCATCATTCATGTTTGTTGTAACATTTTTCTAAAAGTCCCAAAACTCGATCGTCATCAACTGTGTGAAATATGTTGAAGCTATTCTCAACAAATCCTCCTCATTAGATGTCCAAATATCATCCTCATCCTTTAACCCTATGATCTTGTTCCTACTCCGTTTCCCTATCGCCATTTTGTGGAAAAGCTTATGTTACGGTCTCCAAGCTTCAACCAATTAACTCAGGCTCTTTGCTCTTAAAATAATTCTTTTTTATTAGCCTCAAAATTTAAATTAAGCTAAATATCAGTGATTTTCGCCAACACTTCATCTAATGGGTCGAGGTCATATAAATTCGTTTATTTGTTTTCTAACTCCAAATGACTCTTCTTTCGTTTCATTTTTAAGAGATAATTCCATCGAGTTAGATGAGTGCCTAAATGCGCCAACTTCCTTGGGATATCGTTGATCGCCTTTTAATGTACTCTCGTTCGTGTTTATTTTTGGGCTTTCACAAGTATATGGGTTAAGTTGTAATGTAGTTACAATGAAGTACGAGTACTCCGAGGATCGTACCCAAGGGAGGCTGAACAATAGTGATTTAAATCCATGCAAAGACAAGAAGTAATTAGTAATCTATTTAGGTTTTATAGAATGACAAGAAAATAAAAGATTTTGAGTTTAAACTAAAGAACATGAAAATAAAATAAAATAAAGGGAAAAGAGAGAGAAAAACTCGATGAACAAATGTATGGGGGATTAGCTCGCTTCAGTATGAATTCTTTAACCGTCATTTTTAGGGTTTTTCCTCAATCAACTACTCGCTAACCTAGCAAGATCTTTCAATCTTCCACTAACATAACGAATCAATAAAGACTACTTATCTTTCGATTACACAATTTAGACTGGTTCGGGGTAAAGCTGTTCACGAATGGGTAATACCAATTTTGGGTTAATTTCCACCTAAATGATTTCTTGGGGTTATCTGTCCTAAGATTTGTTTCACGTTCTTTCTTTTCTAAACAATTTATCTGTTTTTGGCCCCATAACCATCAAACCATAAATCATTACCAAGACATTCAACAATTATAATATCAATATGGTTCATTCCATTGATTCGTCCAAACATTATACTTCAAAATGAAATAGTGCATTTGTGCCATGATAAAAATACCAAACCTTACCTTTTTAATAAACATAAGATATGTCATTCACTTATCAATGTTGGCCATATAAGTCTCAAGCCAACAGCTAACCTTATACCATACATCTAATAATCAATCATTCATCAAACATTACCAATTCATAATCTACCATTATTCAACGATAAACATACCATCACCACACATACTATCATCATTTACCAAATGCATACCATAGGGATCATTAAGTTCAACCTTATACAAGGCAACCATTTTAACACATTACAACTTCAACTTAGAACTTTAAACCATTAACCCAAAATAGCCTATATACATGCCACAAAACTGGAGTAAAATGAATCAAAATCTATTGAGACTGAAGCTTGATAGTGTGAGCCTTGAAGTTGATTTGACTATCTAGTTTCGCAAAACGCCAACTATAGGAAATAAAAAATGAAACAGAGTAAACTTTTATAGCTTAGTAAGTTCATAGTTAAATTATAACCCAACTTACCTCAATCAAGTAATTGAAATTTAAACAAGTAATATAAAGACAACAACCTGAAAATCAATTTACAAGAAATAGGTGAGATTTGCACAAGTTCAAAACACAAGATAATCCCATGTTTAACAAGAATTCAGTTCAAATCATTCATGTACATTTACATTTGTCAACAAGATCAATTTACAAGATAATCTCATGTTTATTAATTGTTCAATCTAGATCATTCATGTGAATTTACATATATTAACAAGATCTTTTAATAAATTACTTATAAGTTTAACTAGCTCGATGAACTATAGTAACATAAGTCGGATACTCGGGTAACTACACCACACCAGGGAGCACCGTAGTATTATCAAGGGCACGGAAGTCAAAATAGAGGAATGATTGTGCAATCAAAGGCATTGAAGTACAAACATAGGCACGATTGTGCAATTAGAGGCACCAAAGTGCAAACCGGCACAAACGTGCGTTCCAACCCTAGTGGCATGCCAATCGTATCCTAGTCGTTTACTAAGTTCAAACTGGCACATAAACAAGATTCGTAGCACTTATAAATTAATGGAACTTCCATGTTATCAGTACACATGTTGTAAACACGTTACGTTCATTAAAAAATCCATATGAATCACATTCACTAGTATTCAGCAATTCTCAATTTGATCTTTACTCACCTTAGCATTTATTTATAACATTTCCATTCCAACTCACAATATTAACAACATATATAAACATAATTCAACAGAAAACAACATATATAATACATTTTATTACATAATAAACTTAATATATATATTCGACTATCAAGTTGATTTGTAGGGACCATTATGCAATTTCCTCTTTTTCTCAATTTCCTCCACACGATTCAATCCTTGATCTATATAATATTTAAATTCAATTTATCAAATTCAATTAGATTAACATGCTCATTTTCATATATTTGAATTATTAATTTTATTTTTACAAAATTTCCCTTAACTTTTACACCCTTAAAACCAAAACTATTATAACTTTCACATTTAAACCCTGTAACACCCAAAAACTCAAAACCATCTCCGGTCCAAGATCTTAGGTTTTACAGAACTTTTCGAGTTTTTTTTTACATACAATTCAGTCACAATTTATACAATTATAATTTGTAGCTCAGAATACTAACTACATTTAATTTTACACATTCATTTACAACCTTTCAATCAATAAATAATCAAATTCAATCACGCAAGAACTTAGAAATCACGTACAAATATTTTCCATCAGGGATCACATGGTCCTGTATCTCAAACACACAGTTCGCACCATTAGCTAACCAAATTATAACCAAACATACTTATCATTATATCGCAGAAGGAATCAATATTCATTTCGCAAATCATGACATCCATATTCCATTTCAACCATAATATCATATCATCCAAGCTACATCAATCCTTCTTATTATTATTGTCTAGTACTTAAACCCTACACCATCGTCGGTTATGGTTTTGAGATCACATTCATTCTTGCCTCGATTCGTTATCTATTTAAATCTTATTTTAACATTTTTCTTGATTTATTAAAATACATATACATTTATAATTCATTATTCTTACTTTGTTTTCTAACTCAATAAGGGTAAAAATATCATTCTCACAATTTTTGGAGACTTCTACCGGTACCTGTTGGATAAGTATCGATAGTTGTTAAGTAAGTAAATAATGCATGAAACAGTGCAAACTTCTATCGATACTTATGACAATTTTTGTAACATCCGCGTTCTTGAACTGGATTTGAGTGATAAAATAGAATTGAGAATTAGAAATGTTTAGTTGAAGTAAGGAAGGTTAGAAAATTTTAAGGATTAAATAGTAAAGGAGAGAAAATATGAGGGACTAAATAGCGAATTATCCAAATTGAATTTTGAGTCAACATGGGAATTAGATTGATTGAGGAGGGGCAAAAGAGTATTTTGGTGGAAGATATTTTTGGAGGCAAAGTTTTGGGCCAAAGTGTAAAGTTGGAAGGCTCAAGGACTAAAAGTGCAATTTTCCATTTTTATTAAGTGAGATATTTTAAGTGAGACTTCTAGAGAATTTGAGAAAGGTTAAAAATCAATTAAAAGTAAAAAATATCAGTTCTTTTCATAGTGTAACCGTTCATGCCATTCTCTCTTCCATACAACTTTTGATTTTATTCCAAATAGGTCCTTCCATCATTTTTAAGCCCTCCAAGCTCCAAAATCTCCTATTTTCTTTGAAATTTCTGAAAGAAAAGTATAGAATAGGGTTAGTAGACACCTCAAACTTCTTATAGAATTCATTTTGAGGTGTTAGAGAGCATAGGGATTAAATTGAGAAATTTTGAATTCAAGGGTTAAGGTAAGAAATGGTTAAATTCTCATGATATACATGTATTTTACTGTTATTTAGCATGAAAATTATTTAATTATAGCTTATAGCTTATATGTGTTTATGTGAAATTGAAGAGAAAGAGAAGAGAGGCAATGATCAAATTGAAGAGAAAGGAAAAGAGAAGAGCAAAGAGTGAAAAGAGAAGGAAATCAGCCTTTTTGTTGTAAGTACTACAAGAGTTTTGAAAATTATTTAATTATAGCTTAATTTCTCTAATGGTATATGAATTATTAGCATAGAAATTGTTAGATAGGTACATAATTTGAATGTTTACAATGATAAAATGAAGGGATTAATGTGTGATTTAGTAATACAGTTTTGACAGAACAGAGGATTAACTTCGAAAATTCATCAAAAATTTTATATAATGAGTTAAGGGTCAAATTATATATGTAATTAAAGCTTATTGAGTGTAGTTTCATATGGAAGAAACAGTGAAAGAAAATGAACTGTATATTTCGAGATATACTAGTTTTAGTGTAATAAGGTCAGAGTGGATTCAAGTTCCCCTGTTCTGACTTTGAAAAATCATAGAAAAATATAGAAAAATTATTAGAGACTAAAATTTATATGGATGAATTCTTAATGAGTCTATTTTCAATAGAAACAAATGGAAACATTATTTGATCTATGTATTAAAAGATAGATAATTTTTAGTGAAGAAAGGTCTAAACTGTCAGGCAGCAGCGAAGGGGTAAATTGAAAGAATTTACTGTACAAATTTGCTGAATTAAAAATTCTGGAAATTTTATGGTAAAAATATGATTGAGTCTAGTTTCAGAAAAATCAAGCGGATTATGATTTCGAATTCTGTAGCTCAAGATATAAATAATTTAGTGACTGTGACGCAAGTGAACGACTTTGAAAATATAAATGTGAAGTATTTGATGATGTATTTATGTGAGATATATCATTTATGATAAATGATGCTAATTGAGATTGTGCCCAATTAGACAAATTAGAACCATTGTGATATTAGTGACATGCCATTAAGGAACACTAGCGCGCTCTCTGTTTAGCACGTCTCGTGCTTTCTGTTATTAGCACTGTGTGTACTCTCTGATTAGCATTTTGTGTGCTCAGTACTTTGTGTACTCTCTGTTTAGCACTTTGTGTGCTCTCTGTTGCCCAGCACTTATGTGCTATATGTTTAGTACTTTGGTACTCTCTGTTTGTTCCATTTATCCGATGGATTCTACAGAAGTCTATTATGGGCCAAGTGGATAAATAAGCTAAGTGAGATATGGTTAAGAAAGCTATGATGGCTGAATTGTGAAAAATGAAAGAATGTGTAAATTATTATATTGAGGTAAGTGAAATGATAAATACATGAAAGATAAGTACTATATGTGTATGTGTAATTATATGTTGATAATTAAGTGAAATGACTAAGTTGTGAAAAAGGGATGAAAATGTAAAATCTACCATTGAGGTAAGTTGGAGTATGAGAATGAATGTGTGTTATGGTGGCATTAAGGTAAGTTAAATGTTACATGCAAGAAGGGTTAGAAATTTTATATGCATGAGTAATTAAATGTTTGATAAAATTAAGAAATAAATAAATAATCATCTATTATGCTTGTAGTACTTACTAAGCCTTCACCGGCTTAACGCGTTTATTTTAACGTGTAGGTACAAAAGCTACGGAAAAGCTAGAGTCGAGCAAGGGACCTCTCATCACATCACATCACTTTTTAAGCTCAAGTTCAGGTAATTTACTTTGAAGAAAAATGGCATGTACAAATGGTACTTACATGTGACCCTAATGGAAGGAAAAATGTTGATTTGGGATGCTTTGAGTTGATAAAATGAAATGATGAATTTTGGTTGAAATTGTGTTTTGGACTAAAAATCATATTTTATTTTTTTAAAAATCGGGTTTAAGTCTCGATTTTAATTATACATTATTAATTTAAGATATTTTGAATCAAGAAGCCTAAAAATACGTCGTTTGATGAAAAAAATTTTCTTACATGACTCGGTTTTTTTTCTATACTGAACTTTAATGTAATACTTCTATATTGATTTTATACATATGAATCGGGTATAGGGGTGTTACAGTTTTACTGATACAATTAAAGCTTTTATCGAAACAAATCATGCTTCTATCGGTACTAAAAACTCCAGAGAGCTAAAATGTCTTACTCTGCAGCTTCTACTGATGCAAGTACATAAATTACCGATACTCTTATAGGCAAAACTATCGGTACTTATTATGCAATTACTGACATAACTCAAGTTAGTGAATAACCTCTCTCCTGCCCTCTACTTTTACCGATACATGCAAGGGTTCTACCGAAATAAGTATCCATAATTCATTTTTTCACACAAGTCCTCAAGTTTATCAATCATCATTCAATACAACTCTTATTTAAATACTCATCTTGCAAAATTTATACATGACAATACTTGTTTCGTCATATAACACAAAATACAATCAATCAACACAAGGATTCTTAAATTCACATGTCAACTCATTACTAAACATATTTGCTTGTTTAGAACATCAAGCAAGCATGCAAGTTTAGTTTAATAAAGAAACCAGTAATCTGAAATCAAGCATTTCAAAGGTACCATCATCCTATTACATGTCATATAACCAAGTGATGTAAATACTACCAAATGAGTTCCCGAAATAGTGTGATTTCTTAAAGATGATTCGATCTTCAAATAGCAAACAATCTAAAAAATAACAATAACATCTTTGGTAAGCTTTTCTTGTTTATAACTTTTCTGTTACCAGTACTTGATGCTGCTTACATGAGCTGTCGAGGACTTGCAACGTATGCAGTACCCCAACAATCAATACGGTGCTTGTTTGTACTATAAATTGTTTTCTAACGATGCTGCTCACACGAGCAGTCGAGAGTATGCGTAAAGCATAGTCTTAGCCATCGTAGGACCTATAATCCATTTACGATCCATATCTCTTTCTTGAGTCACGATGTTGCTCACACGAGCTGTTAAGTACTTCTAACATATGCGGTACCTCAGCCATCAATACGATATCTGTGCATATAATTGTTCTGTAACGATGCTGCTCACACGAGCTGTCAAGAATATGCACTTATGCATAAATCTCAGCTACTTAGGGCCTGTAATCCATTCTTGGATTTTTTTCTCATTTCTCGACTCACGATGCTATTCACACGAGCTATCAAGGACTCGCAACATATGCGGTACCTCAACCATCGCATCGGTTTCAAATCATCTATTCAAAACCTGATATCTCTTTCATTCATTTCTTTTTCATCTTTCATAATTTCACGTACCATAACCTGTTCTATAACAATTATAAAGAATAAAAATAATATACTATTTAAATGTAAATTTAACGTTAGGAACTTACCGGACAAAACTACAGTTAAAGTGAACTACAGGGGCAAATTTGTAATTTTTATTTTTCCACGATCAAGACACGATTTTGATCTATTACAATAATTTCTTTCAAATATTTAAATAAACATGAAATATCTAATCATTTTTTGCAAATAAATCTTTTTGGTATTTATAAAATTACCCTTAACTTTATATTTTTAGTCAATTTAGTCTCAAAACTTGCAAATTAACCATTTTATTTTAACTTTCTAGTTTGCCGAACATTTAAGTGTCTACCAACAACCTACCTTTGTAATTATTCCATCTCAAGTCCTTGTAATTTTAACAATTTAACATTTTAGTCTTTTAACATAAAATTACTAAAAATTATTTTACAAAATCATAAAATCTAACATGCAAGCTTATAAATCTCCCGTAAACTTTCAAGAACAAGCTTATTTATAAGTGAAAAAATTTATAACATTTGACAAAATCACAAATTAATCCTCAAGCTAGATAGATTAAGCTAATACAAACTCAAAAACATGAAAATCATTAAAAACGGATGAGATTTACTTACTAAATTGGCAAACCCTAAAATGGTCGAAGCTTTCTCCCTTCTCCCATGGCTTATTCGGTCTTCTAAGGTAGAAAAATGTAGAAGAAGATACATTTGTTTAATAATTTTTACTTTAAACCATTTAATTATCAAATTACCAATTTATCCTTTAATGTTTTCGTTAAATTCTTAACAAATATAAGCCCATAACCGTCCACTATGGCTATTAATGGCTCAATTACCACACAAGTCCATTTTAGCTTTCTTTAACTTTTTAACTAATGTAAACCAATTTTTTATCCTTTACGATTTAATCCTTTTTACTTAATTAATTATCTATACAATAAAATTTCATAACCAAATTCTAATACGATACTAATGACTTCGTAAATATTAATTATTAATATTTACGGTCTAACACATTGAATTTGTGGCCTCGAAACCACCATTCTCGATCATACTAAATTAAACTAATTAGTAAATCCTAATTTTATTAGGATTTAATTGGAATTTATCAAAATCTAAAGAGTTTCACATCATTTCTATTATTAGGTCATTTAAAGAGGGTCCAATTTCATAATTGTTATTTCAATTAAATTAAATTTTAATTAAAAAACTTATTTTCAATTTAGTCCTAAACTAATTAGGATTTAATGAATAAATAACCCAAAAGTTAGTGGATAGTAATAATATTCACCACCGCTTGGACTTTTTGACCATGGTACCACTTTGGTTCCTTTTATTTTTAATCAATAGCAATTAACTTTTACCTTTTTTACAATTTACTCCTTTTTCCTTAATTAAGCAATTAATCATAAAAATTACCCATCCGAACTTCAATTCACATATAATAAGACTCTATAAATATTTAATAAAAATATTTACGATACTTAATTTCAAAAATGAGATCCCAATACTTCATTTTCTAAAATCACTCGACTTTTGAACCAAACCACTTATACTAAGTTTTTATTTAATAATTAAAATTCTTTAATTTAAAATTTCATATAAAATTATTATTGACTTATTTAATTTAAACATTCATTATAAAATTTTCTCGTCGGATTTGTGGTTCCGAAATCACTATTTTTGACACCACTAAAAAACGAGCGGTTACAAATCCCAACCTTAGAACTGATTATATTTTCATCCATAACCATCCTTAAAATAATAAATTTGCAAAAATTTCATGCTAAGATTAACATATTTTCAAAATTTTCTCTAAGCTCAAAAATAACAAAAATTCCTTTACAAAATAGTCTCATTTAATAACCAAATTTACAAATCTATCATTTAACACCAAGAACATTTAAAAATCATGAATGGAAAGTTTTAAAATCTTTAAAAATTTTACAAAATAGTCTTTGGGTTTGTTAGATTAAGCTACAACGATTTCAAAAACATAAAATTTACAAGAAATGGGTTAAAAATTCATTTACATGCAACCAAACTTTCAAGCTCTTTCCATGGAGTTTTTGTTTCTAATTTTAGGTAAGCAAGCCAAAGGAAGATGATGGCCCTTTGTTTAACTTATTTTATTATTTTTTATTATTAAATTAATAATATAATAAGTTTATTTTTCACTTAATTATGCATACTATCGTCCATTATACAAATAAAAAGGTCTAATTATCATTTAGAACCTTAAGCAAACTCTACACATGCATTTTAGCTAATACTAATTAATAACAATTAACTTTTACATCTTTTACAATTTAGTCATCATATCATAATTAATTGTTCAATTGCTAAAATTATTGGACTAGAACTTGATATTTCAAAATCTTTGTTTTCGATACCATTGAAAAAAAGATTTAACACGGTTGGTTTGACAACCTCTAAACAAGACATCAAGTTAAACAATGTTTCCTCAATTCTCGTGCCACATAATAAAAATCGGGTTAGTATAATTGAGTTTATGAATTGAGTGGTCATGCTCCAATTTTTAAGGTTGTCTTTGTGCGTTTGTTAAAAATAAAATGAGTTACTAGTATGATGGTTAAGTGTTAGTGAAATTGTCCTTGAAATCTAAGGCTCCGTTTGTTTACCTGTAAAAGCTTTTCAGTCTTTTCTTATGTTTGTTTGGTTGTAAATGATTTTCCAAAGTAAATTATTTTACAAATACGGGAAAATGAGAGCCTTTTTTGGGGAAAACGTCTTATGCTTTTTATTTCGGTAAGACATTTTCGAAAGATTTTCCTTCTCCTTCTCTTAGAATCCTACCAATTATTAAATGCTTTCTCTTTCTCCTTCTCCTTCCCCTTCCCCTTCCCCTTCCCCTTCCCCTTCCCCTTTCATTGCATCCAACAAAAAGAAAAAAGCCCTAGCCATTTTTAATCTTTTTAGAAACGAAACTCTCAACAATTTGGTGATTTGTTTTGTTCAATTTTTTGGTTTATTTCCCTTCAGCGATTTGCCACTTCAAGTGAAATCAGTCGATTCAAGTTCGGTGGTTCTTCTTCTTCAGTCCTGACTCTTCCTCCACCATGTTCGAGATCCTCACCGGAGTATCCGGATTTGTATGGGAAACTAAGGGAAGCA
Organism: Kokia cookei; assembly: GCA_039519145.1. Lineage (NCBI taxonomy): Eukaryota > Viridiplantae > Streptophyta > Magnoliopsida > Malvales > Malvaceae > Kokia > Kokia cookei. The sequence goes on along the minus strand of CM076901.1, from coordinate 8,298,577 downwards.
GCTAATACTCAGATGTTTGAAAGAGAAATTAGTTTCCTTGAGGTTTGTTTATTATTATTAATAGACCAAAGGCTACGTTTTTTTAATGGATTAGGATAAAACGTTAAACTTGAAATGTTCTTTGTTAGTGAAAATTGAAATATCAATCAGACACACATTCGAAGATGCTCATATTGAAAAGAACATGTTTTTGCTTATTAAACACTTACAAGATTCATTTATTTGGGGTAAACCTTAAACTTATGAATTTAAAGGTTTATGTTCTGTAAAGAAAAAGGGTTTAAATATACATGGTTATTGATGATTTGATAAAAAATCGGCTCGAATTTATTGATACTACACGGGGCTTTTATTCAATTCTAAACTGTTACTGATGGATTTGTTTCGAGCAAGGAGAGAAAAAATCAGTGGAGGGTCTTCAATCGACTTCGAGATTCTGCAAAGAGTATGTTAAGCTTTGCAATTACCTTGAATAGCATGCTAGTTATAGTTCATTTATAGATAAATGTGTTGTTTTTCTTTTCAGGGTTATAGATTTTGTGATGGCCAAGTTTGATCCTTTAATACCTACATAAGAACGAAAAATGTTGTTAATTTTCACCGATTTTCATGTAATATGAGCCCTTATGATTTATATTTTTTGTTTCATGAAGCATAAGTCGGAAGATTTGGAAGTCATGTCGATTCTAGAAGTGGCTTTGGTACCAATTTCTTATGGTTTTGTATTTGTTATATATAAATTTAGTCTCATTTTTATATGTGTTGGCTACTGCAAGCTTCGGGCTAATTGGTATTATGAGTTTTGATATTTGTTTTGCTATTTGTTTTGTTTCGTAACATGGATTTTGTTCGTTTGCAACGGGATTCCTTGCTTTAACTTATCGTGGATCTATTGTTGTTGTTGTTATTCGGTGTGCTCTTACCATCTGAAATCCCTGCAGTGTTTTGATTGTGATTTATGCAACTGCAACTCATGCATTTGTAGCTTATGTAAATGCAGGCACTGCAGTTGCGGCTCATCGGGACATAGTTCGTGCAAGTGCAGCTTGTGTGACCTGCCTTCTTGTAAATGTAGTTCGTGCGACTGCAATCAGTGTAAATGCAGCTCGTGCGACTGTAATCCGTGTAAATACAGCTTGTGCGACTGTGGTTTGTGTAAATGCAACAGTTTGTGACTGCAGTCCATGTAAATGCAACAGTTTATGTGACTGCAACTCTTGTAAATGCAACTTGCGTGACTACAAATCATGTTTAAGCCATAGTCTAATCCTTATCTAGTTGATGAAGGATAGTTCCCTCCCTCCTTTATGTAAGAAGCTTGGCAATATCTGAATGAGTTGGATGTGGGTTCCTATTTTGTTGTATCAAGTATTGTTTATGCAATATCTCAATTTTAAAATGTGTATAATAGTTCATACCTCCTCTATGTAAGAAAGGCTTGATCATTCCTATTGCTGCTAACATGGTGTGAATTTTTACTTTCACTAAAAATTAGCTTATTACGATCCTTGTTATTGTTTCTATTGAAATACACACTATTAAATTCCCTCCTGTATATGCCATTAAGGTCTATTTTACTTAACTCATGTTGGATTAAATATAATGATTATTGATATTCTATTGTGACATCCAATCCTCCAGTGAACTAATCACATTCTTTATGCATATCTGCGAAGCACAATGAAACAATAACTATAATTGGTCAATATCTCCTTCTCTAAGCAAATGAAAATGTTCATGTCGAAAAGTAATCCGTTGTTGTAGTTGTACAAAATTTATTGTAATCCTTGTTGCCTCTTAAATCATTGCAATATATGTAAAAATAATGTAAAATATAAATCTAATAGATATAAAAAAAAACTTAATTAAACAATAAAAAAATATAAAATAGTTTTTATCAAATATTTTTAGGAAATCTACCAAATAACAGAAAATATTTTACACAGTTTCATACAAACACCAGAAAAGTAAGTCATTTTTCAAAAATCATTTTCCGAAAACTATTTTCAATCAAACAAACTAAGTTTAAATCCTTTCGTAATGAGATTGAAAAATTTAACAATTGTAACGTGATTAATTGTTTAATTATTTCGTAATTATTTTGAAATAGTCTGAGTTGCTTCGACAACGTAATGTGACGTCACACATTCAGATATAACGATCGGGTTGAATGTGAGGTGTCACACACCTATATCTCTATTTTCTAGGAATCATTTGCTCCGATATTTAAGATAAGGTATCTCTTCAATTAGACTTGATAGACAACATAATAGTCCTTGAACAAATTTTCTCAACTTCGATTCAATAGACTATGAACCATTTAGATTACCTACTAATATAAGTTATCATCTCACATTATGATCCAACCACATAATGCAATTTAATATTAGTTAAACATTAGGTAATCAGTGAGCCAATATTTGCTTATTCATGTTGTTTTGCGTGCAAAAACTATTGAGGAAAAATACAATCAATATTAATGTAAATGATGAAAAATTGTTAAACCAATCTATTAAAAAATCACAAGTACATGTGACGAAAAATTACGCTAAAAACACTAGATTCCAACATTTTCAACCAATTACTTTATAGTGTCCAAACTCTAAATATAATATTTTTTTTTGTTCAAGTTATGAAATACAAAATTATTTAAAAATAAAATTTACTTAATTTTCCTTAATTTTAAATAAAGATGAAAGAGGTTATTAAGTCATACAGGGAGTGAAACTTTTCCATTTTGAAAATAGTTTATTGAGAGTAAAAGTTTATTATAAAATAAGGAGAAAAATAAGATAATAACAACAATAATAAATAATACTAATAAAATGATAAAGTTCTCAATTAATATATAATTAAATAATGGAAAAAACTCACTTATAATAATATTAAATACTTCGAAATTAAGGTAAGCAAATGTTAAATTTAATTAATTAATAATAATTAGGCGAAGCGAAAAGGGGTCTGCCCTCGTTGGTTAAATAGAGTAATAGCAATTTAAATCCTCCTAATTATCAATAATTCAATTTAGCCATTTTCAAACAAAATTATTAGTTTTGGCACCGATAAGTTTATAATTTTATTTCTACCATCAATACTAAATTTCTAGCTTTGCTCATAATGATGGACAAAACTCATTTAATAAATAAATATAGTTAAAATGTTGCTTGGGATTTGATTCTTTATTCTCTGATTTGGTTTAGTGAAAATTCGTTAAGAATGGGATAAAATTATCACAAATTTCGCAATACTTAGGTAATATAATATTCTCTAATAAAAAATGTGGCATTTAGATTCATATATTATATGGGTTGCATCCGGGTAGGGAAATTCTCAGTATCTCGCACATATGAGCCTGAGAGTTAGAAATGAGAAGGTAGCATGGCACTATATTGTTTGGTCTTCTCCAGATTCTGAAGAGGGTTTTTGAAATGTCACCTGTTCAAAATCAACGAACCTTTCAATGGGTTGACATTGTCCGAGGTCAAGTTGGGATTTTGTCTTTCGAGTTTGCAAAGTGCCCGGATGCTTGAAGAGCTCACCCGAAACATGGATTCACATGGTAGGAGCGCCTCATCGAGTTGGACCATGCATGACATACAGTCACCTACCAAAGGAAATGGTGGTTATTTACCTATGATAGGGTTTGAACCCTCAACCTATAACATATAGGTAATATTTACAGGAGGATGATATCACCTGATCTAGTACCAAGTGAAAGAGCATATGTCCATTGATGCATCAAACCCTACCAACGATAGATGGGTACCATTTCCTTGATAGGTGATCATGCGTTTCTATTTCATGAACCACATGTGGCTCTCGAGAGAGTTGGGAGACAAAACTCAACCTCAGACAATATTAGATGTACTGAAAAATCCGTCGACTTCAAACCAATGACACTTCAAAAATTTCTCTAAAAAAAGTTAGAAATCCCCAACTCATTATTTTAATTTGTTATGATTAAGTTTATGATAATTTTAATATATAAAATATAATTTATGCATGCATGCATTGAAGAGTAGAGGGGGTTAATAAATAGAGCAGTGAAGCCGATTAATTAAATGGAATGAATGTAAGGTGGGAGGGTAAGGTAGAGGGTTACATTTGATGGGAATGGTGCGTGGGAACAGCCGAACCGGCTTTCTTTGATGTGGAGATTGCCCCACTACCTAACCTTCAAGGTAACTCACCTACTTAATGTATTAGAGAGAATGGGAAAACAAATTATACACAATATGGACGAACTCAAAACATCTTCAAACATGGAAATTTGATGTTAATTTGTTTTGACAAGCCACGAGAAAGTTGATTTTAACTTTTAAGTTCATTTTGGGACTTTCTTTTAAGGTACATCATTTTGGTATTATCTATATTTGTAATTTTATATTTATTTATATCTATATTTTTACTTCTTACATTTATACTTACTAATCAGGCCGAATTTGATAAAAAGTCCGATTTTTAAAAAAAAATTATGGTTTTGAGTCAATTTTTGGAATTTTTAGGGAAATAGGTTGATTTTGGAGACACAAGTGAAAATGCGTCCTATTGGATGCACTTATATTTTCTCTCTCCTTAATTGACTTTTAGGATTTAGGGTTTATAGTTTTGGTTTTTAGGGTAGGAAATTTGCGAGGAATGGAACCATTGCCTTAGAAGCCCATCACATTGCAACTAAAGCTTCGAGTTTACGGTGCTTATACGGTCACAGGTTGAAATATGACTAGGGCTCATACTCGACAAATGTTAATGTACAGTCACAGGTTAGAGTATAACTAAGGCGCTCGATTGATAGTGGTTATGTGATCACGGGTTCAAGTTTTATCTTATCAGAAGATGATGGTTTGTAAACTTGGTACATAAGTTTGAGATCATAATCATAGGAAAAAACTGAAGGACTTTCCAGTATAATCAAATTAATCATAAGCTTGAGTTGAAGGGTAGCGATTGTTGTTATTAATGAGTTCTTTAATCACAATAACCACTGTTGCCCTGAAAGGACCTTCACTTTTTCTCCAATGCCACAATCACTCCTCCCTTGAGAGTCTTCTTGCCCTGAACTCAATCATAGGTTTCGAAGAAGATAAAGGTTAATGATATTGTGTTTGGTGGAGATGGAGAAAAAGATTAAGGTGATTATATTGGAAAGTCCCTCGGTTTTTCCTTATGATTATGATGTCAAACTTAGGTATCAAGTTTACAGACCATATTCTTTTGGTGGGCTTTTTTATAAAATTAACCCTAAAAATTTAATTAATTACATAAATGACCTATATTTTTCATTAAATACGTAAATGATCTAAAATTTACAGTGAAAGTTGGTGGACCCAAATAATATGGTGCCACCAACATGCCATGTCAACAATTCAGATAAAAAATCAATTTTTTGGTGGAGCCATGTAAATTGACGCCACCCGTATAAATACCATGAAAATACTAAAATTTCTAAAAAATAAAAGGACTTTAAAAAAAAATTTTGCTCCACCAATTTTCAATATTGTACCTTTTTGCTTTTTGTTTATTATTTATTTTTTAAAAAAATTTAAATTTATTTTTTTTGGTGGAGTCATTCTAAATGGCACCACCCAATTCACTTTTTACATTATTTATTTTTATTTATTATATAATATTTAAATATATATTTTTTATTTTAACTTATATATTCTACTTTTATTTAATTTTAAAACTTATTTTTATTTGAACTCTTTTTTATAAAATACATTTTTAAAAAATAAAATATACTTGATAATTAAAATATATTTGACAATTTTAAAATTAAAATATGTAAAATATATTTTAAAATTAATAAAAAGTTTATAATAGATTATCCACACATTTCTATTTGAAAAAAAAATGAAAATTGATATTTTTATTAATGCCTCATACATTAATTTTATTTTTAAAAATTAAAATAGAATATATTAGTTAAAATAAAAATAAAAATTTAAATATTATATAATAAATAATAAAAAAACAAATAATATAAAAAGTCAATGGGATGGTGCCATTTAGAATGACCCCACCAAAAAAAAAATTAAATTTTTAAAAAACTAATAAACAAAAAGAAAAAAAATACAACATTAAGAATTGATGACGTCATTTAGAATTGCTTCACCTAAAAAAAGAATTTTTTTTTAAAAGTCCTTATATTTTTTCAAAAATTTTAATATTTTTATGGTATTTATACAGGTGGCGCCATTCTACATGGCTCCACCAAAAATTTGATTTTTTTATCTGAGTTGCTGACATAGCATTTTGGTAGCGCCATATTATTTGGCTCCACCAACTTTCACTGTAAATTTTATGTTATTTACGTATTTAATAAAAAAAAGATCATTTATGTAATTAATTAATTTTTTGGGTTAGTTGTATAAAAAAGCCTTCTCTGGTGACGTGGAACTTAAACTCGTGACTGCAAAACCACCGCCAACTGGGTCTTGAGTTTACTCAACCCATGACCTACATTAATATCTGTTAAGTACGAGCTGTAATTATACTTCAAGCCATGACTATATAAACATCGCGAAGTTGCAATGTGATGGGCTTCTAAAATAATTGTTCCATCCCGACATGAAAGATAAAATGTATGGATCTCCGAACGTCACTGCATCATTATGAACTCAAACACACATTAAAGCTAGCACATTGTCTCCTTTAAACACAAATAAATCATTTCGTCAAAAATTTTCAACATTGAAAAAATAAAAATAAAAAAACAATTGAGGGGAGAATTTTTTATAGTTGACGGGTGGTGGTCGAGAGAGTTTATGGAGTAGGGGGAGGAAACCCCTCTTTTTATAGGCAATTGGATGGGCAAGAATTGAAACGAAACAAAACATGTATCACAAGTATTTGAAATTATCCCGAGATTTCGAGACATCTGAAAATTGAGGACGTGGATGCCCGATTCTGGAAAGTCTTCATGGGTTGGGTGGTTGGTTGAAAAAGGGAAGGGTGAAAACGTGCCCAATAGAACTCGTTTTCAGTTGAGGTGGCAGAAATTCACTAAAAGCGAGCCTTGTCGAACACTTTTTCACCCCTCCCTTTTAAAACCAACCCCTCAACTCGTGAAAACTTTCCAGAAATTGGGTGTCTCCGTCTTTTTTTCAAATTGAGTCGAGTGAAATAAAATTCGAGTCGAGTTAAATCGAGTGAAATTATTTTATTTAAATTAAAAAAATTAAACATATCAAATAAAAATATTGTTACAATATAACTAGTTTTATGTTAAAACACGTAAATTTGAAACCATATATATTTGAAAAATTTTCAAAGAAAAATAAAAAAAATACTTGAGTATGATAAATTTTAACCATTAATTAGGTCTAAAATTATTATTTTAGAAAAAAAATTTAACTTTTTTTTATTATATATTTTTAGATTTTTTTTTAAAATATAAATTTTGAAATTTTTATAAATATTTTGAATTTAAAACAAATTATTTTGAATTTTTGAAAATTATTTTGAATTATTTTGTAATTTTTGTTGAGAGAAATCAATTTGCTTATTTTTAAAGTTGATAGGGACCAAAAGGTAATTTTTACCAACCTGTTATTTGAATTATTCAAATTATTTGAATTGTGAAATTCAGCTCGAAACTCGAATCGAGTTATTTGAGTTGACTCGAATAATTCGAATAATTCGATTCAATTAATTTGAAAATTTAATTTTTTTTCTTTTTTTTAATTGAATTAAGTTTTGTTGACCCTAATTAGATTAAGCTCTCATAATTTCAGAAGTATAAAAATTACAAATAAAGAACTAGATTAGATTGTAGTGTAAAACCTTGAAACCCTTGTTAATGGCGCGAAGAAGATCGAAGAATTTCTTCTTCACTCAATTCGGTTGAAAGAGATGATAACCTCTCTCTTTCCACGGAAACATAATATATATACCTACATTACTTTAATATTTAACTTAATTAAGTTGTTTTACTTAAATTAATTTAACATATAATAATATTACTAATCCCACTTAAGAAACATAATGTTACCCTCCATTTTAACATGTTTAAAAATGGTCTAATTTCTATTTTAGGCCTTTGGTTTATTGCAATTTGAGTCCTCATTTCACTTTTAATTAAAAATATATAGTGATTGAATTTTATTATTTAATCTTTGACCCTTAAATAATTACCATTTCAATAAAAATTATCTAACCAAAATTCAATTCAATTATATAATAACTCTGTAAATATTTAATAAAAATATTTACAAGCTTGATTTACGAAAACGAGATCTTGAAATCGTATTTCCTATATCACTGATTTTTGGATCATTATAATTTCAGTCTTCCAATTTTATCAATTTTGAGTAATTTTAATCCACTCGATCCAATTCTTTTGTTTGAATCACATACTGATAAACTTCATTCAATTGGATTGATCGATTAATTCAATTATATTATAAAAATATTAATTATATCATTTAATATTGATGGTATCCAAATTCACAAATTAAAATAAATCTAGTTACCACAATTAGATACTAAAATGAAAAAAAAATACAAATAGCCAAGTCTAGCGATTGGGATGGAAAAAAAATTTATATTATTCTTGTGATTTTATTTAATATCTAGAAACTTCCTACTTTGTCCCGTTTCTAAAAAACACAGGAAAAAAAGGAAGCGAAAAAAACCCAGGACGGTTGTATGTTGTCATTTTACGCTTTAAGCAAGCAGGCAGAGAATCGACGACCCTTCCCTCCTCCGTAGACAAATTGTAGTTGTATCTCAATCCTATCCGCCGCCGCCGCCGCCGCCGCCGCCGACCGCCGTTTATTTTCCATATCGCGGCCTTACGGCGACGATGAGGATCGACTGGGACAATCTTCCTGAAGAACCACAAGAGCCGGAGCAAGATTCTAACGTCAATTTCGACTTTTTTTCTCTTGTTTCCAAGCCCAAGGTAAACTCAATTCAAATGTTCGGTTAAAATTTAAAGGAAAACAAAAGGAGAAAATCTCGAAATCTGTATATTTATCGAATTGTTTGTGTAAATGCAGGATTATTATAAGATATTGGAAGTTGATTACGATGCTACGGAGGATGCTATTCGCTCCAATTATATCCGTCTTGCACTGGTTCGGTTTTTCCTTTTTTTTTTCTTTTCTTCAAAAGTTGAATTGTATTCATAATTCTCTTTTTTTTTTTAATTGATTAGTATGAGGTTGTTTATGCAGAAATGGCATCCTGATAAGCAAAAGGACGATGGGGATAGCGCCACTTCAAGATTTCAAGAGATAAATGAGGCTTACCAGGGTAACTATCTTTCCCTCTCGGTTCCTTTCGGCTTGTGTTTGCTTGATTTTTGAGTAAATTTTTCTTTAGGCTTTTATTTTTTTTTAGTACTTCATTCTTCTATATGGTATTTCTATATTATTTTCATAATTTCAATAGTATATTTTTTGTTGAATCTTTTGAGTAAGGGAACCATTTAATTTATGCTATATATCTTCCACAGTTTGCACATTATTTTTCGCTTGAAAGATTTTGTCCACGTCTGCCTCTCATTTGTTGATATGTTATCATATTGCTAGTTCAAGTAAATTAAAAAAAAATTATCCCAAAAGAGAAACAGATGAGGATGATAAGCAACATTAGCATTAGAGCAAAGAGGAGTTTGGTTCGTTATAAGATAATCACAAATTAGAAGGTATTACATCTAGTTAATTTTAATATGCTCTTGATTGATCTTTTCTTTTCAGTTTACAATTTCATGCCCTACCCTTCATATGGATTGGTTTGAAAGATAATTATGGTGTTTGCTCATATGTCTAGTATGTACATTGCATATCCATGAGCAAGGATTTTAAATTAGGCAGTTATTATTGGGCTTGGCTGCAAATATTTTTTCACGTGTCGTCTTCAGTCTTAGGTAATCCTTTTTCTTTATTTTTGTGCATTTCAACAAGGATGCACAACATCTTACTCTTATGAAAATCTGCTGGTACAGTGTCATCTCATTTATAACAGTTATTTATGGAAGTATGTTCTTATTTGGTATGATAATGGGTGTTTAAAGTTGACACACTACTGGTGTCGTGAATTGCTATTTCTTCATGACTTAGTATCTTTGTGTTTACATGAAGGTTTTAGAGGCCTAAAGAGAGGAATTGAATTCATGCATGGTCGAGATAGTAGCTAGCAAACTATGATCATGCTTTGTCTAATGGAATGAACGGGTGAACTGAGTTTTTACGATCAATGATGGTTGAAAACTTGAAAATATGGTTGAACTGCTAACATTTGATTAAAAAACAGACTACAAAGGGTATTGGTAAGCATGTGAAATTGAATTTGAAATTAACCATTGGGTGTTTTGGCTTTCATTTACCAGTTCTTATCGATCCAGTCAAAAGGAGTGAGTATGATAACAAGGGGATGTTGCATGTGTATGACTATGACATAATTGTAAGAACTTCATCCATCATACTTTGAATTAGGTATGTCTACTTTTATACTTCTGGATGGTTTAGATCTTAAGTTTTAATTCACTGGCTGCAGGAGTACCTTAACCGTTACAAAGGCCTTATTTTAACATGTAACGGTCTTGGGATTAGGCAATCAATTTGGTAAACTCAAGCTGGAGGAACTGAGGTTCCTTATTTTCATTGTCATAATGCTCTCACTGAGACACCCAGATTTGTGAATATCACAAAAACAGCACAGTTGAGGATGAGAAGAAGCTTGGATGTACTACAAGGTTATGTTATATCTTGGTTGTGTATAGTGAAGTAGAGAAATTCACATAATCTGTAACATCTTATGCTTGTCCGGCTTATTAGGGTAAGACCAATTTGTTCAAATCTTGCAGCTTGTTAATTTTGTAGGGTTGTAGGCTTTTTCTTTCTTGTAGGGTTGTAGGCTTATGTGGGTATGACCGTAGGAGCAGTATTTATGGAACCAATCTACTGTTACTAGCTAGTTAATGGGATAGCCAGTGTTTTTTCAATTTTAATTGGTAATTTGTTAGTGCGAACACTGATATTGGCATAGTGGGTAAATTCAAGTGAGAAGTAACTTGCTAGCTTAAACTAGTCACGGCTCGAGGATACTCTCTTCTAGAAGCTGGAACTTGAATAATTTCATCTTTCTATGAGTGGCATTGATAAAGCTTGCATTTATAACATTTCTGTTGATAAATTATCTAAAATATAAATGGTCGATGGACTATTGTTGCATTACGTGTTTTTTTTTTCAAAATTTAAGCTACAGGTTGGTGAGAAGGTGCTGCTTCTCGGATGTTTTTTTTTTCTTTTCTGAAGGATGTGGGATTTTCTCTTTGTAAGTTGCCCTAACAATTACCGTAGGATGCTTGCCTCTGCCTCCTTTGCAATCATAGCATCTTCCAGTGGTAAATCCTACTCAGAAAGTTAGGTGCTAAGAATTATGTACTACAAACATTATCCAGGAAAATAGAACGAATTAGGTTTAATTTTGATGCTTTTCGCGAGGGCAAGGCAATGAAGTAAATCAATTACGCTTGTAATGAAATAAATTAGACACAGAGATTAGCCAATGTCCAATCTTGACTAGATTACAAACAAAGAAACCTAGCAACAATATCAAGCTGCCATAACTGATGGGAGCAGTAGGGAGACCGATTGAAGGCTGTCTTGACGCAATGAGAATCACTAGAAAGACCATGTTGTGGTCGGAAATAAAAAAAAAAATTGTTGGCCAACAACCAAAAATATGTCTGAAGAGAACCGTCAACCGTGAAGAGACTTTAATGGTGAAGTAATTTATTAAGTAAAATTAGGTTTATAAATTTGAAATTTAGTTTACTTTTATTTTTAAAATTTAAAAATTTTATTTAGTTACCAACGTCACTGAATTTTAAAAATTTATTGGTGTGATTTTTGAAATAAAAAAAATATTCGTTTTGTAATCTTGTAATAATAAAAATTAATATTGTAATAAATTTAATTTTTTATTAATTTTTAAATTTACGAAGAGCGGGATTTATGTGAAATGTAAAGCGAAATTTAGTTTAAGGGTTTTTATCTGTACTTGTACATTTGTATTTAAGATTGTAATTGAATTAGTGTGGCTCTTCAATAGAGAATTTATCAATTGTCAAGTGAATTAGTGTCCCCTTTCGTCTCCCTCCTCCTCCATCATGGCTTTCAGTCCCTTCAAACGCCAGAAATTTTATCTGCATCGAACATTTGGCACCAATCGATCCTTTCCTCCAACTAATCATCCATCTCTCCCCCTCCCTTCTGATCAATTTGATCTTTCCTTTCCTCTAAAATCGTTCCTTTTCACCCCTCTATCAAAGATGTGCAGCAGCCTCTTAAAAGATTGCAGTTGGTTTGAGAGTTCAGAATTGGATTTCTTTTGCCGATGAAGGCAACTCTATGCAGCACACCCTTCAAGTTGAGTTGCATCCCCATAACAGTGTTGCTGTAAGAAGAGGGCCTATCGTCCCCTTTGATCGCCAGGAGCTTGAACTTAGTAGAGCCAATTGGAGTCGGTGTTTAATTGGTCACATCCATGAGTAGAAAATTTTCTCTCCTCGCCTCTTACAAAGACTTAAGATTTGGAATCTTTAGGGTCGTGTTACTGTTTTTTCTAGAGATGGTGTTTTTTAAATTTTCGATTTGACCTTATTTCTGACCCTCAACTCATTCAAAGGGAAGGTCTCTGGGCAGTTGATAGAGCCTTGTCGATGACTGTTAGATGGACCCCTAATTATTTCCCAAGTCTGGACCTCTTCAGCTCACTGCATGTGTGGATCTAAATGTTAGGTCTTCCTCTTGAATATCTTAATTCCTTGGTTGCAACTCGCTTGGGAAAAATAGTAGGGCGAGTAATCCATGTTGATGACGATGGTGGAAATCCTCGAAACATCCGATTTCTTAAAGTACGTGTTAACATTAACCCCTTGATTCCTTTGATTGCAGGCTGTACCGTTCAAATGGATGACGACGTCAGGTAATGGGGTTGACTTCTGATATGAAAGAATATGCAAGGTTTGCATCAGATGCGGCACTATAGGCCATACCAGAAATAGCTGCCCCCGTGATAGTCAGGAAGTAGAGGATATGATCAATGAACAAATGGAGGAAATTAGACAATTTATTGGAAGGAATCAACAATGGTGGGCAGATAGACAATTTATTCATATTGAAAGGATCCTTGTTGAATTGTCAACGTTCTACATGCCTAGAGAAGTGTATGACTAGAAGTTTATAATCTTCTCTCCCAAACTAGAAGTTTATAATCTTCTGTGCTAAATTAGAAGTAAAGAAATTTTTTTACAATTAATTAAATTAATTAATTTTATTTACCATGCCAAATAAAACTCATAATTTATTCATCACTTATTTACCCAAACAAAGAACAAACAATTAATTTAATTAATTTTAAGGATATTTTTTTTTTTACTTTTAGCTTAATATCGAAGATTCGAGATTATATAATCAAAATAAATTTAAATTTCGCTAACAATTATTAAATATGAGTTATTTGTGTTGGTTTCATTAATTTTAAAATTTAGACGGATATTAAATTAATTCATTTTAATATTATAGTACAAATCGATTTGTATTATCAATTGGATAAATTTTTTTCAATAGTTTATTCAATTTATTTTGATGTTTTGAAACTAAAATTTTCGATATTAAAAAACTTAGAATTTTCGACAATGGGATAAACAAGTACAAATTGAAATAATTTGTGTATTATTTTAGTTTCTACCACTTTTTCATTTTAACCCTTGATTTTTTTACCCCAATCAATATTTAAAAAAGATTTTTTTTTTTTGAGTGATCAAAATGAAAGTCTAAACATGATGTGTGTATAATTAATCTCCGTTAAAGATTTAATCTTTGGATGATTAAAATGGAAGCGCCCTAGAAGTTGGATGACCAAATTGCAAAAATTTCATTTTCCGTGACCAAAATGAAAAACTACTAAAAGTTAGGTAACCAACTAGGTAGTTTACCTTCGTTTTTATACAATTTCTTTCCCCAATCTATTGATGTGTATTACGATGCAGTTCCAACCTCATCCAACCCATTGGAAGTGTTCTATTTTTAAGCCGTATCCATGTTTTAGCATAATTCATTCATATATAGTAATTTTTGAATTAATTAATATAATAAATATTTTTAAAAAGTTAGTGTATTATATTATAACAGAGGAAAAGTTGGTTAAATTAGTTATATATGCTGTTTTTTCTTTAATTGATTAAATAGATTTTTTTTTTGAAGATTTTGAGAAAATATGTCGATTTTAAAAAGAGAGTATAAAAAATACGTTCAGTTATATACGTTTTCTGTACAATTTACAAAAAAAAATATCCATTTTGAGCTAACTTTCTACACAATTGATGGGAAAATACATTCAATTGGATGTATTTTTTTTGAAATTTTTAAAAAATATTTTCAGTTTGACACATTTTTTTGACATGTCAATAAAATCTCATCTAATTGTATGCGCTTTTACGTTCTCTTCAAAATCGATTTATTTTCCTAAATTTTAATATATATATATATATATATATATACATACCTAATTTAGCCGGAAAAGTTAGAGCTTTAAGACTTTTTTTTGGTTGGTTGGCTGGCCTGCTGCAACAGAGGGAAAGCCGCCAAAAGGAATGCAATTTAAAAAGAACAAAGGCCAGCTGGAGAGAACTATAAACGACGATGCCTTTGATAGAGTTTGATTTGATACTCGCGTTGAAAACGTTGATCTGTCATGCTCAAAACTACACCGTTTCGAGCTGGCTCGGGTCCCACTTATTACATGCAAATCTTATCTCCAAAACCGCCCAATTCCATTTTAAATCCTGAATCATTATCTTTTAGAATCCAGATTCCCCAATAAAACCTACTTTCCTTGGCTCAAAAATTCAAAAATCAGTTTATCTTAATTAAAATAAAATTAGGAAGAACAAAAAAAACCCAACCAATTCTATTCTCATTTTTAATTACCATTATACCCTCCTCAACTTTGCATTACAAAAGAAAAAAGCACCTCTAAATCTTCAGGCCTTCAGCGTCCCTCCCGAAAGCCAAAAGAAAAAAAAAAACAAAAAGAAACAACGTTCTCTCCCTCGAAACCCATCAATTGCGGCAAATGGCGACGACTGTCCCCGATAACCTGAGCCGCGATCAGTACGTTTACTTAGCGAAGCTTTCCGAGCAAGCTGAGCGCTATGAGGAGATGGTTCAGTTCATGCAAAAGCTGGTCCTCGGCTCAACCCCAGCCGCTGAATTAACCGTCGAGGAAAGGAACCTTTTCTCCGTCGCCTACAAAAACGTCATCGGATCTCTACGTGCCGCGTGGAGAATCGTTTCTTCCATCGAGCAGAAAGAAGAAGGTCGAAAGAATGAGGAACATGTTGTGCTGGTTAAGGAGTACAGATCCAAGATTGAATCCGAGTTGTCGGAAGTTTGCGCTAGTATCTTGACTTTATTGGAGTCGAATCTGATCCCCTCTGCTACTGCTAGTGAGTCCAAGGTTTTCTATTTGAAGATGAAAGGAGATTATTATCGCTATTTAGCGGAGTTTAAGGTTGGTGATGAGAGGAAAGCTGCTGCCGAGAATACTATGTTGTCTTACAAGGCTGCTCAGGTAACATTTTAACTCCAGCTCAAGCTTTGACTGAATATTTGAATTTTACAGTAAAGTTTTGGATGTTGGCTTGGGGAAATATGACTTTACGGTTGGGGCTTCGATTTTGAAACTTCTTTCCTATTTTCTTTTTCCAAAGTTGATTCTTTAGATTTTTGTGTTGAACTGAATGAAGGATATTGCACTGGTGGATCTAGCACCGACACACCCGATCAGATTGGGGCTAGCGCTGAATTTCTCGGTGTTCTACTATGAGATTCTCAATCAGTCAGACAAGGCATGTAGCATGGCTAAACAGGTGCGTTTTCCTCTGTTATTTATGTTACCACTTTATCATGTATTATGCTATAAATCCACCGTTTAATCTGGAGCCTATTAGATTAAAGTATGAACCAGCATTAGTTAAATAATTTTTTGTTCAGTTAATTGCGAAAATATAGCTCCATTTGCATTTGTTTGATTCTAATCATTCTATTACTTTAAACTCACTTCTCATTTTGAAATTTGTGAACTTGGGAAGAAACTAGTGTTAAATCAGGGTGTTAGCTATAGTGAATAATGTTTTTTGATGCAGATCTGCTAAACCAAATCCTTATGAGCAATTAAGTCATATATATTTGGAGGGTGATATTCCATATCCAGGTCTTATGGTGTGTTTAGTATAGCTTTTAAGATGCACTTTTGGGACAAAAACTTTCCTAAACTAGCTGCTTTTTGAGAGAAAAAGTGCTTCTCCCCAAAAGAAAAAGGCACTTTTGAGAAACATTCTTAAACTAGGCCTTAATAAGTCAGATATGGGTGTTTTAAGAAAACTGAAGAGTTGAACAACATAGTAAGATGGTAGGTCTGTGAACAAACTTGAAATACTTAAGACTTAAGAGATTGTAGTTAGGTAGGGAACAAATTAGTACAAGATTTCCCAAATTTTAATAGATTTGTGTTGGGAGATGATGAATTGTTTGTATTTCTTCTCGCTATTATCTTGCTTGTGTTTATGGGGAGAGAATAAATGGAATGAGGCTAACCTCCGAAATCATTGCAAAATAACGTTCGTAATTTGTTTCAAAACATTCTTTGTGATCTTGTTGGGTGTAGATGCATAGTTGCTTGTTATGGTAAGAATAAATCATAAATTAATTTCGGAAGTTCATTGAATATGGCTTTTTTTTTCTTTAAAAAAGGCATTTGAGGAAGCCATTGCTGAGCTTGACACACTGGGAGAAGAGTCATACAAGGATAGCACTCTCATTATGCAACTGCTACGGGATAATCTTACTCTCTGGACTTCGGATGTGCAGGTCATTGCCCTCCCTTCCTCTACCCTTCCCCTTCCTCCTCCCCCTACTCCTTCCCCTCTGAAGCAGGAGCTTGTTTTATCTATCATTTTATTAATAATGATTACATTATTATGTTATTTTTTGTTGGTCTTTTTATTATAATTGGCCCAGATGATTAGTGGGTTTTAAGGTTTAAATCTAGGGCAAGGAATAAAGTCTTATTTGCAAGAAAGGCTAGTATAAATAAGTTAGTAAGCTTTATGATCAATATTATTCTTATTATATTCTTTGAATTAATAGAAAAAAAAAAAAAAAAACCTCTGAAGGTTTCTTATATCCCTACGTTTTTAAAAGTTTCAACTTTCTACCCGTTTTTCAGTCCTAATTCTGCTACTTTACCATTGATTTCCCCCTAATCCACATTATCCTCGCCCATGTTAGCCCCTCTCAAGGGCACACACGAACTCCATGCTAACATGGATTTTGACACATGCATTAGCCCATGCCTAACTCAGTTTGAGGTTGATTTTCATGCAGGACCAGTTAGATGAGCCGTAGATGGTGTGTTATAGCGGTGTTGGTCCTATTCTTCATCTGAAGGAGGTGGGCTTTGAATGTCATTTGATTACTTTGATTGCAGTGTGCAATTTAAAAAATGGGAAGCAACCCATGGCAATGATGTTGCTATATTCTGTACTGAACTTGTTTTTGGAATATGGAAGTGATTTTCATTAGAGTATCATTTGGCGCACTATAGTCGTTTACTGCATCACTTGTCTTCCAATATTTTGGGTTAAGTTCTCTGAAATATCGAGCTGAGTTAGGCAGGTCTGCCTACAGTTTTGTTCCGTCTTCTTTCAATAAATGAGATGCCAAATCCGCCTCCTTCCACGGTGGATGATAAAGCGGTGTTAGCAGTGGTTTTGGTATTAGACGATAGAGAATGTCGAATCTCACTGAAAGGAAAGAGGTTTCACATTCACATCGTATAAAGCTGTAGGTCAAGTTGATATGAACCTGTCATGATGTCTACAATTAGCATTTTGGAAGACGGCTGATAGCACGAGATGAAACGTCATTGATTTATCGTCGTATGGACAATACTGTCTATTGCCACGTCAACCGAGATATGTATCCCGTACCATCTCTAAAAAGCTGAAAGAATAACGTCTACTCTCATTAGCCTTGTCCGGTTTGATAAATCAGACATGATTAGGTTCGGATTAGGTCCTGAATTTAATTTAAATGATAAATGAATTTTTAGATTAACATTTAATTATACAATATATAAAATAGTAATTAAAAAATATTTTTTAATAGTAAAATGATCTTTTTGAACAGATCGGGTTGACTTGAAGATGAACTTGAACTTGAAAAATATTTTGTAATTGAATTTCTGTCTAACTCAACCTGATTCATGAACATTTTTAATCCCAACTGATATTAAGGCGGCTTTTTGGATCAAACATTTTGCATGGAATGTTACTTTTGTGCTAATTATACCTTCATTTTCTATCATCTGCTTGAAGATGTTCCCAAATCACATCTAACATTTTGCATGAACGACTCATTCTTCAGGAAAAATTAATTAAAGCTGCTGAGTCTCATTCACTTCCACAACTTCTTGTGGATGATATCAATGAAGCGTTAGCCTTTATTGACAAAAGAGGTCTCCTTGTAAATTCTTCGCGTATCCAACTTCCAGAATTGTCTCAACACCTGTAATCTTATTGATCTGGGTTTCTTGGTCAAATATGTGTGTTTGCCTTAACCTTCTTCAAGAGCGAATTGATTTGGCTTTTGGTAACCCTAATTGGAGATTTTTATACCCTAAATATCTTGTTACTCACCTCCCAGAACCTATTCCGATAATTGCCTGATCCTTCTCAATCTTCGCACTTCAAGAAATCAATTTGGCGGTCAACCTTTTCGGCTCCAACCCATGTGGTTCGGTCATCCCACCTTCTCCCCGTTGAGCTTAGAGAGTGGAACAAAATTACATTTGGCAATATTTTTGCTCGAGAAAAAAGAATCCTTGCCTACCTCTTAGGAATCCAACATGAGCTTGCTCGGAGTCCGTATGATTTTCATATTTACCTTCACAGGACTCCCTCTTCGGATTATAATGAAATTCTTAATCAAGAGGAAATGTACTGGGTGATGAAGTTGAGAGTAGGTTCGATCCTTAAGGGAGAAACGAACACTAAGTTTTTCCATTTCACAATTCTCATTTGTAAGAAGAATAATCGCATTTCCAACCTTGTTGACAAAATAAAAAATAGCATTTCTAACCCCATTGGCATTGTTGAGCTAATTAACTCTCACTTTAAATCCATCTACACTATCGAGAAGGTCAGTAATGATGGGCTTGTTTCTACTTGCCCCCTTCTTGGCCTTTTCTTTCACAATAGCATATCTAAGATATTTGCTCCCCAATCACCGCTCTTGAGATCAAGAAAGCCCTTTGGTCCTTCAAACCACTTATAGTTCACGGCCCTGATAGGCATTTATCCTATATATTTTTTTAAAGATGTTGGGATGCCATTCATTCCAAGCCTTGTCATTTTATCATGGATATCTTCAGTTCTAACATTATGCAAAAAGAGATAAATGGCATATTCCTTGTCACACCTGGTTCCTCCTAAGGACCCAAACTTAAAGAAGAGTCGAGGAGTCGATTGTATAAAAATAGAAATTTGTGGACTCTATTGGATGGTTAGGGAATAGTCAGGGTTCAATCCTGGTTCAATTAGACTGGAACTGACTATTTCCATAATGGGGGACAAAATGGTTAGAATTGAGTAGCGGTAATGGTCTATAGAGATCGTGTCGATGGAGTATATATATATAGGTGTGTGGAAATAGAATTCCTCTCTCAAATCCACTTCCCCAAATCTTTCTCTCTAAGCATCGTCTTCTTCAATTGCTCCGAAGAAGAAGAGGATGTACCAGAAGGAAGCTTTTCATGTTGCAACCATTGTGTGATTTGGAGTTTGAAGGTAGAGAAATTGAGAATTGGTAAGTTTCCTTATCCCTCTGAACTTGTGGGTTAAAGAAAAGAAGTAGAGTAATAGCTCCCAAAACATCTATATACTTATGAATTCTGAGTTTTAAGGTTTGAATGCCTTCAAGATAATCGATAAATGGTTGCTATGATTAGTTGTTAGGACGAAGGAGGCTCTAACGTTTAGAAAAGCTAAGCTATTAAGAATAAGGAAACAATGTGAGTTTCTATATCTTGCCTCTAAAAGATATCAATCAAGTTAAAAAAACCACATTTAACTTCCTAACAACATTCATTACCTATTCAACCATTAGACTTAACATTCCATTATCATGACATACATATCAATCAAATTATACAAATACCAAGACTTTACCTATGTAAAACTATCTTGAAACATGCACATTTATATGCCATACATATTCTAAGTATATCAATAAAAAAATTCTAATTCAACTAGGCATCATTAATGCCATTTTCATATGCTATTCATATGGTTATAAATTATCTCACCATTCAACATGAAATGCATATATATATATTCATCACCATATATGAATCCAAACCATTAAAACATCACAAGTTACCAAACTCATCAAGACATCCTATACATCAAGGTATATACAAAAACACTTGTATATATGCCTCAGTCCTTAACTCAAAATGATCAAAAAGCTACGATTCGATGATAGGATAGTGTGAGCTTCGAAACGATCCAACTTGATGTATTCCGCAAGGTGATGATCTACAAGGAAAAGGGAAAACAAACGGGGTAAGTTTAATTAGATACAAAAAGCTACCACAAGTTGCATATTTTGGCTAACATGACAAATCGAAACATTAACGAGGTGAGTATTTACTTATAATCAAATCATATGATATCACAAGTACATAACTGCCATTTCAAGTCATTTACTTAACCAAACTCAAAACTTATTCAATTAAGGAATGTTGCAATAATGTATATATATGACAATATCAATATTTCAATACCATATTCATGTTTAATTCAACAATTTTCCATTTAGACATCAAGTTCAAATCATGTAATTTTACTTTTTTTCATTTTCACTTTAATCATTTCGCTTGATGAATTATAGTAACGGATTTGGATACATAGGTATCTCCATTACACTACTCATCTGAGCTGAATATATTCATGTCAAGTTGCCATTTCAAGCTAAACCTTTAAAACAACACGTTTGGTTGCTTGTCCGAGCTAAATATACACATGTTAGGTTACCCGTTTGGGCTAAACCTTTAAAATGACATTAGGTTGCAATTTATTAAATCTCGATAACATCTATAACCAATCTTGTACAAGAGATCACAAAACCCTATTGGCATGCCAATCATATCCTAACATTTAATAAGTTCACCCGAACATCTTTAACACATAAACATGTCTTTACAATTTAGCCCAACTCTCACCTTTTATACCAATTTACCACAAATCAACCCACAATCAAACATACATACACAATTTAAATACATAATGACTTAAAATACATTTATACCATATGAACTTACCTAACAAAAACAACAAACAAGTTGAACCTCCAAGGACTAATCGATACTTTTGGTTTTTATGCGATTATCTTCTTTTTAATCCAATTCCCGATCTAAACAATTTTTAGACAATTCATCAATTCCAAAAATTTTCATATTATGTTTATATGTATGAACCTATACCATTTCGTATTTCATATGCCTCTAAAATTTTACATTTTTTTCAATTTAGTCTCTAAAATTGAAATAGCCATAACTTTTAATTTTGAGCTTCGATTTTAAAATTGATTTCAATTACACTCATTACAGACCCTCTACTGTCTAATGTTACTAAAATTTCACATCAATTTCACAATTTATTCACTTTAGTCCTTATGTACAAAACTAACAATTTAAACATTACAATCTAGTCTTTTTTTCATATCTAAGCTTAAAAACTATCAATTTAACACCAATTTCTTCAAGAAATCACAATGGAAACTTTCAAAAACTTTAATAGTTTTGCAAATTGGTACACGGGCTAGCTAAATCAAGCTCCCCTGATATCAAAAACATAAAAAATACAAGAAAATAACTTAATTGCACAAACCAATTTATTGTCGAAAGCTTGAAACCCTTGGACGATTTTCTTCTTTTCTTTTCTTGAAGAAATCGAGCATGGAAGGTTGGAGAAGAATATGATTCTCTTTCCTTCTTCTTAAGTTTTGTTTCTATACCTTGGTTAACATTTGATTAACTTTATTTAACCTAGTTTATTAGCCACTAACATATATTAGAAATTGGTTTAATTTCCCTTTAGGACCTTTGGCTAATTGTAATTTAAGTCCCTATGTCTTTAACCAATTAAAAAATTTATAGCGATAAAACCTTTTCAATTTAGACTATGTACTTTAATTAAACAATTAAAAGACAAAAGTGAAGGACCAAACTCTAATATTCTTTTATGCCATCTTTGTAAATATTTATATTTAATATTTACGGACTCGATTTGCAGAAATGTAGTTCCGAAACTGCATTTTTTGGCACCACTAAAAATCAGGCTATTATAATATCTATCAAGCTTTGCAACGTCGATCTCAAGATATATTCAATGCCATGACAACAAAAGATTTGATTCAAAAGTTGAGAGACAACGGATGTGATGAATTGTTGGACAAGGTGATATCTTTTTGTGAAACTTAGGATTTGGATGTTCCAAATATAATGTTCAATACATGGTAGGTCATAGTCGTAATAAGAAGAAAGATGTTACAATGAAGTATCATTATCTAGTTGATATACATTTTGCTACAGCAGAAATTCACAATTCCTAGAATTAAATAACAAATTTAACAAGCATGTTGTTCAGCTCCTCACTCTTACTACAACTTTAGATCCAAAAGAGTTTTTCAAGTAATTTGATATTGGAAAAATATGCATTCCTGTAGACAAGTTCTATCCAGAAGATTTTTCTCAACAAAAGAAAGAACGTCTTTCATATGAGTTGAGACATTATAAACATGATGTATTTCAAGATCCTGAATTAAAAAAAAATATAAACATTTTCTGAACTTTGTAGAAGCTTAATGGAGAATGGAAAGTCAGTTATGCACCCACTTGATGACAGATTAGTTCGTCTTATATTCACTTTTCTAATGTCAACTGCATCAACAATACATGCTTTTTCTACTATGAAAATTATGAAGATTCGACTCTGTAACAAAATGGAAGATGATTTCATGAGAAATTCTTTAGTTGTCTACATTGAAAAAGGAATTGCATAATTTTTTGATGTAAACGAAATAATTAATGATTTTAACGCGATCAAAGAACAAAGAATGCAATTCAATTAAACTTTTAAATTTTTTTTAGTCTAGTTTTTATGTGTCAAGAATTTGTTTACTTCATTTTAGTTTATCTACATCGTCCCTTCACTCTCGAAATTTTTTTACTTCACCCTTATTAAACAATGCATAATGAATAAATGCACACTTTTAACTTTCACATTTCCCATTTTTCCTATGTTTTCATTTCAATTTTAGAAGATTTATTTTATATATTAAAATGAAAAATATAATATTTTTTATTTTCTTTTCTCTCATTTCTCTATACTAGTAAGCAAATTCAAATTTTATTTCACTCTTTTATTCCAATTCGTAAAATTCGATGTCCATCTTTTTAAGATTCTATTGAGGATTTGGCATGAAGGTAACCATCACGTCGTTGGTTAGAAAGTTTAGGTGGCCTTTCTACTATATGTATAAGTATGAAACTTATTTTATTTATTTTCCCAACTTTTTTTTACTTTTTTTTTTTTTTTTGGTTTCATCGACCCTTTCTTTGATAACAACTTTCTTGGCATTAACTTTGAGCCAAACCAAATTTTCAACGGACTTGAATAGAAAAACAACATCGCCATCAAATATATATGTAATTCACACCGAAAGCCAATCCTCAAACCTCAATCATGCATTTTTTTTTGGACAAAACTTAAAAAGAACACTTGAAAGTCGAATTATATATATTACTTCGTACACACGCGACATGGAAGTGAAATCCAACATTCATCAATGAATTATTGTAATAAAACGACACATCTGAAGCAGGGAGACATGAAAACTTCGTCGTCGCAGCAATCAAGCCTCCTCGAGTGCTGTATGTGTGGGGATTCTGGTATTACTCGAGAGCTTTTTCAATGCAAAATTTGTCATTTCAGATCTCAACACAGGTACTTGTTTTCCATTTTTTTTTTTAATCTTTCTGGGTTTTTATTTTCATGGATAAAGAATCAGATTTTCTTTATTCTTTTTAAAAAATTTACTCTCTTTTTCTTCCCATGGCAGATACTGCAGCAATCTGTATCCAAAACCTGGGGTTTATGAAGTTTGTAATTGGTGTTTGAATCAAGAGGAGCATTCGAAAGAAAAGTCTCAGAATTCATTGAATTCTTCAGCTTCACGTAAAGGCAAAAACGAAGATGATAATAATAAGAACAAGGAAAAGGGTGATAATTACCATGGAGCTGGCTTTAAAGGCAACCGAAGAAATACCAACAGTTCAAAGCAACGACAACTGTTGGAAATTCCCATCAAGAAACCCAAGTTAGAAGAGAAAATGAAGCGAAAAAGGATCATAAAGAATGCTTATTTAGAAGAAACGCTCAGAAGAACAAAGTCAGAAGAGATATCGAAGAATGGGGTCATTACAAGACATTTTTTCAGAAACAAGGTAAGGAGGTATAAGCTTTTGGATGAGGTTTCAAGTTAAAAACATTAAACACAATGATGAAGTTGGATTCAATGAGTGAAACCCAATTGATCAGCTGGAGAAGTCAACTAGGGCTGTGTCAAACAAGGGTTGCTTTTCTTTTCTTTTCTTTTCTTTTCCTTTCCTTTCCTTTCCTTTCTTCCAAGCAGATAAAATCTCAGTGTAGGTTGGAAGAAAGTCTTGGAACGCTGGATACCATTACGGATATTTTATATAATAGATAGTTAAAAACAAAGAATTTTGCCTTCCTTGTTCTTCAGTATGATTTATCTGTTTTGGTCAAATTCTAGGCTTCCAATACTCAAATATCTGAGTTTCCATAGTATTTGGAAGAAACTACAAGTTTAAAGCTTCAAAAATGGTCGATTAACTTATAATTCTGTATCTGATATTCATAGGAAAACTAATTAAAATAAAATTTAATGGAAAATATTTTATTAAGAAAAAGAAAAATAAAAGAATTGATCGAGATTTTAGTTGACTTAGGTAAAGTCTTTGCGGAAACACATCTAGTAGTAATTGGCCTAAACTTAGACCATTCCTCACGCCATTGTGCTTTTACTTCTACGCGATAATGGCTTTCCATTATGAGCACTTAAATTATAACTTAATTTCCATTTTAATTTTAAAATTTTTTGCTTTTAATTATAAAATGATCGGTATCCAATTAATTCGTTTCATTTTTTTATTTTTCTTCTTTTATAGAATTTAGTTTACGATGGGGTGTTGACTTGACTTGACTTGCATTATCCTTACGAAATTCTGTAATATATCGTATGTTTAGATATGATAATATTTGATACAACGCGATAAAAATCCTGCAATTTTATTATTATTTTCTTCAACATTTTTCACAAATGAAAAAGTTAAACATGTGAGGATAATTTCAAGTGTATTTCTAAGATTTTTAATCAGATTAATTAAGAACTAATGAAGTAAGCAAGAGATTATCATATATCAATTATGTTATTTTTAAATTATAAATAAATATAATTACATGTTTTATTTTGAAATGGAATTTACAATTTCAAAATTTTATTGAGTTAATGTTATGAGTCAACTTGATACCAACTCAATAATAATATAATACTTTGTCTTTTTACTATTTTTATATGAAATGTTTAAACAAAACAACTTAGAATTAAAATTTTAAGTATTTTTATAAACACTTTACCATTTTGCATATAAATTAAATATTGAATACTATTTTATAGATATAATTTTAGGGTGAGTATTTTGTACATTGACAGTGTACTTTTTTATTTCACAAACAACCTTACAAAATTGACATGTGTCTTTTTCTAAATATTTATTTTTTAAAATATTTTACAATCCCCTATAGGACACATGTCAATTCATGACCCTACTTGTGAAATCTAAAGACTCCACTAGCAGTTTATATCCTTTCTCAAATCGTTTTATTTCGTTTGATAGTTCGTAAGGATAAGTAATACATATATATATATATATAGAAAAATAAAATATATATTACATATTTTCTTTTTTGCTTCTATTTCTATTAAAACTAAAACTAATAAAAAACCTCCTCAAATGACTAAATATCGATATTGGAGTATCCCATAGTTATGAATGCGCACGTGATTTGGGATAGAGTAATATTGTTTGTTCTATCAAAAAAACAAAAAAAAACCTCCACCTCGGAACTTCTAATTGAGATATGAATACACTACACCGGTTGCACAAAAAAATGGGTTTTGTACCAATGTAAGTAAAGTCCGAAAAAGGTTTTATAAGATTAAAAAGGTCCATTGAGCACCTCATGACTTGTCCCGGATCAACTTCTAGATCATAATTGCTCTATTGAATAACTAAAGAAAAAATAGATAGATAGAAGAGAAAGAAACTAATTAGAAGCGTCTCTCATAGGTTCACTAATTATTGACTATTGGTCGGTCTCTTTGTATGTGTTGTTCGAAAAGAGAAGGATTGAATATTCGCCGGAACTAGAAGTAAAAATTTTGGTAGATAGGGATCCCGTAAAAACTTCGTACTAAATAATTTTTCAGAATTTTAATATAATTTTTTTTCATTCACTTATACAGTGGAAATGACAAAAAATTTAATATTAATTTAACGAAGTTATCACAATGCCATTGATGCTATGTTTGATTACAAGTGTGATAGCATAACGAAAAGGCTTATTTAATACACATATTTTAAAGTAATTAAATGTAAAACAAAGAATGATTAGGACAAATTTAAACTTGAAATTAAAAGAATGGGTAAAAATACTTGAAATAAAGAATACTCCAACTGGGAGCCGCTAATACATTTATTTAACTCCGATCAGAATTGAAAGGTGGTCTCCTGGTTCTCTGTTTTTCTGAATGAGAACAACATTAATGAAGTTTGTTTCTTGGAGCAATACCCCCATTGTTGAAACAGTGTGCAAGTCCCCACACTGTTCATTGTGAGGCATCAAATTGAAGGTAAGATATTGGGGAAATCTAAATATAATGGTTGAACCACTCTCAAAGCTTTTCTACAAATTTATTCATGTTTTGGTCCACACGCAAATCTATCGAAACTTGATCTGACAATGACATGCACATTACAAGACATGTTGAAACTCATACTATAGTAATTGGATTCCTATCAACTTGAGCTTTCAGCCACCCCATTTAACCAATAGGACCCATTTCTTCTTTTTGGTACATATAGGACCAAGTTCGCTAGTACAAGAGAAGGGGGACTATAAACTAATAACTACTCGGGTTTTCCTAGGATTCTTGAAGAAGGTTGAGGGCAGGTGGAGGAGATAAAAAGGGTAAAAGAAGGATATTGTGGGTACTGACTATATTTGCATAATTATTAGGGAGAGGAAAATTAGCATCTTTCATTGAATTTTGTATATAATATTTTATAAATATATAAATACTAAAAAAGAATCATTGGTATTGTAAAAGGTAAAGTTTATACAAATGAACACACATCTAGTATTGAACCATTCAACATGCCCATACCTTACAGACAACAGTAAAACATATCCACCAACATCTGACGAGTTTAAGAAACAAGGGAATATCGGAATATAAAGGCAAATGTAAAGCAAGTCTATGCTATTTCAACTATGGCAGTTCTGGCTCAATATATTAACATCATGAGCTCCGGGCCAGCTGCAATGGTTGTTGAAGATTTTTAACAGCACTGTCATAGTGTACAAAACCCATGAACCAAAATTCATGGTTGTCAACTGATATTATCTGGATGTATTTCTCAGCTGAGTTTGCCTTGCTTGTTGATGGGTTCACTGCCCTTAGCTTAAGTAATGGAATAGCCACCTAAAATCACATTAATAACCATTACAACAAGTTTAGTTAAGGATCAATAAATTTGCCAACAGCTGAGTCACCTGTTGGAAAGATGCCAGTTTCTTAGTTCTAGCGATCAGGGATCAAAGTTTGACAAACACGGACAAGCAGAGATGTATCTTTGACAAATCACATTCCTACTAAGATGGGGTACATAAGCTACCTCAGAAAAATCACTTATTTTACAACTCATTTCAATAGCCTTATCTATTCCGTTTCCAACTTATCCTTATTAGTAAGTTTAAGCAAACACAGCTTTAACTACAAAAGCACTAACTCGAAAACTAGCACTACGGTAACCAAGCAGGAAAAAGAACGAATCAAAGATGATGAAGACCTTATGAAACAAGGGGACTACAAAACTTTAGCAAATTACTCAAACAGGTCATAAGTCATAACTGCAGATGCTTATTTAAAAGCAAAGCTTTAATCTAAAAAAGAAACTGGGATTGGCAACTTTTGGTGGAACCACATAGATGATAGAAATAGAATCATCAAGCATTGAGCTCACGATATGGTAGTTTCAAAACATGTAATCAATAAAGGGAAAATAAATTCATAATTCATGTCCTTTTAGTGATATATGGAACTGTCTATGAATGTAAAATCTAAAAAAAAAAAAAAATTCAGCACCAACATCAGTCTACACACAACCCTAACCAATTAGACACAGATGCAATGATTTGACTAACTGAAACGCATAATATAAGCTCGTATACCTTATAGAAGCTCCATTGAGTCTGAGCACCAACTTGGTAAGACAGAGGATTGTCGCTACAAAAAGCAAGCTTTTGAGTTGACAAATATAAAACTCCCATAACAGGACCAGCCGAGGTGGACAAGTAACATGCATAAGTCTTCAGAAGCTTTTCCTCAGGAGCAGTCTCAAATGTTGTTCGGAAAATCTTGTCATAACCACCTTCTGCAAGAACTTTGGTACCCTGAGCAATTCTTCCTACAGCAGCATCAGCAAAACTTGGCCCAGTTTTCACTGTTGCAACAATAACAAAAAACCCATAAACTTACTAATCATGAATACTTCATATAATTCGATCCAACCAATTGATATCGTGTATTGAGAATACCCTAATGCTATACATTTGAAAGGTATGAACTATTAAATAGATATTCAAGAAGGTCCATAAATTTGAAAAATAATCTGATATTTACATATTAAAAATTCAAGAGTCACTGAGTTTATCATGCAGGGGAACCAAGGGTGGTCAATAAAGAGAAATAATTACAATGTTGCCACATGTTCCCAGCTATCTCTTTTGCCTTCTTAGTATCCTCCGCCGCTTTCTTCCCCAATTTCCCTAACGCACCTTTCATTGCTCCCATCTTATCTGCTAAACGAAGAGGCTTAAATATGAATGGTATTCAAATAAAAGAATAAATTTAGTAGAAGGTGAAGCAAGTGGGTTACTCTTGACGGAAGATGATCGAACCGGAGCAGGAGAAACGTAAGGATTCGACTCAGCCGGCATGGTGGTAGCAGCGCTACCAGAGATCGTCGCCAGCCCTTGATTAGGCTGCGACTGGTAGCCCATGGAAACGTTAGTCCAATTCTCCGGTGGAGGAGCGACGTCCTTGGGGTCTAATTTCGGGTACGGAGCGTAATCGGAAGAGAGGGGCGGCACTTGGGTCGAGTCCGAGGATGTTGTGGACTGTTTGGGTTCGGGGATGTTGTTAGGACCGGACGCCGGCTGGCTCATGATTTATATATAGGGTGTTGGGATCAGAAGAAACAGAAATGGAAAATGTTTTAAGGGGTCAAATCGTGAAGGAATATTGTAGGATTGATTCGTCGTGAGGTTGAATTTGGTTACGTTAAGTTTTGGTTTGAAGTTTGAATTTGAAATTGAAAGGAGCAACCGGCAATTGGCAGATGGCCACACGACAGGACAACGACGTAATAATATCCGGTTACGGCCGACCCGGTAGGCCTCATACCTCCTAGATTTTCGCTTCGCCTTTCAACCTGAGCCTAAACATTGTACTAAACCCGTTTATAACTAAGATTTTGTGTCTCTTTGGGCTTTGTCTGATTATGTTGTATGGTAATAAATCTATATTCTTTCTCCCTCTGTTATTACCTCAATGAAGCTCTACGTGTCATTAAATTTTTAATAAAATCAATAAAAAATTCACATATTATGAAATTTGAACTTGCATTATTTATATCAATAAAACATCAAATTCACCACTAAATTATTATTTTGTTATGATATTTACATTTTTACTATTTTACACATACTTTATTACGTCCATAATTTGTATATATCAGGAGTAGATTTAGGGGGTTGATAGAAGCCCAGATCCTCCTTAAAATAAAATTTTTATCTTTTTGATCTTTTAAATTTTTAAAATTTTTAAATTCATAAAAAGTAAAATTGTACTTTGGTCTCCTTAAAAAATAAAATTTTGATTTAATCCTTTAAAAATTATAAAGATAATAAACAATTTAATTTCGGCCCCCCCTAAAAAATTTTCCTAACTTCGTCCCTAGTATATATATTGATAATATTGTTGATTAAGTTGGTGTTACAAGTCAACTTGACACTAATTAAAGATTGATGACAACATCGTGATAAACAATTACAATACATTTTGTATTCTTAATATAATGTATTTACGTGTTTAAATTTTATTTAATTCATAAATTAATCTATTTTTTATTTTAATATCGTCAATATTTCATGTGTTATTATTAATTAGTTTAAACCATATGTTTCATTATTGATTGTATATTATTTTTTAAACTAACCTTAATATTTTAAAACTAACCTTAATAATAAGTTTGATATTGGGCCTGAGATGTCTACATTCGGTTTTATCATCAAGATTTGTCTCCTGTTAAGACCCTCGTCAGGTTCACAGAGTGAGAGTACTTTCACTCACCAAGAAAATCTCATCATTTGCTTTTGATTAAATTTGAACACATGTTCTTATATGACATTATTGGGTATTTGGCCCAAAGTGTCTATGTTTGGTTTGATCTAACTAGATGAAGTGGTACCATACTCACCTAACAATTGAGTTCAAATCCCACTAAGAGCAAATGTTAGATTACTTTTTGTGGGTGAAAGTGCTCTTGCACGTAAATCCATGCAAGGCTCTTTATGAAGGTAAGAGATAAAATTTAGGGATAAAATCGAACATAGATATCCCAAATTTAATATCAAATCTATTGAAGGGATTTAGTGGCTTTTAGTAAATGATACTTCGAAAACTTCTCATCGAGAAGTCAAAATTCCCTCAATAAATTTAACATATTTTGTTTGGTTAAAAGTGGAAAAGAAATTAATTCTTAAAAAAATCATTAATTTTTAAAAATTAAATTAAATTTAAAAAAAAACAAATAACACACATAATAATGTCTCAATCAGTTTATAATTTTTTTAAAAAAAATCATTATCAATGTAAAAAAAATTCAATTAATTATTTCGCATTTTTTCTTTTGAAAAATTAAATGTTCATAATTTTTCATATATAATTATTAATTGAAAAGTTGGATTTTTCAAAGCCATATTTTTTAACTCTGGATTTAATTTTCAATTTCAAGGATCAATTTTGAGGACTATTTTTATGTACCTTGAAGTAAATATCATATTGTTAACAACAAGAGTAAATCTAAAGTGTTTTTTTTTTAAAGATTTTTTTATTTTCTTTAGCCAAAATTTTATTAATCAGAATGTTATAAAATATTAAATTTAGAAGAAAACTAACAGGAAAAGAAAAGAAAAGAAAAGAAAATTTCAAGATAAACTCATTGGTATGAAGAATTAGCTCGAAAAATAGCTCGTTAGTTAAGAGAAGTTTTTTTTTTAGGGGGGGGGGGAGGTTATAAATTTATAGATGTAGAATGCCTCTATTTTAAAAGTTGAAAGCTTTGATTAGAAATTTTGAGGATCAAATTGATAGAATTTGTAAATATGAAAGGTTAAATTTATTGAATTATTTAGAATTAAGATCAAATTAATATAATATGTAAGTATTGAAGATTAAATATGTTATTATACCAATTAGAAAAAAAAAACTTTTCGTTTATCAATTTAATTACAAATGACCAGAACAGGAACGAATTCAAACGTTAATGTCTAAATTGAATATTTTTAAAGTTAAATGACCAAAATAAAAATATAAACATAATTAAATGATCATTTGTATAATTTACTTGATATAAATTATGATTTGGAGAAAAGAAGGTGAGATGTTTTAGATTAAATTTAAAGAATACTATTTCTTAAAATGGAATGCATTAACCTAAGTTTATATAAGTTAATTTGTTCATTAAATATTAAGCTTTGCGTGCACCTATTTGAAAAAAGAAAAAAAAAAAAAGAAAAGAAAAAGGTGCACTTATGCACTATCATTAAATTGGTTGATAAAGTTGAAGGAAAAAGCTAAGGAGAGACTTGAAAAGCCAGGGAAACTGTCGTTATAACGAAAATAACGATGACAGTTCTGATTGGGATTTTATATAATTTAACACTCTTTAATATTTTTTAAAATAATTTTATTATAAGTTTTAATTATATCTATTTTTTTAAGATAATATTTAAAATAACAAAAATAATGCGCTTTAATATTTTTGAACTCATATTTTATTGCATTGACAATAATACTCATAATAATCGAACTAAAATTCAATCAACAACACTTTTTAGATACATAAACTCTTTATATTAATGGGTTTTGTTTTATATTTATATAATATTAATTATTTGGATTTTGTATATTATACTTCAATATTAGGTGTTTAATATATTATTTTGTAGAATTTCGTGTGTTGATTTTATGGTCACTGATCAAAATGTTCACTACCTCAAATATGACTTGAATTCGAATTTCGTTAATTACATTGTTATTAAAATTTTACCTTAATTTTATAAATCACCCAAAAAAATTATTATTTAGCGTCAGGTTTAATATTAGTAAGTCAACTCATGTCCTCTTAATTATGTCTTTACTACTATTTTCTAAAAAGTATTTTTCCAAGCCAAAATTAATGATAAATAAATAGCTTTTCGAATCAAATTAATTTTAAAAATTGGTTTTTCAAACAAATTAAAAAAATTAAATATTCTAGCTTTTGGCATTTTAAAAGTTAATTTGGTTGTCAAATTATAAATTGATTCCTTATTTTAATTCTAAAAATATAATTTATATTTTTAAATTAAATTTTACAAACATATATATTAATTACTTAAAAATAATTAAAATTTGTAATTCATAAATTATATTATTAACAATAAGTTAATATAAATTAAAAAAATTAATATATTAGTACTATAATTTAATAATAATAATAATAATAATAAAAACACGTGGACATAAGGATATTTTAAATTCAAGTCAATTATAATTTTTCACTAATTTAATAAATAATATATTTTATAATTATGACTATTGTTGTTATAAGTGAAAAATTGTTATAGAGGATGTTGTTTATTTTAAGAGTTTCAGGTTCGAGCACTTATATATGTAAAGTGTGTGTATCTTGTCAAAATATTAAGAAAATATGAACAGATACTATCATGTAATCACATATAACGAGTGACTTTTATAAAAAAAGCTAATTGTATTTAATATTTCAATCAAAATAACTACATAATCTAAGGTGTGTTTGAGTGAAGAATTTCTAGGAATTTTTTTTTCCAAGTTTTCAAAATTCTAAAACTACAAATATGAAGTCACGTCATTTAAAATACACATGGATTCAAATATTTGTACATTGGCAAGCACTAAATTAAATGATATCATCTCTTTAAAAATTATTTGATTTTATTTTTTTATAATTTATGAATGCATTAAATTGAATTTCTTAAAATAAATATATATTTTTAAACCATAATTTTTTTTCTGTTCGACAAACAAAAAAAAAAAGAAGGAAAAAGAAAACCCAATGTACAAAAATTCAATTCTCAAACCTCAAAACAAAGGAAAAAAAGCCGGGGGAACCACCAACTACTATACTTGACTTCCAGACCGTATCCTGTCCGAAGATTGTTCACCTACGTTCTCTTCCCCTCCGATGAACAAACGATCAAACGGTGATTTAATGGATTTATATAAACTCTTCGGCGGAGTAGCCGACCCCTCATCGCCACCCCAAACCGCAGGTTTCGGTGATCTAACCGATCCGATCCTAGAAATAAACGGTGGAGTCATGGTGAACCCCCACCGATCCGGCCTGTCGAACCTCTCGTAGTTATAATAATTCCTCCCTAAACTCCTACTCCTATAACCCCTCTTCGAACTCCTCGCTCTGGGGAACGCCACGCAACTTTTAGTACGGCTCAAACTCGAGTTCATCAATTGGGTCCGTACATCCTCTGGCAACCTTAGCGTAAACCGCTCACAATTCTCGCCCGGCTGAACCAACGAGTGACCCGTCGAGTGAGACCGGGAAAACAACCGGGTCAACCTCCACCCCGTCGACAGTGACCTTTGCTGCCTGTTCTGATTGTTTGCCGTGTTTGAGTTTATCAAATTCACATCCGACGATTCTATGTCCCTTTCCCTATTAACCATATCAATATGACCGGTTTCATCGCTCGTGTTATTGTTTACGGTCTCGGAGTCCGAATCGTTTACTTGCGCGGTGGCGCAGGTAGTCATGTCGCCGGGCTCTCGAGCTAAATTGGCACGGCAAACGGGGCACGTGGAATGAGAAGAGAGCCAAGCATCGATGCAATCGGGATGAAACACGTGGTTACATATAGGAATCAGGCGCAGCGTTTCGTCGTCTTCAAACTCGTTTAAGCAAACGGCGCACTCAAGCGTGTCTTTTCCGATCTTCAGTCCTTTGACAGTCGAGTAAAGAAACGTCGGGAATGACTCGATCACCGACGAATCCAGACCACGAATCATCCTCCTTGACCGCCGCCCAAAATTCATGGCGGCGTCCCAGTTCCCGCCTTGCGTCCTCCTTCCGGCGCACTGCCTGACGTAAACCGAAAAAAATCCCATGAAGAAGAACGCCGTCACCAAAACCACCATGACGATCGCCAATGATGGATTGAATTGGTTTCCAGCAGGTTCCAAGGAGTTTGAGTTGGACGGTGGTGGCAGCGGCCCTGCGGGCGTTTGGCTTTGCGCTGTTGACAACGACAACGAGAGGAGGAAACAGAGAAAGAAAAGAAGTGAGTTGTCGTTGCCATTGCCATGGTTGAGGCTGAAAAGTCGAAGAAATAAAGGGCTATGATGTTTTCGATTCATCTGGTATTGAATTGATGTAGACAGTAGCAGCTGGAGCGTTGATTTTGCTGCTGCTCATGAGTTTTATGAAACAGTAGTGAGATTTAGCTGTGACTGATTTTTAATGATTTTCTTGTTGCTCAAAAGCAAAGCAAAGTTTATAGCCAGAAAAAGATTAAAAAAAAGGTTTTGTGATAACACACGAAGGGCAAGAAAAGAAAGCAAAAACAACGGAAAAAATACGGTATCTTATTATGTGGCAGGTAGTTTAAGGTATAAAAGGGAGAAGATACTTGTTCATGCACGCGCGATGGAATGCGCGTCGGATTCAAAGTAAACGATTACCTATTCCTTGAGAGATAAATGTGATGTGGGGTTTGAGTAATGCGATTACATAAAGGGTAAATTAAAAAAAAAAAAAATTTATTTATTTCAGATTATATTTTAGTTATTTATTTTGAAATATTATCATTTTGTTACGAAGTGGTCACTTTATCGTTAAGTTTCGTTACTTTTCTAACTGCAATCCTATGTGATAGTCCAAATGAGTTTTAAATGTTAACTTGAATGTTCAACT
This sequence comes from Kokia cookei, assembly GCA_039519145.1. Lineage (NCBI taxonomy): Eukaryota > Viridiplantae > Streptophyta > Magnoliopsida > Malvales > Malvaceae > Kokia > Kokia cookei. Next base: position 8,262,841 of record CM076901.1, on the reverse strand, counting down.
GGGACAAGAATAAGTTTTTAATTAATTAAATTTAAAATTCATTTGAACTGTCATATAGGATTATCGTTAGGAAGGTAATGGAGCTTAAAATGGCAGAGTGATTATTTTGTAACAAAACGATAACGCAAGTGATTAAAATGTAACATTTAAAACATAAATAATTAAAATATAATTTAAAGTAAATAAAAGTGATTATTTTTATAGTTTACCTTAAATTAGAAGAAAATTATAAACTTAAATTAAGTTTTTTGGTGAAAATTAAATTAAAATTTTTAAGTAATATATTGTAGGCAAATTTCATTTCCCTTCTCATTTATAAAAAAAAAAGTGACGACATTAAAATTTATATAAAACAATATAATATTTAAAAAAGTTTACTTATGTGAGGAGAAGGAGTGGGCCGGAGAAATTTAAGCCAACAGACTATTGACACGTAAGTAGAAGGACAGGGGTGGTTCGTGTTGACCGTTGACTGTTGGTAAATTTGTTTATTTGTGCGATTGTATCAAGAATTCAGCCGCCTCTGCAGCGACTTCACCTATAAACATATTTTATTGTATAAATAAATAAATATTTGATAGATATATGAATAATAAAATGGGTTGTCCGGCTGAGCCTACGATTCCATCATAAAAACCAACTTTGATTTCATGTATAAATTCAATGAAAAATTAGAAAAAAAATTATAAATTTTGATTTAATTTAGTATAAATCGATGAAAATTTATTTGATTTTCTAATAAAAAATAACATTTAATTTTACATTTAAACACTTTGATTACTCTTTAGTTGTTTGACTGTTAATAGGAATTGATAACTCATTTAAGTTGTTTTCAGAGCATCACTTGGATAGAAATTTATATATTATATAAAAAATTGAAGAGAGTTAACGTGTGTACCAAGTTACCTCGTCAATGCCAACCAACTTTCCTTTATATAAATATAATTAAATATTTTAATATATTTATAATTAAATTGTTTTTTTATTGTCCAAAACTCCAATAACTCCAACCCCACCCTATACAGCTTAAGCTGAAACTTTAAGGCGAATAGATCTAAAGGCATTAATGAAATAATCATTAAAAAAAATAAAAACAAATTAATTATTATAATTATCCATCATTATCTGCTATTGATTTATATAATTTATCAGGTGTTTACTGTTTACTAACAGGATTTTTATTTGATTTAAAAAAAGCATTCTCTTTCATCGCAAAATGGATTGGCGACTCACTAATCCTATTTCATATTTGACTACAATTAACAATAGCTAGCTTACTAAATTAATTATTATTATTATTATTTCCATTGTTGGTAAGCATTGTCTTTTTTTATTGTTTTTGAAAAGAGAATTCAAACTAAACTTCGAGTATTGGTATTAGAATATTCACTATTTTAGATAAGATCTAAATTCGAGTAGTACTGAATGTATAAAATAAAACAAGTATATTTATTATCTTAAAAAATAAGAAAAGGATGGTGATGGACTATTTGTTTTTTCTCTTCAGAATGGTTAATAGTATTTATTATTGTTTGTTGCATTAAGAAACTACATCACTAAAGCAAATAGATTTATGAGGCCGGCAATAATATCTACTTTTTCTTTTCTAGAATAATACTAAAAAAACTTATTTATATGAATAATTTAGATTTATTTTCACGAAAATAATACGAGAGATAAAATCTCAACTCCAAATCATCATGACGGTCGATGATTTAGGGTTGAAAATGTTTTCCATATTTATTGCTGTATAAATTTTCATACTCAATTTTTAAAAGTTATAGAAACTTAATTTAGGGTTATGCATTTTTATGTTAGGTAAGTCATTGTTTTTCTTAATTTAGAATTCATTTTGTTTTTATTGTTATTTAATATCTGTAGTTATAGAAATTTTAAAAAATTATTAATTATTAATTATTAATTATTTAATCTTTTACCGACTTGAGATGTCACTTCAATATCTTTCCACGTGACACATCACATGTCATCTCCTCATGGTTGCCGTCAACCACGTCAACATCTTTAACAGTCAAATTAGTCAAATAAAGATTTCCGTTAACGGAAGGGGCTAGTTGATTATTATTTTTAGTCATTAATGATTCAATAGGATGCACTTTTTTAAGGGCTTAATTGATTTTGTTCATTCTTTCTGATGACTTTTTTTTGGCCCTTAAGCCATCAACCTCATTTTCATGATATTCAGTGTTTTAAGTGAAATGGGAATGGGCATATATCTCGTGATTAGAGGTGTTTATGGGTTGGATCGGGTCGGATTCAGGTCGAGCTCAAGCATAAAATTAACATATTTTATATTTGTCCAAGCTCGGCCCGACCCAAAATCTGGTCCTGAAATTTTGCTCAAACCTACCTATATTTACAAAAGAATAATCCAAGCCTATTTTATGCCCGCTCATATTAGTTTTTAATTTTTTTAAAAATATTTATACTGTCTTATTTTAATATTTAATATTAATAATTTTATAAAATTTTAATTTATTGAAAATTTTTGTATAATCATCTTAATATTTTTGAATGTTTACATTAGAGTAATATTATATATTTAGTATAAGTTTGTTTTTTTAATGTGTTTTAAATTACATTAATATATGAAAATAACATAATATAAAGTACTGTAAACTTAAAATAGGTCGGGTTGAGCCAGATTCGGGTCTTGAGTGTTCAAGCTCGAGAACAATCCATATTTTAAATGGGCCTATTATTTTTACCCAAATATTCTCAAATTTCGAGTGAGCCTTCGGATTTGGATAGGTATCCGAACTCAAGAACAGGTCTACTCGTGACTGTCCAAATAAGAAATTGATGTTGACCTATGATGATGGTACACTTACTTCCGATTCTGATTATGATGATGTGAACGGCGCTAATGATTTTTGGGACTTGATGATGAGAAAGAAGAAAAGGGGGTTTTGTAGGATGATTTGATTGAGTACCATTGTTTAGTTGTGCAACAATTCCTTAATATCGAGTCAAGAGATAAAGTTTTAATTCCAATATAACAAGTGATTCAAGTTTTATGACACCCTAGTATAACAATCTCACTTTTGTATTTAAAGATCTAAATCACTCACCTCTAAGTCTTTTTCCTAAGAACTTGGGTAGTAAGCACAACTTGTATTTAAAGATAAGTGCTCTTACTACTTAGTACAAAACCTTTATATAAGTCTCTCCAATATACAAAAGTTTCAAGACTTACTGACATACTAAAGATCAATTACCATGCAATCCATTATAAAACATCAACTTAAATAGCAAGATACAATATAATAGTAAACGTGAAAGTAAAGTGGATTGCTGAAGAATTGTCTTCAATGTTATCCCGATCCAATCTCTACAATCTAAGGGATTTGATTGCTTAATTTGATCCAATCCAATATTCAAGATAAATTACTTCAAATGCGTTGATCTTCATAGTCAGATTTTCATACTTTCGTAATATCAACATTATTTAGAACCCAAAAATATTATTTAAAAAATTACTATCTTCAAATATATAATAAATAACAGAGACTGTTGCTGTGTTAGCCATAGTAGTTACTATCGTTAGTACTTAGATAACTACCTCAAAACACTTGCTTCAGTAGGATTATCTCACCAAATATTTCATCTCCAGATAAAGAATTAAAGCGTATAGAGTAAGAGCCTCGTGTGTTGGTCTGATGGTCTTCATTATCCCAAGTGTTGCCTAAGTTTGAGTCGTGCTAGTCACGTTGTTGTTAGGGCTTCACCCTCCCTTTGTAATTCACCGAAAAAAAAGTGTATAGAGTAATGTACCAAAATATGGTGAAAAGGTCGTATGGTTCACTCTGCATGATTGGCTCACAACAGTTTATTTGGCATTTAAAAGTACTATATTTATGTGTTAAGCGTACTATAAACTTATTATATTTTTACAAATTAAATATGCATTATATGTATATTTTGATTTTTTTATGTGTGCTTGTTGTGTTTATATTGTTTCCGAATGATATTTTATTTTATATAGTTTATCATAGTGATTCAATTAAAAATAAAAATGAATTTTATGTTATATTCTTATTGTATTATATTTCATATAGTATTTTAATTTTAAATTTTGATTTCATTTACTTCAAAATTTTATCATTATATCTGATATGTATTAATATTAAGATTATTATTTGATAAATCGACATTTTATTTTTTTAACTCTTCAATTAGAGTTAAAAAATTGACATGTGTTTTATTTATTTTATATATTTAATTTTTCTTTAAGATTTTTATTATACCTATTGAACACTCATCATCAATTTAATTATTTTTGTTGGATCTAAACACTCCATTAACAGTATATTAAATAATAATCCCTCAAACCTCAAACTTTTTAAGTCCTTACAATGTTTTGCACTCAATTGAATCCCTAAACTAATAAAATTGGTCAAATAAGATTTTTGACTAATATTGACCATTATAACATTGACATGATCGTTAACGGTACTGACATGACACTTTATATCAACAATTGTTGATAACGTTGATTGTGCCTCGTCAATTGCCACATAAACAAAAAATAAAAGGAATATTGAATTTTTTTTCATTGGAATGAACTATCATTCATTTCAAAGTTTAATTTCTTTTGAAAATTAAAAGATATATATTCCTTTAAAAAAATTATAAATTTGTAAAACATTATTAAAATTTATAAAAATATTAAATAAAGTTCAAAAATTAAAAAATTAAAAATTAATAAGAAACCATTTTAAATTTAAATCTAGAATGAATCAAGATAAATGATTGTCCAGATTCAATGTAAATTTGAACAAATATATGTCCAATTCATTCAAGATGATTTTTTCTAAATTATTTGAAGTTTAAAAATTAATTTTCTTTAAAAAATAAATATGTGTATCAATTTTTAATCCATTGGTACATTTTAGGATGTATAAAAAGTAAAAAAAATATTTTATAAAATAAATAAATATAAATATTTTTTTTATTTTTATTAATAGTGTGTTTATAGGTTTTTTTTTTTTTAATGTATGAACATATCCAAACATAAAAGTGTATGAATTATTTTATTACATGTATAGCTTAAAAGGTATATCAATTATTTTATAGTCCGAAATTTTTTAATAATTGGATATTTTTAAACATTTAAAAAAGCTTTACACATACGATTAATAAAATTCAAAATAAATAATTATTTATTTTATAAAATATATTTTTTATTTTTTGTACATCCTAAAAGATACCCATATAATTAAAACATTGATACACATATATATTTTTTAAATAAATAAAATTTCAATATTTTTTAAAATTTATATAATTGAAAAAAATCATCATGAATGAATCTGAAAATATGATTATCCGAATTCGCATTGAATCTTGACACTATTATGTTTATGTTCATTTTGGACTTAACTTTAAATGGGTCTTATTAATTTTTAATTATTTTGAACTTTATAAACTTCAAATATTCCTTTTAATTTTTTTATTTTAAAAATTTTATTTTTTTCATTTTTTGTTGATGTCGCAGCTGATGTGGCCATATTAGCAACTGTCATTGACATGGAGTATCACGTTAGCACTGTAACGATCAATGTTAGTCAAAAGATTTATTTAGTCAGTTTTGTTAGTACAGGTTTAATTTGATGCAAAAAATTCGTATGAACTTAATTGATTTTTTCGAAAAAATTCGAGGAGATTTTAAACCATTAAGCTTTTATTTTATCATTATGATTTTTGTAAATTAAAATTAAATGGTAAAATCTTAATAACTAACATTAAAAGTTATCCCCAAGCGATGAGGTTTCTCAATTTCAATTGGCGAGGGATGCCTTAGTGGACAAGTAATCCTAGACATAAATTAGGATGTGAAGGGTAATTGGGGCAAAAGAAAAAAGAAAAAAATGTGAGAAATGTACGCATATTTATTTTATGTTTTATATAATATAATATATTTATATAATATTGAAATTTTATGTAATTACATTTTTTCATGTTGATATTTTTGTGTTATATTTATATAATTTTTATATCCTTTTCTAATTAATTAATTAATTTTTTCATTTTGTGTAATGTTATATTGTTATCTACAAGAAATTGCCAAATCTAATTTACAATATTAAAATAGTTGTCAAATTTGTGTCATATCTCATCATATTTTTTTATCATAATTTTGTGTAATTTTTCTTTTGAGTGAATTATAACAACAGAGAAAAGTCCAAAAAATAAATGCGATTTTAACTTAAATTACATTTAAAATGATAAATACTCTTAATTATCAGATCATCACATGAGATTTAATTTTGTATAAATTTCGATATGCTTGTGTTGTGTTTTATATAAATTTTCGATCATGTTTTAATTATTTTTCATATTATCATCATGTCACATATTAATAATGTATTTAACATTATCAAAATTAATTTACTATATCAAACCATCCATAAATTAATTAACATTTAAAAATTATTAAAAATAAAAATAATTAAAGTAAATTATACAAATGGTCCCCCAACTATGTCTGTATTTTTGTTTTGGTCACTCAACTTTGAAATTTTTTAATTTAGGTACTAACGTTTGAATTTGTTCCTATTTTGGTCACTCTCCATTAAATTGATAATAGAAAGCCTTTTTTTTTAACTAGTATAATAACACATTTAGTCCTCAGTACTTACATATTCTGTCAATTTGATCCTAATTCTAAATACTTCAATAAATTTAACCCTTCACATTTACAAATTCTATCAATTTGATCATCAAATTTCTTAACCAAAGCTTTATCTTTTAAACAGAGGTATTCTGCATCTCTTAATTGTTTTATTTATAGTTGAAATTATCCAATTTAGTACATAACCCTTTATGAAGTTAGTATTAGAAATTAACTAAACACCATTAAAAACAATAGAAAATACAAATTTTAAAAATATAATATATATAATTAATTTAATATTTGTAAAAAATGATTTTCACTTTGACTAGCATAATTTTAGAAATATTTTTTAAGAAGCTGGATCGAAAACCTATAGAGGTATTGATTCAGAAGAAAGGATTGAATCGATTAATCTATGAACCGGTTGAATCGAAATAAAAGATTCATTGAACTGACGATTGAATCGATTTTCTCTATTTTTTTTCCCTCTAAAATTATGTTAGTCAGAGTGAAAATTACTTTTTACAAATATTAAATTATTTATATAATTTTATTATACATATTACATTTTAAATTATGTGTTTTCTATTATTTTTTAGGTTTAATTCACGATTTAGACCTTGAAGTATACCCATTTTCTCACTTTAGTACCTAAATTTTGTTGTCCTTCCTAAAGTATGCGAAAGTTATGTTTTTTGGCCCCTTGTTTATCAAATGTTAAGAAAAAATTATTAGGTAGATTTGGCCAATGAAAAAGTGCCATTTGACATGTTGTGGCCAATGAAAAAGCGCCACTTGACATTCCTTTATAAAATATACCATTTTTCTTTGATGAAATATGTATAAACCATAAAAAATTCAAAAAAATGGAAATAAAATATAAAAATATTCAAATATATATTATCTAAAAAGTATATGTCAATTATAAAAAATTATAAAAATGGAAAGAAAGTATAAAAAAAATAGAAAAAATCAGAAAAAATATATGTGAAATAATTAAATATATAAAAAGAAATCAGAAAATATATTAAATATAAACATAATATAAATTATTAAAATGAAAAGAAAGTATAAAAAATCACATATGAACTTTAAAATATATATACAAAATAATTAAAATATAAAAAATTTAGAAAGACATATAAAACCAAAATTACATAAAAGTATATATAGAAGATGATGAAAATGATGATGGTGGGTTAAAAGCATTAAAAGGATACCTCAATATAAATTGGTTGAAATTGGATTTCTGTAACTCTTTAACCATTGCTTTTTGGGAAACAATGGCAACATAAAACAAATCAAAGCGTTGAACAATGCAGTAAAATCGAGATACAACACGATAAAATCGAATCGAATATTGATATTAGGGTTAACGAATCTCTTGGAATTTGCAAACAAAAGTTGAGTTTTGAAACAAGTTCATCAAATTAACCAGATCGTTGCACTGGTTGAATGAATTGCAATCCATGAATTTGCATAACTCATTTGAAGGTTGGCATTGATTGATAATTTGAGGAATTCTAACAATTGTTGAACTTGGAAATTTTTTGAAGGAAGAAAATATGTCGGATATGGTACCGCAACGTTGTTTCTCAACTATCCTGTTTCAATAATCAACATTGTTATGCTTTTCGACCTTGTCAAGAGCTTGAAGTTGCTGCTTCAGTTCGATTTTCGTCGAAAATCTCGAGTGATTCGACCCAAAATCAAGAAATGGTCCTTACCTGAATTTCTTTTCCATTCAAGCTTTGTTGTGAGCCAAGCAACCAAATCCATCCCTGATGAATATCTCATTGATGTTGTCGAAACGTTCATTTTCAAGGAAAACAAACAGGTCTCGAACAATATTTTAAAAATCGAAACATGGGTATTGTAAATGATCGAAAAAATGAGAGTCGCCATCAATCTTTTATTTGGTGTGATTGGATCACCACAAAAATGTTTAAAATCCGTTTTGAAAAATATGTTGTCTTCGAAATCCAGAAAACGGGTTCGGGAGTCGGTTACGTATGAAGAAGGATTAGCACCCTCACACGCCCAAAATTGGTACCACATTGATTATTTTCGGGTCTTGGTTAAACATTTGAAAACTCGAGTAAAACTTAAAATACGATCTTTGCTTTTAGAAAACTTTGCATGATTTTCAAAAAAATCTTATTTGAGGAAAATTGTCTGTGTGTTTCGAATTTCTAGGAGAACTGGAAGTCGTGTCCAACACGTTAGGGCACTACGTTCTCGGGCTTTCGAATTTGAAGGACGATTTGAAAGACTTTAAACAGGATATTCGATCACGTGAATTATACAAAAATCCACCCAGCACGTTAGGACATGGTTTTTTCTAAGTTTTCACACGAATGGATATTGCCTCGTTTTCATTTTAAAATTATTTGTATATATATTTTGAGAACTCAAAATTTCGTATTGAGTTTAAAATACGATCCTCAGACACATGACTTAAAAAGTTTTGAAGAAAGAATGTCCGTTTGCTTCGACTTTCGCAGAGAATTGAAGTCGTGACTAACACGTTATGGCACGACATTCTCGGAATCTCGAAATTAAAAGGCATTTAAAAAACTCGGAAAAGGATATTCGATTCGTGTGAATTATACGAAAAATCACACCCGACACGTTAGAGCATAATTTCCTGAAGTTTCCACATGAAAAGGACATTACCTTGATTTTAAAGGTTTATTTGTATGTAAAAGTAGTTTTGAAAACGAACATGCAAATTAAATATAAATGGACAATTAATAATGAAAATAAATAACGCGGAACAAAGTAACTAACCAGATAAATAAATGCGCAAAAATAAAAAAATAATAGAGTATAAAATACGAAAGAATAATGATTAAAACCTAAGTATGAACATTGAAGAGAAAGAAAAAACAAACAGAGTCAAAAATGCAATTTTTGGATGCTTGGGGGCAAAATGATAATTTTTGGAAGTTCATGGGAAAAATGTAATTTTTAGATGTTGGGGCAAAATGGTATTTTTGGGATGATCGGGGGTAAAACAGTAATTTTTAGACACTCGGGGGTAAAATGATAATTTTTGAGCGTTCGAGGGTAAAACGATAATTTTTAGACACTCGAGGGCAAAATGGTAATTTTTGAATGTTCGGGGGTAAAATGATAATTTTTAAAAAGTTTAGGGTTAAAAATGGTAATTTTGGAAAGTTTAGAGTTAAAATTGTAATTTTTAAACATTCGAGGTAAAATGGTAATTTTGGAAAGTTCAAGGTCAAAATTGTAATTTTTGGAGATATGGGGGTAAAATGGTAATTTTTGGGAGTTCGAGGGCAAAAATGAGATTTTTTGGAAATTTGGAGTAAAAACTTAATTTTTGGGAGTTTCGAGGCAAAAATGGGATTTTTGAAAATTTAAGAAGTAAAATATGATTTTTGGACAGCTTAGGGACCTTTTGGGCAATAAAACCAAAAAAAGGTGACACGTGACAACTTTCTGGACTTTCAAAAAGGTCAAAGGATTAAATTGAAAAGAAATGAAAATTATAGGGCAAATTTAAAATTGATTAAAACTATGAAAAGGACCTGATTGAAAATTTAGAAAAAGAGAAAGGACCAGTTTGCACAAATAAATCATTAAGCAAAAACACGCGAATCCTTTGGAGCGGGTCGAGTCAAAAATGGGTTAAGCACAAAACGACGTTGTTTTGGGACTGAAACTCAGCCATCAAAACGGCGTCGTTTCCCACTGAGTATTTAAGTTAAATCATTCTAAAAAAATTTCATTTTGTTACTCCTTTTTAAAAAAAAATAGATTTCCTTTTTCTCTTTTTTACTCTGGAGCTTTAAAGTCCGTCCATCCCCAACCCGTTCAACTTCCGTGGCTCCGCCGAACGCCGTTGTGTCCTCGTTACGGATTATCTTCTATCACCGTCCTAGTCGATGTCCGTCGACATCGACGACCACTGCGCGCGGCTGCCAGAAGTCCGAAGGTCGCTTATTTTCTCCCTTTTTTAATTTTAAAAAAATGTTTCGATTGCCTTTTAAAACCCTTTTCTCTTTTCATTTAAAACCTATAGATCTGGGTTTTAATCATTTAATTTGAGTCTTGGTTTGTTTTAAAACCTAGATCTAGGTTCACATGCATGAAATCGTAACCAGATTTGAAAAACATTTCGATTCTTATTTTCAAAACTAGAAATTTGTTTCTTTGGTTCACTTTTATATTTTAAAAGGATTGAATTTCTAATTTTTGCTTCAGGTTTAATCTCTATTTTGTGTTTCTTTGCAGATCTGTCCACGATGAGATGCTGACGAAGTTCGAATAAGGTCCCGGCATGATTTCCAGCGACGGCGGCACTAACCAAGGGGCGTGACTCCTCATTTTTCTTTTTTATTTTTATTAACATTTATTATTATTATTATCATTTTTCTTTTTTATTTTTAATAAATATGTGCAGAGAATGCAAACAGTTTAAAGTTTAAAGGGTTAGTATTAATGAATAGATGGTTATTGGGGGATGTATACTTGGACTGATGTGAACTATTAAGTATTCAACTTTCTTGTGATATTGGTTGCTTGTTTGCTTGACTTTGAATATTGCATGTGTATTGATTTCTGATAAAAGCTTCTATATTGATAAAAACAAGGGTGGAATTCGAATGCTCCTCCAAAAAAGGGTTCGTAACCTTACAAATGGTTTTGAATCGGGTTTTAAAGCCTAAATTACAATCATTACAATTTGTTTCTTGCCATTAAACTGCTGTCATTTCTTCTTTGCAGATGCGGCAATGGTGGCTATGGGAGATGGTGGAAGTGGCAACTTGTTGGTGTTGCTGGTGCTGACGCGAAAGCTTCTGGTTGGACGTGGAAGAGGTGATGGCAGCACAAGTTGGGGCGGCAATAGATTTTAGGGTTTGACCTAGGGTGGTTCAAGGTTTGGGCTATTTTGGACGTAAGTTTTGGGCTTGTTGGATTGGGCCCAATTGGGCATTGTAAAAAATGAACATTTTGGGTTTGTATTAGGACTTTAATGTATCTTTTGGACTTTATTAATTTATATTTAGGATAAATTTAAATTTGATAATAAATTTAAACTTAAATTAAATTTAAGTTTAAAATAAATTTAAACTTCAACTTAAAATATATTTAAATTTAAAAATAAATTCAAACTTAAGATAAATCTAAAACAAAATAGATTTAGACTGGGCCCTTACAAATTGGGCTTCAACAGATGTATTGAATCCCCACAATTTTTTCATGAAAAAATGAAAAGTATAATGTGACAAAAGGATGGAATTATAGATGCCAAACTGAATTTTTTTTTATTAAAGGCCAAAATTATATAGTAAACTTTTCAAATGTAGATTTAATCCTAAGTTTTTTTCATATAAATTAAGTCAGGTTAAATATGTTTTAATTATTTTTTTGAATTTATATATTTTCGTCTCGCTTTTTCATAAAAAAATTATTTACCACAAGATTTCAAGAATGTAGTAGATTTTTATATTATTTTCCAAAAACCAAGTAAAATATGTTGCATAATAATAATAATAATAATAATAATAATAATAATAATAATAATAAAACTATTACTTTAACTATTACTTTTTAAGAAAAAAAGTAAAAATATCAATTTAATTAAATATAGATTTACAATTCAACTCAAATAAAACTTGTTTTTGAATTTTAATTTTAATTTTAAATGTTGAATAAGTAGTTGGACGTCAAGTAAAACCAACAGCTCAAATAGAATACCAGTAATGTTAATTATTTAGATAAAATATACTTTTATAATAAAATAAATAAGTAGCAAAAATAATGGTTAAATTAAAATATAGATTAAAATTAAATAATTAAAGTCATACATGAATTTCAACTCTTGATATTGTATTAAATAATAATCCTTCACAAATAGCTTTTAATATAATTAATAGTTAGAATTGAATTAGAATTTGATTTTATTTCTCTCAATTACTATATATATACATATTCCATCTCACTTTTATTATATCAAGTTAGTCTTATTCGTTTCTTCAGCAATGAAATCTTTTTCATTATTCTCTTCTTTCTTTTTATTTTTCTTTATTAATATCGCACTATCATGTCAGCAAGTAGATTACAATGAATCTTTGTTTAAAAATTATTATCAAATTAATATCACTCAAGGTACCGGACCTGAAAGTATAGCTTTCGATTGTAAAGGTGAAGGTCCTTATGTTGGAGTATCCGATGGAAGGATACTTAAATGGGAAGGACCAAAATTCGGTTGGAAAGAGTTTGCTGTTCCTTCTTCATTGAGGTATATTTATAAATTATTCATATTAGTTTTTTCTTTTCTTTTTTCAATCTTTTATTTTTATAACTTATAGTTTTTTTTATTGATGAATTTTTAATTTTTGATTTATTTTATTGGATTAGGTTAAGGAAATTATGTGACGGCTCAATAGATCCGAATCTTGAACCAATATGTGGAAGGCCATTAGGTTTAAAATTCCATATTGAAACATGTCATCTTTATATTGCTGATGCGTATTATGGTCTTTTAGTAGTAGGACCTTATGGTGGCGTGGCTAAAAAACTTGCTACTTCAGCGGAAGGAATTCCGTTTGAATTTACAAATGGATTAGATATTGATACTAAGACTGGAATAGTATATTTTACTGATAGTAGTACCGCCATTCAAAGAAGGTAATTTTATCTCTTCTATGTTTATCATTGGTAAATAATTTTGTTTTTAAATTTTATTTTATATTAATTAAATTATTTTTGTGATTATGTAGGAACGTTGATTTTTTGTTAAGGTCCCTCGATCAAACGGGAAGGCTATTAAATTACAATCCTTACACCAAAGAAGTATCTGTGATATATAAAGGTTTAGTTTTTCCTAACGGGGTCGCCTTGAGTAAGAACAATTCGTTCCTTTTAGTGGCCGAATCAACTAGAATGCGAATTTTGAAATTTAATCTCCAGAGTGGAGCAAAAGCTAAAAACATGTCAAAAGTATTTGCCAACCCAGAAGTATTTGCTGTATTACGTAGAGTACCGGATAATATCAAGAGAAATAAAGACGGTGATTTTTGGGTGGCTTTAAATACCGGAAGATCGAAAAGTATTCAATCAGATGCTCTAGATCCGATCGGTATCAAGTACAATGAAGAAGGTGCGGTTTTGAAATCTTTGGATGGACACAATGGAATGATCTTCAATTCTATTAGTGAAGTTAAAGAGTATAACCATAAGTTATATATAGGTTCCGTCACTAAACCTTATGTCGGCATCTTACGTGACTATTAGAATTGATTTTGTTAGGTAATTTTTGCTACAATTACGATTTAGGGAAGGGAATTTTTTAATTTTTATTTTTGATACAATTAAAATTTAGGAGAGGAATGTAAATACATTTTAGGATTACAACTTTTTATCATATTATATATTTTTATTTTATTTTAAATTTATTATGGTATGATCTCTTAATAAAGTGTGAAATTAGAGAAATAAAGTGGCATAATGAATGACGAAAGAATAAAGTGTCATTATATACTAGGAAAAAATAATATCGTGTCGATTTGGGATTTATAAATAAAAGAATCTTCATTATAATCTACAACTCTTTGAAAAAAATAAAGGTATAATAGCATAAATAACCCCTCAATTTTCAAACTGGTCCCTGTGACAATTTTTTGTTAAAATTTTTATTCTTTTCAGATTGGGTCCAGGCCAACCGATTGGGCTTAAGATTTTGGTCTTGACCCATAAAGACCTCTAACTGGGCTAGGGCAAAAAGGGAAGAAGAGATGGATGTGTGGGAAAAGAAAGAGAAAAGGGTTGATGCTATGATTGGTTTTTTAACTTGATTATTGTTTTTATATTAGGGTTCGTTTTTTTTTTTAAATTAATCCTTAAATTTTACTCTCATTAAATAAAATAATTTTTATAGTAAGATCAAAATTAAATCAATTTTTTAATTTGACTCAATTAATTTATATCAAATTTTGGGTCAATTAATTTAATTCCTCTAATCGAATTAGTATCTTGATTAGTTATTGATTTGACCAACTGATTTAGATTAAACAACATTCTATTTTTTAAAAATTAAATAAATTTTAATAACAAATTATATATTTTATTTTTGAGAAAATTACTCAAATTCAAAAAGAAAATCACTTACTTTTAGGTTTGAAAAATACCCACTTACCCCCAAGATTTGATAGAAAATGCAGTAACCTTCCTAAAGTTTATTTATTATATGTACTGTAAATAAAATAAACAAATTTATCCTTTATTAATTACATATTATTCTATTTATTTTTGTATATTCGATAATCTTTAATTAAAATAATAAAAAACAAACTAATTATAAGAATACTACAATTATTATTAAATTTAATTATACTAACTTAGTTGTATTCTCACTTTGGAATCCTGATATTCAAGTCCTTTAATTTTAAGTTAGATCACATGAACTTAATCGATAAAAGCATACGAGAGTTAAGGTACTTTTGGATGGACAGTGACTATGTACAGTAAAATCTTTTATCTCACAATTATAGTAATTAATTTCATCGCTATCACTATTTTTAATTTTATCGGAGATAAACATATCGCCCATCCAAAAACCCATCAAACCACTAAAAATCTAACTCAATAAACCAACCCCTTTCTATCACCTTAATTACAAGCCAGTGTTGCCCATCTTTGCCATTTTAATGTCTTTTTAATTCAACGAAATCAATTTTATTCAATAATATTGTTATTGTTTTATTGGCTAAAAAAATATTATTGAACAATTGAGTTAAAAATATTGTCAAATACTCATTTGATACGGATTTGAACTATATTATTTTTATCCTACACCTTTAATATTGTATAAAAAAATAAATTTTTTAATAGATTGCAATAACATGATAAGGCTTGAACAATAAACGTGATTAATGCGACTCAAACCCAGGCCACACCTAAGACGATGAACATCTTTGACCATCAGACTATTACACGGGGTTCAAAAAACTCTTTTTATTTAAAACTCAACTTATATATTTATATTGCTGATTTAGATTATAAAATTATTGTTTATTATATATTTTTTTTCAAATATGATCTTATACATTTGCTGAGCTGGAGCCACATAGATGCTTATTGAAATGGTCTTTACATCTTTTGGTCTATTTACTTTAATCATCGAGGCTAAAGTGGCAAGAGCATCAACTATTTGGTTTTCTTCCTGTGGGAGATAATAGAAAGTGACGTCATCAAACTCCTTGATTAACTCGAGAACCAATTTGCGATAATCCACTAGCTTAGAATCTCTTATTTCCTATTCTCCTTTGAGTTGATAGATTACTTGCGCGGAGTCTCCATATATCTCCAAAATTTTGATTCCTCGTTCTATGGCCGCACGGATTCCCATGATACATGCTTCGTATTCTGCCATGTCATTTGTGCAATCAAAATCGAGTTTCCTGGTGAAAGGGCAGTGATCTCCTTCTGTTGATACCAAGATTGCCCCGACTCCATTACCCGTGGCATTTGAAGTTCCATCAAAATTTAATCTTCAAGGATGTTCTACTGTGGTTACCTCTTCAGCGGTCGCAACACACATTAAATCCTCATTCGGGAAGTTGAAGTTTATTGACTCATAGTCCTCTAAAGCCCTGCTGGCTAAAAAGTCTGCTATCGCACTCCCTTTTACTGCCTTCTGATTGACATAAACTATGTCGAACTCCGAAAACAAGATTTGCCATCTAGCCAATCTCTCATTTAATGCAGCCGACTCCATCATGTACTTCAGAGGATCTAATTTTGAGATTAACCAAGTGGTATGGTACAACATTTATTGCCTTAATCTTCGTGTGGTCCAAACTAGAGCACAACATAATTTTTCAATTGGCGAGTATCGAGTCTCATAATTAGTGAATTTCTTGCTGAGATAATATATCGCCCTTTCCTTCTTTCCAGATTCATCGTGTTGGCCTATTACGCATCCCATAAAATTTTCAAAGACCGCCAAGTACAGGATCAACGGTTTATTAGGAATTGGAGGTACCAAGATGGGAGCTTTAGATAAATAATCTTTGACCTTGTTAAAAGTTTCCTGATCTTCATCGTCCCATACATCGGGGTTGCGCTTTCTAAGCAGGCGGAAAATAGGATCACATGTCTCAGTCAACTGTGAAATGAACCGAGCAATGTAATTTAGTCTTCCTAAAAACCCTCGAACTTCCTTTCGTGTACTGGGTGGCGGTAGCTCTTGTATGGCTTTGACTTTATCTGTATCAATTTCAATTCCTCTTTTGCTGACTACAAAGCCTAATAGCTTTCCTGACATGCCTCCGAAAGTGCACTTTGCCGGGTTTAGCTTTAATTGATATTTTCTTAGTCTCTCAAACAACTTTCTCAGGATTTTTACATGCTCTTTCTCCGTTTGGGATTTCGCAATCATGTCGTCGACATAAACTTCAATCTCCTTATGCATCATGTCATGAAACAAGGTCAACATGGCCCTTTGATAAGTTGCCCCTGCGTTTTTTAGTCCGAAAGACATCACCTTATAACAAAACGTTCCCCCACAGTGTGACAAACGTGATTTTGATCATATCCTCATGGTCCATCCTTATCTGATTATACCCAGAGAAACCATCCATGAATGAAAACAAGGAATGACCTACTGTGTTATCGACTAAGGTGTCGATGTGAGGTAATGGGAAGTTATCCTTTGGGCTAGCTTTATTTAAATCTCGATAGTCCACACACATGCGCACTTTTCCATCTTTTTTAGGAACAAGGACTATGTTAGCTACCTATTCAGAGTATTTAACTACTTGGAGAAACCTAACGTGAAATTATTTCTTGACCTCTTCTTTTATTTTCAGTAATACATCTGGTCACATCCTTCGGAGCTTTTGCTGCACAGGCTGCATTCTTCCTTTATAGGGAGTTTATGTACTACAATGTCAGTGCTCAGGCTAAGCACATCTTGGTAAGCCCATGCGAAGATGTCTTTATATATTAGGGTTCGTTTTTTTTTTTTTCAAATTAATCCTTAAATTTTACTTTCATTAAAAAAAATAATTTTTATAGTAAAGTCAAAACTAAATCAAAATTTTAATTTGGCTCAATTAATTTGTATAAGCTTTTGGGTCAATCAATTTAATTCCTCTAATCGAATTAATATATTGGTTAGTTATTGATTTGACCAGCTGATTTGGATTAAACAACATTCTGATTTTTTAAAATTAAATGAATTTTAATAACAAATTATATATTTTATTTTTGAGGAAAGTACTCAAATTCAAAAAGAAAATCACTTACTTTTAGGTTTGAAAAATACCCACTTACCCCACGATTTGATAGAAAATGCAGTAACCTTCCTAAAGTTTATTTATTATATGTATTGTAAATAAAATAAACAATTTTATCCTTTATTAATTACAAATTATTCTATTTATTTTTGTATATTCAATAATTTTTAATTAAATTAATAATGAAAAAACTAATTATAAAAATACTACAATTATTATTAAATTTAATTATACTAACTTAATTGTATCCTCACTTTGGAATCCTGATATTCAAGTCCTTTAATTTTAAGTTAGATCACATGAACTTAATCGATAAAATAATATTAGAGTTAGGGAATCTTTGGATGGACAGTGACTATATACGATAAAATTTTTTATCTCACAGTTATAGTAACTAATTTCATTGCCATCATTGTTTTTAATTTTATCGAAGATAAACACATCGTCCATTCAAAAACCCATTAAACCACTAAAAATCTAACTCAATAAACCAACCCCTTTCTATCACCTTAATTACAAGCTAGTGTTGCCCATCTTTGCCATTTTAATGTCTTTTTAATTCAATGAAATCAATTTTATTCAATAATATTATTACTGTTTTATTGACTAAAAAAATATTATTGAACAATTGAGTTAAAAATCTTGTCAAATACTCATTTGATATGGATTTGAGCTATATTATTTTTAATCTACACCTTCAATATTGTATAAAAAATTAAAATTTTTAATGAATTACAATAACAGGATAAGACCCGAACAACAAACGTGATTATCACGACTCAAACCCAGGTCACATCTAAAGCGATGAACACCCTTAACCATCAAGTTATTACATGGAGTTCAAAAAATTCTTTTTATTTAAAACTCAGCTTATATATTTATATTGCTGATTTGGATTATAAAATTATTGTTTATTACAATTTTTTTTTCGAATATGACCTTAAACATTTATTTCTAATGGAATTCGGGAATTAAATTAAAATTTATTATAAAATTACTTTGAAAAGCAGTCAGTTGCTTGATTTAATTAAATTTTCATCTCGAAAAAAATTCTTAAATATAATATTGGTATTGGATAAATTTTTTTTTTCATTTTAATCACTCATTGTTAATTAGTTAGCGTAATATTATTGTACACTCATTAATTAAAATTTCCATTTTTATTATTCATTTAGACATTTTAATTATCTTTATTTTTAATTTTAAATAAAATTTATATTTTCAGTAAAAAGAAAAATGTTTGATTTTTATATACCATACCTTCTCGATGTGTGATGCGATTCGAATACTGCAAATCTTTTTGGCTCGAGAGCAACATGCTGATGTTAGGGTGTGGAGGGGAGAGGCTTCGGGAGATTTTACAGTTCATAGCGCATATAAATTATTACAAGTAGGTGATTCAAGTCCTATTTATAATGATTTACAAACCCAAATTATTGCTCTTTACAAAAAAATTTGAAATCCGGATCTTCCTAAAAAAATGAATATTATGCTCTGGCGTATTGTTAATAATTTCATACCCACCTTCCTCAATCTTCACGTCCGGCATCTTGTGATGAATACTGATTGCCCTCGTTGTGCAGAACAGTTTGAAAATGTTGAGCATGTCTTTAGGTTGTGTCCTGTGTCAATTGATGTTTGGAAAAGTTTAGGTTTTGATCGAATTTTAAATAAACCTGAGTTGTGTTTCTCAGAGTGGCTCACCTGGATTTTTCTCGATTGTCCTTACTCTCAAGCCCGACTGTTTTGGCTATGCTTTGTGGTCCATCTGGTTGAGTAGAAATAAAACTGTTTATGAAAGAAAACCTTCATATGGTAGAGCAGTGGCAGATCATGTTATGAGTTTCTTAAAGGAATTGGATAATCTGGAGAGACGACTTCTTACAAATAAAGTGGTGTTGACCAATTGGAGCCCCCTAGGTGCGGGATCGATAAAGATTAACTTTGGTGGTGCATTTGACTCTAATAGTCACCGTTTGTGTTCTGGGATTGTGGCAAGATCTGAAAAGGGGGCAGTTTTATTAGCCAGATCAGTGTTTCATCAAAATGTTGCCTCCGCATTTGCAGCCGAGGCTTTGGCTTGTTTAACTGCAGTATAAACAGGTTTGGAACGACGATGGTCAAGAATTATCGTCGAGGGAGATTCTTTATCTATCATCATAAAATGCTCAGGAGATAACACAGACACATTGGAAATCAGTGGTTACATACGAAATATTAAACAATTTTCCCAACAAATACAGACATACCAGAAGAGTAGCTAATCAATTGGCTCATACTTTGGTCATCGAAAGTTTAAAGAGGGGAGAATCAACTTATGTGGTTGGAGGTGTTCCAAATTTTGCAGTTCGTAGAATGGAGGCTCAGCGTGTCCGAGAACCAAACTGATCGTATTTTTGTGTTATTGACGGCTCTGTTTCTTCAAGGCTAAAACCGTGGGCGTTGGAAATCTCAATCTTCAAACCTTGGTTTTGCTTTTAATATGGGTCGATGTTTTAATTTCTTTGTTTAATCCTTTCATGTTTTTTTGTTTTTTTGAATCTTTATGTGATGTAGGCCTATTGTTATATGTTGGGTCCAGACTTTGTATTGGCTTTTGATTGTTTTTTTTTTAATAATAATACCCACCATATTTCATTAAAAAAAAAAAGAATTGAGTTACTCAAGAGATTGAATGCTAAAAGATCTCCATCTAAGTTTTTCTTCTTTTATTGGAAAAAAAATAAAATTAATTCCAAAAAAAGGGAAAATAAAAATAATTGAAAAGATAAAAAAAAATCTATAACGGTTAAATTTTTACAATTTAGTCATTAAGTCTTAATTAATCACAATTTCAGCTAAATCATTTAATCGAATTTCAATTCATCTATAAACCAATTCCGTAAATATCTCTATTTATATTTACTGACCCGGTTTATAGAAATGGGATCCCAAAATCATAATTTTAACATTACTGAATTTTGAGTCGTTATAAATTACCCAATCAAAATTTCAGTATTATCTTATAAAATCAATATCCCAAAATCATTCAATAAATAAAAAAACAAATCTTCCATATAGATTCTAAACTATCACAATAAAAATCACAATCCTAAAATTTCTAGAGATTAATGAAGAAAACTTGAAAAGAAGAGAAAATTGTTACGAAAATAGGAAGACCCACTTGAAAGTATTAAAAGATTGATTACTTCATTCAAGAAATTCTAAAGAGTGTGTAAGAGAATAAGAGAAATTTAGGAGACAAGTGATAAGTTTTAAAGGAAAATAAAAGGATTAGAGATTTTTTTGGGAGTTTTAGTGAGTGGAGAGAGATTTATTTATTTTTATATAAAATAATTTTTTCAAAATTTTGGTGGGTTATTTTTAAATTTTTTGTGAAGTCCAATTTTTGGTGGGCTCATATTTTTTGTGGGCCATTTTTCAAATTTTTTGGTATAATTGTATAAAATTTTAAAAATATAATTATATTTTTGGTCACCCACAATCATTTCAAGTGACTCTGTCATTGGGTACACCTATGATGTGGGTAAAAGAATTTACATAACACGTACATTTGTTAAAAATTTATAGAAAACTCAAATGAGATTTTTGTTAGGAGGGTAAATTTAAATGTTTAAAATTTATTGTTTTATGAGTTGAAGTTTTATCGTAACTAAGTTTTTATTGATTATATAAAAATATAAAAAAAATACACTTATAAGAATATAATATATTTTGTATATAGGGGATATTTGAGTAATTTTTTAATTAAGTTGGTGTTCAGATAATTCGTGACATCAACTCAATCAATGACTTAAATATAAGTATAAATATATTATATATACATGAAAATATTTTCAATTATATATATATAAATATATTTATACGTAAATTTAAATTTTAAATTATAATTAAGTTTAATAACTTAATTTAATGATTAAGTTTGATTTTTAAATAATTTTAAAACTAAAAAATAAAAATTTATATTTAGTTCTTTCAAAAATAATGAATAAAATATTAATAAATAATAAAATTATATTTTAACTCGTTAAAAATTTATAATTAATTCTAAGCCACTGAAATTTTTTTCTAATACACCCTACCTACATCAAGTCTCTCATATGCCACAATAGTCTCTAAACTTACTAAAAAAAGAAAATTTCTATAATAAAAACAGCTAAGTAAAATGTACTTTTAAATAATTAAATTTTACATTCCAATAAATTGAATCAAACAAAATAATCTCACTTCTACCCGTAATCTCATAATTCCGTAATTTTATTATGGAACGTAATCTAATATTCGAAACAATCCCCCTTTAATGAAATCTTCAGTCAAACTTTTAGTGAGTCCCTTTTTCAATTAACATGCAATACTATAGTATATATGGGTAAACATCCCCTCAATATCTTATCCACTGTATATCTAAAGTGCAGCTCATGATTAGGATCATGGCTGGCACCACCTTGCATGTAATGCCTCCTACCTCCAATTATCATATTCTTCCCTTACTTTATGAGATATGAGAAATCAGTACTTTTACTTTATTTCTTTTGGAATTTATTTCTTTTATTTAACAAAAATGAAATGCTACTCTAATTAATATTACTATTAAAATTATCGAATCTGTGATGTAATGATAAAAAATTTTCATTGAAATAAAATCACAATTTCACCATATAAAAAAATATTTTTGTTAATTTTTTTTTTTTTGTTAAATTATTAGTGTTGAAAGTAGCATCTCAATATTTTATATGTAAGAATTAACAAAAATAAATAGGTTGCCAACAACCACACCAATTTTTTTTTTTTTTTTTTTTTTATAAAATACGGAAATTTAATTCTAACAAATTAAAATAAAGAGATTATTTTTTCGATTTTCAAAGATGGCTTTTTAAAAAAATAGTAATTTCATTTTTATCTTATGGTAATTCAACCATCCTTTTGTTATTTAAAACCCTTTTTTCATTCTAGTGAGGAATAAATTTTAAAATTATTCATGAACTTTGAATAGTGTTATACCTCTCCTCCCAACTCATACACGTGTTAGCAAAACCGATAGCATTGATCTTCCCTTTGGCTTCACTTGAGAAAACGCCTTGCTTGACCACCTACCCTGACTAGAGGAATATCAATCTTCCATACTCATAACCACCTGCTTGATAGGCCCGCTAGGCAAGCCCCTCTGCCCTTCTCAAATAGGGTAGGCATCCACTTTTTAGTTGCATAAACTCTTCATATGTGAACACACCCTCAAGACAATTGAGACCCGCCTGGGTATAACAACCTCATATTGACTGAAGACATGACAAAATGAGCCTCGCGATACACGTCCTTCACTTATTATATCATGACAACCTTCTTCACAACAACTTGCTACATTACACTAGTGGACAAAAGGACCTCTCTTATAAATACCTTATCAATGATGAAAAAAGAATCGACTCTTGAACCCCTAAAGTTACTATGCACAATCATCTTCTCTCACAGCAATCAACTTGTTCTCTTGTTCCTTTCCAACTCTCCAACTCTTTAAGTGAACTGGCCTCCTCAACACCACCACTTACTCCTCCCCACTCTCCTCCTTATTGTATACCATATCAACAAATAGATATGTAACGTTATACATGAACTTTAATTTTATACAATTTTATAAATAAAATTTGTATTAACACCATTATTAATCTAGCATCATTTGACGTCTAACTTTTTATGATCATCACACTTGGTTCTTTTAAGATGTGTTGTGATACTTTTCTGTCAAAATCCTGAGGTATATATAGGATGAAAAAGAAGAGAAGAAAAAGTGCAAGTTTGAAAGCAAAACACAGCAGGAGGGAAGAATCAGGATTGTCCCATTTATCAACAAAAAAGGACAAGAAGCAAATTCCCAGAAGTTGAGGTGCGTGGTTCCTTGAAGAGGTGAATAAGACCCAGACAGATTAGGTTAAGAATGGTATGGTGTCCATCAGAAATGGATTTATGTATGTAGAATGCCCCACATGCGTCATTATTAGAATTTTTGGAGCCGATCTTTGCGCTTCAAACACATGCAATTAACTCTATTCATTTTGGTGTTTTCTGAGCTGATGAGTTGCAATTATGAATGCGTCTGATTCCCTTTATAAATCTATACTTTAGATCTTCGAATCTTATATATTATAAAACAAAATGTTGATAGTTTTAGATTTTATAATTGTTTAAGTCTTGTCAAATACGAGTTTTGTTGATATTTATTCTGATTTAGGTTTAAATACTTTTCAATTATCAATTCGATCGTGCATTACAATGATTAATATTAGTTAGTGGTAGAATAAAAATATATTAGAAATCAAATAACAAAATTGTCAACTTTACAGAAATATGAATTATACATATATAAGAATATAACAATTCAATTCATAATAGTATTTAGAGATCTCGTTTTGATTTTGTTGGTGAGTTTTTTCTTTTCTTATGACCAAAGTTTTTTTTAAAAACATTCGTGAACTCAAACTATTCATAATTTATTTTCGATCGGTATTTCAATGTATTCGAACTCATTTTTTTTTTATTAGTAGCATAATAGTATTTATTCCATTTTAAATATATAATCCTAAGTAGAGCGCTCTTTTTCTTTGACCAGCTTACCTTAATTTTAGGTAACAAATAATTTATTATTTTTCCACAAACGCGTTTTCCTTCATCTACAAATTTTAATCACATATAGGCAAAGTCTAATACACTAAAGGTTGAGATAATGCCATTAAAAATAAGTTGAATGTGCGATGAAGTCATGATTTTCTCAAATTATTTGCTTTAAATCAATTATTAAATCATACTTTTTTCCCAAATTAATTATTCAACCGAATTATTAAATCATTTACTATCAATTTCCAACCCCCAAAAAAAGTATTTCGTACCAAAAAAAAGATTGAAAGGTAAGACATCATTGGATAATAACGTTATAACAATTAGTTAAATTGTATTTTTTTTTTTGAATTACAAACAGTAATTAGCGCTACTTAAACTCAAATCACACCTGAGGTAATGAATACATTTGATCATCAGATCAATACATGAAGTTATAACCAAATTGTATTTTGAGGACTTTATTTTATTATCATTATGCCTTATCGTATTGTTCAAGGAATCTTATAAATTACAATTTTCTTTTGCAGCACATTTAAAAGAATGCCAATTGGGTTTCTTCATTTAATTTATTTTTAACAAGGTATTGATGTTAGAGTTCATTAATTTTAAGATTGGTTGATTGAGTCTTAAG
Source organism: Kokia cookei (assembly GCA_039519145.1). Lineage (NCBI taxonomy): Eukaryota > Viridiplantae > Streptophyta > Magnoliopsida > Malvales > Malvaceae > Kokia > Kokia cookei. The sequence continues at coordinate 8,237,694 of CM076901.1, read as the reverse complement.
TTAATTGTTATTGTTGATATTACAGCAATTAATAAGATATAGATATGAGCGTGCTTAAACGCGTTTTTATATTTTAAAAAAATATTAACAATAGGATTATACTCAGTTGTAAAGTTAAAAAACTCTACTACTAGTATATTATTTAATAAAAAAATTAAAATATATTCACATTTCATGTTGTTAATAATTTCTTATGTCTATAAGAGCTCTATTGACGTGAATGAGATAACTTTTAGGGTAAACTACAACCATAGTTAACTATCAAGAAGTCGAAATTCATATCATTTACTAACTATCAAAACCCTTCATCACCACGCATCATCTTCATTTCATCCACTAACACCTTCACCATTATCATGACCTCATTCATGACAAACCCAGCAATATCATTCCCTCACCAAATAAACCCACGTTTAAATTAATCAAGAATCTAAGTAAACAACAATTAATAAACCCATGTTATAGGTAATGATGGCTTTTGACTTCCTCCTTCTTTTTTCATTGCTAATTCGACTTCCAAGGGTGAAACCAAGGGGCTGGTAGGGGCCCTGGCCCCCCCTAAAATGGAAATTTTTTCATTTAAGCCTTTAAATTTTTTTAAAATTTTAAATTAGTAAAGGTAAAATTGCACTTTGTCCCCCTAAAATTTTAATTTAATCCTTTAAAAATAGCACTTTTACTATCGTAAAAATTATAATTTAACTTCGGCCCCCTTAAAAAAATTTTCTGGTTTCGCCCATGTCGACTTCCTGATGTGTTAAAAGAAATGGAGAATGTAAGAAAACAGAGGGAGAAGCAGAAGATAATGAAAAAAAAAAAAAAAAAGAATGTTTAAAGAACACAAAAGAAAAAATTAAATTGCTCAAAATAAAAAAAAAAATGGGGATTAATTGTATAATTTAACTTAAAATTTTGTTTGAAATGATGATTAAATGTGTCACGTCAGCTTACCGTTATACCGTTAACTATAATTAACAGCTCAATGATTAAAATATTGCAACACGATAATATAAGTGACTAAAACGTAACATTTCAAACATAAATGATTAAAATGTAACCTGAAATAAACAAAAGTGACCATGAATGTAATTTACCCTAATTTTTATTGGAATACTTGTAAGAAATAAAAAATAATAATCACAAACTTCGACATTGAAACAACTCACAATATTCCATGGAAGGATTCAAAGAAAGGTGAGAAAGAAGGAAATCCTTAAGAATTAATGTCTTCTTGAAATAATTAATGTAAATTTTGAATATTGAAATTTTTAGGCGTCTTATGTTTATATCAATGGAATATTTCTCATTCTCAATTCTTACAATGTTTATTAATAAATAAAAGATATGAATATAAAGAGTTTAAAAAACATGAGATGAAGTAATAATAAAGAAAACATCGGGAAAGACAAAGTAATATCAGACATTATAGATGAAATATTATTATTACATGTATTCATGCATGGTCACATGGATTCCTTTTGCAGGCACCTGAATAAAGCTAACCTTCTTTCTCTTTTTCTTTATTGATCTTCATCATAAGAATCTTATCATCATCTTTTTTTTCTTTTCTGTTCTTTTCTTTTCTTTTTCCCCCTAAATCTTTCTCAAATTTCCGACCACATTATTACCTAATGAAACTTTGCTCACATCTTCTTCTGTTTGGATGGTAGGAAAATTGTTTCTACTCCATATCCCTATCATAAATCACATAAAAGTAATAGGAATTTTAGATATCATTGGTGTAAATATTCTATATGTAAAACTATTCCGCAGTTATGGTTTCACTTAAGTATCGAGAGGAATTACTAAATTTTCTTTTCAAATCCGAGGATGAAATTCGAATGAATTTAAGTCCAAATTCGTAACTACTCAGTGCAATCTTCATTAAGACAACCATAATTTGAGTTTTGAACTTTAAATTAAGTGAAAGTGTGTTTCGAAGTTAAAAAATAGTATTTTTATCAGTTAGAAGATATTTCGACTTAAAAATGTCTTGATCCTATCAAAAATTGTACCATAAGTTAATTGTTCAAACTTGAAAATTGAATTTAATCAATTTCGCCCCATTCGTACATGTATCGGAACATTAAAGACATGACACTCAAGAGAATTAATGTCTCCATAGTATTAGCATGATGTACTAACAAATTTAATATAAATTAGATTACAACACATCCACGATGTGTGTGAAAATATTGATGTAACAAATTTATAAAAATAAAATAAATATAAAAATTAAATGGTGACTTTGGTTGAAATGGTAATATTAAGATTTCCATTTATATGCATGTTTTTTCCTGAATTTATTAAAAAAAATAAAAACTCTCAAAATAATATTTGTTATTGTTGACATATTTGAAGGAAAAGAAAAATTTTGTGACTGTTTCTGTGATTGAAATACCCTGTTCTATTGTTATACTTATTTATTTTTAGAGTTAGTAAATTTTGGAACAAAAGTATGGAGTCATCCGTCTTGAAGATATTTGGACAAGTTAGAGCTCAAAACATGAAACCAACTGAGTTAAAATTGAAGACTTGAATATTGATTATTTTGTGGGTCAAGTTTGGTTACTTGTGGATCAAGTAAAGTCACTTTTTATAGTTAAAAGTATTGAATTACATCGAGACTTTTATGGAATTATTATCATACGCTACTCTTAACTTTACATTATAGAAAAGTGATTAGATTGTGACTCTTATGTAAGTAAAACTTAAGTAATATTTAAATTGAATTTTGATCTAAGTTAAAGAGTAATTAAAAAATAGAGCGAGCACAAATTTGTTGTTAGAACGTTTTATGTGTGCATGGTCTTTATAAGCAATGAAGAGAGTCTTTTGGATTGAAAAACTAAGTTTTCAAGGGAAAAGTTGAATGGGAGAATGATTTAATATTTGTACAACGACGAGATCACTATTGATTAATGTTAAAATTTAAATCATTGGTTTAAGTGTGAGAAAGACAGTGAACCATTACTCTAAGAAAGGTCCAACAAACATAGGCTGAGGACTGAACTGCGTAAACAAGTTGAGAAGAGACAGAGTTGAAGGGTAAGATTAGAGATGAGAAGAATAAGATGGTATTCCGGGTTTGGAAGACAATCCTGAGAAAGTATTGGTGTCTCTAACTGAGGGAGTGTGGCACAGAGAGAATCTTTCTGGGTGGCAGCGACTGGTCTTCAATGTAATCTCACGTGCACGATGCTGTACCTTTTGTTTTGTTTTGTTTTTAATTAGTTTTCTTAGGATTAGACATCTTTTATAAAGTCCATCAACTTTCTGGCAGATGCGTATGATAAAAGGGGGAGTTTGCTCCCCTCCTTTCTGCTTTTATTCCATTTCCCCCCTTACTCATATTTCAGATTTCATTGTCTCTCTCACCTTCCCCCGAGGCCGAGGCTGCTTTTGATAATGGCGTTAGAGGCTGTAGTTTACCCTCAAGACCCCTTTCCTTATGTTTTCGACGATTTCTCCACCGTGTCCGGCGGAGGTGGCTTTGACTTTTGTTTCCAGACTGAAGATAAAGCTCTTCTGGGGATTCTTCACCAACCCAATCATCATGATCTCCATGCAAATTGGGACTCTTCATCCACTAATTCAACCATGCAACACACCGAGGATCGATGGGATCCTTATTCTTCACCTGAAACTTACACCGTTCATCAATCTCTCCCCGGCCCTATAAGATTCCCTCCATTAATGGAAACTCCGGCACCAACAACGACTACCACCAGTAGACGAAAACGTCGACGAACAAGGATCAGCAAGAACAAAGAAGAGCTGGAGAATCAGAGAATGACTCATATTACCGTTGAACGTAATCGCCGGAAACAAATGAACCAGTACCTCGCTGCACTCAGATCCTTGATGCCACCTTCATATGTTCAAAGGGTTAGTTTAAATTAAATCTCTCTTTTACAAACGCTTTAATTAACCATGTTTAAGAAGAATTGTAGACTGATAAAAGTCACATTTTCAGGGCGATCAAGCGTCGATAATTGGCGGAGCCATTGATTTTGTTAAGGAATTAGAGCAGCTGTTGCAGTCCATGGAAGCTCATAAGCGAACCACTCAACAACCACAGCACGATGCTTCTCCCTCACCCTTTGCTGAGTTTTTCACCTTTCCACAGTTCTCAACTCGTCCAACTAAGTGCAACGGTAATCAACAACAGCCGATGGCTGCGGCCGAAAGCGTGGCGGACATAGAAGTGACAATGGTGGAGAGCCATGCAAACCTTAGGATACTCTCCAAGAAACAACCCAGGCAGCTCTTAAAACTGGTTGCTGGTTTACAAGGCCTAAGGCTCGTCGTTCAACACCTCAATGTCACAACCATGAATGAAATGGTTCTTTATTCAATTAGTGTCAAGGTTAGAACAGAATAACCCAATTTATTCAACCCTTTTTCATCATTCAATCGAAGATATACCCTTTTTTAAAAAACAAAAACCATGACAGGTAGAGGAAGGATGCCATTTGAGCACTGTGGATGAAATTGCAGCTGCTGTTAACCAAATGCTACGAAGAATCCAAGAAGAAGCTGGTTTTTAGCTAAATTTTGTGGCTCCAAAGGGATTCCATAGTCCTTTGCTATCAAGTTTCTTGCAACTTGCAGATATTTCCTGTAATTTGGAGACGTACAATGTAGTATTTACAGTGTTTTTGTTCCCTAATTAAGAGAAGAAATTGCCATGTTACAATTGCGTCTTCCTTAAAACTTGGTGATGAAATAAGACAGTAAAAACAGGGGTATTTCCAGATCTTTCGGGTTGGGACATGATAACTATGTTTTTGGTGCAAATAATGAAAGGTTTTTGACCATGCATAGAATTAAAAACATACCTGTTCTATACTTGTAAGTAGTGGACCTTCAATATTCTGGAATCACCACTGGTAAGTGTTAAACATAGTACTGCTTTTTCCTGGAAAACACAGAAATAATAAAACAATAAATCAGATTTTTTTTCTCCTGATTTTTAGTATTTTTAGTTGAATTTAAATATTTTTTAAGAGTAAAAAGTTGAAAATTAAGGAAAAAAAAAATAAATAGACATGACGTAGAATCACAATTTCGTACTATCCCTCCTCTTCACCACCCTCCTCTTCAATCTACTTTTTGAATTTGATTAGCTTTTCAAACTTTTAATTATTTGTGGGTGTCACACCTCTCATCATCTATTCAGCATATCTAATTTGTGGGTCTAGTTTAAGAATATTTCTCAAAAGCGTTTTTTAAAAACAAAATAATTTTGGAGATAAGTTAAAATTTTCGTCCTGAAAAAAATGCTTTTAGGTCAATTTTTTATTTAAGAAAAACATTTTTCTTTAAAAAAACAATTTATTTAAGAATATTTTTGTCTCAAAAATACATCTTAAAAACAATAATAAACACACCTTAATCTATTCAAAATTGTTAATCTTTTAAAGGATTTTTTTTAAAAGTTAAATCCTTCTATTAATAATCCTTTTATTAGGCTAAAGTAATGGACATAGTCTTTGTATTTTAATTTAGCTATTTTTAGTATTCTATTTTTCGAATTTTAAAATTTCAATCATAGTTATTGAGTTTATAAAGTTTTTTGTTATTTTCGAAATCCGATGTGGTAAACATGTTGTTACATGTGTAATGTAATGTTAACTATTATTTTCACATAATACTAAAAAAGCGAGTTAATGGATTTAATTATCCTCGTTCGCATCAAGACTAAAATTTCGAAATTTAAAAATTATAAAGACGGATAATTATCCAATTAGAAAACATGGATTAAATTTACAATTTTATGCATATTATAGGACTAATAGCATAATTTAATTAAATTGATTTAACTGCTACCATTGAGGTCAAGGTTGAAATTTCAAATTTTGAAAATTACAAAAACTAAAATTACCCAATTCGAAAAGTATATTGACTAAATTGATCAAATCAAAGTACAAAGACTAAATCCACAATTTATGCAAAGTACATGGACTAATAGTAGAATTTAATATTTTTTAATGAGTTTACAAGTACAACTACAAATACTATCAACAAGAATTAGAATCAACGTAATATAAAGCAAAACGGATCAAAAATTGAATATCTCAATACAATGTACATATGATGAAACTCAAACCGAGAATAATATGAAAAAAAAACCACACATGACACGTGGTGCATGATGAGACTCAAAATCTAGAGGCTAATACCCCAAAGCTTAAGTTGTTGCCATTTATTTAAAGGTTGTAGTTTAATCTATTTATTTTTAAATATATATAATTATTGAAAAACATAAATACCTTATAACATAATTTGTTATTTCAAAAATTTTGAGGTTTGTGTTTTTTTTTCAATTAAGTTGATGTGGAATTAATTTATGATATTAATTTAATTATGGACTTAAATATAATTAGATTACCTTTCACCGACTATGTGGGTGACAAATAACTTGTTTTTATACCTTACCCTTATAATTATTTTATATGAGTGGAAAATAATTTTCTTAAAATAATAGTTTTTAAAAGAAATATAAATTGAGATAAAATAATATTTTTTACAAATTATATTTTGAAAAAAAAAGTAATTTTTAAAATTTAAAGTTCTATCACGATATTTGCAGGCAAAGATTGAGCAATGCCAAAAGCAGTGTCGAAGACCAGTGTCAACTGCTTTAGGCACTGAGTATGAACAAGACAAAAAAACAAAGAACACATAATATGTTTATACAATTCGATTTTACTACATTTACGGGGAATTACCCAAAGTGAAAATAAACTATCTTGGCAACTTGTACAACAAGTGATTTCAACCTCTAGCACTCATCAGATTAAACTCCTCACTTTTATACTTAAGATCTAGATGATTTTTTTTCTAAGTTTCTCCCCTGAAAACTTAGACTTTAACCAAGTAACACACTTGATTTTTCACACAATGCATTCACAAGAAAGGTTCCTTAAACAAACAAGAATAAGTGCTCTCAACTCAATAAATTCTCCTAAATTTGTAAGAAATTGAGACTTGTATAAGATATATTTCCAAGTTTTATTCGATTCGATTCGATATCCTCATCCCTAATATTTATAAAAAAGAGATTTTTTTTTTTTGCATCATATCATGGGATATGATAACACTTGTTTAGAATTTCTGTTCTTAAATATTATTGATAATTTTTATAATAATTAATAATTTTTAAAAAAATTAAATTATATAATTATACGATTACAATTTGTATAATCAAACATAACATAAAAAAAAATGATGTCGTTACACCCTATCAACTCAACATAGATTAAATAAACGTAATTTTTTTAATTATAAAAGAGTAATATTATTAGCTTTAATATAAATTATTGAGTATTGCCAGACATTCTTTATGAAATGAAATAAATGAAGTCTGGATTTGTGATCTTATTTTTAAACCTGAAAGTTTATGATAAATACATACTATTATATTTGAACCCAAAGCATAGGTGTGTATTGAAAATAGATATCAATAACATTGCACTTTGCATTCAAACTATAATAGATGACACAGTTGAATTTCTTAATTTCTAAAAATTAAAATTAATATTAATAATCAATGAACATATTAACATATATTTTTTGGGATGAAAGATAGATCAAAACTAGCCTAGAAGTAGGTAGAGCATTGCAGTCTTTCACCAACGCCCACCCATAGGTAATACAAGCAATGAAGTTGTAGAAAAGAAGAAGGGCAGATCATTGGACAGGATGTCTTAACCAACGGAGCCTTAAGACGGTGGTGCCGTCGAGTTAACCCTTTCCAATCTCCAGTGGGAGCCACCGCAAATATCATATAAAAATGAAAGTGGGCAGTAGACTGGACTTGTATCTGTGGAGTCAAACCAAAGGGCACCGCTTGACTTGCTCTCGTGAGTCCTTGCTTATTGGAGCGTATTAGGTCAGTTCAAAAGATCTTAAGAGGTCATGGGAAAGACATTTTTGTGTGTTTTGTTTTTTTTGAAGATCTCCTATGGTTGTTACTCACTATATATAATAAGGTGGAAGTCAAAAGGCAATGACAAAGACAAACCCATGAATAGGGAGTAGATTTGATTCGTTAATAATGAAGAGACCAAGAAGAGTGGTTGTCGTTTGTGTCTGTCACTCTTGGTTGGCTAATGTTAGACCTGTCCTTCACTTAGATCCCATACGCACTGGAAAATGCCAGATTTAGATTGCAGTTGACGAAAATTATGTTTTATACGTGCTAAAAGCTAAATCCGTGAATCTGACTACAAAATCATGTGAATGGTTTTGGGGTCTTTGGGCTATCCTATGAATTCTGTGCCAACTGGGGACACACAACTATTAATCAAAATGTTTAATGATCGTGGGAATCTATATTATTATTATTTTTTTTGGTGAATTATAGAAGGAGAATAAAGCTTTAATAGTAGTGCGATCACTGCAACTCGAATTCAGGTCATATTTAGAGTGATGAATACCGTGATCATCGGGTCAACACATGAGGTTAAAATTTATACTATTATTATTAATATAAGAAAATAGATTAACAATGGGCTAAGGTAGCGGTGATCCAATTCACTAAGATAAAGAGTAGGGTTTTGTTTTATTTCTCTTAAATAATTAGCCTTCAGTATAGTAGCTTATTAAAGTCCATCCATTAGAAATTGAAATGATTAAGTTTCATCAATGTAACCATTGGAGAAAGGAATTATGGGAACTATGTTTAAAATAAGTGTGTGAGTTGTGCTTGAATTTGAGTTACACTATATGATTAACTATGTGATATTAATGACCAAATTGTAAAGAATGAAATTTATTGGATATAAAAGCTATGAATTGATAGTTTGAGGTCCTTAGAGAATAAATACGAAGCAATATCTTGTTCGATCGAGTAAATATAAAAAAAACGTGCATTTTGGATATTAAGATTAAAAAGTGATTTAAGTGTAAAGAATGCAATTATACTTGGTTGTTGATTATACCATTTTTGTAAATAAATTATCGTATGTAATTGAGACAAAGCCGGAACATCGAGGGTCGAAAGTGAAATCGATCGTCAAATAGCGAAATATGTATATACTATCAAACACGATTCAAACTACGTATATGCTTGATTATTGATACAATTAAGATATGCTCGAAATATGTATATAAATGATTGCTTGTAATGACAAGTGACTCTAGTGGAACAAAGGATGTTGTTCATCTTAGGGGTCCCGGGTTCGAGCGCCTGTGTGTGCAAAGTGTGTGTGCGTTGTCAAAGGGTTAAGAAAATATGAACAAATACTATCATGTATATGTTAAAAAAAATAATTTGGTGTATGTTGAATTGTGTATTTGTGGTAATGATGATATTAAAATGCTATCTATGCTATATTGTGATTGACTCATAATTGGTAAAGTAAATTTCTCTATTAATGGTGTTTGATAGAGTTACGGGTGTAGCTGGCAGGGCCGGCCTTGGGGGTCGTCCAGAGGTGCGACCGCCCAAGGCTCAAGGTTAAAAGAGTCTAAATTTCTTCTTCTTCTTCTTTTTAAAAAAAATTTTAAGGGGCCTAAATTTTTTTTACCAACTTTTAAGAGACTTAAAAAAAAATCTTCTCCAACTCTTATTATTTTGCCTAGGGCCCCAAAAATGTCAAGAACAAGCCTGGTAGTTTATCATCATAGTGTTTGTTTTTATAGATGAGAGATCTAACACTGACCATGTGTCATATTATGATAGTTCTCTAAATCTTTGGGGGTCGAGAACATATCACCAGCTAAATTTCCATGAGGGTACAAACGTATTCTGGTATGGTTGGTGAAATCGATGCGTTTGTGTCCGATTAGCACTTCAGTCCATATAATGATGTGTTGGTGAATTGATTCGTGTATCCATCCTTGAGTCTAAGTCAACTAATAGGGGTCGTAATAATGATTAAGCAAATGTGAATTATAAATGGTAAATTATTATGATATAAGCATAATACTGAGATTAAATCGAGTTGTATGAAAGGAGACACTAATATCCTAAGCGTGCATCCATATTTTGACAACTGAAAGTGTAAAACTAATACCCTGAGGGTGTTTTAATAATTAGATATTATGAAATCTTAGGCTATTAATGTGAAGCTTGTTAACATGTGATATAATGATTTTCATCCAATTTAGTTTCACAATGTATTTATTGATTTTGAATTATGTCACCTATTCAACACTTAACATATGGTTTATGTTTACTTCTGGACGCAGATTACGAGTAGGTTTTTAGTAGATTGAAGTCGTAAAACATATGAAGTTAACCAACTCAAATCAACTAAAATTAAAGTTGTGCCCTTTTATATTTAATTTAGTGTTTATTTTGATTGCTTTTGGTATGTTTGATAGTCTGGACTTATATAGTCTTCTTTGAAAAATTTTCCAATGCTTGAATAGTGGATTAATATGCATGTTTCTAAACATTTTATTATTTGATCTTTAATCAGTAATAATATATTATTATTATTATTATTATTATTATTATTATTATTTATCTCTTAATTAATTAAAGAAAAATAATTGCAACATAATATGTGATGTCATCATTTTTATCACCGATAAATTTAACTTTGACCCACAATAATTCCGACTTGATTTGTGACACTTTATAGTTGATCCGAAATTTTCTTTGTTATAAATTATTTGATAATTATTAAATTTTAATAATATAAATATATATAACTGCCGACAATTAAAAGTAAAATGATAATAATCGAATTGGTGGACGAATTATTAAGATGGTTATTTTTTAATTCAATAAGCTACTTGATAGTACCGAAATACAAAATAAATAAATCTCTTTATAATTCAAATTTAATTTTAATTAAAAAAACATAATTAATGTAATTCAATTATGTTTGAACAATTAGATTCCTGAAATCCAAGCATATACAAAGGCCGAAACAATTGCAAGATTGCAGTGAATTTTGTTAAAGTAGGCCCAAAACAGCAAACGGATCTATTGGAACTATTTGGGCTTAGAATATAAAATTGGTGTCCATTTGGTGGGAAATGAGTAATGAAAAAAATTTAAATATATAAATAAACGTTACACTTGTCACATCATCAACCCATTTAAATTCCACAAATGATGTATTAAATAAGCGGTATTTTTTATTTAAAAACAAAAAAAATGAAGTGGAATATGATCGATAAGTGTTGGGTGCTGTGATATGGAATATCACATTTTTTCAAATATTAGAAATAATATTGTTAGGAGAGACAATCACAAATCCTGAATATAAACAATAAATCCAACCTAAAAAATATATAAAAAAAAAAGTGTAATATAATTTTGGAAAAGTATTTAACATATTGTTTGTAAAAAGTTTTGGCTGTATAAATAAGGTTAAAAGAGTGGGATATAATCTATAATCCTTTCTACGTGTAGTAATTTTTTTTAAAAAATGAGGAGGGATTCATTTACATAAGTGTAAAATCATGTAAAAATTAAAGTGGTTTTACACTTTTTCATAACTTTTTTATACGACTAATAATTTAACAATTAAAACGTTAAATTCATCAAGATATTTATACTCGTCAAGCACGTAAAATTTTGAATCAATTTAATATCTCTGTGATGTTGATCTAAAATATTGTTTATGTTAATATATATTTAATAGTTGATATCTTTTACATGAAATGAATAGTTATAAAATTTTAATATGTGCTAAACTTGATATGAATGATCTACATGAAACATGAAATATGATCGATGGTTAGAAAATAAAAATATTGATAATATAAAAATCATGTAATTTTACATCGGTATCAATAAATCTATTCCCTTAAAAAATAGCTCAGGGTAGTATTTTAATTTTATTTGTGTAATTAAAAATTTTCATATATTAATAATAAATATTTTTTTTAAGAATAAATAAATAAATTTTACTTGTGGAATTCATCCTCGACCTGGGTCTCACCTAGGGGTGAAGACATAATTTTTTTTAGGGAGATTAAAATTAAATTTTAATTTTTAAATAGTAAAAATATAATTTCATTATTTGAATAGTTTATATTTTTATAATTTTTAGAGGATTAAATCAAATTTTTATTATTTTAAAAAATTAAAATATAATTTTACTTTTATTAATTTAAAATTTGAAAAAATAAAAAATAAAAAATTTTCCGGTCCAGCACCATATAGCTTCGGCTTCCCCTGTCTCACCGAACCTACAATGCAAGTTGATAGGTTGATGATAAGTTGCAGTGACATTTGACAAATTCCAATAAAATAAGGGTACCCAAGACGTTATTCCTTGAAGAAAATCAAACAAACGAACTACAAATACGCAATTAATAGGGGTAAGTAAAATTCAATTTGATTTAAAAAATTTAAATTTTAAATTAAATAGTTCAAGTTATTTGAGTTAATCAAGTTATTCAGATCAACTCGAATAAAAAATTAAGTTATTCGGTTTAACTTGAATATAAATTACACAATTTGAGTTATCCGAAAATTCGAATAAGAAATGACAAGTGTTTGTCGTTTTGATAAATATTTACCTTTTCTAAAGTAAAAAGTTAAAATCATTAAATTAAAAAGTAAAATTACATCGTTTTAATAAATATTTGCTCATCAAGTTAAGAGGCAAAACCATTATATTGTTTATATAGTTAAATAATCTTGTATTTCGTCTACTAGTTAAACAATCGGTCCATGTAAACGCAACATTGGGTATAAAAAATAGGATTAGTTAACTCGATCCAATTCGACTCAATTCGAAAAAAAAATTAAAATTGAGTTCGATTACTAAAATAAGATTCGTCAACTTGATTAACTCAAAATTTTTTAACTCGATTTGACTCGACTTGATCGAATATTCTATCCTAGCAATGAGGAGGAAACTTGTAAGGAATCTGCAGAACATAATAAAATTCAACACATGGGCTTAACCAGGACTAGGGTTCATTGACTTGAATCGATTTTCTAATACTTACCTTTCTTCCTAACCCACCTAAACCACACTTTGGATCGTTTCTAGCTGTCATTCCTACACGCAATAATTTATTCAACAAAACCCTCTCTTCCCCACTCACCTCTGATTTTTTCTCATTTTCAGAAACCTTAACTTCATTTCCTTCCCAGACACTTATGGCGACTAATTCAGCATCCATCTTTCCATGCAAACTTCAAACGCCATCGTCCTGCAAACTCCAGCCTCCCATTATACGTTTTAGCCATTTCTTGGTGATATCAAATTCAAAACACAAGGCAAAAAAACATCAGATTCTACGGAACCACCATCTGCAACCGCTGGGCATCGGTCTTAGGTTGCTAAATACAGACAGGGACAACAACCTGGTCGTGTGTTGCAGTGTAGGATCAGGTCCTTCAGATCCTGGTTCCTGGTTAGTCTTATCTGCCATAGTTTTGCCCCCTTTTTTTATTTATTTTTTACAAATTAACAAGGAAAGAAATGATGTATTTGAGCAGGAAACTATGGGTTGTGGGAATTGTGATGAGTATAATCCTACCCTTTTGGAGGAGCAAATGGGGGCCATTGTTAAAACTGAAAGGTATGGATCATAAGTTATTCGGATTGAATTTCCATATATCATCAACATTTTGAGGTTAAGTAGTATATATGTACAGACGAAGTTGAAACAATAATAGAAAAAGCAGAAGAGGTGACGGATATTGTGGAGAAAGTGGCGGGACAAGTGGAGGAAGTGGCGGATGATATCGGAAATCATCTGCCGGAAGGCAGACTTAAAAATGCCCTTCAAATTGTTGAAGATATGGCTCAAAATACAGCTGACGGTGCACGCTTAGCTGGAGATGTCATTGACAAGGTATTTTTTTTCATTGCTATTTACCTAATCCCTTTTCTTTTCAGCTTTTTTAATTAATTATTAACAATAAGATTAAGTTAGTTATATTTTATCACAAGCATAAATTCTAGAGAAATAATGGAATGAAATTATTATTTCATGTCATCCTTATCTTTTTTAATAGATGAGTGATAAATTAATTTTTTCTCTTAATTTTCAGTTTTTTCCTCTTAACAAAAATAAAATTCAAGTAAAAATATTAAAAATCAAGAAAAAAAATATGATTTATTATTTTCCTGTAAAGATAACGTGGAATAACAGTTTCATACCATCTTTTTTCTAAATTCTAATACCCATACACATAATACCTCCCAAGTACTTCAACCAAAAAAAAAAATAATAATAATGATAAATTTAACCCTTAATTGCCTATTTTGTCACTTTGATCAGATTCGTTTTTTGGCCACTTTAACTCTCAACCTTCAAAACTCAATCAAATTACTTATTTTTGGGCCGAAATATTGTCTGAATTATTAAGATTTTAACAACGTTAATGTTGTAACTCATGTAATTGTCCATGTGTACTTTATTATTGACATAGATAATTTTTTTAAAAATTCGATGAATTTTATGAAAATTTTAATTTTTTTAATAATTTTATGTATCTTTTAAAAATTTATATATACATGAACAACCCAACGTTAAAATTTTAATGATTCAATCCCTTTTTATAAAAAAAAAAATCAGATTTATTAAAATTTAAAAGTTGAAAGTCAAAACAATCCAAAAATCAAAATCAAAGTAAAAAAAAAAGAAAAGTAAATTTATTGTTATTTCAAACTTGTAGGTGGATGAAATAGTCACCTTTGTGTTCTTTATCTACTTCTGCATTCATCTAAATAGCAGAAACTGCACATATCTTATTTTTTCGTATTAATCATCTAAATTATTAGAAAACATAACACAAATTATTAAATGTATTAAAACTTTTTGATATAATACCCGAAACTACTTATAGCCTCTCATCAACCCTTAAATAAGAAGTTAATGAACTTCAACACACTCAAAGCCACGTCTTCCTGCACTGACAATAATGTCGATGTCAATCAAGCTAAGATTCAATTGGTAAAAATGTATTAAAACTTTAATCACAAATACATGTGTTAATTTTGTTCAAACGAATTATGCAAATATTTATTAAACTAGTTTCGTATCTATACCAGTAATTGTGTATGATCTCCAAAGCTATGCATTTATTGCTGTAGGGTAATAATTCAAGTATATGTATAATGTAGTGTTTTAAAACTTAAAAATGAAACCTCATGTGATGGTCTGATGGTTAAAGGTGTTCATCGTCCCAGGTGTAACCTGAATTCGAGTCGCGTTAATTGTTCGGACTTTGTCCTGTTATTTTAATTAACCATAAAAAACTTAAAAATGCAGGTAGAGGAAGTGGAAGGAAAAGTGGAATCTTGGATGGAACAAAATAGCATTGATGAAGAAGCTAAGATAACAAAGGAAGAAGCAGCCAAGGATCAGGTTTAGCTTAGGCTAACATGCATCTGTTTTTATCGCAATTTAATTAATGGTAGAAGAGTGTTGTTAAAATTATTATCAAATATTTATTTGGTACGAATTTAATTCGTGTAATCTATTTTTTTTTTTTACTTTAATATTGTATAAAACATTATTTCTTGCAAGTTTAATTTTTTTATCTTTTAATTTATTATATGGAGAAAAGATGGTATGAAACTGTGATTTCATGTCATCTTTATTTTTTTTTAATAAGAAAATAACAAATCAAAATTTTTTCTCTTCATTTTCAGTTTTTTGAATAATGAATAAATAATGTATGCACTAAATAAATTAATGAGGTGGGATATGGGTAAGGGTTAAATGGCTTTTGTGAATAAATAATGTTTTCAATGCTTCAAATTTGAGATGTACTAAAAATAGTTCTTTTGGGGCACCAAGTTAGACTTTTATACAAACAATACCATTTGTTCCCTTAAAAGGATGTTAGGGAAATTAGCTTATATATATATATATATATATATATATATGTATGTATGTTGAGGTTGATGGTCATCCTTTTCAATAATGTCGTCTTCATGGTTTGAACTTACATCTTTCTTTAGAAATACAATGTGTCTTGCCATTACACCCAATAATTATTGGTTAAAATATGTGTTCTTTTTAATATTAAATGATTTTGATATTGTCACACATAAAAATGAGGTTAGGTTAAATATGCTATCGGCCAACAAACCTCATAAATCTCTATTTCCCTCTTCTTCTAGATATATTCTCTTCACTTCAATCTTTCCGGACCAAATCTACTTAAAAAACAAAGTTGTTATGAGTTCACCTATTTCATGTATGACATTTTTTAATGATAATTCAAGTACTAAAGCATGAGGTATGTATAACATTGCCCCTAAGGATAATTGGCTTACAAAGTATCATTTAGGATTCAACAATCGCTCTTCGATTACGATTAGGGGTGTAACTAAGTCAAGCTGAACCTAAATATTGTCAAGCTTGAGCTCAAGCTTGACTCGAAATTATTTGGAGCTCGGTACTCCACTCGAGCTCAATTGAATATCTTTTTTTAAGTTCAAGCTCGACTCGAGATATAATCGAGCTACTTGAGCTTGAGCTCAATTAAGCTCATTTACAGATTTTTGTACTCAAGTTTAAATATTCTTTGGTTGCCCCGAAGAAGAGAAAGTTAAGGAAAGCTCTGCATGGGGCAGTGATCGCGAGGTCCAAGTTTGGAAAGTAGAGAATTCAATGAGTTGGCAAGTGTTCAATTGGTGTATGGCTTGTCATGCTTAGCTGTCAGGATGTAGGAGACTCTGGTATCTGGAAAAGTTAAGCTAGCAAGGAGGAAAGACAGTAGGTGAGCTTCTGTACTCAACTGTTTGAGTGTTGCTTTGGTTTGTTCTGGTTGTTGTGTTGTTTGTTTGTTCTACACTGAGTTCAATCGAGTTTGTTGACTACATATATAATCGTTGTTGATTGGAAAAGTTATGCTTGCATATGGCTATACAATTATATGATTGTTGCAAATATGTTCTCTAAATGTATGACATGTTTGTGTATCTATGAATTGTTATGTATGTGCTCCATGTTATGTTAGTGAATGTGATGATATGCATGTTATTAAAATGCGGAGTATAGAGGGAAGTATTGGTGGGTTAGTTGAAGATAGGAAATTTGATATAATGGAGGAATGGGCAGATATGAAAGGGGATTTAAGGAGGATTGGTTGGAAATGATCTACTGGCTCTACGGCTCGACATCGTGGAGATAGTCTATTGTCTCTTCGGAGCGAAACCATGAAAATGGTTATCTATAGGCTCTTCGGAGCGACACCATTAAAATGGCCTACATGCTCTACGAAGCAACACCTCGAAATAGGTTCACTGACTCTGCGGAGTTGAAAGTCCATGATGAGTCATGGCATGATCTAGTGGAGGACAGGTACGCCTTATGGCAAAACGAAGCTCTCCAGGACAGTAAACAGAGAAGTCGTCGGGGCATATAAGTGGAAATCATGAAAATAATTCGCATGGAAAAAAGTCTAACATAATGATCATGGAGGTATGGGAATGCAAGCAAGCATACAGATAAGAGGTCTATCTAAGATGCGAGGTAAGAGGAATAGCTTGAAGCACCTTGTACGCGTGTATATGTGTGGAGGAAGGGGGTTTTCTCTTAAAGTGTATGAAAATATGTATCCTCCATCAAGATTCTGCTAGAGGGGATGGACAAGCTAATATGGGTTACAATAAAGCAGAACGTTTCTTAGATCCTATTTCCAAGTGTTTATTGTCAAAAAGGTCGCCAGAAAAGTGGAAAGTCTGCCAGGGATTAATAAAGGAAGCGAATGTTCGTGAAGAATGTCTAGCGTGAGAAGTCGGGTAAGGATTATCTTACAAATGGGAAGTCTGCCCTACTCGATCTAGCCAGGAGATAGTCTGTTAGGGACTATCGGTGGTTGGGAAGTCTATTAAGACTATCTGATTTAGGAAATGTTCATTCGAACAATTAGATAGGGGAAAAGTCAAGCGGGACTATCTTACGAGTATGATTTCGTGGGAAAAGATTAAACTATTTGTCAGAACTTATATTTCAAGGACCACATATGAGGATGTAAGTAAATGGGATTTCCTCTGGAATGGTATATGCAAAAAGGAGTTATAAGATGGTAACCGTCGGGATAATACAATAAATCGGTGTTGAGTTCAACGTGCAAAGAAAGGATCAGGATAAGAATCCGCCATTGTGGCGGGATATCTACAAGTTTGTCAAAGGTAATCGTCAATCCGCATATTTGTTTACCCGATTATCTTTTGGTGAATCAAACCAGATAGGTAAAATTTGAAAAGTCTGAGATAAAGCTAGACAAAATCAATTCTAAAAAAATGGTGTCAAAAAAGGTACAATTGCTCCTATATTTGCCCGATATGGCAAATACATTCATATATCATATGGTATAATAAAGTTAACTTTTATAAATACATTGAATAATTAAAAAATAGTTTTTATTATATAAGAAGTAATCGAAATCAAATCCAACTTGAGTTACAAAAAGAAAATATAAAAAGAGTACATGATCCAATTTGGACCGGGATAAATAACCACTTTTGACCGGGTGTGGTACGAACGATTGTCAAACGTAAATGAAACTAGCACCAAGCAGCAAGGCAATTAAAATATTTTGCTGACGTGTGAATAAATGACTGTTCAATAATTCTATTACTCCTTCTTTAGCAAGTCATTAGAAAAAATTTATCTTGGAATATTACGTGGCAAAATCCTATTGGAGTCTACTTAATATTTTTATATAATTGTCAAAAAAGATTTTTTTTGGTACAATTTGCTCATAGTCCCTGTAACTTTTAATCTCATGATATTAATCGTTTTATTTTTTTTTTTGATTTAATAATTGAAGTTCAGTTGATAACAACATCGAAAGGCTTCTCTTAAATTGAATTATGTGTTATGTTTTAAATAAAAAATAATTGGCTCATGAGGCCAGCATTACATGTGCGGATTAGTAAAAAAAAAATACCAAATAAATTGTTTCAGTGATAAGGATACAGGGACTGAAAGTAGAATTAGACCCTTTTATTTTCCCAACTTAATACGGCGGAAAATTTCCCACTGTTTTGATCACGCCCACTCCCATTTCGTCTGAAGACTATATCTTCATTTTCTACGCCCGCCATCAGATTAAAGCGTCGTTTTTTACACAAACAATCACGACCGTCGATTCTACAATCAAGTGGAACCCATCCAACTTTCACTCAATCAGATCCGTTCATCCAACTTTTCCAACACCTCATAAGACATCACAGAATTGAAAAAAAAAAGAGAAAGTCAAAAAGCGAGACATTGAAAAGGAAAATACACAAAGGCCGAAGGGAAACCTCCCATGAAGTCTCTTGGAAATGCACCCCACAAAGCTTTTAAATACCTTTCTTACAGCCCGCAAAGGTGCGGCCAACCAAAAATGCTACGAAGCAAAACTCTAATGGCGAGCTTGAGAATGTCATCAAAGAAAGATGCTGTTGTTGTTGCAGGTGGAAGATCTAAGCCAAATGATAAAGCCTGCAAAAAACACCCAAAGCACAGGCAATCCCCAGGCGTTTGTTCACTTTGTTTACAAGAGAAACTGTCGCAGTTATCAGCTAGTTCGAGCTTAGGTTCTACCACCACGGTTGCCTCTTCTTGTTCTTCTTCCTTGTCATCTTACTCTTCTTCCTCTTCAGCTTCTTCTTGCTCCTCTCCCACGCATCGTTACCCTTTTCCCACGGAAGGAAAGGATAGTTTTTCTTTCTTGTTTTTCAGTGGGAAAAACATACTAACAAAGAGCAGATCAGTGGCTTCTTCTTCCAGATTGAGAAGCAACAGAAGTGGGTTTTTCTCAAAGTTGATCCTTCCAAAAAAATACAAAGAGGAAGGAGGAGAGATTTTAAAAACTACGGTTCATTAATGGCGGTGTTTGTCATGTACCATTTGGACGTAGATTAGAATTCGATTCGTTTTTTATTGATATAATTTGTAAAACTACAGAAGAGAAAGTTGCAAATATGAACTTGTACTTGGAGAAGCTTTCTACTGTACGAAATTATTTTATTCTTTTAATGGACATGCCATGTGGGTTGATCGTGTTTTATATATTGTAATAAAAAGGACAAAGGTTCCACCTATATTATATATATATATACAGCAAAAACCTTAAAACTGATGAATCTGTGGGATGATGTGTCGTCCCATATATCCAGGAGGTTTCATGGTTTAACCAAAATTCAATGCTTCTTCCTTGTATATATACGTAGTTTGGTTTATGATACATGAGGAAGGTCGAAGGAGGACCCATTACTTTTCAAAATCGAAACAAGGAAAGCCTAATTTGACAGCTACTAACGCACGACATGTTTCAGGTCTTAGCTCCCCCCAAGTTCTTAGCAACTTCCTATATGATTTTTGGTACAGAAGTCGTCCCTCTACGATGATTTTCATTGCAAAACACCGAATCATTCTGATTGCTACTATATATATGTGTGTGTGTGTGTGTGTTTGTGGTAAGCTACAAGTTTCAGAATATCACTTCTGAGAGACTATTCGTAATTTGGTGTGATCATAAAGGTGACGCATCATATTTGCCTCTGTAATTTATCACTGCAATCAGATGTTTTGATGGATTAGTTTGGACCAAGTATTTGTATGATATCCTTGATTCTATCCCATTTTTTGTTCAGGTTTATCTTTCTTAATATTTTATAAATAAAATGTAATATTAAATAGGAAAAGAGTGTTTGAATTTTTATTTTAATTAATTATCAAATAATCTTTTTAATAACCCATATTAAAAAAATGAGGCTTTCATCAGATTTCTTCTTTTTGATACACTTGAACTCCCGTCCTCCTGCACTGATAATAATGTTGATATCAATCGAGTTAAGATTCAATTTATAAAGAAAAAAAAAAGAAAATTTAATTATACTTAAACACATATTCTTTCTTTTACTATAATAATAATTTTATCAATTGAATTAAATTTAATTGGATCGAAAGAAGGAGGTACTTTCAGTTGGATGTGGTTTAGTGTATAAGTCGGATTTTTTTTGGTGAATTGCAAGAGAAGAGAAAAGTCTTAATAGCAATGTAATCAACGCAACTCGAACTCAGGTCACACTTGGAACGATGAACACCCTAACCATCATGCCAATATGGGGTTCTATATAAGTCGGTTTTAATATGTTAATTCAAACAAATATTTATGCATTAACTATCACGTGTCTCCATGACTAACATCAACTATATCGGTTCAACATTCTACCGTAAGTAAAGTGTGTAATGATTTATTTGGTTTTGCAACTTTATAAATAAAATTATTTCAAGTTTTATTGAACTTTTAGTTTTTTTTTTTTAATTTAATATTTTTTATCAAATCACCTTAAAATAAAAAAATTAGCTATTTTTAACTTTCCTATAGTCTAATTTAATTTCAACTTAAATCAATTTAGGGTTTAATTTACAATTCAAAACAATATTAAATAAATAAAAATATTTTATATTGATATTTACTTGAGTTTAACACTTTTTTTAATGTGGCATCTTTTTTGTTTCATATGGTATTTGATAAAAAATTATATTTTGGTATCTAAATATAATCGTGTTAATTTTTTAGTGTTTAATTCATGTTTTAAAGTTAATTTAATGAAACTTCAAAATTAATTAATAATATTAACAACTAACATTCATTAAATCAACCGTAAAAACCAAATTATATTACATTCATCAGATTTTATTTGAATTTGAAAAATTGAATGCAAAATTAAACAAAGTCATGATTAATACTAAATTTATTCTATTAACAAAATTATGACAGATTTAAACCTAGTAATATTGACAATTAACTTTCATCAAATCAATCCTAAAATTCAATAATAAATTATAAATATATCTGTTGTTTTAAATTATAATTAATATTATTATAGTGAAGCTTTTATATTTTCATATTTTTATATCATTTTTAAATAAAATAATTATAAATTTAAAAATCGAATATTCGTTTAATGGTGTTAACAACTATACTTGATTGTTTTTTTAAATCTAAAGAGTAGAGAGATTAAATTTTTAATACTAAATAAAGACTAAATTTCAAATATACAAAGAGTACATGGACTTGAAGTATATTTTAACCTTCACATATTTACTTTATAATTTGACTTAAAACTAATTAACCCAATGAAAAGTGTGTGTCGAGATTGATGCTAATATTTTTTAATACAATATCTAAAACTACTCATAATCTCTCACCAACCTTTAAATAGGAAGATAAAACATACTTGAGTGTGCCTGAATTCACGTACAACAATGCGAATGACAATCGAATTAAATATCAATTCACTAATATTTTTTATTTTAATAATTCATTTAATATCAATTCTACCAAGTTCATATTGTATTTTCTTCAAAATTCTTATAATGAAAAAATAACTCTGTTTCGGTCTTAAAGAATCTTATTCCTCAATATGGTATTCATAGTTTGGTTTAGGGGTGTTCAACGTTTTAATCAATTAGTTAATCGAATCGAATTAGTATTAATCGAATTAATTGAATTTTTTAATTCTTTAACCGTTAACTGAATTGAAATATTTCGGTTAATTCGGTCGGTTAACCGAATTAACTGAAATTCATATGTTTTTTTCCTAAAACAAGTATAACACATATAAAAAAAAAATGATAATGTTTATTTGACCGAATTAATCGAATTAACAATAGCCTAATACATCTAATATATAATATTATTTATTAAGTTCGATTAATTAAACTAATTACCCGATTTCGAACCGAATTAACCGTTAATCGAATTTTCAAAATACTTTTAACTGACCTCTGATCAAACTAAATCAATTGACCAATCGATTAACCGAATTAAATTGATTCAATCGAGTAAATAGATTTTAACCAAAATTTAAACCCGTTTATCATGTGTTTTGTGATGAGGGATGTCATGTCTGATGGCAATTTCTAACTCCATCCTACAATCAATGAGCAAATAAACAAATATGAGGCTATATTTTTCATTGGATTCCCCTTCAATCATATCAAATAAAATAATAGTACTACTTTTTTTTTTTTCTATAATTTCAAGATAAACCCAAAGAAAGTAAGAACATGACTGATTCTTCAGACATCCGATGTCATGAATTGTTGGCAAAATACCCACTCCTTGAATGAATATATCATCCTTGATTTGACCTAATACTTGTGCTGAGAACCCACCAAAGCGATTTTCAGCCCACACCCACACCCACACCACCTTCGTTGGTCTTTCTTGTCCTTATATTATCAGGACTGTAAAACCCATACCTCATTTTAGTTCTAAAGCTATGTGATTCCCTACTACACTTGTCTTTTTCTTTTTAACATTTATGTTCCAATAAATGGAAGCTCCATCATTCTGTACACGTGTTCCCCTTGCAGTGAAACAAAGGAGGATTCCAGGTTTTAACCTTGTACGACTAGTTTTTGTCTGGTAATGGTGAGAATTTGATAAATATGATGACGACGATGATGGTTGTCACTTCTCAGCCGCAACTAACTTTGAAATAAAACCACACCTAAGTGCTGGACTTCTTGTGCATTTTATTTTTTCCTGTTCCACTGTTGTTTTTCCAAAGACATAATAAAGGGAAGAAGACATCAAAGACTTGCAGTGGAATCTTTTGACAAAAAAGAAAAACCATGGAACGTTATGAGATTGTGAAAGATATAGGATCTGGGAATTTTGGTGTGGCCAAGCTTGTTAGAGATAGATGGACAAAAGAACTCTTTGCTGTTAAGTTCATTGAGAGAGGCCACAAGGTCTTGTCTTGTCTATACCCTGTTTCTTACTTCTTTTTCTTTTCTTGTTTTCTAATCTGATTCTCTGTCATGATCCTGTCTTTATTATGGCTTTGCTGCTTAAAGGGTTTTCTTTTTTGTTGCAGATTGATGAACATGTGCAAAGGGAAATCATGAATCATAGATCATTGAAACATCCCAATATTGTTAGATTCAAAGAGGTTGGTACTCTTTTATATTCCATGATCCTTTCTTGTCTTGTTCTCGTATGGCTAAGCTATGCTCCATTATGTTTAATGAAGATAGCTTAGGGCTATGTATTTTATCCTGACTTATGCATTGCTTTTGCAGGTTCTTCTTACACCTACACATCTAGCCATAGTCATGGAGTATGCTGCAGGTGGAGAGCTGTTTGAGCGCATATGCAGTGCTGGTAGATTTAGTGAAGACGAGGTAAATATTCTAAAAACATAGTGAAAGAGTGTATTTTACTCTATTCTATTGCATAATACAGTTTTCTCACATCTAAATCTTCCATGGGAGATGTTAACAGGCAAGGTTTTTCTTTCAGCAATTGATATCAGGAGTCAGTTACTGTCATTCCATGGTATGAAACTTTGGCATTCTAGACTAGTCTAGTTCTTCAAATGTTGCAGTGCTGATTTTGTTTTTGGGAATTTCTGTTTTAGCAAATATGTCACAGAGATCTTAAGCTTGAAAACACTCTCCTCGATGGCAGCACCACACCGCGTGTCAAAATATGTGATTTCGGGTACTCAAAGGTGATACGACTGAACTCATCTATATCCACATTTTTGCAGATAAAGTTGAGCTTTTGACACTTCGTTTACTTAACTATTTCCCCCCCTAATTTTGTAGTCATCTGTGTTGCATTCTCAACCAAAATCTACTGTAGGAACACCGGCTTATATCGCTCCCGAGGTTCTCTCCAAGAAAGAATATGATGGCAAGGTAATATAAACATATACATTTACATACATATACGTATACATATACGTATTCTTTCTCCAAATAACATCCCACAGTTATCTATAGATTGCAGATGTTTGGTCCTGTGGAGTCACCTTGTACGTTATGTTAGTTGGGGCATATCCCTTTGAAGATCCTAATGATACCAAAAACTTAAAAAATACAATTGGGGTCAGTGTTTTATACAAGTTTTCAGCTCCATTTTCTCTTTGAGAACAGACATCATCTGAAATCAATGCAATTATTTGAAGCTTTCCCAAACTCACAGTGGAGGTTCTAACTAAGTTATTATTGTTTACGACAGCGAATACTCAGTGCTCACTACTCGATTCCGGATTATGTCAGAGTTTCCATGGAGTGCAAACATCTTTTATCTCGGATATTTGTGGCTAATCCTGAAATGGTAATGCATTAGAAAGCTAATTGGTGGCTAATTTGGCCAATCATCCATGTTTGTTTTCTTGAATAGCTTATGCTCATACTTGTTGGTGCAGAGAATAACTATACCAGAAATTAGAAGCCACCCTTGGTTCTTAAAGAACTTGCCAGTGGAACTGATGGAAGGTGGAAGCTGGCAAAGCCAAGATGTAAATAACCCTTCACAAACCATGGAAGAGGTACAGTTTATAATACAGGAGGCCATGAAAACGACTGAGGTCCCCAAGGTTGGGGAATTTTCCATGGGAGGAAGCATGGATCTTGATGATTTGGATGCTGATACAGATCTTGATGTAGATACAAGTGGTGATTTTGTGTGCCCACTATGAACTAAAACTAAACAAATGTGATCTCTCATTGTTATACTAAAGAATTTTCTGTGAAATCCTTTGTCAATGAATAATTGAATCTCCATTCAATCGTAACATAAAAAGAATAAATTGAATGGTACAATAAAAGAATTTTTACTAGGGGCTGGCATGTTGAGACGAGTAATATTTCTCTTAAGCTAGAGTGGCACAAGTTGAGGTTGAAGGGTCGAACAGGGCTGGAAGAAGGTACTTTCTTCCGTTGACACCATGTGCATTGTAGCTAGCTCCGGTTGTAGTGTCGACTGTAAGGTCCCCAGCATAGCCTGGATAAGCCCCTTTCCCATAAATCCCAGGGCAAGCGGAAGCAGCCTCCAGTGGTGCTTCTTTTGGACCCTGATAGTAGCCATTTCCAAATGGGTTGGTGACAGTCCCAGCCAAGAGGGTAGCTAGGTTGATAACCATCCCATCCAGACCCACATCATTGTTGGGTGCAACCAGTGGTGGGTTCTGTGGTCCGTAGATGGGTTGGTGGAATGGCCAAGCGCATTGACCTGGGCACTGTGTCTCCGAGTTGCCTACCCAAATATAAGCCAACTTGGAACCCGAATCTGAACCATGGGTTCCACACCTGCTGGAGCAGAACCCTTCAACAGCAACATCAGCTGATGTCAAGACAACATTGATGGCGTTTCTCTGAGAACCCTTTGATGCTAATTGCAGGATTTGTTCATTAGTTAGTGATTTTCCCAAAGAGTAGCTCTCATCGAGGATTTGTGAACCCAAGGAAATGACAAGGGGAGAAGATTTGTTGATGAGGTGATAGTATTTATCCATGGCTTTCCACCATGTAGCAACCGAGGGTTGAGGTAAAACAAGGTTGGAAGAGGCGAGGGAATTGATGAAATCGGACACAATGGCACGTTGAGAAGGCTTGAAATCTCCATACCAAATGAGATTAACAGAGATGTTGGCAGTTAGAAGAGGGCCATTGTGGTATTGGAACTGCAAAGGCTGCTGGGTTTGATCCGAGTCAGGGACAGGCCCACCAAGCCTCCTCGCTTCTGCATTGAAATGAATCCAAGAGAACACGACAAAATACAGAACAACAACATTGGAAGTAGCAAAAGAAGCCATCGTTGAAGTGATGAGAGAACTCTAAAAGAGAATGCCCTGAAATGAAATGTTTTGTGGGATTTGGGATGAAGGGACGTACTTATATAGCAGGGTTTTACTTGGGGGTTGAAACTGTTAGGAAAGAGGCGAAGAATAAAGAGATTGGATTCATTCGATGCCAGCCAAAATGACGCGTTTGTTGCTCTCAACTTCAACTTCAACACAACCAATGTATTTAACAACAATGTAAGGCCAGCTAAGGTTGGTGTAAAGCAAGAGAATTGACTCTCAATTAGGTGTAAACTGAGACAGTCGTGCTTGCGAAAAAATATTTAAATCTGATTTTGATAATTATTAAGTTGAATTCGAATTGAGTAATGCTTAATTCGAAGGTTCATGAGTTTCATCAATTTTTTTTTTATATTTTTTTATATTATTAAATTAGGTTAATACTTTAATATAAATTATTAACTTCAAGCTTAATTGTCGCCTTAAGCTTAAGATCGATTTTCAATAATAAAAATTGATAAAAGAGTTTAATCAAGCTCAAACTCGAATAATTTGATTATATCTCAAATTGAATTTGAATTTAAAAATAAATATTTCAACATGCTTGAACTGAGTATTGAATTCAAAATTTTAACATACTAAATTCAAATATTTTAATATTTTTAAATATTCGAAAAATAATATTATTTAAAGATTTAGAATCAAACAATAATACTTTAATTAAATAAATAATAAATGGATTCAAATCTTAAAATAGTTTAATTATTACAGGAAATTAAAATATCCAATCCCAGTGTCATAATTCATATAACATCAGTAATGCTTGAGAAATATGAATAATAATTAAAATCTAATATTCTTTTTTTTTTTTGTTAATTATAAGTAGGGAATAAGGTTGATTTAGATCCAACTCAAACTTTATTTGATGATCTATGAAATTGGAAAATTTAACTAAAAATAATTAAAATAGTGAATAAGAGTTACATATTAAAAATACAAATGATATGACCCACATTGCAAAACTTTGCTTTTTAAAAATTTATATTAATGTATTATATTAGATCATATATAATATATATCTATAATCTATCTATAATAATAATAATCTATAATATATAAGGCATGATGACAAAAATAGCCCCTAACATTTAGGTGTTGGGTCATTTTGGCCTTTAACTTTTTTTTATCACTTTCATACCTAACGTTTTATTTTTGGTCAAATTGGTCTATTTTTAATGGAAATGCTAACATGGCCGTTAATTGACTAACTATCAAAATTAACCGTTGACATAACACTATTTTGTCTTATATGCCACATCAATAAGTGATTTTAAAATTATTTAAATTAATTTTTTGAAATAAAAAAACACTAAAATTATTATATTATTTTTTTGAAATATAAAATTATTAAAATAGAATGTTACTAATTTTCTCTTCAAATTATATTAAGGGTAAATTACATCAACAGTCACTCAACTTTGATATTGAGAAACAAACAGTCACCGGGTTTATATTTCAGTCCTTCAACTTTGAAAATGTGACAAAACAATCCTTTTTCACGTTTTCTGTCACAAACGTCACGAAACAGTGACATGGCAGTTGACGGCACCGGAAGAGTGTGGAAAACGTTCAGCTGATCAGTTACATTTAACAAAACAGTCACTCAACTTTGAAAATGTGACAAAACAGTCCTAAAGTTATCGAAAAGTAACAAAACAATCCTCTACTTACTATTCAATTTTCTCTCTTGAATTTTCTCGAAAAATTTTGGTAAAAGCCTTGTGAGATGTGAGAAAGGGAAGTCTGGGTGTTGTTCTGTGTGACTCCAAAAATGGCTTCTTTGTACTGCAATAATCAGGTAAGAGATTCTTGTTTTACCAACGCACGCCATAAAAGATCATGTTCCAAAGCTCAAGCTTGTCTCGAAAAGATTCTTCATTTAATTTCAAGCATCCCACCACCATGTGAAATCAACCTAAACCCTTTCAAGAAGAGAGGGTTCAGTATCGATTTAAACTTGAGATTAGGCTCTTTTATCAACGACAATGAAGACAGCGAAGAAAAATCTGATTGTTTTGCTAAGAATAGTTTCGATGAAGAGAAAGCAAGTACAGGTGAAGCTACAGCATCGAATATTTCTTTCGATGTTACAGATATTCAAAAAATCGAAGAGTTTAAGAGCGGCACTGAGGGTGAAGTTAAAGCTTCGACGAAGGCGTTTCATGATTCATTGGATTTGCTAATAAAAGCGACAGAGATGATTTTAGCTAGGGATTTTTACCTGAATGAAAAGAAAAAGGAAGTCAAAGAGATTGAAAAGAGTGGTGGCGGCAGTAAGAAGTGAAAGGGTTAAAGACGACACAGTTAACATTGTGGAAGAAGGGTTAGAGGAATTTGAGGATATAGCGTCATCAGTGGTTCGATCAAAGAGAGGGGGAGTCAAGTTTTGCCACTCAGGTTTAGAGACTCGATTTTGGAGCCATGGAAGAAGCCAAGAGGATTGTTTTGTCAGTTTTCGATAACTTTAGTGCTGTTTTGTCACATTTTCAAAGTTGAGTGATTGTTTTGTTAAATGTAACCGGCCAGCTGAACGTTTTCCACACTCCTCCAACACTGTCAATTGCCATGTTACTGTTTCGTGATGTATGTGACGAAAAACGTGAAAAATGACTGTTTTGTCACATTTTCAAAGTTGAGAGACTGAAATGTAAACCTGATGACTGTTTGTTTCTTAATATCAAAGTTGAGTGACTGTTAGTATAATTTACCCTTATATTAATAAACTCAAATAACCAAACTAAAATGAACTTTAAATCATCTACAAATGGGTTTCTAAGTTTTTCTTTTCCTCTCTTCAAATCTTTTTATTTCTTTATTGAATCCATCATATATCATCTTCAAATTGGTTTTTGTACGGTTTTTTTGTTGAGTTTTTCTTTTCCCTTTTTTTTTCATGATTTAGATGGAAAAATTTTTGTGGGTTTGAAGAGTTCCTAAAGATTTTAAGGTTTTCTTAAATCTTTCTCGACATCATGAATTGTTTATGGTTGTCAAATTTGAAGATTTTGAGTTGTTGAATTTGGGGTTTTGGGT
Source organism: Kokia cookei (assembly GCA_039519145.1). Classification (NCBI taxonomy): domain Eukaryota; kingdom Viridiplantae; phylum Streptophyta; class Magnoliopsida; order Malvales; family Malvaceae; genus Kokia; species Kokia cookei. The sequence goes on along the minus strand of CM076901.1, from coordinate 8,208,112 downwards.
AAGGATTTTGATTTGGGAATTTGTGTCTAGGGTTTTTTATTTTGAAGATTTTTGTTTAGAATTACTCACAGCAAACTAGTTTTAGAGCCAACAAATCCACATCCAAAAGCTCATGAGAAAAGTTGCTTTTCAAACCTAGGTTATTACTGCTCTGACGGATGAAGATATTTGTATGGATAGATTCTCAAGTAAGGCTATGAATGGCTATGCGAAGATGATGGTAAGGAAACGAATTGTTAAGATTGCACATTTAACGAGCAATGCTTTTGGGTCTCATCAATAACTATGCTTCATCTTAGATCCTTCATTGGTTTTCTCGAGAAAATTTTGATGACAAGGAAAGTACTGTGTTTCATAGATTTATGTTCAATATGGGATTTGTATGGTTTTCGAATAGGGCATAAGTTTTTAAGATACTACAGATTGTGCTCTCAAATTTGAGATAAAAATAAAAGGAGAAAATTTCATTTTTTTCTTAAAAAATCAGATGGAAGAAAAAAATAAGATTGATGGAAGAAGTGATAAGGATGATGATTTAAAATAAACATTAAAACTAGATTTTAATATTTTTATATTTTAAAATATAATATAAAAATTTTAATAATTTTATATTTCAAAAAAATAATTTTAATAATTTTAAAATTATTTGCTAATGTGACATATAAGATAAAATAGTGTCTGGTCAGCATTTAATTACATTTGGACTGTCACATCAACGGTTAATGTTAACCGTTAGTCAACTAACAGTCACGTCAGCATGTTCGTTAAAAATAGATTAATTTGACCAAAAAAAAAGATTAGGTATGAAAGTGATCCAAAAAAAAAATTAAGGGTCAAAGTGATCAAACACCCAAATGTTTGAATAAGGTTATTATTTGAACAGAACTCGAAGCATAAAATATAGGAAAAAAGTTAAATATAATTATAATTACAATTATTAGTTAAAATATTGACATAAAAAAGGTTGTGCTAATTTTATTTATGTAAAATAAAGTTATTACTAAATAGATTTTTAAGCATATTAATTATCACTTAATTGATATTTAGGGGCGAAGCCAAAAAATTTTTGAGGAGGGGATGAAATTATGTTGTATATTTTACGATAGAAAAAATGAAAATTTGCTATTTTAATAATTTATATCTTTATAATTTTTAAAGGATTAAATCATTTTTTTTTATTTTTGGGGCTCAAAGTACAATTTTATTATATACTAATTTAAAATTTTATAAATTATAAAGAGACTAAAATCGAAAATTTTCATTTTAAGGGGGTTAGGACCCTGCCAACCCCCTGACTCCGCCCCTGTTAAAATTGGAGTTAAATATGTTAAATAGTTATTATTTTAAATAATGTTACTTTTGAACCTAACAAGTTGTTCCAATGGAAAAGAGGATGTTGTTCATCCTAGGAGTCTCGGGTTTGAGCGTCTGTGTGTGCAAGGTATGTGTGCCTTGTCAAAGGTATGAATAGATATTACAATGTAATCATACCAGTATATTTAAAAAAAATAATGTTACTTCACATTAATCACTGAATATATTAAGTTTTAATTATGATATGAAAATTTTTTATTATAATGTTTGAATTGAAAAATTGATATGTTTTAATTATATTCAACAATTCAAATGAAGTATTATTTTACATTAAATGTCGCAATAAAAATTTAATATTTAAGAAATTAATTAAATATTAAACGCATAGAATCACATGTAACACATGTGACATTTCTAATTAGTAAAATATATAAAAGCGGAATTTGGAAAAAAAAACTTTTATACCAATGAAAATACTATATATTTTCTATTATATTATTTTTTTTAAATATGCTAGTGTATTACGTAGTAGTATATATTCATATTTTCTTAATTTTTTGACAACGCATATACACCTTACACACACAAGTGCTCGAACCCGAGTCTCCTTTCCTAAGATGAACAACATCCTCTATTTCACTAAAGCCACTCGTTGGGTTCTTTTCTGTCATATTATTAAATTCACTTTTAAGAATAATTATAATATTTAATTTAAAATTATTAATTAAAAAGGTTAATGTAAAATAGAAATTTTTACAATTACAATAACTATAATTTAATTTATATATATTACTCAAAAAGTTTAGTTAAAATAATTATAATTGAAGTAGAAGTTGACGTAAAAAAGTTTTTACAATTAAAATCATTTAAAAATATTTTGTTACTATTTCTTATTTTTACTTTATATTAGTTTTTACTACATAATATATATTATTTACAATTTATTTTAGTCAATTTATTAACTATTAAAGAAAAAAATAGGATAGTGAAGAGTTTATTTTACAATATATCAATTTTTTATTATTTGTAAAAATACTTTAATAATAGAATTTTTTTATTTTAGTACTATATTTTAATTATCAAAATTAATATATTTTAATAACGTTTATTAGTTATTATTTTAAATAAAATTACATGAAGTAAAATTATATTGTATATTGAAAATGATACAAATATTTTAATTATGATTGGAATTTTTTTAATATTATTAAAAATTATTTGTCTACAAAATATCAATCTTTTAATATGTTATTTGAAAATTCATTTTTATTATATTTGAGATGTTAAATAAGTTAATATATTTTAATTTTATTTAACAATTCAAATAATGAATTAAAAAATAATTAAAATACATTATGAAAAATTTAATTAAAAACTAAACGCGTAAATTCACATGCAACACATATTAAAAATTAATATATATAAAAGCATGAGTTTAAAAAATTTATTTATCTGACTATTATATCTTTTATTTTTTTCATTATATTAATGGTTTTTTATTTTAAAATTTTATTAATGTTATTTATAAAATTTATCATATTTATAAATATGAATTCTAATTTTATTAAAAATAAAATATTTGAGTAAATAAATTTATTTGGTAAGATTTATCAGACTTATAAATAAAAATTCTAATTTTAGGGTCTGTTTGTTTGTCAGTAAAATATTTTCCGTAAAATATTTTTATTGTTTTATAGTGTTTGTTTAGTGAAAAATAAATAAAAAAAACATTCTCCAAAATATGGGTAAAACTAATGCTTTCTTATGGAAAATATTTTATCAATTTTTATGCCGTTAGACATTTTCCTTCTCTTCACTCTCGTGACTGACTTAACAGTAGTTCTCCCTTCCTCGTCACCTTTGTTCGTCGGTCTCCACCTCTCTTCCTCATCTTTATTCGTTGGCCTCACCTCTTCATCTTTACCTCGTCATTTCTGTCAGTCGGCCATCGATCTTACCAAATTATCTAAGGCTTAGAATAAGTCTCAAGAGACTGTATGTATATTTCGGCAACATTTTGAAGCAAATTACCAACAATTAATGTATTAAAACATCATGCGAGTGTGGATTTTTTACTTAAATAATACAAAAAAATAAATTAATAACCAAAATGGTATCCCCAAATTATTATTTACCAAAATGGTATGTTTAGTTAAGTGGAGGAACTCTAAATGGCGACATTAAGGGGTATTTTTGACACATTTTTTTTTAATTTTTTTATTATTTTTATATATTTAAAAATAAAAAAATATTATTTTATTAGTGGAGGGATTTAAAGTGGCGGCACTCAGGGGTTTTTTTCAAAAAAATACGAGAAAAATACGACAAAAAAATACCTGACACCCAGTGGAGGAACACAAAGTGGCGGCACTAATGGAGGAATATCAAGTGGCGGCACTAAGGGGTGTTTTGCCACTTGGCAGCACCCTATTGTGCCGTGTGCGTGTGTTTGTGTGGGTTTTTTAAGAGGTGAAAATTAATTTGAGTGGTTGGGAATTTTTTGGTAGGTGATAAAAATTAAATAAAATAAAAATTTTTGTTATAAAATAGGTGGGAGGGGGGGACCAATGAAAAATGAAGGAAAAAAAAAGAAAAAATAGAAAGAAAGAAAGAAAGAAAGAAGAAGGAAGAAGGAGAAGAAGGGGAAGAAGAGAAAAAAAAAAGGTAATGTGTTTATTTTTAAATTTAATTTTAAAATATTTTAATTTGTTAATTAGTAGTGGTAATGTGTTTGATTTGTTATTATAATTTTATTTGTTTAATAGGTTGATTAAAAGAGTAAATTAAGAGGAGAGGAAGAAAGATAAGTTTGATTAATTTTTTAAGTTTGGTTAATTTTAAAATATTTTAATTTGTTAGTTAATTTGATTATTTTAAGTTTTTTGTTTTCTTTAATTTAATTTTTAATTGATTTGTTATTTAATGTTGTTATAATTGGTGAGTAAATTAAGAAGAGAAGAAGAAATGTAAGCTTGTTATTATGTTATTATTAATTTACTTTAATTTAATTTTGCTAGTTAGTAATTTTATTTTGTTGTTAGTAGTAGTAAGTAAAAAATATTGTTCATATTTATTGATTTAAAATTTAATAATGTTTAAATTTTGTTAGTTAGTAACTTTATTATACAAGTCATAAGATTGTTTAATAAAATGTGAAAGAAAACTATTACAAGTGTTTAATAAAATAAACAATAATCTATTTTTAAGTTATAATTAAAATTAGTTACAAGTATGAAATTAAAAAATTTATTATTTTATAAAAATAAGAGAGTTTTAATAATTCACAAAAAATTAAACTTGGCTAATTAATTTTCAAAATATAATATACAAAATAATTAATTATCAAAATAATATCCCCATCATATTATTGACCAAAATATAATATAAAAAATAATTAATTATCAAAATAATATCCCCATCATATAATTAATTATCAAAATAATATCCCCATCATATTATTGACCAAAATATAATATAAAAAATAATTAATTATTAAAATAATATCCCCATCATATTATTTACCAAAATGGTACAAAATAAATTATTTTGTACCATTTTAGTAAATAATGGTGTGTGGATACTATTTTGGTTTATAAATATATATTTTGTACAATTTTAGTAAATCACACATTTTAGTATTTAATTATTATTTTTGTATTATATTGATAAACTTATGTATTGAACTAATTGATAATTTTTTTTCAAGTTACAGAATGACTTCATTAATTAACTCGGAACGTCCTCACATAGCCAAATCAGTGACTGCAGATACACACATAGCCAAAAACTTATGTCATTCACGATATTATTATTTGTTTATAAAATTAATTTTGGTTATACTAACTATTTTTGTAAATTAACAGGAAGAGCTCGCGTATCGTTTATTGAGGGGTCGTGCACAGGGCCTTAAATTCCCCCTCATGAACGTCTGCTTCCGTACTTGCGGGATGCCGGATTTGCATCTGCAGCATTGATCCAAAAATTTGAGTTAAGATATGATTTAATCAGTGCATTGGTGGAGCGTTGGCGCCCAGAGACCCACACATTTCATCTGCCTTGTGGGGAGTGCACTGTGACATTGGAGGATGTTGCGGTCCAACTAGGGCTACCAATTAATGGTGTACCAGTCACCGGTGTTAGTTCGTTTCAAGAGCCGGCAACGATGTGCATCCAGTTACTAGGTCGCTCACCTAGTAATAACAATGACTTCACGTCATTGTTATTTACATGGTTGAAGAGCAATTTTCAGCACTTACCCGAACACGCAACTGAAATGGAGGTTTCTTGGGCCGTTCGAGCCTATATTTTGCTAATGATAGGGGGCATACTCATGCCGAACGCAAATAACAATAAGATCCACTTGATGTATTTGCCTTTGCTAAGAGATTTGCGTCATGAATATAGTTGGAGATCTGCGGTGCTTGCCATGCTATACCGAGAACTTTGTCGCGCCACAAACCCTTCTTCCCGGGATATAAGTGGATGCCTAGTGCTATTGCAATCTTGGGCACTATATCGGATGCCATTCTTGGCATCCGTTAGGCACCAAACATATGTTTTTCCACTCGTTAACAAGTGATTACCATATACCCTAAATTTTAATAATTTGACATATTTTATTAATTATATTAATCTAACAAGTTATTTTTTGTTTTCTTAGATGGAAAATAAAACCGGGGATCGGGAGGCAATACACAGTTCCCATGTATCGTTTGATGCTAGAGCAATATGCTGGAGAAGGGGTATGTTATTCATTAACATGTTAAATTATATTACTTGACTCGTGTTAATATGGTTGCATGTTAGTAAATTATATTACTTTAATCTTATTAATATTTTGACTTGTTATTAATTGTGCAGTTCATCTGGACCCCATATATACAGCCATAAATTACCGCTGTTATTCCCGCCTCAACATTCCTCTACTCAGACCAATGGTGCATTAACGCACCGATAATCAATTTTCAAACAGTGGAGTGGTATGCCGGGGATCGAGTACTCCGGTAATTTGGTTGTAAACAGCCTATCCCGCAGTCGCCATTCTAATTAGGGTCTATCCATGGGATGAATAAGAAGGGGAAAGCAAATTGTGATTGGGGGAGTGTGCATGGACAATATGTTTATGTGTGGAACAACCGAATGACTCGAGTACCTCCGATGGAGTACACTCCGGATTTACAGCCATCGGTGCAGTACATGCAATGGTTCATTGAGTTTGGCCAACCATATTTGATTGGTGCTTCATCGACGATAATTCCCCCATACATGTCTCAACAACATCGCCCCTATCATGTAGCTCCTGCCCCAGAGCAACAGCCAGTGCCAGAGCAACAAGAAGAGGAGGATGAAGAGGCATTGAATGACGATGATTCTTATCGTCCTGATTTTGCGGGATCATCACATATGCATAGCTCATCAAGCCAAGGATATCAGCCTCAGTTTGACGAGCCACCGCAATGCTCAAGCCAAGGATATCAGCCTCAATTTGACGAGCCACCGCAATGCTCAAGCCAAGGATATCAGCCTCAATTTGACGAGCCACCGCAATACTATAGGGAAGGATATCAGATTGAGTTTGATGAGCCATCGCGATAATTTATTCCTCCCGGGCAATACTCTACTCCTTCGGTGCAAATGGACCCTAATGATGATGATGAACTTGACGAGCAATCTCGATGTAGACGCCGACCACCACGAAGATATACCCCGAGAACCACAGCATCTAATCATGGATACTAGGGTTGTATCTAATAGTGTTTAAATTTGACTGTTGATGAATTATAATGATGAATTTTTCCTCCATAATGTACATATATTTTAACCTATTTGATCATTTATTTAAATTTCATAACATTAAACCTGTTACTTGAATCCCTAAACCGTAAAATTGAAAGGGTTAGGGACTTAAAACGAAATTTTACCATTTTTATTAAGTGAGATATTTTTGAAGAAAAGTGTAGAGAATTTGAGAGATGAAAAATTGGAAGATAGATAATTTTTATGCTAAAATGATATTTTAGTCTAATTTCAGAAACATCAAACGAATTATAATTTTGAATTCTTTATCTCAAGATATAAATAATTTAGTGACTGGGACGCAAGTGGACAACATTGAAAATTAATGTAAAAATAAAATTAAGAGGTATATGATGATGAATTGGGTTTAGGCCCTACTCGATCCGGATGACTGCCCAATATGATAGGTTCGTTGAGGGTAATTACGTCGAGTATGCCCAGCTAGCCTACACAGTCCACACAGTTTGCCCTCGTCTGTTTTCTCCATAATGTCCATTTCGTTGCGGATTCTGTTGATATAAGGACGACCTTTTCGATTCCTTCGTAAACCTTTGTTCGGGATAAGCTCGAAAGTCGTCGGAGGTACCTCCCATGTGGACAAGTCAGGCAGGACGGGGAACTCATTTTCCCAAATACGTAACGTACGATGGAGAGTGTAAACGGGGTCGATGAATTGTTCAACATTGAGTGACACTTTAGCACAAGCTGCAACGACATGCGCACAGGGATAACGAAGTGTATCGAACCTTCTGCAATCGCAGTGTCTGTTTTGGAGATCAACCCCGTATGACCTAGGTGGGATACCAGGTCGACGACCAATAGTCTCAGTAACTTGAAATCGTTGAAACTGTCGTGAATATATTTCAACGTTCATCGTCCTCGCACTCTGACGGTTTGCATCTATTGCATTCCTGACAGCTTCGACAAACACGTAACTAGCGTTCATCTGATCGATTTGTCGCGTTCCCATTACTGGCATCAAGGTAGCTAGCCTATAGAACGTAGCGGAGAACACGGATGAAATCGGAAGATGTCGTATTCTCTTGAACACGCCGTTAATCGATTCTGTCAGGTTGGTCGTCATTTGACCATATCGATACCCCTCATCAAAACTTTGAGACCATTGCCACGGCTCCATGGTACCCAACCACTCGCGTAGAGGCTTGTTCGTTTGACCTTCCATGTCACTCTCAAGTCTGGTCATTCTTTGCCGGAATCGGTGTGGCTCTAGCTCGTATGCTGTAGGAATATTAAGAAAACGTAAGTTACAGTCTAAAATTAAAACCTTAAAAATATAATTTGGAACTTAATTTTTTTACCCATTTTCACAAGTTGTCTCCGCCAGTCTGCATTCTTATATTCTCGTTGGAAGTTAGCCGCAATGTGTCGACTGCAGTAAACCGATTTCCATGGTACACCGTACGCCAAATGGTCGTAATAATTCCCTTCGCTCTATCAGAAATGATGCAAATATTATCGTTATGAATCACATGCATCCGCAGGTTTCTTAAAAAGAATTCCCAAGATTCCATGTCTTCTTTGTCCACAATAGCGAATGCTATTGGGAGCACGTTTTGATTCCCGTCTTGAGCCACCGTAATTAGTAAGATCTGTGTATATTTCCCGTATAGCCACGTTCCATCTACCTGGACAAATGGCTTGCAGTGAGGAAATGCTCGAACGTAGGGATCAAACGTCCAAAATATATACTGAAAAATTCTTCTTCCCGATTGCATGTTGTTATCTGAGCCATAATAAGGTCGTGTCACCAACTCAATCGCAGTCCCCGGTACGTACTGTCGCATTGTGGCTATCTATCATTGCAGCTCATTGTATGATGCATCCCAATCACCGAACAATTGTTCCATTGCCATCTGTTTCGCAATCCATGCTTTTCGATATGAAACCCGATAATGGAATCGTGATTGCATGTCCACAATCAATGTAGAAACCTTGATGGTCGGGTCATCCTTAACCATTGGCATGATATGTGTGCAGATGATTCTGGAATCAAGTTTCCGGTGATCTTCTGACAAACGTGTTGAACTGCATGTGTGAGGCCCATCAATTTTTCTTTTCTCCCACATCTGCGACTTCTGGATAAATGCAGCTCGCACCCGCCACTTGCAACCTTCCGTCGACTTCCAGCACTCTCCAATATACAATGTCGGTTTAGACACTGCGACTTTGTAGTCTATCGACACATTCATGCTATATCGCTTAATAGCAAATATGCATTCTTCCTTGGATTCAAATTTTTGGCCCACAAACAACTCTTCACAATCTGCTGCAACGGCCAATCGGTGAGCAGGTACTATTTCAGGGTATTTCGCGAACTCGACATGTGTTGTATCGGGGTTTATAAGCGACTTGTGTGCCCCAAGAGGATTATTGTGCATCATAATATGTGTAACTGGATTTTCATCGTCATTCGCCCCTTCTTCGTCAATATCATCTGGGACCTCATCCACATCCGGATCACTATCAATATTGACTTCATTATCAGAAGGAATACTACTATCATATCCAGCATCTTGATCTGCATCATTCTCGGGTGCAGCAGCATTAAGATCGATGTGTAACCCACGTACGATTTGATTGACTTTCAATGTACGATACTGGAACCACCATACACAGAGTTGAATCTTCATTTTGTACAGGTTCCACATCAACTAACTCAGCAAACAATTGAACCGGTGCATTTGGGTCACTTTGATTCGAACAATAAAGAGCGATCATTATCTCCACGTCTTCGTCGTCTACAAGTTCCATCTTGATGAATTTGATGGGATCTATCGAAACTGGAAACTTGTAGAAAAGTTTTGAGATCCTTCTTCCACAACGTCTAAAAATTTTTGCACTAATCCTTGCTTTCATATCATCAACCGAGATATTTCGACGAAATTTCATTCCTATTTGTTCCCGATAATCAAATATACATCCAACCGATGTTCTCGAAATTTCTCCATCAAAATAAATGCATACAAAAAATTAATTATCCATCTTCAATAAATCTGTTAAAAATTAAATAAAATTTATTAAATAAAATATGATTTTACCCATTTATATCATACTCAAATAAAATTAAAATTAAACACATTACCTTTCTTTCCTTCTTCTTTCTTTCCTCTCCTTCTTCCTTTCTTTCTTTCTTTCCTTTCTTTCTTTCCCGTTTATTTGCTTCCCTCACTCCTATTTTATAATAAAAATTTTATTTCATTTAATTTTTATCACAAACACTAAAAATTCTCAACCACCCAAATTTATTTTCACAAATAAAAATAAAATAAACACACACACACGACACAATTAGGTGCTGCCAAGTGGCAAAACACCCCTTAGTGCCGCCACTTGATATTCCTCCATTGGTGCCGCCACTTTGTGTTCCTCCACTGGGTGTCAGGTATTTTTTTGTCGTATTTTTCTCGTATTTTTTTGAAAAAAACCCCTGAGTGCCGCCACTTTAAATCCCTCCACTAATAAAATAATATTTTTTTATTTTTAAATATATAAAAATAATAATAATAAATTTAAAAAAAACACGTGTCAAAAATATCCCTTAATGCCGTCATTTAGAGTTCCTCCACTTAACTAAACATACCATTTTAGTAAATAATTTGAGGATACCATTTTGGTTATTAATTTATTTTTTTGTATTATTTAAGTAAAAAATCCTGCGAGTGTTCTCAATTGCAAGAAAAAAAAATCATTTTTTCTCTAATTTCTTAGAACTAAACCTAATACTTGAAACAGTGGATTGCAATGCTCATTAGTAAAAGACTTTTGTTAAATGATTTTTTTAATAATAAAAATAAAAAGTTAATATTTATATTGAATTATATTATCTTTATAGTATTACTTTTTTAACAAGAAAAGTAAAAGTAAAATTTATATTACTTCAATTATAAATATCAAAATTTAATTAATTCAGTTTATCTATACAATCCAATATAATATACCATATTTATATTAAGAGATAATATAATTTTTTATCCCTAAAATTTCTTTTATCCACTTTGACCTTTAAATTTGTTATTTTTTTATACGACGTTACTCTTTTAAAATGTATGTTATATTTATGTTTTTTTATATTATATTATATTTTAAATAATTTATCACAATGTTAATTGAATCTTAGTTTAATTGGCATGAGCATTATTGCCAATACAAAAAGATATGAGTTTGAATGCGCTGAAACGCATTATTCTCCTATTTATAAGTTGAAGATGAGTTATAAATAACTTCAATTATTATGTTAAAAAAAATTAATATGTTTGCCATCATTTCAAATTTTATAAATTCATTATAACAATTTAATTAGATATTTTGAGCATTATACTTATTGGGGATGTTTATCTAATAAGTGAATTTGAATTGTTGTTTTATAAAAAAAAAATACAGAATACAATGTTTAAAAACTTGCATGAGGGGCACTAATGAATGTCTCTGACATCCTTCGGTTATTAAGTTATGGTTAATGTCTTGCTTAGCAATTTTCACTTGCAAAGTATTCATCATTTACTGTAAAAGGTCAAGAAATTGGATTAATAAAGAATGTTTGTAAGAAAATAAATAAGAAAAAAAGCAAACCAAAGAGTTTGCTGATGTTATTAATAAATTAACAAATAAAAGAATTAGATTACATTCTAAATTGGTAAGGGCAGTCTCAGACCAAGGTTGAGCAAGATGATGTAGCAGGATCATACAAAGCAGGAAGCAAGTATTTCCTTCCATTCCCACCATTAGCATTATAGCTAGCACCAGTTGAAGGGTCTACAAGTAGGTTTCCAGCATAGCCTGGATAAGCCCCTTTGCCATATATTCCAGGACATGCTGATGATGCTTCCAATGGCGCCTCAGCTGGGCCCTGGTAGTAACCATTTCCAAATGGGTTCGTAACAGTCCCGGCAAAGAGGCTTGCCAAGTTGATGACCATGCCATCAACACCCACATTGTTGTTTGGTGCAATCAAAGGTGGGGACTGTGGTCCATAGATGGGTTGGTGGAATGGCCAGGCACATTGACCAGGGCACTGGGTTTGAGCATTCCCAACCCAAATGTAAGCAAATTTGGAAGACCTTTTACCCTTGATGGAGCTCAAGGCAGACCCATGAGTCCCACATCGGCTCATACAAAACCCTTCAACAGCAACATCGGATGCTGTTAAAACAACATTAACAGCGTACTTTTGGTCACCCTTTGAGGCCAACTCAACAATCTGTTTGTTCTTGAGAGACTTGCCAAGCGAATAGTGTTCATCAAGGATCTGCTTCCCCAAAGACAAGGAAAGAGACGATTTCTTAGAGGCGAGATGGTAGTATTTCTCGGTGGTCCGCCACCACTGAGCCACCGTGGGTTGGGTTTTTAGAGAGGGTGAAGAAGAGAGGGAGGTGACAAAGTCAGAGATAATAGCCCTCTCGGAAGGCTTGAACTTGCCGTACCAAATGAGATTGACGGTGATTCGGCCTGAAAGGAGAGGGCCGTTGTGGTATTTCAAGAGCTGAGGCTGCTCCTCAACCACTTCACTCAGCTTTCGTACACCCAAACAGATTTGAAACAAAGAGATGGTAAGGAATATTTTTAAGACAGTTTGAGAGATAAAAGAAGCCATGTCAGTCTTTGAGTTAAGCTGAGAAAGGTTGGAGCTTTGAGTAGTGGGAATAGAAGGGTGGAGAAGGGTATATATAAAGACCAGCAAAACAGTGTTCATTTATTGAAGATGTTAATTTTTTTAAGAAAAAGGGTTTTGGATTAGGTGAATGAAGGAACCTTCAGAGAAACAGACAAATAAAGTAAGTAATTTGGATTAACAAAGGGAGAAGACAAGACAGGCTGGAACTGATCCAGCTGGAATTCCGCGAGTGGGATATAGGCACGTGAGAATACGCGCTTGTGGCTCTTTAAAATCCAAGTTTAAAGCGAGGCACAAAGGGCTCGTGAAGTTAGGCTTAGCTGGATCAAGCTAGCCTGAGCCGAGTTACAGCTGGTGGTTAGCTAAAGCCAGCCAACCCAACACTTTCTCCACTTTTTTCCACACAAACAATTTGCAGGTGAACGTTGCCTTAGGTTCATTAAAAAAAAAAAACACGGATTATTTCTTATTTTAAGAAATTATTTTTGCTTAATTATTATATTCAAATTATTCTATACTTGTAATTTTTTTAAAAAGTAAATAAACATGTAATTAACTTTTTTCTATCAGTTTATTTGAAAAAAAATCTAAATATAGGAGATTTAATTGAAGATTATCCATAATAATAAAAAAATGTAGAAAGGCAATCACGAGGCAGGCATCTTTCAAATTTGTTAAAGCAAATTCCTTTGATCACGTGATTTTAATTAAAATATTGTTGAAGTTGTTGTCTACGACTCCACTTACAATGTCCTAAACTCCCGAAATACCCAAATACCGTCCGATGGGGATTTTGTTAATGGTTAGGTACAATTAATATGCAATATTTTAACTTCGAAAATGTAATTGATAATGTTATTGTAATTAAAAATTTTATAATGGTCACCTGATCTGATAATTATGATATTTATCGTTTTTAGATATGATTTAGATTCGATATATTATTTTTTTTATGTTTATCAAAAGATTGAGATAAAATTAAAAGTTGGAACAAATTCAACATTCAACATTCAACAAAGATGTTACAGCTGTTAACAGGAAAGTATGCCCAAGATTACCATCCTATGGCTATGGATGCCAGAGAAATCTGAATGTCAAATGTTCCTCAACTACTTTCACGTGTTTTTGAGCTCACTCTAGCGGCACAAGACTTGGGAAAACCAGCATCTTGGGGGAGGTGGCTTTCACATTTATCTTTTTAATGTAATTGATGGCATCGGACATGGTTGTGTGTGATGATTGTATGGTGAGCCACTCGCAATATCACACAAGCATGGGATCCATGACGTGGACAATACATTGCACTTTTAGCTGTCCACCACCCATTTCAAGCAACCTACACGGAGACATAAAGATTCCTTTTTCAAACTCATCCATCACCTTGAGTTGAGAACCAAGTGAAACTCGCTTAATGGCTTTCCAATTTCGGTGCCTAATACTTGTTAATATTATTGCACCTGTTTTTTAAGTTGGTGATGGAGCACAAAAGCTAACCTCCCTATGCAAGCCACCAACCATGGCTCTAACCTAACACAAAGATGCATTGCTGAATTCTGGTTTCCTGCCAACTCTCAATCCACAAATGGAACGCTAATTGGGCTCCTTTCCTGCAAAATCTTTAGTCTCCCATTGGTAGAACACTGTCCAAACTTACATGGAAAAGTGCTGGTCCAAGCCATGCCCGTCTTGTTGTTTTAGCAAACCAAGACACTGATAGGGACTGTTCCATTGTCAAAACTCCTAAAAAGTCCCCAACTTTCCAGGCTGGTTAAACGAGTGCAAGCTAAACTCGGTGGGGTAGAGTGTAGACGTCGCTGTCCATGGCTTTTGCATAGATCAAAACGGCCAAGGAAAATTGGGTTTGGGTTGGAAACTGGGTGAGTACCCAGGCCAATGCCTGACAAATCAATACGGACATTGGCTAATTCCGGGGCTCACGCCAAGGCAGCATCGGCTCCCAATGTAATGTATGCACAAGGTGTGGAGGGTAGTAATTAGTTAATAGCAGCCCTGTTGGACTTTCTTCCACCCTTGTGTGAAGGGGATTTCAGTTTGGTTAAAATATACCTTAGCTACTGTGCTCTTTACAAATTTCACCAATTATTAACACTATTTTTTTTAATTTGTTCATATAATATTTTAAAATTAAAAAAATAATATTATAATAAATTTGAATTTAATATTATAATGAATTTAAATTTAACAAAATAATTTTAATAATTGAACTTAAATTTTAAATTTTGATAAATGAAAAGATTAAATTAAAAAAAAATTCTTGAAAAACGTATAATATATGCATGTAAAAAGCATTAGTATTCACGTCTCTTTTATCTTGTTTTTATTTTAGCAATTGTATAAATGTAGAATTTGTGTGACATAATTTTTGGAAAAAAATATATATCAATATTGTTATAATAAACATCGATAATGATAATAGAATGATTGCAAAACAATAAAAAATAAAAAATAAAACACACAAATTTTACGTAAAAAAATTTTCGGAAAAAAACCACAGTAAAGGAAGAAAAATTGACTAATGTTGAAAACTAAATGATACAAAAAAAGTTTCGAACACATCTAATTAAAGGTTAAAAGACGTTATTCTAATCAATGTTAAATAGGAGAAGTATAGTTTTATATGGATTTTACTTATGCGGTATGATTCATATCGCGAGAGTCGAAGGTCACAACCCCAATCAAATTTTATGCTTAATGGGGATTTATGGCGAGCTTCAGCCTCTCGCCCTCGCAGATCTCCTTATATTACCTTTCTTCAACAAGTGACAGGTCACACAATCTCTAATAAGTATTATAGATTTTAGAGATGAAGAAATTGATGGGCATCAAAGCTCGATATTATGGTACAATGCTATTCCTTGGTGGGGTTAAAGGCATATGAAGGGAAGGTTTCTTAAAAAAGCAGATAATAAAATCTGAAAATGTAGCACTGGCTTTGTCATCTAAAGCATAAAAATAAAAGCCTAACTGGAATGCCTCTCTTAAAATCAAAAGAAAGAGAAAATACATAAACAAAAGAATGGTTGTTTTAGAACTGGAGAATGGTTTTTGAAGCAAGAATCTAAAACCTAAAGCTTTAATGGTCGTCCAAGGTGCTCCCATTATCGCTAACATTCCAACACCATTTACTCAACAGGCCTTTGCTAGCTTTCAGATGCTTGTTGTCGTTCTTATTTCCGCCTTTCAACTTATAGTAGACCACATTTTCAATCACACACATCCTCATCTACTTTCATTGCTTCTTGGGTTTAAGCAGTTTTGTTTTACTATTTGGATCAAGACAGGTTCATTGCTTTTTTCCTTCTTCTATGCCAAGTGCCAACCCAAAGGAAAAACATTCGGCATGTATCAAGGCACTCGCCAAGTGAAGATAATCGTAGATGCCGCATGGATCGAGAGGACGCACACGACTGGGCTCAGGATTGTGGCGTGAGATTCGGATGGCATGGTTTTGGGTGGGAGGGTACAAAGGCACTCGACTTGGGCGGAGGCTTACGCAGTGGTTTTGTGCCTCACTTCGGCTAGTGACATGGCGTTTAGGGAAATTGGTCTAATCCTGGACATGCTTTCATTTTGTTGAGTGGAATTGCTCGTATTGGGCCTTTTATTTGTTTTTTTTAAATTATTTTTAAGTGTCAATTACTATTTCTTGAATTTTTATCCTTTTAATTAGTTTAAAGAAAAATGGATTTTGTTTCCAAAAAGAAAGGTTCTAATAATATATTTATTTACTAATTAGCATTCAACTTTAGTCTCATTTTCCTGAATTTGTTTATTTAAAATTTAGGAATAAATTTCAAAACTACAAATGAACTTTGATACGATATGCAATTTGATATATAAACTTTGATTTGATGCAATTATATACATAAAATATTGATTGTGGTTCAAATGTATAATTTTGATTCAATTGTACACATTTAAAAGAATAAATACATCAATTTATTTTTATATTAGATATATAATTATTTTTATTTTAATATGTATACTTAAAATGGTACTATAACACCCAAAAAAATTAAACTTCTCTGTGTGCATTGTGTCATTGAAACTGTCTTTGTTGTTGTGGTTAAATATTTTAACTGTTTACCTAAGTTTTGAGGTTCTAGTCGTAGTTTTTGCAATGTGGTATTTCTTTTTACTAAACTCTAGACTCTGGTGATGTCCCATAAATTGATTTCTACGTGTTACAATGTTAACGATGAGTCTAGTGGTTCAAGGGTCTTGCAATTGTTTAATTGTTCTTGGTGTCACGTGTTTGAATCCCTACATGTATGTGCATTTATTTTTGCACTTTTTCATCAAATGGAATTTAAAAACTAAATAAAGGTTCCATCTGGTTGGTTTTTGGAAAGGAACGTTACTGGGAAGTTGTTGTTAGTCTCGAATTTTCCATTTATTTGTTTCAAAGCGTAATCGACGTGATCACTGGTTTGTTAATTTTTTTGAAGCAATCGACTGTAAGTTTGGAGAAGATATTTGTTTGGTTATTTTAAGCTTTGTTAGTGTTAATAATGGTGGATTTGAGGAATTATTGTTAAAGTGTATGTTCGTTTCCTTTAGGTGTAAACCGTACTGATACTCTTCCCGTGACGTCCTAGTTCGGGATTGCGACATTGTGCAAATGTGAGAATTTGTATTGTCGTTAATGTATTGATGTGAAATCTTGAACAATTGTGAGTTCATAATTTAATTGTTGAAATCGATTATTTGAAACTTGGTTTAGGCTCTGGAATTTGCGTTTGAAGACATTATTCTCGTGCGTTTCAGGTAGGGTCGAAATCCCTTTTACAATTTCTGCGTTTTCTTGTGTTTTTACCCAGATTTGGCTGCTGTTTCGAGCCACATGGGCTGGTATACGGGCGTGTATCTAGGTCATGTGTCTTAGAAGAAGGTGCAGGACAAACACGGGCTGTACCCACGACCGTGTGCTGGATCGTGTGTGCATACTATTTGGTGACACATGGGCAGAGCTCACGGGCGTGTATCAGACCTTGTGTACGTATTGTTTTGGGAACTAGTGTACAGGAGGCACATGGGCGGGGACCACGAGCGTGCCCTAGACCGTGTGTGTGATTATTGTTTTGTACCACATGGGCTGGGCCAAGCCATGTGAACATACTATTTACTTTATAGGTACAGGAGGGTACACGGGCTAGACGGATAGGCGTGCGCTAGGCCGTGGGTCACACATGGGCCGATACAAATACATTATAATTTTAATTATATTATGTTTTTTTAAATATTTATACAAATACATGTTAATCATGTAAATTTTAATTATGTAGTACTATTGAAATGAATTTTCTTGCTTTTGCTATTTTCTTTGTATTTTAATCAATTTATTTTCCATTAGAACCTAATAATATAATGGTAACTAATTAATTTTACATAAAATAATTCAATGAATTCATTTCAAGGTTAATACGTACGTTTAATATGTTATTTGATATTCAAGTTTGACATTTTTTTTTAATGTGGTATTTGTGTTATTTATTAGTCTAATGTGGTATTTGTCATCAGTATTTGATAAAAGTTGTATATTTTGATATCTGAGGTAATGATGTTAATTTTTTAGTGTTTAATTCGAATTTTAGGGTTAATTTAATGAAAGTTTAATAACTAATATCATTATATTTGAAATTTTCATGATTAATAAAATAAATTTAATGTTATTTGTGAAATTGTTTAATTTGGGTTTAATTTGTCAAATATTGTTCGATGGAAGTGTTTTAATTCAGGCTTTAAGGTCAATTTGATGAAATTTAATTTTTAATATTATTAGTTAATTATGAATTTTTATCAAATCAACTCTAAAACCTGCGTAAACACCAAAAAGTAACATCGTTAACTTTAAATACCAAAATATATAACTTTGATCAAATACGTATACCATATTGGACCAAAAAATAACACAAGTAACATATAAATAAAAAATGTCAAACTTAAGTACCAAACAATATATTAAACCTAATATGTAACAAAATTAAATATAATTTTACTACATTTTAATTGAAGTTAAATGTATATTTTTATGAAAAAGTCAAATATAGTTAATTTTATAGCAATTCAATGTATAATTAAATTTTCATTATTTTGTAATTAAAATTAAAAATTGAATAAAAATACATAGATAAATAATAAGAAAGATATAATTATATTTTTATTTAAAATTTGAATATTAAAGAAATAAAATTAACTACTAGAAATTCTATCACACGCGAAATATATACTATATTAATAGGAAAAAAAGTAAATTAAATTACGAATAAAATAAAATTTAAACATAAAAATACGTCAAATTAAGAAATATTAAATGAATAATATTTTTTATCATTGTATGTTATCAATATAAGTTGTGTCAAGTTGATTTATAACTACGTCTCATACAACAATAATATTAATATATTATTAATAAAATTTTAATTGATTAAGATGTAATTTTATTAGCTGAATCTATAAATATTTTTCTTCATTCTTGCTAACATATAAAGCACTGTCTTTGCCCAGAAATCCGATTTTGTTTAATCTCTTTCAGTGTCTGACACTATAATCTTCCCAGAATCTATAATTCTCTACTTTTATCCCATTTTAGGTTTCTTATATTTAAAAAGATATTCCCATACTGCGTGTGCCCCAGACCGTGTGTGCATACTATTTTGTACCACATGGGCTAGGCACACGGGCGTGGGCCAAGCCGTGTGAACATACTATTTCCAGTTACAGGTATAGGGGGTACACGGGTTAGACACACAGGTGTGCGTCAGGCCGTGGGTCACACAAGGGTCGATACATGGCTGTGTGAAGTGTGGGCCGGGTGGAAAACCCATGTCAAATGACTGTATACGAACCGTAGTACTTGCATGACCTATGTTAGACTATAGTGGTTGTTGGACTGTGTGTGCAACATGGTTCTGAACATTACTTTGGGTAACTGAGGATGTGGATGAATGATATGAGTCTATACAAAGTTATCATTAAACTAAATTGGAAAGACGGAATGGAACGATGGTTTGACCATCTCACTGAACTGGCAGTGACACTGTAAACACTGTAATAACACTACTGAACTAGCAATGAAGTTGTAAACGTTGCGATGATATTATTGTACTAGCTGTGAGACTGTCAGCACTGATAGAACACTGATAGACTGTTATACAATTTCTGTATTGTTTGTATTATATGAATTGGATTGGAGAACTGGTTATAATCCTTATGAGTTATGTTGATGAGATCTACTAAGTGTCGAATACATTTATACTGACTTGTTTTGATGTTGTTTCAAGCTCATCTCACGCTTGAAGGGCGACGGTGCGGGCACTCGGTCACTCTTTTAGGATTACTTAGGTTGTTTGTTATGGTAGTTGGTTTATATGTTAGAAACGTGTAACATCCGTGTTTTTGAACCGGAGTTGGAACAATATTAGAGTAGAATTGAGGATTAGAATATGTAGTTAAAATAAGAAAGATTAGGAAAATTTAACAATTAAATAGTAATTGTGAGAAAGCATGAGGGACTAAATAGCAATTTATCCAAATTGAATTATGAGTCATCATGGGAATTAAATTGATTAAGGAGGGGAAAAAGAGTAATTTGATGGCAGATATTTTTGGATGCAATGTTTTGGGCCAAAGTGTAAAGTTGGAAGGTCTAAGGACTAAAAGTGCAATTTTACCATTTTTATAAGAGATATATTTTTAGTGGAGAAATCTAGAGAATTTGAGAGAAATAAAATTAAATAAAATATGAAAATATCATATTTTTCATTCATTTCCAAGGTCATATGCATATCTCTCCTTTCCAACTTTTTCTTTTATTCCAAACAGGTCCTTTTACCATTGTTAAACCTTCCAAGCTTCAAAATCTTCCATTTTCTTTGAAATTTCTTTAAGAAAGGCATAGAAGGAAGTTAGTAGTCACCTTAATTTCCTTGTAGAGCTCACTTTGAAGGGGTAAAGTGTGTAGGGATTGAATTAGAATTTTGGGGTTTCATGAACAAAGGTAAAAAATGATTAAATTCTCATGATATACATGTGTATTTTCATAATTTAGCATGAAAATCATTGAATTTTAGCCTTTAGCTTATATGTGTTTATATGAAATTGAAGAGAAAGGAAAGAAGGAGAGGGACCAATTTGAAGAAAAGGGCAAAGAGAAGAGAAAGGAGGAAGAAGAGAAGAATACCAACCTTTTTGTTGTAAGTACTACAAGATTTTAAATTAAAATTTTATTCTCTTTAAAGTATATGATTTTAGTATATGATTAATTGTGATAAAATGAGTAAAATGATATATTTAGTTATAAGTATGGCGATTATGTGTGATTAAATGAAGTTTACTGCTAAGGAATATGAGAAGAGAAATATTCTCATTAAAACAGTTTGGACAAAATCAGAGGACTAACTTCGAAAATTCACCAAAAAATTTATAAAAATATTTAAGGGTCGAATTAAATATTTGATTAAAGCTTATTGAGTTTAGTTTCATATAGAAGAAACAGTGAAAGAAAAGGAATTGTAAATTTTGAGATATACTAGTTTTTGTGTAAAAAGGTCAGAGTAGATTCGAATTCCCCTGTTCTGACTTTGAAAAAATCATAGAAAATGTAGAAAAATTATTAGAGACTTAAATTTATATGGATAAATCTTTAATGAGTCTATTTTCAAAATAAACAAACGGGAACATTATTAGATTCCTGTACTAAAAGATAATTAATTTTTAGTGAAGAAAGGTCGAAACTGTCAGGCAGCAGAGAAGAGGTAAATTGAAAGAATTTTCTGTACGAATTGGTTAAATTAAAAATTCTGAAAATTTTATGGTAAAAATATAATTGAGTCTAGTTTCAGAAACATCAAGCAGATGATAATTTCAAATTCTATAGCTCAAGATATAAATAATTTAGTGACTGTGACAAATAGACAACTTTAAAAATTTATGTGAAAATAAGAGTAAAAAGGTATATGATGATATATATGTGAAATATACATGATGATGTGGTTGTGTATAGTGAAGGAGTAAATATAACAACTATGAGAAATGCTGTTATATGAGATTTTATGCCCATGTAGACAAGTTTGGACCATTGTGATATTAGTGGCATGCCATTAAGGAACATTAGCGCACTTACTGTTCAGCACTGTACGTGCTTACTGATTCGCACTATACGTGCTTACTGATTTGCACTGTGTGTGCTTACTGTTTTGTACTATGTGTGCCTACTGATTTGCACTATGTGTGCTTACTGTTTCCTCAGCACTTATGTGCTCATTGATAGTACTTCGATACTCACTGTTAGTTCCGTATATCCGAAAGGTTCTATGGAAGTCTACAATGGGCTAATATGAGGAAAACGTGGATCAAAGTATGAATTAAACTAATGTGGTAAGTTACATGGTTTATGCAAGTAAGGCAAGAACTTTAAAAACATGAGAAATTTAATAGTTATTCATTATTTTTGTAGTACTTACTAAGCCTTCACCGGCTTAACACGTTTATTTTAACGCGTAGATATAGTAGCTACGAGGGGATAAAGTCAAGGCAAGGGACCTCTCATCACATCAGGTCACCTTTGGAAGATTCAATTCCAAGTATTTACTCTTGGTAAAATGGCATGTACAACAGTACTTATATATGTCCCTAATGAAAGGAAAAATGTTGTTTTGGAATACTTTGAGTTGATAAAATTAATTAATGATATTTTGAATAAAATGATTTAAAAATACATTGTTTGGAAGAAAAATTTTATTATACTTGTGTTTAATTCTTCGGTACTGTATGTAATACTTCTATACCAGGTTTCTACGTGTGAACCGGATATAGTGTGTTACAAAACGGATGTTAAAACTAAGATATTGACTTTTCTATGATGGTTACTAAGACTTGTGGTAGTGGGACGCATTTACATTATGATTTTTGGGAACTGAACTATAAACTCCTTTGCAATTATTAATATATGAAAAAGACTCGAGTAATTGTCTCTATAAATGCATGAATGTTTTTCTTGGTGACATGTTATTTGGAGTTGCTTGTTTTACCTAACTAAACTTCTGCGTAATAACGTTCCATTCAGGTGGTCTACGAAACATCAGATGAGCTTTGAGAAGCTCAAGATTGTTTTGACGCAAGCTCTTGTATTGGTACTACCGAGGTAAGGAATTTGTGGTGTATAGTGATGTGTCGCATGTGGGTTTGGGATGTGTCCTGATGCAAGAGGGAAAGGTGATGACGTATGCGACTAGACAACTTAAGGTTCACGAGGGTAATTACCATACTCACGATGTTGAGTTAGTTACGGTCGTGTTTGCATTGAAAATCTGGAGGCACTACTTGTATGGTGAAAAATGCATAATCTATACTGATCACAAAAGCCTCAAATACCTGTTGACTCAGAAATAATTGAACATAAGATAGCGTAGGTGGGTTGAGTTACTCAAGGACTATGACTGTACAATTGAGTTTTATCCCGGTAAAACGAATGTGGTGGCTGACACTCTTAGCCGACGAGCAATGATTGATTTGCAAGCAATGTTGGCACGACTAAGTTTAGTGGAGGACGGTGGGTTGTTAGCTGAGTTGCAAGTGAAACCAACCTGGGTTAAACAGATTCGGGCTAAACAGTTGCAAGATAAGTTGTTAGAGAAACGTCTGCGTGAAGTTGAGGCAGATATCTAGTCTGAATTCAGGTTGAACAACGAGGGAGTGTTATGCTTCAAGGGTCGTATCTGTGTAACGAAAGAATTTAAGTTGAGATTATCGATTCTATAAGAGGTGCATAGCAACCCCTAAACTATTCATCTTGGCAGAAATAAGATGTATCGAGATTTACAGAAGATATATGAGTTGAAATGAGAGGTGACTACCTCTCATTGTTTGACATGTTAGAAAGTTAAAGCCGAACATCAACTGCCATTAGGATTGTTACAACCAGTTAAGATTCCCTAATGGAAGCGAGAACGAGTGACGATGGATTTCATTAGTGGGTTACCCCTAACATCCACTAAAAAAGATTTTGTCTGGGTCATCGTTGACTGATTGACCAAGTTTGCTCACTTCCTACCTATTCACACCTACTACTCTCTTCAAAAGCTTAGAAAGCTGTATGTTTCTGAGATTGTGAGATTGAACAGAGTTCCCGTCTCAAATATCTCAGATAGGGATCCACGCTTTACTTCGCGATTCTGAAAGAAAATGCAAACATTGGGTATGCGATTGAAATTTTAATGTTGTACCAGCCCGATTTTCAGTGGTATCGAAAACAATGATTTCAGAATTACAAATCCGATGAGTTGAGTCGTAAATTTATTTATTTTAAGATTTATGGTGTGATATGCATAGTAATAAATTTTGGTTCAGAAATTTTATCGATTAGATAGTTAATTGAATAGAAAAAACTAAATTGTAATAGGTACAAAAGTATATATGTTTAATTAGAAGGATCAAATGAGTAAATTAAAAAAAGGAGTGTTAGTGAGTAGATTAGTATGATTTATATTAAGTGTAAATAGGTAATAATTAAGATTAAAAGTGATTAATTAAGACTTAATGATGAAAGTCTTAAAAATTACAAAATTGCCATTAATATATATATTAAATTAAAAGAAAATTTAGTGAAAATAAGACCAGTTTCACTCATCTTCTTCATCCTCATGGCAAAAACACAAGAGAATCTAGGGTTTTCTTTTTCAACTTTGAGCTTTGATTTGGGTAAGCAAACCTTGATCGTTTTTAGTAATTTTTATGTTTTCGAGTCTGTATTAGCTTAATCTAGCTTATACAAGGACTAATTTATGAATTTTTCAATTGTTATGAAACTTGTCATTGTTGAAAAGACTTGTTCTTGAAAGGTTTTGATATATTTGAATGTTTGATGCTTGGGTTAAATCTTTTTATAAAGATATTTTTGATGAAATTAGCGTTTAAGGACTAAAACGTGAAAATGATAAAATTACATGTATTGCTGTGTAAATAAAGCTGTGAAGGGGTGGGATAAATACCCTAGAGAATTCGGCTAAGGTTGGGTGTGTGAGAAAATTGTTGTTTTGCATGTTTTGTGTTGAAAGGACTAAATTGAATAAAAGGAAAATATTAGGGGTAAAATTTTAATTTTCCTAAAAAGGACCGAATTATATTATATGATCTGATTGAGTGTTTTAATACAATAAATTGAAAGATTTGTGGATGTAAAATACGATCATGCTACAAATCTAAAAAAAGGGAAATTGGTAGATTAGTCCCTAAAGTCTTTCCTAAATTGCAATTCAGTCCAGTAAGTTCGTAATGTAAATTTTACTTAATAATTCTTATGTGTATGTTGTCAATGTTAAGCGAATCGGAAGCACTTGACATTGAAGAGATCGAAGAAATGAAACGAAAGAGATATTAGGCTTTATGCCGTTGAAAAAGTACTAACGCTATGGTTGAGGTATCACATATGTTTTTTAGTTCAAGACAGCTCATGTAAGCAATATCGTGATTCGAAAAAGAGATATGAATCCTAAATGGATTATAAGCCCTTCGATGGCTGGGACTTATGCTTTATGCATACTTCCGATAGCTCGTGTGAGCAGCATCGTTAGGGAACAGTTTATAGTACAGACAGACATCGTATCGATGATTGGGATACCGCATATGTTGCGAGTCCTCGAAAGCTCGTGTGAGCAGTATCGGGTATTGATAACAGAAAGTTATAGACAGGGAAATGAAGTTGTATTTAACTCAAGAACAATAGGAATATCTTGGCTCGGTTAAGCTATAGTTGCTTATTACGAATGTTGGTAACTCCTTAAATTATCGAACTTACTAAGCTATGAATCTTACCAAAGATATTGTTGTTATTTGTAGGTTGTTTTACTGATTGAAGATCGGATCATCGTCATCTTTTGAAGTCACACTATCGCGGAGCTTGTTGGTAGTTCTTACATCACTCGGTCTTATGGCATGTATTAGAATGTTGTTATCTTTTGTATTGTAACAGAGATGGTAAAATCTTATTATGTCGATAAAATGTTGAATGCAAAAATGCATAATGCAAAAATGCATGTAGCGTAAGTTGAAGTATAGACTTAAAATGCTATGTAATGACTAGGAAACTATATATATTTTGTGTGTTTGCCTTAATGCATATTTAGAGTTATATAAAATTATGTTGATGAACTTGTGTTTTGGCATAATTCTTAAGATTTTGCATACTTGTTTTGGTAGAACTCATGCATGTATCGGTAGAAGTATAGGGTAGGAGAAAGGTTTTTCACTGACTTGGGTTATGTCAGTAGTTGAATTGCAAGTATCGGTGGTTATATGTTTTGATGTATCGGTAATTTGTATACTTGTATCGGTAGAAGTTACAGAGTGAGAATGTTAGCTCTCTAGAGTTTTTAGTATCGGTAGAAGCATGATTTGTATCGATAGAAGTTATACTTATACCGGTAGAACTAACATAAGTACCGGTAAAAATCTGCACAGTTTTTGAATTGTTTACTGACTTGATTATTACCGATACTTGTCCATCAAGTACTGGTAGAAGTCTCCTAAAATATTTGAAATGTCATTTTTGCCCTTGTTGAATTGTGTTTATGATTAAATGACGATATATATAACGTGTGGAGTGAAATGCTTTAATAAATAAAGCTGAATATCATGAAGTTAAAGATGAATAGTGATAAATGAACAACAAGACCTCGAAACCTTAATCGACAGCGGTATTCGTGTTTTGGGTGTTATAAGTACCACGTACCATCCGTAGACGAATGGTCGGCTTGAACGGGTGATACATATCTTAGAAGATATGCTCTGGGGTTGTGTGATCGACTTTAGGGGTAGTTAGAAGGATCACCTACCGTTAGCCAAGTTCGTGTATAATAACAGTTTTTAATCTAGTATATAGATAACACCTTACGAAGCTTTGTACGGTCGGAAGTGCTGGACCCCTCTCTGTTGGACTAAATTAGGTGAAAGATGAGTATTGGGCCCATAATTGGTGACTTAGATCGAGAACAAAATTAAACTAATTAGGATAGGCTGAAAGCCGCATCTAACCGACAAAAGTCATATGCAGATTTGAAAAGGAAAGACATAGAGTACTTGATCGGTAATCAGGTATTCTTGAAGGTCTCTCCGTAGAAAAAAGGTACTTTGATTTGGAAGAAAGGGCAAACTGAGCCCGAGATTCATTAGACCTTATCGGATTCTAAAACGGGTTGGGCCTGTAGCATATCAACTTGAGCTACCTTCAGAATCTGTCCGAATTTATGATGTGTTTCAGGTCTCCATGTTGGGGTGATACCGTTTCGATCCCTCTAACATTGTTTCGATAGAAGACATCGAGATACGACTCGATTTAACATTCAAAGAAGTGCCTGTCTAGATTATTGAGCGAAACATTAAAATCTTACAAAAGAAAACCGTACATTTGGTTAAAGTGTTGCGGCGTAATCATGGCACGGAAGAAACCACTTAGGAATCCGAGGATTTAATACGTAAACAATATCCGTACCTCTTCGATCCAGGTAAATTTCGGGGACAAAATTTCTGTTAAGGGGAGGGAGTTGTAATGCCCAAAAAATTTAAACTTCTCTGTGTGCGTTGCGTCATTGAAACTGTCTTTGTTATTGCAGTTAAATGCTTTAACTGTTTATTTGAGTTCTGAGGTTCGAGTCGTAGTTTTGCAATGCATCATTTCTTTTTACTAAACTCTAAACTCTGGTGCTGTTCCATAAATTGAATTTTGCATGTTGCAATGTCAATGATAAGCCTAGTGGTTCAAGGGTCTTGCAATTGTCTAACTGTTCTTGGAGTCGCATGTTCAAATCCCTACATGTACGTGCATTTATTTGTTCACTTTTTCGTCAAATGGAATTTAAAAACTAAATAAAGGTTCCATCTGGTTGGTTTTTGGAAAGGAACGTTGTTATTATTTTCTGCTCTTGTTGTTTTTGGTTTTCACCGGGAAGTTGTTGTCAGTCTCGAATTTTTCGTTTATTTGTTTCAAAGCGTAATCGACGTGATCACTGGTTTGTTAGTTGTTTTTGAAGCAATCGACTGTAAGTTTGGAGAAGATATTTATTTGGTTATTTAAGGTTTCTTAGTGTTAATAATAGTGGATTTAAGGAATTGTTGTTAAAGTGTATGTTCGTTTCCTTTAGGCGTAGACCGTACTGACACTCCTTCGTGACGTCTTAGTTTGGGATTGAAGCATCGTGCAAAGGTGAGAATTTGTGTTGTGTCGTTGAGGTATTGATGTGGAATCTTGAACAATTGTGAGTTCATAACTTAATTGTTGAAATCGGTTACTTGAAACTTGGTTTAGACTTTGGAATTTGTATTTGAAGACATTATTCTTGTGTGTTTTAAGTAGGGTCGAAATCCCTTTTACAATTTTTGCGTTTACCTGTGTTTTTACCCAGATTTAGCTGCTGTTTCGAGCCACATGGTGTGTACTCAAGTCGTGTGTCTCAAAAGAAGGTGCAGGACAAACACAGGCTGTACCCATGGCTGTGTGTTGGACCGTGTGTGCATACTGTTTGGTGACACACGAGCGGAGCTCACAGACGTGTATTAGACCATGTGTATGTATTGTTTTGGGAACTAGTGTACAAGAGGCACACGGATGGGGACTACGGGCGTGTCTTAGACCTTGTGCATATTATTTTGTAGCACACGGGCTTGGCACACGATCGTGGGCTAAGCCATGTGAACATACTATTTACAATTACAGGTACAAAAGGGTACACTAACTAGACACACGGGCGTGCGCCAGGTTGTGGGTCACATATGGGCTGGTACATGGTCGTGTGTCAGGCCGTGTGCAGTATGGGTCGGGTGGAAAACCCGTGTCAAATAACTGTATACGAACCGTAGCACTTGCATGACCTATGTTGGACTGTGGGGGTTGTTGTACATGTGTGTAACATGGTTCTGAACATGACTTTGGGTAACTGAGGACGTGGATGGATGATATGAGTTTATACAAAGTTATCATTGAACTGAATTAGAAAGACGGGACGAAATGGAACGATGGTTTGACCATCTCACTGAACTAGCAGTGACACTGTAAACACTGCAATAACACTTCTGAACTAGCAGTGAAACTGTAAACGCTACGATGACATTACTGTACTAGCTATGAAACTATTAGCACTGATAGAACACTGATAAACTGTTATACAATTTCTGTACTGTTTGTATTATATGAATTGGATTGGAGAACTAGTTATAATCCTTGTGAGTTATGTTGATGAGATTTACTAAATGTCAAATACATTTATACTGACTTGTTTTGATGTTGTTTCAGGATTATCTCATGCTTGAAGGGCGGTGGTGCGGGCACTCGGTCACTCTTTTAGGATTACTTAGGTTGTTTGTTATGGTAGTTGGTTTTTATGTTAGAAACGGATATTAAAACCAAGATGTTGACTTTTCTGTGATGGTTACTAAGACTTTTAGTAGTGGGACGTATTTACGTTATGATCTTTGGGAGCTGAACTATGAACTCCTTTGCAATTATTAATCTATGAAAAAGACTCAAGTAATTGTCTCTATAAATGCATGAATGTTTTACTTGGTGACGTGTTGTTTGGAGTTGCTTGTTTCACCTAGGTCGGATTTATGGTGTTACAAGTGCTATATCAATAAATGTGTTAATAATTTATGAATCTGAATTAAATTAATATTTCATTTATAAAATTGTACATTAAACCAAAATTCATATATAATTATGAGATTTATCCATCAAACAATGTCGATTTTACATTTACTTAATTGAAGTTATCCCTCAATCTTCTTGTAAAGTCTAAAAATTTTTACTAACTATGTATCAAATAATTAACCTAAATGCAAATTCGTTTAAAATTAAATTCAAAGGTTTTCATGGGCAAAAAACTATAGGGTTACATTTAATTATAAAAAATAATAGAAGAATTTGTTTAAACAAAGTATGATAATTTGAGGATTTTTTTAAAATATATTAGCTATGTTTTTAACTAGTATATGTAATTTTTTTTAATTTATTAATAGAATTACATTGCAATTATAAAAAATATAGATTAAGTACTTATATATAATTTACATAGAATGAGACTCGAACTTAAAAATTTAAAATTATTAGAACTTTAACCTTGCCCACGTTAAAAATTACTATAATTTATAATTATAATTATAATTATATTATGTTTTTTTGTTTTTTAAAAAATATATTTATACTAATGCATGTTAATCATGTAAATTTTAATTATGTAGTACCATTGAAATGAATTTTCTTGCTTTTACTATTTTCTTTGTATTTTAATCAATTTATTTTCCATTAGAACCTAAAAATGTAATGGTAACTAATTAATTTTACATAAAACAATTCAATGAATTCATTTCAAGGTTAATATCTACGTTTAATATATTATTTGATATTCAAGTTTGACATTTTTTTTAATGTGATATTTGTGTTATTTATTGGTCCAATGCGGTATTTGTCATCTGTATTTGATAAAAGTTGTATATTTTGGTATCTGAAGGTAATGATGTTAACTTTTTAGTGTTTAATTCAAATTTTAGAGTTGATTTAATGAAAGTTTAATGAGTAATATCATTATATTTGAATTTTTCATGATTAGTAGAATAAATTTAATGTTATTTGTGAAATTGTTTAATTTGGGTTTAATTTGTCAAATATTGTTTGGTGGAAGTATTTTAATTCAGTTTTAAGGTCAATTTGATGAAATTTATTTTTTAATATTATTAGTTAATTATGAATTTTTATCAAATCAACTCTAAAACTTGCGTTAAACACTAAAAAGTAACATCGTTAACTTTAAATACCAAAATATATAACTTTTATCAAATACATGTATCATATTGAACCAAAAAATAACACAAGTAACACATAAATAAAAAAATCAAACTTAAATATCAAACAATATGTTAAACCTGATATGTAACAAAATTAAATATAATTTGACTTTATTTTAATTGAAGTTAAATATATATTTTTATGAAAAAGTCAAATATAGTTAACTTTATAGCAATTCAATGTATAATTAAATTTTCATTATTTTGTAATTAAAATTAAAAAATTGAATAAAAATACATAGATAAATAATAAGAAAGATATAATTATATTTTTATTTAAAATTTGCATATTAAAAAAATAAAATTAATTATTAAAAATTTTATTACACGCGAAATATATATTATATTAATAGAAAAAAATAAATTAAATTATGAATAAAATAAAATTTAAACATAAAAACACGGCAAATTAAAAAATATTAAATGAATAATATTTTTTATCATTGTATGTCATCAATATAAGTTGTGTCGAGTTGATTGATGATTACGTCTCATACAACAATAATATTAATATATATTATTAATAAAATTTTAATTGATTAAGATGTAGTTTTATTCGTAGAATCTATAAATATTTTTCTTCATTCTTGCTAACATAAAAATCACTGACTTTGCCCAGAAATCCG
Organism: Kokia cookei; assembly: GCA_039519145.1. Classification (NCBI taxonomy): domain Eukaryota; kingdom Viridiplantae; phylum Streptophyta; class Magnoliopsida; order Malvales; family Malvaceae; genus Kokia; species Kokia cookei. The sequence continues at coordinate 8,176,891 of CM076901.1, read as the reverse complement.
ATTTTGTTTAATCTCTTTCAGTGTCTGACACTGTAATCTTCCTAGAATCTATAATTCTCTACTTTTATCCCATTTTAGGTTTCTTATATTTAAAAAGATATTCCCACTCCTTTTTCTTTTCTCGGTAATTTTCCGTGAATCACCGATCCTTTTGATGGGTACGAAGATATGGGAAATGAGGATCCTAATATTGTTTTTGTGGTGGAGGCTAACATGCGCCGTCTCCGCTCCTGTTAGGGTTCCGTTGTGTCCCAAGAATTCCGTTTTTGAAGCCGTCTTTGACTTTCGTGACTCTTTTTGCTCCATTCACTCTGATTTTATTGAATCTATCGATTCCGTTGGAGTTACAGAGGTACCTTGATAATTTTCCCTTTCAATTTTATTCTTTGACTGATTTGATCCTGTGCTGTGTATATTTCGAGCTAAGTTTAGAGAATTTTTAGTTTGTGCACATTTTTAAGTTTTAAGCTGATAAATATGCAATCAAGGAATTAGGAAAGGATTTTAGGTTTTTCATTTTGGCCGCTCATCAGAATGAATCTTCGGTCCTGATGCAAATGGAGATAGGCCCAGCATTAAGTTGTTTTTGAGGGTCGGATTCTCTGTAAGTACCGTATTGTTCCCAATTGGTGTTTTGTCTTCCTATTCTGTCTGAGGTCGGTTTACAGAGCAAGAGTATCTCGCTAGTTCAAGTGGTAGTATCGAGCCCAACCATGTGCAAGTTCAGACACTCCCACTCTTTCAACCCGCTAGAGCTCTTGATAGAATAGGAATATAGAACCTTAATTGGGGACAATATCCAACCCTCATCAAGTTTCTTTAAGAATGGGGTCTAAAGGCTAAGAGGGATTAACATTCCTGAGATAAGTCCTTGTTAGAATTGCATTGAATTCTGATTATACTCCCTTTTTGGGTAGAATTTTTAATTAAATCTTCTCTTTGTCTCTGAATAGGGGGATGAGATTTCATTGCAGAAGGTGCTTAACATGGTTCATAGCAATATTCATGAATATGTAGCAGTGCTTTTCTATGCATCTTGGTGCCCTTTTTCAAGGTCTTTTGGACCAAGCTTCTTGACCCTTTCTTCTACCTATCCTTCCATTCCTCATTTTGCCATAAAAGAATCAGCTGTCAGGCCAAGGTTTTCTATTGATTATTTTTCGTTTGGTATTTTCTCATGCTACGAGTATATTTCTTCTTGAACTAAATAATGGTGGTATTTGATTTCTTCAGCATCCTCTCCAAGTATGGAGTTCATGGCTTTCCTACTCTTTTCCTTTTAAATTCTAAAATGCGTGTTCGTTATCATGGAAATCGGTCTTTTGAATCTCTCAGCACATTCTATAATGATGTCGCCGGTAAGGACTTTGTTTCTTCAAATTATTTTCACTATGGAGATCCATATTATCTCGAGTTAATTTATTTAGTAGCTTGTTTTGAGTTTTTGCTAATGGTGTTCGTTATTTAGTAGCTTTGTTATGTTATATTTGTTCATGATTCTTTCTGGTTTTAACCAGTGAATTGTGATTGCCTATCTGGTTCTCCATTTATCATGCATTTGGTTGTGTCATTGCACAAGGTTATGGATTTGAGAGGATACAAGTGATAGGACAGTTTCGAACCGTAAACGTACTTCATTTTGTCTTTGCTTTTGGTGTATGTAAAGACTAAAATGTGCCCATCTCATCCCACGTAATTTTATCCATGTGAGATTATTGCAATCCTCTTCATAAGATTGTATAATCCTATAGGATGATGCAAATTTAGATAAAATAAGTTAAACAATGACAATTAACTTACCTATCTTGTTTAGGTTTATAATGAGTGTTGCATTGTTCTATAGGCTTTCAGATCAAATCTCTGGATAAAACATTGCGGGACAAAACCAGACATGTACCAAAGCATGAGAAGCATAAAAGCACTGAGCAGGAGAGCTGGTCATTCTCATGGGCAAGATCTCCACAGAATTTGCTTAGACAAGAGACCTATTTGGCCTTAGCCACCACATTTGTGCTTTCCAGATTGCTTTACCTATTGTATCCAACTTTGCTGGTATTTGCTCGCTTCACTTGGAAACGGCTTAATCGAGATGTAAAGTTGGGAACTATGTTGGAACATCCTTTGCTGATCTGAAACGAACAATTTGGTTGAATTCCCCGAAAGAGAAGCAACTTGCAAAGGTGCAACGAATGCTAGAGCATCTTGCTACTGTTGCGATCGGCAATGCCAATGAATGGATCTAGCTGAGTCTTTAGCCGTTGTGGGACAGGTATTTGTTTCCCCTAGAAATTTGGTTGCAATCTCTTGGAAGCAAGAGCCTTTTTGTTTCATATTTGTATCCAGAGCAACATTGGTATTTAATTTGTGAATCATGTCAGTGCATCTTGAGCCTGTAATACCTAGATTTCATTTGTAATATGATTTAGAGTACATCCTTGCCTTGCCTGTATGTAAGAGTCACTGCAACTCCTGAATAGGTTATGACTAAATATGTAGCAGTCAGCAAGCATAAGCCATTGAGCACTGCAATATTTGATTTATGTTTATTTATTTTATACTTTCTACTTTCTAGTGTTGGAAAGCGCACCTTGTATATGGTTTTTTTTTGTGTTTGAGACTTATAATTTATAAAAGAAATAGCTAGGTAATTAATATAAAGTAATATTACACATTAAAGCATTTGGACTATACTATTTTTTTATGTTGTAAATTAATATTCTCTCTCTTCTTTTTTTTTTTATATATATATAATCAATTAATTGACTATAATAATTCGTAGGTAATATATAAATAATATTATATTTGGTTACATAAATTTATTGTTTATAAAAATTTATATAATAAATCATAAAATTTTATAAAACCTATAAAAATGCAATTTGCCCGGTGCTTGTGAAGATATGTAAATTGTTCCGAGTATGGGACAGACTTTTTAACCGCATTTTACTTATCTATGAACTGACCCCTATTAGAACACGTGACAACATATGAAGCAATCGGAGAGATACTTGCAAATGATGATCACTCCGTGATCGATTGGTTACTCACATGCCTCTTATCATCCACGTGTCCGATTGGACCTTCTAATAGGTCGCCTGTTATCAACAGATACATTCTCTTGAGAAACCATCACTTGTATATTGGTATAACATTGGTGGGGGACTTTTCTGTTCTTTTTTTTTTTTTTTTTTTTTTTTTGGTAAAGCCTTTCTCCTCTTTTAAAACACTGATATGCTAAGCTTTCGTCTTTCTCGACCCTTGTTTCTTTGGCTCTGGGTTACCATCCTTCTCCACCCCCATTGGTATTTTGCATCAACATTGTGAGGAGGAGGTGTTCTCCTCTTTTAAAACCCAAATACGCTGAGCTCTCATCTTTTTCCCCCTTCATTCTTTTTTGGCTTTCGATTTCAAAAAGGAGTTAACTGACCTTTCTCAATACCATCATTCACTTCACCTTCTCCACCCTTGCTGATATTTTGTATCAACCTGGTGTAATGTCGACTAAACTTTTTAAACCACTGATTTTTTTTTTTCCAATTTGATTAAATTATTTGCTTAATTGACTTGTGCAAATTAAAAAATAAAACAAAAAATCGTTAATCTTAATTTTATAATATAAATTGTTGATACTATTTGTTGTTTTAAAATGTAAAATAACGAATGATTTTACAGTTAAAGTTGATAAAAATTTTATTTTATTATGTTAACAGTAATTAACTATACATCTGGACTATATACCATATAAAGCCTCTCTTATTTTAAGTATTGAAACTGTATACATTATGAAAATTGTAATTGATACTCTCTTGTTTTCTTATTTGTTTTTTTAAATAATTTTAAAATTAATGACAGTCAAGATTAACCATAATTGAAAGGTTGCATTGGTGAAGTCCAATTTTCTTAAAATTCTTGAAAGCCTTTTATACTACTATTTTTTAAAATAGATATATATATAAACCGAACAAACAAATAGGACCAGCCTGACTTGAAATCAGATCACGTCTAGGGCATTTAACACTGAAAGTAAATATCCAAAAGAGCAGAGTTTTTGTGATGGGGGAATGAAAGAGTGGAGCAAATCCTTGATTGGTTTCTCACTATTTCCTTTAGTTTTGTGACCACTGGGGATGCTATCTATCAATTTGTTCAAGAAAACCCACTCAAAATACACAAAAACCAGAGATTATGGGTTCGAATGAAACTAAAAACAGAAATAAATGTACCGAAGAAAGGGAGTGATACAAGCAAAATAAAATGCAAATCATCTGAAAACCCAATCTTCGGATGGAAATTTGTATATGCCTCCAGAACAAAGCCATCAAGAAACTCAGACTTTTTCTTGCAGCCGAAAGGAGAGGCACTCTCTTTCTTTACTTTTCAACAGAAACAGTTTTCCTTTAAATCGCGAAGAGAAGAAACAGAGGACAGTGATGAAAGAAAGCTTGGGATGAGATGTATTTATAGGGAAGCAGGGAGAACTAAACCCTAATACGGTCGTTCATCTTTTACACCTTTCCTGGGCCTATCTCAGCCCATCCTCAAAAAAGAATACCCGAACCAATCGACCTTTAATTTATTTTTTATTTTATCCAATTAAAATACATGTAACATAGATTAAATCTTATTTTTAAATTAAGATTTATACATAAATATATCTTTTAAATTTTTAATTATAATGATAAGGCATGTCTAACAAAAATTTTAAAATTATAGATTATAACACATTTGATTTAAAGAATTCCTCTTAAAATAGTTTTTTCTTTTGTTATCATCACTTTTTCACGTTAAAATATTTTAACTTATAGTATCTTTTCTCTTACTTTATATATATTTTATGTTGAGATCTCTTGATTTTGATATTATAATAAAACTTTTAATATTGTATAAATAATAATTTTAGAATCTTTATAATAATATGATTTTTACAAATTTACGTAAAATTAGAATTGCTTATTGGATTTGACAAAAAAAAAAACACTACGATAAATTGATTTTTTATTCTTGACCTTTTTTTTCTTAATTAAATTTATGTGTGTGTGTTTTGTACGTGTAATCCTAATAAATAGAAGGAAGATCCAATTTATAGTGATTAATTTTTAATCCAGTATGATCATCAAATAACCGAATGAATATGTAAGATTTAATTTTTATTAATGTAAAACTCTATTATTTTAGACTTAAAAATGATCAATTTTTAATCCAGCATGATCAACTTTATGATTATTGAGGGGGATTGTGCGGATGTAATAAACCACATTGCTAACCTGAGAGAGGACGTCATGCTGATGGGTTTTTTGCTCGCGAGTGCAAGACTCACATGGAGGCTTTTGACTATTTTAGTGTTAAGTGGATACCCCGTAATTGTAATAGAGCGGTTGATAAGCTGAGTAGAATGGTAATTGTCAACAGATGTAATTTGTTTTTTAATTTGGATTTTCCGAGTGAAATTCAAAGCATTGTAATTCCCAATTCGATTTGATACAATGAGGTGTTGGCCTTTGGACCTGTTTTTGATCAAAAATAATAATGATTTAATCTAGTGTGACCCTATTAATGGCATCTATTCCATGGAAGATTGATTTCCCGTGTTTCTTTTTTGTGGTGCATTTTCTAAATTAAAGCTTAAAATATCTCTCTCTTTATATAGATTTCTTAAACCTATGATTATATTTTAGCTTAGATTCAATATTTGGTGTTTAAAAACATTTGTGTGTGAATTTTAAAGTAAATTGTATTCAAAGTTATTAAATTATTAGTGAATTCACGTTTTGGTTATTTATATTTTAAAAAGTTAGAAAATTATCATTAAATTATTTAAAAAATTTTATTTAAGTCATCAAATTGTTAAAATCATTGTTATATAGTATTATTTACTCGCATTGTCTGCATCAATATAAAACTCTCATTTCCCTTCTTTTTCACAATTTAGTTTTTTTTTTATAAAATAACTTTGAGCGTCATGAACTTATAAATAGAAAACCCAAATAATTTTCTTTCCTGATCTCCGACATTAACTGCTAAGTTGACTTTGATCTGATGTATGTTCTTCTATTCGTTGATGGGTACTGATCCATCATACCGATCCTATAATCATCGCTTGAAGCTATCTAACCAAACATTAAAAAAAAAAACTTAACAATCAAATGACTTGAATAAAAACTTTTGAATAGTCTAATGAGTTACATGTAAACTTTTGAATGATTTATTGATTATTTTATAATTTTTTAAATGATCAAAATATAAAATTACTAATAATTTAATTACCTTACCTTCTTTTTTGAATAACAAATTTTGACAAGTGAGGTCTTACATTGTGTAGTAAAAAATTAATAAAATTAAATATATAAATAAATGTGACATTTATCGCACGACTCTAAACTCGAGTTTACAAAATGACAAATAGGAAAACCCGAATTTACAAAATGGCCCCTAAAAGGTGCATTATATATTTGATCCGTCATAGAAAATTGGTGAACGAAAAAGTTGAAGATCGCGTGTATCGTTAATAACATGGAATCAAATTACAATGTTGCGTCCTTCAACAAAACTCCTACAAAGAAGCCGAGCATCAATCAAATCTCATGCATTCTTGTTACTCTATTTAGTGTAAATCAATCATTCATTTTGTCACCATCGGAAAGTGTTTTCTGATGCTTCAACAATCATGGGGCTCCCTCTACCTTCTGAACTCATCGGTTTTGGAGTTTTCAAGAATGTTTCACCTTGCTTTCCTGGACCTTCATCTGGATGAAGGTGCTCTTGCTTCCGCCCAGACTGGCAACATCAACGAGGGAACTCCGAATGAGAACCGAGGTTTTCTTTTTTCTTTCAGTTTTTGTTTGGTATCAGATTGTGCAGTTCTGATTATATGATTTAGGATTTGATTAGCTAAAAGAGCTCTGAATCGAAGGCTCTTGGAATCTCATGCAAAATGCATTGCTATGTTCATACCTGAATCCAAACCCCTGCAAACTGCTCATCTGTTTTTGCAGGGAGGAGTTTCACATGGGGGAGGGGGCACACCAAAGACCCAATCAAGAACATTTAAGTACTTGGAACGGAACACTTCCCTCTCCTGTGCGTAGCAGTGCATTATTATCGCTGTTGACAAGCTAAATATTACCACATCAGCTCTCTTCAGATTCATTGACTTCGGCAAATACCCAACATCCGCCATGCATGTAAACAAGCTCTCTATGGCTCGTGCAAGGCAGTAGAGTGATATCTCGATCCGCCTACTTTTCTTCTCAATTGCCAATGCCAGACCCGTTGGGAACTGCCCAATGAGACATGCTAAGTAGGGAACAATCAGAGAACACTAACAAAATGGTAAGAGTTATTTACCGTTCCCATTGCTACAATTGGTATGTCACATTTTCCCCAAAATCTATTCACCATGCAAGTCCACATCCTGTTTGGAAGTTACTGGTGTTAGCCCAATGACAAAGGTCTGTCTATTTTAGACCAAGTCACAAGTAAATTCGATTCAGCAATATGTTGCAAAGTCGACAGCATCATAAAGAAAATAAAACCTATCTAGTACATTCAATGTCGTACACCAATGTTGAATCTCTAACTTGATATAGTTGATGTTCTGTAAAATAAGGACAAGACGGAGAACAAGAAATTCTTGCTCTTTCATTAAAGCATGTCACCAACCTTGTTTTGTTTAATCACATTGTATTCTTTCCCACCTAGGTGACTCATTCAAGATAATATCATTCCCTCATTTCTATTGAATGCAAAACGTCTTTCTAAACCAATGATTATATTGCAGTTTTAATTTGACAAAGAAGATGTTAGGCAAGCATATTATCCTATTCAAAGCTTGCTTTATCCTACAAACATTAGACAAAACTAATGATTCTCCCTTGGTTTTTCTTTCAAGTATTTTGCAGCAAATTATGATAAGTAATTACTAGCAGCTTCGAAACCAACAATCCTGATGTCCCGAGAATAAAACTGAGCATTGAAACAAAAGAAGACATTCAAAGTGTGTCGCCATAATAGAAGCATAGAACCATTAATGAAGGTATGGGAATTTACTAGTCATAAATGGCATGTGATTTTGCATGTAAAGTTGATTGCTCATCACTGACTACTATAATATAGTTGACCAGTATGAGATACTGATCTTCATAAGAACAATCGAAGTAACAAAGAAAGGAAAGGTTGAATGCATAATTTTGACCAACAATAACTATGTTTTAGTTACTTCAATGGGAACACCAAATCTAAATGACAGTTACTTATCAGGAAAACTTTAAAATGGGAGAAGCCTAAAATCGAAGTTGACATATGTTAAGAACTACTGATCTTGGGGAATAACTAGACAATCTATGAAAACAATGCATGACATGATTGAAATAATAATACACTAACCAAGCAGATGCGGTATAGGCAGATAAAAATAAGCTTGATCTGGCTGTACCAAGAAGACTCTTCCCTAATATTGTGTAAGGCCTGCATTAAAGTCAAGAACTATGTTAGACAATAATAATACCTTGGAGCGAGGAAGAATGGAAAGAAAGCAAAATACTAGCAGAAGTTGTTTTATACTAGAAAAGGATACAAGAAGAACCTCTAGTGAGGATCTTTCTGATACTCAAATCAAGAGGTGCTTAAAACCTAATTAATTTTACCTAACTACTTTTACCTTTTTAGGAGGCCTTGACGATGAACTATTAGTGTAGGAATCAAATAAACTGGAAGATATACCGGTAATGATCTTTTATATGCTTCACTAAAAAAAGTAAAAACATGTGAACTGCATGCTTGATTCCCGTGTATCATCTGCAAATAGCTTAAGGGTTTAAGCACAATCTCAGAAGTAACAATATACTTTTGTTAATAACATGGATGCTATGTAGAGTGAAAATGATTTGTTATTATTGTTTTGGTCCCAAAGGAAGAAAGAAATGCAATTAAACAAGAATGCATACTGCCAATAACCATATGGCCTGTTGGTAGAGTGCTGTACACTATGAACAAAGTATACACATTATTGCTACTCGGCAGAACAATAGAAAAGGAGAAAGAAGGATCATACTGAACAGGGGATTTTCATATTTGGATCTAAATTAACATCTGCTCCTTTTGCCTTATAAAATTTCTCTATTGCTTCCAAATTAGTGTATGGAAGGCCACTTGCATGCTCTTTAACGCCTTGCAGGATGACCTGATCCTTTCCAACATGTTTATTGAGAAATGACCTATACGAAGGGGGAAAACTCTCTGGCTTCAAAAGGTAAGAGGACCTGAAAACATAAATGCTTTCACTTAAAAGATTACACTCTCGAAAAATAATAAATGTACAGTCATCATCTTCTTAGGAAAATTACAGAAAAAAATTTCCTGAGATAGTGTTTTTGATGCTATTACTTGTACAACTTTTAAAGCCACACAGTTCCATGCAGCCCCTTTTCAAATGATGCCCCAAAACATTTAATTAGAACTTACCTTCATTCCCACTTTCTTTTCACATATTTAGGCTTTGATCATCTTTTTTAGATTTAAGTATCTAAGTTCATGCTATGAAGCCTAAGATTCAATGAACTTTAAGAATTGGAGATGAAAAGACAAACATTTTCAATTTTGATTGCCAACTTTAACCGGTTGAATGAGAAAAAAGACGCAGAAAAACAAACAACAAAGTCCCTAGGCATGCTGATCAGACTTTCCAGTCATGAATTAAGTTACCGATCTCTTAAATCCTCCAAACAGGATAGTTTAGAGATTGGCAACTTAATCCGAAGTCCGGAATCCTAGTAGACTTAGTCATTTAGTCCATGTGGTAAATTCAATAATGACCGAGATTCATTAAGAAGAATTGCACTAAAGTTTAATTAATAGCAAAATCTAACGAACAACCAAGACAACTTAACAAAAGGAACCTACAAAATTTGCGAAGAAGAGAGACACATAAGGAATATGTCACCATGCTTCCATGTAAGAGGTTTACAAAGCTTCCCAAATCGTTTACTCTTGATTCCGCAGCGCGACGCCAATACAGCAGCTCGCATGAGTATGTATATGGCCAAACTCGTATGTTGTGTATTAGGTCCAGTAAGAAGCATGGAAGGACCTGCAACAAGTCCCGCTATTAACGCCCTCCACTTTGCAGTCCTGAATCGAAATTCAACAACTCAAATAAATCAAACCCAAGTTAATAATAAGTTCCTTAGTTTGAATGGGGAAAATTAAGGTTAAGAAGATCATTGCCTGTTATGTCCCCCGAGAGCAACAATAATCTCATCTACAGAAACAAATGTACCCGCAAAAGTTCCAAGGAAAAGACCGTATCTAATAGTCTCTTTCATCCCCACAACAATCGCTTCTTTATCAGAAAACGAATCAACTTTCCTACACTCATAATTATTGTCTCAGTAGTGTATAACCATAAATAAAGCAAATTAACATGAAATTATCAAATTTATTTGAATAACAATTAGTTACCTTGATTTTTTGCGCCGTAACCGTGCTATAATCGAGAAGAGAGCTAATCCACCTCTAAGGCCAGCCCCGATCGAGAAACCTTTAGCTGAGGAGACGATGAATCTCCGCAACTTCTCCGACTCCGTTAACGGAACCGTACCAAAAGCAAGCGCAGAGGAAGAATTTGACGAAGGTTTTGATCCGGCGCAATGCGAGCAAGTCCCGTCAACCAAACTTAAACGACCATAATCGGCCGAGTCATCGTTGAAACCGCCATTCTCCAGGGACGAAGAGGAGCATCGGCAGGCGCATTTGACGGTTCCATCAGCAGACGGTGACATGCTGATGCTGTGGGGGGCGGAGATAACGAAGCTTCTTGGAAAAGCTAGCGGAAAAACTGCGACCGACAAAAAATAATTGCTAGCCCGGGCAAAATTAGTGAAAAAGGAAACTTTATTAAAAAAATTGCCGATTTAGCCCTTTTTTATATTATTTTAGGACAATAAGGTTTCTGGAAAAGGCTTTTTACTAATCGATTTTTAAATGTTTACATTTTCTCTCCTTGCGTTTCAGATTCAAATCCCCTCTCTTATTTATTTGTTTTTTTAATGAATGTTGCTTCAATTTTTATTTATTTTTAATTAATGTTTTTAATTAATAAACATGTTATTTTTAAGTTTTAATTAGTGAATTTGTTTTTCAGTTTTTTATTTTATTTTTTATTTATATAAACAAAATAATAAATATGTAATTATATGATAAAAATATTTTTTTACATATGACTATATTAAATATATTTATTTTTTTAAAATACATCAACAAATTTTTCTATATATTATTATATCAAATAAATTTTACTTTTTTAAAAAAATCAATTAATATTTTAATATATTTTATATATATAATATTAAAATTTACAATATTTATAATACACGTGAAAAAAAAAATTGACCTATAAAACTCATTATATAAAGAAAAATAAATAAAAAAATAGTTGATGTTTTAAAAAATTAGTTATATTAAACATTTTCCGAAGACGCGCTTTTTATCATTTAAACTTCTGATTTTCAAAATCCTCAAATAATAAAAAAAACAATGTAAATCACAATTTTCTTTTTTTCTAAAACTGCGTGTTTTACCAATTATGCTTTGGTTGGAAATTGATTATGACAGAATTTCCAGTGCACTACCGTTCATTTACGGACACGTCTCATAATACTTACAAATCTGCAGTTGCTCTCACGTTTTGCGCTCATCAAATTCCACAAAATTCATTCGTCAACACTTGCCAATTTAAAAATTCCAATGAAGAATTCTCCGTTTACAAGTGGCAAAATTAATTATAGAACAAATGGTACCGTGCTTCGTATACCGGAAATTAAATAACCCTTTTGCGTAGATTTTAAGTTGATTCACAACAGATTTTTATATATAATTTTTTTTTTAATCTTTCACGTAAAAAAATTTTAAAAGAAAGTCTGGGTTGAAAAGGTATCAAAGCTTTTGTCTTTTCTACTCTTATCCATCAATCAAAATATGTATAAATTATAGTAGAAATATATAATTTAAATTTTTTTTTATTCTATTACTGCATTAATACGAGGTCACCGGAACCACCAAGTACCCCATACTGGTCACTAGTGTAAACTGGCTTCTACCAACTGTTAGAATATTTTGTCTTTAACAATTTTTATTTTTGGGTAATTTATATTAATTATTCTCAAAATTTGTTTAAATTATTACTTAACTTTCAAAAATTTATATAAATCACTAATGTTATTGAATGGTTACATTTTAATTTAAGTTCGGTGACACATTAATTCAAAGTATTAATAATTAATTTGATCCTTAAACTATAGCTAAAACACCCTTTAATATTTTTGTTAACAATAAATCTAAAAAATAAAAATATAAATATTGAGAATTATTAAAAATTTTAGTGAATTCTTTGTTTTGGTGGATAGTAAATCCCTATTTTAATTAATAAATAATTGATTAAAATATAACAATGCGATAATGTTAGTAAGTGTTATGTATTTTTTATATAGTTATATTTTAGCTTTATTCTTTTATAGTTATATTAAAAATAAAGTATGACAATTAAATAAGTTGTTTAACATAATATATCTTGAATAATTTGAAATCTATTCTAAAAAAAAATTGAATCTTATATTTAAATTTGTTTTAAATCAAATGTTTAAAATAGTAGCAAAGCATTAAGTTTTTTCTTTTGTAAAAGTACATTTGGATGGACGATACGTTGAATTGCGGTTAGTGTAAATATAACGATGACGGTGACATTATATACTATAACGGTACTGTAACATAAAAAAAATAAAATTAAACACACTACACTAAAAATAAATGTCCATCTAAAAATACCCTAAATTGCTTATAATGATGTCACAAATCAAATTTGGAAATAATTGAAATATCGATTTGGAGTTGATTGAATCAAGTTAAAAAATTGATTGAACTAATAACTAAACATAATTTTTTTAATTTTAAACTATTATAATTCTTTAAAAATTTATTTAATTTAAATCAAATAAACCAAATTTATCAATCCAATTCTAAAAAGATTGTTGTTATATAACAGCTTTCTGTTTTTCAAGGCCTATTAATGTGGACCATTAGAGCATGCAGGCCGATATTTAAAAAATGGTGACCAGTACACCATTATGTATGTGGGACTATTTTCATGTATTTCATTTCAATATTAAATTAAAGTCTAATATAATAATTCCTAAAAAAATTTAATATAATAAAAGATTAAAAAATAAATATACAAAAAAATTAAAATTCTTGTGATAATTTTAATTGCACTTATAGAATAAATAAAAAAAATACACAATCAATGTTTCAAATAATAATCCTCAACATGTGTACTTAACATTTTAATACGTTAAATTAATTTTTATTTAAAAACATGAAAAACAAAAAAATAATTATCAAATTAAGTTGTTTAACCTAATAAATCATTTAGAAATTTATATTTGCATGTAAATATATTTTAGGGATGTAATTGAGATAAATTTATATATATATATATATAATTAAAAATTAATTTATAAATATCTATATAAAAATATTTTAAAATTATCAATAAATTTAAAATAATACAATAAAATACATCAATATAGATTCATACTAAGAAAGAATAAAAGCGATACATATCGACTGAGTCTTAATTCAGTTGACATTGACATTGTTGCTTATACAAGAAGACATGAGATCGATCGTGTTGAAACGCATTAGTTGAGAAGAGAATATAGATACTTCTAGGCATTTGTATCAAAAAAAAATAAAAGTCATATATTTATTAATACGGTGCCAAGTTAGCACCGTATCAATAAATTAGAGGTGCTCATGGCCCGGGTTGAGCCAAGTCTAAACATGATACTAAAATATTTTATGTTTGTCCAAGCTCAGCCCGACTCAAAATTTGAACTTAAAATTTTGCCCAAACTTGCTCATATTTATAAAAAACTAATTCAAGTCCATTTTAGGTCGATTCATATTATTTTTATTTAAAATATTTATATTATATTATATTATTATTTAATAATTTTATACATTTTTATTTATTAAAAATTTTTAAATAGTTATTTTAACATTATTTTAATGTTTACATTAGAATAGTATTATATATTTAGTATAAGATTATTTTTTAATGGGTTTTAAATTACACAATATATAAAAATCACATAATATAAAGTATTATAAACTTAAAACGGGTCTGATTTGGCCGAATTCGACTCATATTTTAAATGAGTCTAATTTTTTTATCCAAGCCCATTTTCGGGCAAAATATTTTTATCCAAACCCTCTCAAATTTCGAACGGACTTTCGGACCTAAGTGAATAGCTTGACCCACCAACAAGCCTAGTGTTAACCTTGTAAGTTGCCAACCTATAAGGGATCATGGCAACAAATCCCCTTGTACTTTAATAAAAATTTTATTGCAGTACCTGTAATTTCAATTTATCCAATGTGATACATGTACTTTTATTTCATCTATTATCACACTCAAATAATGTCAACTCTTGACGACATATGGACCAATCAAGGAGTACCATGTGGCACTACTTGGTAGGAAAAAAAGTAAATGGTCAAAACAAGGGACCTACAAACAATTATATATATATATTTTTAACTTATTCCTTTTCTTTTCGTTTAATTACCAAACAAAAACTGTCACTTGATAAGGCAATTAAGGGACCTAAAATGTGCTGAGTTTTCCTTTCTTTTCTTTTACATTTATTTACCTAAAATGTGTGGATCATTGATTTTACATATATCACATTTTCATATGTAATTATAGCCAAAATCTTATCATCATATTTTAGCTCGAGAATAAATACATGGATAAATTTCCTAACATTTCACAATGATCCACACAAGCTTCAAATGGGTATTAACTCATTGATTTCCCCTAACACTCCACAATATAAAATGCATATAAGTGTTAGGTAATGTGCTTGAGTAATGCACACAAGTGTCAAATAAGGTGCAACTTCTTTCAACACAACGAATTTTATGACATACCAATTATACTTAAATTGTATTTGACATCATTTAATAGGGCATTTATAAAATCATTAAATCAATATTATACCATTTCTCAGTATCATATAAACCATTTTCAAAATCATTAAGCTAAAGTAACGAATTATATCTCATCAAATCATCACTAATAATTCCTTAAATCTAACTACTTAATAATCTCATGTAAAGAAAAAACGAATTAGATTAACACAAATTATAAGCGTCATGCCTCAAACACCTTTTCTTTTCCTTTTTCTTTTGAGGATTCAGCTACTTCCTTAAATACGATTCATCAAACAAATATTAAAGCAAGAATAGATTCACACATTCGAACAGTAAAATCATTTAAACTAAACATGAAATGCATTGCCTAAACTTGACATCTAAAACTCTAACATCCGAATTTCACATAACTGAAAATTCTCCCATTTGAATCTAATTCTTTCACATACATTATAATTTTGAAGTCTCAAGCTAACCAAAAACATACCTATAATTCAAGTTATTTCCATTCTCTCTCTAAGCTTCCTAAGCTTTCAACCATGGCCATTTAACCTAACCCTTATAAAACCTCATTCCTAACTTATAAATTTCAAGTTTAAAATATGAAAATCAACACATGAATTTCCCAAAGGGACTTACGGTTGGAAGCTTCTTCTACTTGACCGAAAATGGAGAGAAACCTTCAAGTTTTCATTTCTTTTCTTACTTGCCAACTTAAGAGAAGATAATGACCACAATTTATATGACAAGATCTTAACAACAACGCGATTGATGCAACTCGAACCCAAATCACACCTGAGACATGGATATTTTTGACCATCAAACCTACACAGGGGATCTAACTTTTTTTTTTTTAATCTAATATAATACTTCCAATGGTATGAATTAGTTTGGGAATGGTTAGTGGGAATTTATGGCTTAGATCAAAGTTTTTCACCAACTTAATTAATCCATTATTTAATTACACACAAGGGCTTGGTTAAATAACAATTAAGGGACAATTAAATCTTTATGCATTAATTACTAATCTTCCAAATAAATTAGTAAATCTCTTAATGAATCACTTACTAATTCTCCTCTCTATTCTCGTTATCACCACAACACTCTTAGTTCAATTTTTCGGATTAACTCGTTTTAAGAAATTCGATCTAAAATTCAAATTTTTTCGACACCGAAAAAAAAAAAGATATAAAATATTATAAATTTAATATACATAATCGATTTGTGCATCACACGGGAATACAAACTAATATATATATATATATATATATATATATATATATATATATATATAATTTTATAGCACTTAAATATATAATTAAATTTTTATTATTTTGCAATTAAAAATAGAGAATGAATAAATTAAATAAAAAATAGAGTTCAGAGGCTAGAACTATCTTGTATATTATATTAAGTCACCATTGAAAAATAGCAGATTTCTAGATGTGGATTTGAATGGTTTAAGAAGCTTATATGTATACATATGTTCGAGATGATGAGCTTGATGATCCATCCTGCCTTACTAGCACAGGAGGCTAAGCCTTTGGTTGAATAGTTTTGGAGGGCCTTGGTCTGGTGGTGGGTGCCTGAATTTGCAATTAGGGCAAGCAGGTGATGACTTGATTAGCATCACCAACATATGGCACTGCCTGCACACCGTTGCTACCATCTCCTCCTCCTCTTCCTCCTTCGCCTCCTCCACTGTTAACCACGGACGCTTCTGCATTAATCCTCCCCAACTGTTGAGCTTCTTCTCAACTGAGACGACACAGTTGTGCTTGCTCATCGCTTCCTCATTTGTTGCATTAGAAACGCATGTTAAGTTTAGCTCAAGGTCTAAACTCATGTGACCAGTGCATGGACACTCAGGGCTTGTCCTTGGATCCTTACAAGTTCTCGTATCAGTCCTTGTATTGTAAAAGTGTAACTTCCCTGACTGAACACCCACAAAACCGAAACAATAATAAGATTGTAAATATCATATAACCCTGTTCGTTCGTCGTATGAACTATAAAATAATTGTTCATATATGCATGTATGTGTCTATATATATACCTGAAGATCAAGACATCTCTGCCACTGTATAGGCAATGGAGTGTCGAGGTGAAGCTCCATATCAAACCCTGGTTTTGTTCTTTCGGTTTTTAATCGCTTTACGAGAGTTTCTTCGTCACCATCTAAAGGCTCTTCCAAGTTTCTCTTCTTCCATAAATTCTCAAACTCCGACGTGGTCTTCCGCATTTCCGAAGAGAGGGAGGCTTTAAAGGAAACCACTGATCAAACGCTGAAACGTATAGATGGTTTATATAGGCAGAAGTTTGGAAGTTGAGTTGAGAGGTGAGGAAGGACAGGCCATTAAATGTGGTGAGACTACGCATAGGTGAAGGTCTTCAATGCGAAGGGATCTTTAATACCATAAATAACTCCATCTTCCACAGTTGGGTCACTGAAACAACTTCAACTTTTAAAGCTTTCAATACTCCCCTTCCCCTAAGCAATTAAATTCAGCCTGTTTTTCATACCCAACATCTGTTGTCTGTGATTAAAAGCAATTCAATTCGGATAAAGAACTTTTCTCGTGAAATTCTGGTAACCAAATGATAATTTTTCAAACCCAGAAAGCTCTGAAAGGAGAAGATAATTTCCTCGTGGGAACTCTCTTCTTGGACGCGCAAACAGACCTCTAATTCCATTCTCCGTGCGAGATTGTCAATTGTCATAACATAAATATCTGTAAAATCTTTCAGTTTGATATTTTAGAATTTTTTCCTTCTTGTTTTTGAGAATGACTATTTTAGAATCAGTCTTGCAAGAAATTGCAACACTGATCTTTCCTAAACCCCAACTATTTAATTCACTGTTCTCAACTATTTAATATATAAACATGTGTGTATATGTATCACAAGTATCTTGATTTCGACAATTTTTGATTTTATTTTTATTTTAGATTTTTTTTATGAATTATAATAATAAAATAAAACTTGAATAATAAGCACAATTAACATAAATTAAATTTAAATTATATTTGAAACGATTAAGATCTTAAACTATCGTAATATCACATGGGTTCACAATTGATTTGTGGGTCTTGTACTTATCAATAATGTGAGTTTTGTTTGCACATTTTAACTTCACCAGTCACAATTGAATGGTTGTGCAACCCACTACATATACTGGCGATGTGTCACATCATAGTTGGTTCGAACTAAAAAGCCTAATGAAGATGGATCGAAGCTCAAGCACACTAGACCCAAAGTTATGTGTAAGAACACCTATTAAGTTGCTAACTATGATCCAAATTGAAGGAAATGCAGCTAAGCATATTTTGGTCCTCGAAAGACTAATGGCACCAATTTATGAAGAGGAAAATTTGGGTGGAAGTTGGAAGCACTTTAGTAGAAGAAATATTTGTTAATCAAGAGTCAAAGTTATAAAAAATCCAACATTCATGCATAAATTTGAAATTGAAGTTCATTTCGATTCACATGCCCAAATATTATGAATCGTATGTGGATGGAAAGTTTTGGAGTTTTATTTCCAATACATTAAAGGAAGTGTTTTTTTTGGAGTTTTCTACAAAGAGTCATGGGTATTTTAATGAAGACTATTCAGTAGATGAATTTAGACGAATTAATAAATGTTCTCTTTTAATTTAATATTTTGTGCATATGTTAGATGTGTTGGAGCTCAATTTGTTCGAGTCCAGACTAAACTTATTTTGTTTTGAATTTATCTTAAGTTTAAATTTGTTTTTAAATTTAAGTTTAAATTTATTCTCAAATTTAAATTAATAAAGTCCAATACCAAATTGCCCATCTAAAACCTAAACCCATTTTACAAACCCAAGTAGCCTATACTAGGCCCAATCACCCAAATCCAGCCCAACGCCCTAAATACACCCAAACCTAGACAGTAAATCAAAAGGGTCAAACCCTAGAGACCACTTGCTACTAGCCACCTCCCTCCTAGCCATTCACATGCTGTCAAGTCAACACCGCCATGGCCAACTTGCACCACTGCCACTGCTAGTCGAACCTACAAAGGAGATTAAACATCAATTTAATTGAAAACAAACAAAGAAAATGATTGTAAAAGATCGGTTATAAAAACTGAATTCAAAGTCAGTTGTAGGGGTGAGATTTTGAACATTCGAAATTAATAAATTTACAAATTTCTGAGAAAATCAATAGAGAGGCAACATACATTTGTACATAAAAAAAAAACAAAAAGCAATTAATCCCAAGCAGAGAGCAAACCACCAAGCATTTTCACAGTTTATATTAACAAGGTACAGTTCGAATATATGCACATTTGTTGCTTATTAATTATTTAAATTTTCTAAACCCATTTATATTTTGTTTATATTATTGTATTATTTATTGCACTATTATTATTGTTGTTAGTATTTATTATAAAACATTTAATAGATAAATAATAAATATTAAATAATAAATCAAAAAAAAGTCGAACGGTCGAACTTCACTAGTCATCGTCGCTGTTGCTCCGAACACCGTTCTTCCGATCTCGCCCCTTGGACGCCACCTCTCCGATCTACAAAAGGGAGTAACAAGAATCAATCAAAGCAGTTAGTTTTTCGAAAAAATGGGACAATTTTGTTCAAAATAATAATAAAACAAAAGGGTAAAACAAATAAATAAGGAGGAATAAAGAATCAAAACAAAGATTTCTGGAAAAATAAATCGGATCTGGATGATATCTTTAACAGGAAACTCAAAAACTTAGTTTATTTTTGCTTGGATTTTAAAAAACTTAAAACCTAGATCTAGGTTTATTTCGCAGGAGTTTTTTTTTTAAAAAATAATAATAATTAATAACGGAGACGAAAAATTTTACCTAAGAGTATTTTGGGAACGGCAACGCTTAGGATGGATGACAACGGAGGACAGCGTGGACCATGACAGCGCGATGGCCGGACAGCGAGCCCCCCAAGTGCGCTGCAGAGAAAAAGGAAATGGGGCAAAGGTTTTTTTTTTAAAAACATGTTTAAAGTGATTTTTTTTTCTAAATTTTTAACCTTTTTATAGACTGTTGAAACGACGCCATTTTGAGGGTTGAGTTTTAGCTCCAAAACAAGGTCATTTTGAGCATGACCCGTTTCAGACCCGACCTGCTCCTCAGGATCCGCGTGTTCTTGCTTAATGGTTTATTTGTGCAACTGGTCCTTCCGTTTTTTTTTAAATCTCCAATCAGGTCCTATTTATATTTTCAATTAATTTTAAATTTTCCCAACAATTTTTATTCTTTTTCAATTTGATCCCTCAACTCTCTAGAAGCTTGAGAGGCTGCCACATGTCCTACTTTTGGTTTATTTTGTAAATAGTCCCTTCTATTTTTTATTTGTTTTGATTTCTTCCTTAAATCAAGTTTTGTTTTAATTATAAATTGGCCCAAAAATTTTAAATGATTTTCAAATTAGTCTTTTGACTTCAGAATTCATAAGAAGCTGCCACGTGTCTCATCTTTTTGGTTTTATTGCTCAAAAGGTCCCTGAATTATCTAGTAATCAAAATTTGACCCTCGAACTTCCCAAAAATTATATTTTGGCCTTTAAATTTTTCAAAAATCACATTTTGACCCTCAAACTTCCAAAAATTCACATTTTGGCCCTTAAACTTTCTAAAAATTACATTTAACCCTCAAACTTTTCAAAAATCATATTTTGACCCTTAAACTTCCAAAAATTACATTTTAACCCCGAACTTTCCAAAAATCACATTTTTACCCCCGAACTTTCCAAAAATCACATTTTGCCCTCAAACTTCCAAAATTACCATTTTACCCTTAAACTTCCAAAATTGCATTTTTGGCATTGAACTTCCCAAAAATCACCATTTTGACCTCGAAATGTCCAAAGTTACCATTTTGCCCCCGAAGTGTCCATAATTACCGTTTTACCCCCGAATATCCAAAAATTACCATTTTGCCTCCGAACATCCAAAAATTGTATTTTTGACTCCGTTTGCTCTGCTTTTCTTTCTTTTCAATATTCATGCCTAGAATTTAATTATTATTCTTTCGTATTATATATATGCTATTAATTTTTTTTATTTTTGCGCATTTATTTATCTACTTAGTTACTTTGTTTCGCGATATTTTATCTTCGTTATTAATTGTCCATTTATATTTAATTTGCATGTTCGTTTTCAAAACTACTTTTACGTACAAATAACCTTTAAAACTGAGGCAATGTCTTTTTTGTGTGTAAAACTCGAAAAACCACGCCTTAACGTGCTGGGTGTGATTTTTCATATAATTTACATGAATCGAATATCCTCTTTCAAACTTTTTAAATGCCTTTTAATTTCGAGATTTTGAGAAAGTCGTGCCCTAAAGTGTTGGTCACGACTTTAATTCTTTGCGAAAGTCGAAACAAACGGGCATTCTTTCTTCAAATCCTTTTTTAAGTCATGTGTCCGAGGATCATATTTTAAACTCAATACGAAATTTTGAGTTCTCAAAAAATATATATATGTATACAAATAATTTTAAAACAAAATGAGGCAATATCCTTTCGTGTGAAAACTTCGAAAAACCATGCCCTAATGTGTTGGGTGTGATTTTCGTATAATTCATACAATCAAATATCCTCTTTAAAGTCTTTCAAAATGTCCTTTAGTTTCGAAAGTTCGAGAACATAGTGCCCTAACGTGTTAGACACGACTTCCAGTTCTCCTAAAATTTCGAAACACACGGACGATTTTCCTCAAATAGGATTTTTTAAAATTATGCAAAATTTTCTAAAGACAAAGATCGTATTTTAAGTTTTACTCTAGTTTTCAAATTTTTAACAAACCAAGACCCGAAAATAATTAATGTGGTACCAATTTTGGGCGTATGATGGTGCTAATCCTTCCTCATGGGTAACCGGCTCTAGAACCTGTTTTCTGGATTTCGAAGACCAAAATATTTTTCAAAACAGATTTTAAACGTTTTGTGGTGATCCAATCACACTATATAAAAAGATTGGTGGCGACTCCCATTTTTTTGGATCATTTAAAATACCCATTTTTTTATTTTTAAATATTGTTCGAGACTTGTTTGTTTTCCCAAAAAATAAACGTTTCGGCAAGATGAATATGTGATCCATGAAGAGTATAAAATTGCCGAAAGTTCAAATGGGTAACTTTGGGCGAATTGCTCACGATAAGACAGAACAAATGCAAGTTGAAATTGTATTATACTTGCAAGAATTTTTGGCCCAATTAAAGAAGCTAAAAGAAGATGAATCCAATAACATTAAAGATAAACCCTAGTTCAATTCATTTCTGGTTTGCAAGAGCATGGAAACTTCTTAAGTGACTTTTGAATTTATTTAATTAAATGCTTTCATTACATAAAGTAGAATGCATGAATTAGGAAGTTAGTGCATGCATGAATGAACGTATATTAAATGCATGTATTTAGTTAATTAAGAATGAATTTCATAATTATGCATGTATTTAGGATTAAATACATGTGTTTGGTCATTGGTGCAATTATTTATGTGACTGCACCGTGGCGTATAAATATCGAGCGAAGAATTAGAAAAAAAGTATAAGAATTTAAAATCGACTTGAATGCAAGTGTGACTAGTCAGTTGTAATATTTTTAAGAGCTACAATGTAACATTTTAAGCATTTCAAGGATCAAATCCAAGAGAGATCGAACAATAAGGTGAATGACAATGATCAAACATGCAATTAACTAGCTAGCTAATCATTGAGTACTATATTATGTCAAATCATCATTTAAGGTTAATTACACTAAATTACACCTAGGAGGACTAAATTGAATAACATTAAAAATTACAAAAATCTTAATTCAATGAGATATAGTGGTCGATTGATATCCATGTTGCTAATTAATTCTTGGATTAAGAATCTAAATTTCTCAAACTTCTTGGTCCAATTTTAACTCTAGATCACCATTTTACCTAATTAGACGATTTAGTTCGGTTTATCTCTTAACCTCACTAAAGTAAATCGAGACAATCAAATTGGTTCACAATAGGATCTACTCTTGGTCTAAGTTATCTAAATGTTCACTTATAAGCGTCAATTTTAGGTTTGAAGTCTATTCGATTTAGTCTAGTTTTTTCGATTTAGTCTCTGACACAAAAATTAACCATGTAACATTTCAATCAACCAACCACCATAAGACTCAGTGCTTAGTCGTCATCAACATACAAATATAAACCAATTTATTGCTTAGATGATCCATCAAATAACCATAAAAAGACAAAGTTTAGAGGTACTTAGTGACACTTGAAGGAGTCATTGTTGAAGATGATGACAATAAGAAAGATGATAAAACCACAACTAAAGATGATATTTTTGGACTTTTAAAAACTAACAAGAAGAAAATCTATTGAATGCTTTAAAGTGAACTCAAAATAACAAGAGAGAGTTCTCTATCTACTTGTAAGAAAACTAAAGTTACAGTAAAAATGAAGAAGAAACTAACAACTACTAACTACTAAGCTAAGAAAAGAAACCTTAGAAAACTAAAAATGGTGAAAAGAATAAAAGAGATGACAAAAGATGATAAAAGAACCTCCTTTTTTGTTTGGCATCAAGTTGCTTTTAATACAACAAATTCTATAACCCTAACATTTGACAAAAATCTCTTTGACGAGAATGATGTGACTTGAGTTGATGTTAGGCATAAAATTTCCCATGCAGTATTTTACAACCCTGTTAGACTTTAGTGTAGCACCCAAGCTTTGGTGTCACGACATTCGTGCCAATGAACATGATATTGGCCTAAAGGGTTCTTGGTGTCAAGACATCGCCAACAGTAGGCACAAGTTTGGCTTGGGGCACTTGATGTCACAACACAACTTAGTTGGTGTCGTGACCTCAATGATAGTGGCACTAGGCTTCTTCACTTCAACTATTGGCCTAGATTTGTGACCTCAAAGGCTTGTAGTCGAGACATTGAAGCTCAATGTGGCGACACGGTACACCTAGTGTCATGACCATAGAATTAGGTTGCTATAAGGTTGCTCTATTGATTTCACTAAGAATCCATATAATAAGTTTGAAATTTTTGAGGTTGAAGAGGCTAGAAATGATGAAAAGGACTAAAATGAAAGAAAATGAAAGTTTTCTAAAATGGGAGATGAAGGTGATGTGAAAGAGAAGAGATGAAGATAGTGGAGAAGTATTTTTTTCTACATCTTTTTATATTAAAAATCTATTTAATTTAATATTTTAAATTGTTAATAATATTTAATTAAAAAAATCTAAACATCATCATACACATCAAGTGGTTCACATTCAATTTCAATCTCATCCACAATTTATTATACTCTCTTGGTTAAATTAGACTTCCAATCCTTCCTCATTTTCTCATCAATCTAATTCAACCATTCTTATTTTTAAGTTTCACATTTTTGCCCCAATATTTTTCACACTATTACGATTTAGTCAATACCTCAATTTAATTTCTCTTAATTCAAAAATCTTTTTAATTATATACAGTATCCAACTACCTTCTCTACTAATACAGATGATTTCTATTTTATTTACTTCAAAAGTTCTAACACGTGTAAGTTCTGAAATAACATTATTCTCATCTCAAGGGGTATTAGGGATATTATAGCTCACTTTGCAAATAAATAGTTGCACGACCTGTCATACGTGTTGGCATATTTTTACGTAAATTGTGTGAGCATCTTTCTATATCTCTTTGAGGATTTTAAGTAGCAATTATATGGATTTGATCTTGTTGAATATCAGTCAAGCAATGACTTTATTTGGAGAGTTTATGTTTGATTGAGATACCATATTTGAGGAGATCCATTTTTTTTTTTATAGAAATTCAAATCAATAAGATCTTTACTTATTTGATGCCATATAGAAGTCTAAATGAAACACAATTCCAATAGCATGTCTCATTTAGACTAGTTAAAGATTACAAGTTTACAGTGCTTATTTAAAGAAGACTTGTTTATTTGGTTATACACATATTACAGAGCACTTGTTTTGTTCATTAGGAAGAACTTGTTTTGAGTGCAAAATACTTGTAAACAAATCGTTTTATTTTCAATTTGTAGCTAAGCTTTTAAGGGGAAATCTAGGGATGACAAAACCTAAACCGTCCAATGGATTCCAAATCGATCCACTTCAAATGAAGCGAATTTTATTTTAAAAGTGGATGCAGAACAAGGTGGGGTGGATTTTTCTTTTGGATAATGGGTATGGCGCAATTATAGTCATTGCTTGTCCCTCGAACCGCTCCACTATATTAAATTACCATTTTATCTTTATATATATAAACTATTAAAAGGGTAAAAATGTAATAACCTAACATAATAAATTATGTTTAAATATTTTTTGAATAATTATGTTTATAAATTAACTTAACTTTAAAAAATAGAAAATATTAAAGATAAGTAGCACAAATAAAATTGAAATGAAGCGGGGTGGCCGGGGTGGGGATGGATGCATCCAACATCTATGGAGGTGGTAGTGAATTTTAAAATTATACATCTATATTGGAGCAGGTGGTTGCTGGAGCATAACGTGCCAACTACGGAGCAGTGGTGGATTTAGCAGTATCCATCCCCATCTTGCTTCATTGCTATCCCTAGGAATATTTTAGTGGGAATAATGATATTAGTTGATGTATAGATGTGAGGTTGCAGCTTGGTGAAAGAGTTGAACTTAAATCACGATTTGTATTGTTGTTTCATGGTGAATTACTCTTTGAACAAGACCTCGAATATATAAAAAAGAGTTTCGAATTGCATAACAAATTTATGGGTCCATCTCTAACTCATATTCTTTCGGTTCTTCCTTTAGCTACAACTTATCGTATAGTTGACAAGTAACTCAACAATAACAAATGATAATGATGAATATAATTAAAAATAACAGATAAGATCAGAACTCAACATGTAAACTTTAACTGAAGCCCCCCGAATTTCACCAAACAAATATAAATTGGGGAGGACCCTAAATAGATACTAGACACTAGATAGACATAAATACCAATTCATCACAGTACCAGCATTCAAAAAAGTAGCTAACATTTAAGGTCCTTGTTTCCCAAATCAAGGGAATTAAGCCCTCCCCATCTCTCCATCTCTCCATCTCAAAGCAAATAAAGGTCCACTTCTCTTAAAGGCATTGAGAAAGAAGGAGAAAGAGTGTTCTAAGTAAAGTCTATCTACTGTCATTAACTCCCCATCTTGAATTCATGGATGACCATTGAAATCCAACCTATTTAAATGCCCTCAACTCCCTTTATTTATTGTTGGTAAATTGTTCTTTTCCAATAACTTTCACCACTCAATTTAATCATATTAAAACATTTTCAGTGCTCCTGCTTAAGTTTGAATAATGAAAACAAAACATGTATGTTAAATTTAGATAAAAATTAATTTATTTTCATAATTTATAATACCAATTCCTTAACTAATCTCATTTTTTACACCTTACTAAAAACAATTAACTACCAATTGAAAATTTCATTTCTTTATTTAGTACTGCTTGGATTCCATTTCTCATTGGCAATCTGTTTTGGATACATTCCTTATTTCTATTGCAGTTAGTCTTTTTATACTTTGTTTAAACTTTAGTCTAGGCTTCCTTTATATTTTGGTTTAATTTTCCCAATTACGCAATTCCTTACATCCCAGTGGACAGCCTAGCTTAGTTAAATGGATCCACTATCTTACAAATAAATAAAATCAGTGAAGTTAGTTCTAATCCCGGATCCTTCTATTGCATCTTAAACACTAAAACATTTCACCATCAAGTTAACACATGGGATTTAAACTGTATAATATTAAGGAGCATGAATTGGTTGAATCTCAAGACCTAATTTTTAAAATAAAAATATAAATAACAAAGAGAAAATGTAAGATTAATGTATTTGTTGTACAATTATAATAAAATACATAATAACTCGATTCGAAATCCAACCCAGAATTCAATCCGATTATCCGATTCGAAATATTTATAATTTAAGTACTCTCAGACACTATTTAGAAAACTTCAACTCTATTTTCTGAACCAAAATACAATTTCCATCTCCTTAATCTCCAGTGATACTTTATATCAACAGTATTAAATTAAATAATACTCGAAGCAGATTTAATTTTCAAGGTTACAAAAGTAAGAACATTTTATTATTGAGAAAAAGAGCATCCACTCACAACTCAAGACAAACATCACCAATCTGCACCAACTCACTCAAATGAGCATAATGTATTGGCATAAACTCGTATCAATCATATCCGAAAGCACAGAACGGAATGAGAGTTGACACAAAAATTGAGCAAACATGAAGTCTGAACACAAAAAAAGTGGTGGATGAAACTAAATACGAAAAGACACCTTCCGAAATAACCCAAAGCAATCTACAAATGAATATATATATAAATCATCAAAAATCAAAGCTATATATACAACATAAAATAGTAGCTAAAAGAAAAAAAAAACTAAACTAAAGTTTCAAATCAATAAAAGGAAGGTTATAAATAGCTATGGCCAAACTTTTAGGCATTTAGGTTAAATCACACATATATAAACTTATCATAATTGTTATATTAACATAAAAGGGTAAACTGCCAAAATAGTCACTTTTGTTTACCTCAAATTACATTTTAGTCACTTACGTTTGAAGTCTTACGTTTTAGTCGCTTACGTTTTCGCATTGTAACATTTTAATCACTAAACTGTTACTTGTCGTTAAAGTGTAATGGTAAGCTGATGTGGCACGTTAAATCATCAGTTCAAACGAAAATTTTAGGTTAATTTATACAATCGGTTCCCATATTTTTCGTTTTGAAAAAATATAGGGACCAATTGTAGAATTTAACCTAAAATTTTCGCTTGAAATGATGATTTAACGTGCCATGTCAGCTTACTGTTACACCGTTAACGACAATTAACGACTCAGTGACTAAAATGTTACAACACGATAACGTAAGTGACTAAAACGTAATATTTCAAACGTAAATGACTAAAATGTGGCCTGAAGCAAACAATAGTGACTATTTTAATGGTTTATCCTAACCTAAATTATCAATTTTCTTAAAAGACTTTTAGGTTCCTCCTTTCTCTGCCTTCTAATGTATTTCTACATAAATTAAATTTTTATTACTTATAAATAACAATTAAAAATATGTTGGAGCCCAATTTATCGGAGACCAACTCCAAAATTAAAATGATAAATTTTAAATTAAAATTTATTATTTTAATGTCCAAGTTACATCAAAATGTCTAGAATTACAAGTCAAAAAACCATAAAGCCCAATTTACAAAGGCCCAAGTGGCCTACACCCAAACTCTAAAAGATCCAAAATTACAAATCAATCCAATGAACCCAATTATACAAAAATCAGAAACCCTAATGCCTAAGCAACTTGCTGCTACCACCTCTATCCCTTCCATTAGGATGACGCCACGTCAGCACCGTCACAGTCAACTAGCCACCACCGCCACTGCGAGCCGGACCTGCAAAAAAGGAAAAGACACACATTTAGTTGAGAAAGACAAAAGAAAATGATTGTAATATAGGTTATAAAGCCTCATTCAAAATCAGTTGTAATGGTTACAAAAACCAGTGATTCGGAATTAGTCAATACACATAGAGAGCATTCAAAGTAATTAATACCAGAAGCAAGCATTCAATTTCTTTTCTCAAGGTAATAAATAGATATATATATATTTATTTATTTATTTATTTGTCATAACTGCTCATTTATTATTTTTTTAATATCTGAAATGTTTTTAACAAATAAATAAATGTATTAAATAAATAAATATTAAATAAAAAAGAGTTAAAGGATTCATACCCGGATTTGAAGCGCCGCCGTCGACTGTGAAGGAGCCCATTTGAGTTCGCTCATACTCATGAGGGACTCCAGCACTCTTGGATCTTTTAAAAATCGTTAAACAAAAATATGAAAACAGATTAATAAAACAAAAAAGGAAAAATAAGAAAAAAAAAAAAAAATTTTCAAAGATCTGGATTAAAACCCACATCTAAGCTTTTAAAAGAGAAATAAAAAGGAAAATCAAACATTATTTTTAAAATAAAAAACCTTGAACGCAGATCTAGGGTTCGTGATTTAAATCCAAGAAAGGGACAAGTTTTGGTGTAAATCAGCTTGGATTCGGGGTTTTTTTTTAAATTCGATCTGAGGTTTTTTTTCTAAAAAATAATAAAAATGGAAGAAGTTTTTACCTTTCGATCGCTGTGTACGGTTGCTAACTGCGTCGGAGCTCGGTGGCGGACGGAGGAGCCACAAAGGTCGAATGGTCGAGGGACGGACGAACAAAGGGGAAATTTGAGAGAAAAAAGAAAGGGGAGTTCTTTTCTTCTAAAAAAAGAGAGGGGAAATTAATTTTTTTTTTCCCAGATTTTTTAGCCTTTTATAGGCTTTCAAAACGGTAGGGTTTTGAGGGGAAGATTTTAATGCCAAAACAGCACTGTTTTGCCTTGACCCAGCCTTCGACCCGACCCGTTTCAAGATCCGCGTGTTTTCAATTAATGGTTATTTACCCATTCGGTCCTTCTGTTTTTTTCAAAATTTACAATCAGGTCTTTGCACCTCTTTTTATTCTTTTTTAAATTTGCCCAGGGATTTTCTTTCCTTTTCAATTTAGCCCTTTGAATTCAGAATGCATGAGAATCTGTCACGTGGCACGTTATGGGTTATTTACAGATTAAGCCATTATTTTCTTTGAAAATTACATTTGACCCTTGACCTTTCTCAAAATCACATTTACCCTTTAACAAAATTTGATTTTAACCCCCAAACTTTCCAAAAATCACATTTTAACCCCTAAACTTTTCTAAAATTACATTTTAACCCTTAAACTTTTCTAAAAATGTATTTTGACCCCTAAACTTTTCCAAAATTATATTTGACTCCTAAACTTCTCTAAAATCACATTTTAACCTCCAAACTCATCCAAAATCACATTTTAACCCCTAAACTTATCCAAAATCATGTTTTGACCCCTAAGCTTTTCTAAAATCACATTTTGACCTTAGATTTCTCCAAAATCACATTTTGACCCTTAAACTTTCCTAAAATTATATTTTTACCCCTTAAATTTTCTAAAATTATGTTTTAACCCCGTATTCTCTGAAGCTTCATTTTCGACCTCGTTTTTTTTTCCTTTTTCTTTGATTTTTGTACATAAAATTTAATTATTTTTTTTATTTTTCTTTGCCTTTTTAATTAATCCTGTTTTTTGATTTTGTTTCCCGTTTTTTTCGTACTTCGTATATTATTAATTCTATGTTTAATATTTGCATTTACGTATCCGCTTAATTATTATTTAATTTTAGCATTATTTGCACATTCATGTTTAATTTACACACTTATCTTAAATTAAATTTGATTTCTGATTTTCTCTAAAATTACAAATATTTTAAAATCGAGGCAATATTCCTTTATTTCGGGTTTTGAAAATTTGTGTCTTAACTTGCTAGGCGCTATTTTTTCTTCACACCGGAATAATCGAATATCCTTTTCAAGGTTTGAAATTGGCAACGAGGGAATACCCGCTATTTTCGGATCTCGAAACGTTATGCCCTAACTCACTGGACTTGACTTTCTTCCTCAATCATTTCAAAATAACGAGACTTCCTCACTAAATTCGATTTTCCTTCTTAAACATGTACATCAAATAAATCATGCATTTAAGGATCATATTTTAAATTTTACTCGAGTTTTCAAATTTTTAACAAATCAAGACCGGATAATAATTGACGTGGTACCAATTTTGGGCGTGTTAGGGTGTTAATTCTTCCTCACACGTAACAGACTCCCGAACCCATTTTCTGGATTTCGAAGACTAAAATGTTTTTTAAAATAGATTTTAAACGTTTTATGGTTATCCAATCACACAGAATAAAAGATTGGTGGCGACTCCCATTTTTCGGTCGTTAAAAATATTTTTCGAGACCTTTTTCGATTAAAAAAAACGTTTCGACAGCTTAGCGACTCCGTTGGAGACTTTAAAAATAAAAGAGAGTCCAGCCAAAAGCCGATTATTTTTGGGTCTTTTTGTTAAAATTTTAAACACTCGATTTTATTTAATATACGATCCTTTACACTTTTGTGTAATGCTATATTATGTCGATATTGCTAGTTAAGTTTGCATTCACATGCATTTGTTACTACCCCTTTAAGTGGAAGTGGTAAACTACTCTTTTGTGAGGTTGTCACCTCCATGCAAGATAGTGAATCGCTTTCGGGATTACATCCATACTCATGTTTTCGTGACGTTTTCACTTCCGTGCAACACATGTGGGAAATGTGTCCCCCTAAACCGAACTTATCCGTATGAGCCTGTAATGGATGAGGATCGAGGAATCTGTTGGTTTGGGTACCCTTTGCTCTAGAGACTAAACCACATATAATGAACCATAAGTACTTGCCTTAGAAAGAGTTATACCAAACCTTGTAGTGACTATCCAATACAAGTTCTTAGGTTCTTTGTTTTATACCTGTATATTGGTATTGATGTATTTTGCTAACTTGTTCTATTTTGTTTCTTTTGCTTCATTGTATCATCATAGAAGGAAAAGGTATTGATTCATACTCAATTACTGATAAGAGAATTGATCATGGAGAACAAGTATCTTAAAGATGTGGAGGATAACATGGTTGTGCGCATGTGATCGGAGGAAAATCAACGCAAGAAGGGTGATAGCTTAGTAGAAGGGCATGAATCTGACTTTTGGGATTACACCAAAATTAGTACAACTCAGAATAATCTGCAAGAGTTGAAAGAAATATGAGACCAATGGGATAATTGTAATACCTCTACACCCGGTTCATATGTATAAACCCGGTATAAAAGTTTACATGTAGTGCTAGAAAAATTAAAAACGAGTACAATAAAATTATCTTGTTGAAACGATGTGTTTTCAAGTCATTTTATTCAAATATCATAAGTCGACTATGTATAATTAAAATTGAAACTTAAAACCGATCTATAAGTGATAAAACATGTTTTTTGATATCGACCTCTGTTTTAAAAACCAATAATTGTAGCCGAAAACTTCATAATAGCCCCCTGAAATCATACAAAAACTTTTCCAATATTGCAAATCAATCCGAAATACAATTTCAATCAGAATACTTCATTTCATTTCATCAACTGATAAAATTCCAAAACAACATTTAAATTCGTTCATTAGGGACACATAGTAGTACTATTTGTACATGCCATTTTAGCAAAAGTAAGTACCTAAACTGAAGTCTTCTAATAGTGATGTGATGTGATGAGAGGTCCCTTGGCTTGACTTCAACTTTTCGTAACTTTTGTACATACGTGTTAAAATAAACGCGTTAAGCCTGTAAAGGCTTAGTAAGCACTACAAAAGTAATGAATGATCATTTAAGTACTCATGCATATAAATTTCTTGCCTTACATGTAACATGTAACTTACCACAATAGCACAATTTCACACTTTTATCCATTTTCTATAACTTAGCCCATAGTAGACTTTCATAGAACCCTTAGGATATACGGATCGAACAGAGAGTACCAAAATACTAACAGAGAGCACATAAGTGCTAGGAAACAGAGAGCACACACAGTACTAAACAGAGAGTACATAAAGAACTAATCAAAGAGCACACAAAGTGCTAATTAGAGAGCACACACAGTGCTAATAACAAAAAGCACGAGACGTGCTAAACAAAGAGCGCGCTAGTGTTCCTTAATGGCATGCCACTCATATCACAATAGTTCTAATTCGGTCTACTTGGGCAATATTATCATCAACATCATATTTCACATTTAACTCATCATATATATAATTTCTTTCACATATATCATCATATGTGATTTTCACTTATTAATATTCACATATCATTTCACACCTATATTTTCAAAGTTGTTCACTTGTGTCACAATCACTAAATTATTTATATCTTGAGCTACATAATTCAAAATTATTATCCGCTTGATGTTTCTATAACTAGACTCAATTGTCTTTTTACCATGAAATTTACAAAATTTTTACTTAAGCCAATTCATACAGTAAATTCTTCCAATTTACCCCTTCTCTGCTGCCTGACAGTTTTGACCTTTCTTCACTAAAGAGTATTTATCTTTTAGTACAGAGATCAAATGATGTTCCTATCTGTTTCTTTTGAAATAGACTTATTCAAGATTTAACCATATAAATTTCAGTCTCTAATAATTTTCGAATTTTTTTTATCATTCTTCAAAGTCAGAAAAGGAGAACCCAAATCTACTCTGACTCTGTTACACTAAAACTAGTATATCTCAAAATATACAATTCCTTTTCTTCCACCGTTTCTTCAATATGAAACTACACTCAATAATATTTAATTCCAAAATTAATTCAGCCTCTAACTATGTTTATATAATTTTTGGTGAATTTTCGAAGTTAGTCCCTTGTTACTATCCAAACTATTTTAATGTGAATATTTCATTTTTCATGTTTCTTTGCACTATGTTTCATTCAATCACACATAATTACCATTCTTATGGCTAAACATATCATTTTACTCATTTTTATCACAATTAATCATATACTAAAATCATATACTTTTAAAGAAAATAAATTTTCAATTTAAAATCTTGTAGTACTTAGAACACAAAGGTTGGTATTCTCTTCTTACTCCTTGCTCTTCTCTTTTTGCTTCTCTTCAAATTAGTCCTTCTCCTTCTTTCCTTTATCTTCAATTTCATAAAAGCACATATAAGCTAAAGGCTGCAATTCAATAATTTTTCATGCTGGATTATGAAAATATACATGTATGTCGTGAGAATGTAATCATATCTTACCTTAGTTTTTGAAATCCCAAAATTTTAATTCAATCCTTACACTCTTTAACACTTCAAAAAGGGCTCTACAAGAAAATTAAGGTGTCTACTAGCTTCCTTCTATGATTTTCTTAAGGAAATTTCAAAGAAAATGGAGAATTTTGAAGCTTGGAAGGTTTAACAATGGTGGAAGGACCTAATTGAAATGAAAGCAAAAGTTGGAAATGGTATGTATGGACGGTTGGTTATGAGAAGAGAATATGATATTCTCATCTTTTAATTGATTTTTTATCTCTCAATTTCTCTAGAATTTTCCATTAACATATCTCTATTTAATAAAAATGGTAAAATTTCTCTTTTAGTCCTTAGGCCATCCAACTTTACACTTTGGCCCAATTCATTGCCTCCAAAAATATCTTCCACCAAATTACTCCTTTGCCCCTCCTTAATTACTATAATTCCCATAATGACTCACAATTCATTTTGGCTAAATTTCTATTTAGTCCTTTTTTTCACACAATTACTAATTAATCCTTAAATTTTCCTAATCTTTTGATTTTAACTACATGTTCTAATTCTTGATTCAACTATAATATTGTTTCGACTCTAGTTAAAAAATGTGGATGTTGTAGTAATGACATGAAGTAAACCTTTTTCCACGAGTACGGAGATTTACCATACTTACTCGAGGTAAAAGTAGATAAGGGCCTCTTCGGAGCTTTGACACAACACTGGAACCTGACCTACAGTTGTTTCACTTTTGGGAATGTAGACATGACACCTATGATAGAGGAATACACCACTTTACTTCATTATCCGAAGATCTTGGCTGATAGAGCTTACTCAAGAGCTCCTAGTGTCCCAACTTTTATCAAGAGATTAACAAACATCACTAGCATGAGTGAACAATGGGTCGTAGCTTGGGTTAAGGTGGAAGGCGACAATAAATGCATTACATGGAAGAGTTTGCGAGACTTGATTCTGGCCAACCCTGATGCGAAGAAAAAGATTGACATCCTGGCTTTAAGTATATACGAGTTACTCATTTTTCCCAAGGCTTTGGGACACATAGAAGATGCGATTACAGATTTGTTCGATAGATTGAATAAAAAGGTTACACCAGTCCCGAAAATATTGGCTGAAACATTCAGATCGTTAAATGCGTGTAGAAGAGAAGGAGAGGGACGGTTTATCAGCTGCGCACCATTGTTGATAGTATTTTCCACAGTCACTTTTGGAAGACAGAAAAAGTCTCTTATCAGTACCTTTCTAAAGATTATTCTCCTTTGAAAGAGTTTGTTGCTATGCAAAGACAAGGAAACTTCTCGGAGGAAAAATGGATGGCAATACTTCAAAGTCTCCGAGACGAGGACGTAGAATGACGGGCACCATGGTTTGTTCCTGATGAAATCATGTATCGTTGTGGAGACTTCGACTAGGTTCCATTGGTTGGGATTTAGGGAGTTGTAGGGTGCATCTTTATTGGTTTCAAGACAGTACAGGTCAAGACAATTCATATTAGCAACCCAAGGATTAGCCAAGTGTGAATTCGCATATAGAGGAGAGAATAATAAGAAGAGAATTCGAGAGATTTTGAATGCATGGAACCAAGTACGGAGGATGAAAGTGTTTGACACAAACCCCATGACAACTACAAAATATGATTGGTGGAGGAATAAAAGGATCAATGATAATATTCCTGTACCAAACCCAGAGGTTCTTCGTTCAATTGATGAGCACTTGCAAGTTGTCTTGATAGAACTAGAAATTATCGAGCAAGATTTTGAGAGAAAGAATTCTGAAATGGAAAAAATGATAGAAAAATTGGAAGAAGAAAAGGTACTTTTGGGATTAGATGTTGACGTTTAGAAATTAAAAGCAGAAAAATTGAGAAAAGGGAAGAGCAAGGCTAAAGAAGATCTAGATAGCCTGAAGAAAGACTATAAGAAACTTCATTTGTTGATGAGGACTGCTGGTCTGGGTAAAACGTCAGAACAATGACGACGGGAAATCCATGAAGAAAGGAATAGAACGAATCAGTGGAAGAACAAGGTTCAAGATGCCCAGTTCAAGAAAATGCCATGAAGAGTAGCTTGTTGGAAAGTCAAGCCGAGATAACTGAGTTAAAGGCTCGAATAAAAGAGTTAGAGGAATCCCTGTATAAACATTGCAGTCGAAACTCGATAGTAAAGCTGAAAGTAAGTCGAGTCGAGATTGAGAGTGGTAGAGCCCAATTTCGATTGGGCCCAACATTTAAGCAAAATTGGACTCATTTTTAATTTTTAATTTATTTTTAAGTTTAAATTTAGTATAAATTTAAATTTATTTTGAATTAAAAATTAAAAGAAAGTCCAAATGTCCAATTACAAATTTTTGAGCCCAATTACAAACCCAAATTTATTCTTACAACCCTAAAACCCAATTTGCAAATTAGTCCTAAGCCCAAACCAGAATGGCCCAATACACTAAACCCTCAAGTCAACCCACTTGTGCTGCTGCCACCCCTGCCTTGTCCAACCAGGAGCTGTCACGTCAACCAAGTTATGCCACCGCCACCATCACCACCACTGTGAACTTGCAAAAAGGAGAAGAGACGGGTATTAAGTTGTAAAAGACAAAATAAAATGATTGTAATAAGGTTATAAAGGCATAATTAAAATCGGTTGTAATTGTTACAAGTTTGGAAGAAATCAATACAGACCTTCTTCATTTTGAAATCAATACAAAAAAGTCAGACTTTCTAGTTTTTGAAATCCATAAATACAAGATATTTCGAAATTAATAGAGACAGGGCGCATTCAAAGCAAATTGCAAGGGATTCAGATATCAGTCAATGTATAATATCAATAGACAGATATTCATTGTCATTTATTAATCCAATTTTGAACTGTTTGAATACTATACATATATTTATTAATATATATCTATTTATTATATTACTGTTATTATTTTTTATTTCTGAATATGCATTTAGTTCATATTTAATATAGTAATAAATGTATAACAAACATATTTAATAATTATTAAATAAATATTAATAATAAGAATAAAAATGAAAGTCGAAAGGGCGTTTCTGTTCCAGCCGAAGCATCGTCACCGAAGCCGTGAACGACGTTCCACCGAGCTATCCACGTTCGCAAAAGGCCTTTTTTGTTCGAACACTCGCAAAATAACATACCACAATAATGAAAGGCAGTTTTTTAAATAATAATAATAATAATAAAGGATACTGATTTTAAAAATTCAGACAATTTCAAAAGCATTTGAGAACCGAAAGGATCTGAGCAGATCTGGGTTTTCTTGAACAGATTTTTTTAAAAAAATGGATAAAACTAAAATCAATTTTTTTTTTAGAAGATCCTGGTCTGATCTCAATAGATCTAAACCCAGTTCTGTTAAAAGTAAAAAAGGGAAGAAAAATTTACCTCTGAGCACCGTGGACGATGGACGGCGGTCGACGGCGGCACGTGACAGATCGATAACCGGAGTTCGCCGGGATGGAGGGGAGTCTTTAGAGAAAAAAGGAGAGAGGGACCAGTTTCTTTTCAAAGAAAGGAAAGGAAATGAAATTTTTGAAGGAAATTTGCCTTATATAGGCCCTAGAAACGTCGTCGTTTTGAGGGCTGGGTTTTAGCCCCAAAACGACGTCGTTTTGGGCCTCCAACCTGAATTCGACCCGTCCCACATCAGGATCAGCGTGTTTTTGGAAGACGAGATAATTAATCGGGTAGTCCTTCCGCTTTTTTCACTTTTATAATTTAGTCCTTTTAATATTTTTAATTTATTTTAAATTTACCCAGAAATTATGATCGCATTACAATTTAGTCCCCTAACTCTCTAGAAGCCTGAGAAGTTGCCACGTGTCCTTTTTTGGGTTATTTATGCAATTGGTCCTTTTTACTTTTCATTTGTTTCAATTTTGTCCTTAAATCAAGCTTTGTTTTATTGTAAATTTGCCCAATAATTTTAAATGATTCTCAAACCGATCCTTTGACT
Source organism: Kokia cookei (assembly GCA_039519145.1). Classification (NCBI taxonomy): domain Eukaryota; kingdom Viridiplantae; phylum Streptophyta; class Magnoliopsida; order Malvales; family Malvaceae; genus Kokia; species Kokia cookei. The sequence continues at coordinate 8,139,137 of CM076901.1, read as the reverse complement.
TCAGAATGCATATGAAACTGTCACGTGTCTCATCCTTTTGGTTTTATTACCCAGAAGGCCCCTGAATTTTCTAAAAATTATATTTTAACCTCTAATCTTCTCAAAAATTACATTTTACCCTCAAACTTCTAAAAATTACATTTTTACCCTCAAAATTATTACCCCTAAACTTCTAAAAATTTCATTTTTACCCCTAAACTTTCCAAAAATCATGTTTCTACCCTTGAATTTTCCAAAATTACATTTTACCCTTGAACTTTCCTAAAATGACATTTTTACCCCTAAAACTTTCCAAAATTACATTTTAACCCCAAACTCTCCGAAACTTCATTTTCGACCCCTTTTTTTTTCTTTGACTTTCACATATAAATTTTAAATTTTTTTATTTTTAATTAATTTTATATTTTCTCAATTATTTTGATTCATAATTCGTATTTTATTTTTCTCATATTTATTTTCGTATATTTGTTCATTCTTTATGTTATTTAACTTTATCATTAATTGCATAGCTCGTATTTAAATTGAATGCTCATTTTTATCCTATATGTTAATTAAAGTCATTTTTTTGATTTTTCTCCAAAATATAAATATTTAAAATAGAGACAATAATCCTTTATCTCGGGTTTTGAAAATTTGTGCCTTAACTTACTAAGCACGATTCTTCTTCAACCGAAATAATAGAATATCCTTTTTCAAGGTTTAAAGTTTACAATAAAGGAAAGCTCATTATTTTCAGATCTCGAAACGTTATGTCCTAACTCACTGGGCGTGACTTTCTTCCTTGATCACTTCGAAATAGCGAGACTTCCAAACGAAGATTGATTTCTTTCTTAAACATGACTTATGCATTGAAGGATAGTACTTTAAAAATTTATTCGAGTTTTCAAACTTTTACAAACAAGAGCCTAAAATAATTAACGTGTTATCAATTTTGGGCATGTGAGGGTGCTAATCCTTCCTCTCACGTAACCGACTCTCGAACCTAATTTTTGGATTTCGAAGACCAAAATGATTTCCAAAACGGATTTTAAATGTTTTGTGGTGATCTAATCACATCGAATAAAAGATTGGTGGCGACTCTCATTTTTCGATTTTCAAATAAATATTTTTTCGATACCTTTTTGTTCTCCCAAAAATAAACATTTCGACAACTTGACGACTCTACTGGGGGCTTTTAAAATAAAAGAGAGTCAAGCCAAAAATTGATTATTTTCAGGTCTTTTTGTTAAAATTTTTAAACACTCGATTTTGTTTAATGTACGATCCTTTGCATTTTTGTGTGATACTATACTATGTCGATACTGCTAGCATAGATTTGCATTCATTTGCATATAATGCTAAACCCTTTAAGTGAAAGTGGGAAACTACTCCTTCGTGAGGTTTTCACCTTCATGCAGGATAGTGGATCGCTTTCGGGATTACATTCGTACCCATGTTTTCGTGAAGTTTTCACTTCCGTGAAAACATGTGGGAAATGTGTCCCCTTAAATCGAGCTCATCCGTATGAGCTTGTAATGGGTGAGGATCGCGGAATCTGCTAGTTTGGGTACCTTTTACTCTAGAGACTAAACCACATGTAATGAACCATATGTACTTGCCTTAGAATGAGTTATATCGAACCTTTTAGCGACTATCCATGGCAAATTCTTAGGTTCTTTGTTTTATACCTGTATATTGATACTGATATGTTTTGCTAACTTGTTCTATCTTGTCTCTTCTGCATTGCATTGCATCATCATACAAGGAAAGGTATTGATTCAAACTCAATTACTGATAGGAGAATTGATCATGGAAAATAAGTACCTTGATAAGGTGGAGGACAACATGGTTATGCGTATGTGGTCAGAGGAAAATCAACGCCAAAAAGGGGATAACTTAGTAGAAAGATATGAGTTAGACTTTTGGGATTGTACCAAGATTAGTATAGCTCAGAACAGTGTGCAAGAATTGAAAGAGATACGGGACAGTTGGGATAATGACATGAAGCAAACCTTTTACCAAGAGTACGGAGATTTACCGTACTTGTTCAAGGTTAAGGTAGATAAGTACCTTTTTGGAGCCTTAGCGCAGTATTGGAACCCAGCCTACAGTTGCTTCACTTTTGGTAATGTGGACATGACACCGACAATAGAGGAATACACCACTTTACTCTGTTTTCCAAAGATCTCAATAGATAGAGCTTATTCTAGAGCTCCTAGTGTCCCGACTTTTGTCAAAAGATTAATAAACATCACCGACATGAGTGAGAAATGGGTTGTAGCTCGAGTTAAGGTGAAAGGTGACAATAAATGCATTATGTGGAAGAGTTTGCGAGATTTGATCTTAGCCTACCCAGATGCGAAGAAAAAGATTAACATCCTGGCTCTAAGTACATACAGGTTAGTCATTTTCCTAAGGCTTTGGGACACATAGAAGATGCGGTGACAGACTTGTTTGACTAATTAAATAAAAAGGTTACATCGTTCCCGATAATATTGGCTGAAACTTTCAGATCTTCAAAATGCATGCAGAAAGGAGGGAGAAAGTCAGTTTATCGACTGTGCATTGTTGTTGATGGTATGGTTCCATAGTCACTTTTGAAAGATAGAAAAAGTCTCCTATTAGTACTTATCTAAAGATTATTCTTCTTTGAAAGAGTTTATAGCCACGTAAAGACAAGGAAATTTCTCAGAAGAAAAGTGGATGGCAATACTTCAAAGTCTCCAAGATGAAGACATAAAATGGCGAGCACCACGGTTTATTCCTGATGAAATTTTGTACAGATGCGCAGACTTCGACTGGGTCCCATTGGTCGAAATTTGGAAAGCCGTAGGGTACGCACCTTTATTGGTTTCAAGACAATACAAGTTGAGACAGTTCATACCAGCAACTCAAGGGTTAGCTCGGTGTTAATTTGCATATAGAGGAGAAAATAATAAGAAGAGGATTCGCGAGATCTCGAATGCATGGAACCAAGTTCGAAGGATGAAAGTGTTCGGCTTCAATCTCATGACTACTGTTGAATATGATTGGTGGAGAAATAGAAAGATCAATGACAACATTCCTGTACCCAACCCAGAGGTTGTTCATCTAGTTGAGGAGCACTTGCAGGTTGTCCCGACTGAACTAGAAATTATTAAACATGATTTTGAGAGGAAGAATGCTAAAATGGAAAAGAAGATAGAAAAATTGGAAGAAGAAAAGGTGCTTTTAGGATTAGACATTGATGTCCAAAAGCTAGAGGCAGAAAAGTTGAGAAAAGGGAAGAAAAAGGCCAAAGAAGATCTCGATAACCTGAAGAAAGAATGGCGATAGGAAATCCGTGAAGAGAAGAATAGAACAAGTCAGTGGAAGAACAAGTTTCAAGATGCCCAGATTTAAGAAAATGCCATGAAGAGTAGCATGTTAGAAAGTCAAGCTGAGATGACTGAGTTAAAGGCCCAAATAAAGGAATTGGAGGAATCCTTGTATAGATATCGAAGCTGAAATTCGGTGGTAGAGCTGAGGGCAAGTCGAGTCGAGATCGAGAGATTGAATAAGAGGGTGGAAGAATTAGAGGCTGTGTTGCAGAGTAGTGAAATACGAATCGAGATTTTGGAGAGGACAATGGAAATAAATGATTGGCATCTTCAGCAAACTCAGAAGCAAGTTCGAGATAGGGATTATGTCATGGGCGAGGCTTTGAATCAAATATGAGGAGTAACTGACCACGTGCAAACACTAGTAGTTGAAGCAGATGAGTTAAGTATGCAATATGAGACAAAGATAGAACGGGGTCAAAAGCTAGCAGGATTTCTCAAGAAAATCAAAGCTCTGAGCATTAAGGCAAAACCGTTTATGTAATTTGCTTTATGTAAAGGAACTTGTTATCTAGTTAAGTTTTCTAATGGAAATTGAATTATAAGTTAATACCTTTCTTTTGCATTCATCCGCATTGCATTTTCACATATTTTAGCTTAATAATTCTAACTAATTAAAACTTTAACAGTTACGTCAGTAATAATTGAAAACTTACTTCACTATAACACTCGTAAAAAAACTAAAGCTATGAAGCAAAGACTTGACCATTTGGAAATGCAAGAGCAAGTGCAAGTGCAGTTGCAAGACCATTTGGAAAAAGTACAGCAAGATATGAAGGACCAGATCATAGAATCTCAAAAGAGCATTATAAGTGAGCTAACACAGCTGATAAGAGCAGGGGTGGATAAAGGAAAATGTCCTGCTATAAGCCCAGGGGAGGAGAGTGAGGAGCCTAGATATATCCTAGGCTATGCTTCTATGCATACTCAAGCACCGCCGAAAACGTATCCACGTGGAGTACCTGTAACAATAAGAGCATAACAACACCCAGGCGATATGTTAGGGCCAGTAAATTTTTAGATGGGGTTCGGTTCCAACCTTGAAGATAATTTAGCCATTCCCGTCGTCCATGACTTGGATGACGTAGAGGAGATGGAAAGAGCAAAGCTTGAGATCCCTAGACAGCTGAAGGACAAATACAAGTGGTTGGAAGAAAAAGTGAAAGTAATGGAAGGTGCTGATACCTTCTATGGCATTGACGCTAATGAGCTGAGCCTTGTTCTAGACCTAGTGCTCCCCCCGAAATTCAAAACACCTGATTTTGACAAATATAACGGGACCAGCTGCCCTAAAGCACACTTTACCATGTTCTGCAGGAAGATGACTAGGCATGACCATAATGACCAGTTATTAATACACAGTTTTCAAGATAGTCTAACAGGATCAATAACCAAATGGTATAATCAATTGAGTCATGCTAAGATAATCTCATGGAAGGATCTGGCACAAGCATTTATAAAGCAATACAGTCATGTAACTAACATGGCACCTAATAGACTGACCCTACAAAGAATGGAGAAGAAGCCAAATAAGAGTTTCCGACAATACGCTCAAAGATGGAGAGACATAGCAACCCAAGTGTAGCCACCATTGTAGGAAAAGAAAATAACTATGTTGTTCGTTAATACTCCAAAGGCCCATTTCATTAATCATATGTTAGGAAGCACTATCAAAAGTTTCTCTGACATGGTTATGTCAGGAAAGATGGTCGAGAATGCAATCCGAAGCGAAAAAATCGAGGCGGGAGAAGGTGTTAGAAGAACAGCTCCTAGAAAAAAGGAAATGATATCAACAACATTGACTATTACAAGATTAATTACTCAAAACCAATGGTGATGATGTCGCCCAGAACCACGGGAGGAAACTATCAAATAAATCCATGGCAGAGGTTTGGTACGAGACCAAAAGTGAAATTCTCTCCTATTCCCATGACATATAAGGAACTTTATCCGAGATTGTACGAGGAACATCTAGTATCACCAATCCATGTAAAACTATTGCTATCGTCATTCTTGAGTTGGTACGACGCAAACGAATGATGTGAACATCACGTAGGGATAGCCGGACATTCAATTGAGAATTGTGCGGCCTTGAAAAGGCATGTATAGCAGCTCATCGATACCGAGGTCTTTAGATTTGAGGGTTCGATGAATCCCAATGTATTAAGGAATCCGCTACTCAAACATCTCGATCAAGGGGTGAATGCAATAGTCGGAGGAGAAGGAAGGAAGATCAAGACTCGCATTGAGGAAGTAAGATCGCCCTTGAGATGGTTATGACATGCAATGATAAAAGTAGGTTTAATTGGCCAAGATTTGGGAAAAGTAGTGAGAAAATGACGCTACTGTGAGTTCCACAATAATGAAGGGCATGAGATTCAAGAATGCGACGAGTTCAAAACTATGGTACAGGGATTGATGGACAATAAGGAGTTAAAAATGTTCGAGGAAAAAGAAGAAGTGGAAGAAGTGTGTGCTTCCGAAGATGGCACAACTAAGAAAACTTTTGAGGTTAATAATCATTTCACGGTCAAGGAGTGATGAAACTAAAGCAAGAATTGCTCCCATAATAATAATTCAAAAACCCGTAGCCTTCCCTTAGAAGGATGACAAAAGGGTTACTTAGAATTACAACTGTAATGTAACGGAATCGGGAGGGGAAAATTCCATGGTTGAATCAGAAGGAGCTCGAGATGTGAGTCTTATCACGCGTAGTGGGAAAGACTATGGCCCTACAAGAACAAAAAATGAAACATTTGGAAAAACCTAGAAAAGCCGAAAAGAGGGAGTATAGTGGACTAAAGTCACCAATTAACAAACCAGTAACAGAAAATGAGGCTAAGAAATTCTTGAAGTTCCTCAAACACAGCAAATATAGCGTGATGAAGCAATTACATAAGCAGTCGGCTCATATATCCATTTTAATGCTATTACAAAGCACGGAAGCACATCGTAATGCCCTAATGAAAGTATTAAATGAGACTTATGTAGCTGAGGACATTTCAGTGAACAAACTAGACCGCTTGGTCAATAATGTCAGCACCAATAATATCATCTTTTTTAATGATAACATAATACCCCAAGAGGTATGGGGTCAACAAAAGTGCTACATATCACCACCCGCTGTAAAGGTTACACACTACCTGGTGTATTGATTGACAATGGTTCAACCTTGAACGTTCTGCCATTGACAACGTTAAAAAGGTTACTAATCAATAGTTCTCATATGAAGACATGCCATGATATAGTGAGAGCGTTCAATGGAATAGAAAGGAAAGTTATTTGTCGGATCGAGATACCATTGTTAATCAGTCCAAACTCATACGAAGTAGACTTCTTAGTAATGGATATCAAACCAAGCCACAACTGCTTGCTTGGAAGACCGTGGATCTATTCGGAAAGAGTTGTACCGTCATCATTACACCAAAAACTGAAATTGGTGACCGAAGGATGACTAGTCACAATCAATGCTGATGAGGACTTAATTGCGTCAATAATAATTGATGCGCCATACATTGGAGCAAATGAATAAGCCTTGGAATGTTTTTTTCGATCCTTAGAGTTTGTTAATGCAACTTTCGTTGTTGAAGGAAGTAAAATCCCTGTACCTAAAATATCAAAAATCACGGAGATGACCCTAAAAATGATAATTGGTAAAAGGACCCTATCTGGAAAAGAACTAGAAAGGTTTCTCCAGGGGAGAATCAAGGTGCCAATGTTGGAAGAGAAACAAGATCACTTTGGCTTAAGGTATAAACCAGACGCGAAGGGAAAGAAAATGGAGCTGGAAAAGAAGCAGGAACGAAAAAGGGCTCGATTAGCTGGAGAGGAGATCCAATGGGAGCCAGTGGTTTTCCTCACATATCAAAAACATTCGTGTCAGAGGGAATAATCACTCAATCCAAGGCCAAAGAAAGAAGAGAGAGGGAAGACCAATTAAAGCAATGGGGATAATGAAGGGTTTGAGTATCAACGTTGTATTAGAGGAAGGAAATGAATGAAGAAACTCGTGGGAAATTCATCCTTTCGCCCTTGGAAGTACTCTCGACAACTGGACTGTAGAGGAACTCCCTGTAGTCTTCAGGGCTTCTTCAGAGTAATGCTCAGAACACACCTATTGCTTTAGGCTCGAAAGCAATATGAATCTTTTTGTAAAAGGGCTTATGATCATTATTTAGTTATTTTGAATGAAATGCATCTTCTATCTTATATGAAAAATCTTTTGTTAATTATTCTTTCATTCCTAATCCAACTTAACAAACCATTTGTACATACCCAATAAACAAAATTAATCATATACATTCTTGTCCAATCTAACAAACATACTCATACTTATACCATATAATCATTCTTCCGTAAATTTATTTTGTTCTTTGGACCTCCTTTTTATTCCTTTGATAGGTCCTTGAATATCAATAATATGAGTAACCTTGATGCAAACTTAGAGCCTCGTTTCAAGCAAGATATATGTTTAGAAGAACTTCAGGACTTCAAAGATGATCAAGATTGTAATTTGTCTCCTGATCTGTTAAGAATGATGGAGCATGAAGAAAAACAAATCTTGCCTCATTCGGAACTAGTGGAAGTTATCAGTTTGGGAAACGAAGATGAAAAGAAAGAGGTGAAAATTGGGATAAGTATCTCCCTAGAAACCAGAAAAGATCTTATCAAGTTGCTTCAAGAGTTCCAAGATGTCTTCGCATGGTCTTACCAAGACATGCCTCGCTTGAGTATTGACATCGTGGTACATAAACTCCCCATAAAAGAAGAATGCAGGCCTATTCAGTAAAAGCTCCGAAGGATGAGACCTGATGTGTTATTGAAAATAAAAGAGGAGGTCGAAAAGCAATTTGATGCTGGGTCTCTCCAAGTAGTTAAATACTCAGAATGGGTAGCCAACATAGTCCTTGTTCCTAAAAAAGATGGGATAGTGCGTATGTGTATGGATTATCGGGATTTAAATAAAGCTAGCCCAAAGAATAACTTTTCATTACCCCACATTGATACCTTAGTAGATAATACGACAAGTCACACCTTATTTTCATTCATGGACGGTTTCTTTGGGTACAACTAGATGAGGATGGATCTTGAAGATATGGAGAAAACCACATTTGTCACGCCGTAGGGAACATTTTGTTACAAGATAATGCCTTTTAGACTAAAAAATGCATGGACAACTTATCAAAGGGTCATGGTGACTTTGTTTCATAACATGATGCATAAAAAAATTGAAGTTTATGTCGACGATATGATTGCGAAGTCTCGAACAGAGGAAGAGCATGTAAGGATCTTGAGAAAGCTATTTAGGAGGCTAAGAAAGTATCAACTAAAGCTAAACCCAGCAAAGTGCACCTTCAGAGCCACATCGGGAAAGCTGTTAGGTTTTATGGTTAGCAAAAAGGGGATTAAAATTGATCTATATAAAGTCAAAGCCATACAAGAGCTACCACCACCCAGTACGCAAAAAGAAGTTCGAGGGTTCTTAGGAAGATTGAATTACATTGCTCGTTTCATCTCACAGCAGACTGAGAAATGTGATCCTATTTTTCGTTTGCTTAGAAAGCGTAACTCAGGTGTATGGGATGATGAATGTCAAGAAACTTTTAAAAAAAGTCAAAGATTATTTGTTTAATGCTCCCATCTTAGTGCCTCAAATTCCTAATAAACTATTGATCTTGTACTTGGCAGTCTTTGAGAATTCTATGGGATGCGTACTAGGCCAGCATGATGAGTCTGGAAAGAAAGAAAATGCTATATATTATTTCAGCAAGAAATTCACCAATTGTGAGATTCGATACTCGCCAATTGAAAAACTATGTTGTGCTCTAGTTTGGACTACACAAAGATTAAAGCAATACATGTTGCACCACATCACTTGGTTAATATCAAAACTAGATCATCTGAAGTACATGATGGATTCAACCGCATTAAATGGAAGATTGGCTAGGTGGCAGATCTTGCTTTCGGAATTCGACATAGTCTATGTTAACTAAAAGGCAATAAAAGGGAGTGCGATAGCAGACTTCCTAGCTAGCAGGGCTTTAGAGGACTATGAACCAATAAACTTCGACATCCTTGGAGATTAAATTTTGACGGAGCTTCAAATGTCACGGGTAATGGAGTTGAGGCAATCTTGGTATCCCCAGAAGGAGACCACTATTCTTGCACTAGAAAACTATACTTTGATTGCACAAATAGCATGGCAGAATACGAAACATGTATCATGGGAATCTGTGCAGCCATAGAACAGGGAATCAAAGTTTTAGAGATATATGGAGACTCCGCACTAGTAATCTATCAACTCAAAAGAGAATGAGAAACGAGAGATTCTAAGCTAATTGATTACCAAAAATTGGTTCTCGAGTTAACCAAGGAGTTTGATGATGCCACATTCCATTATCTCTCACGAGAAAAAAATCAGATGGCTGATGCTCTTACCACACTAGCCTCAATGATTAAAGTAAATAGACCAGAAGATATGAAACCCATTCAAATGAGCATCTATGAGGCTCCGACTTATTGTTATGATATTGAAGAAGAAGAAGAAGAAGAAAGGGATAACCGTCCATGGTACCAAGATATTCTACAGTATGTGAGAGATCACAAATACCCCGAGTAAGTTTCTGAAAATGAAAAGAGGACATTGAGAAGACTGGCCAATAAATATATCCTAGATGGGGAAATCTTGTACAAAAGGAGAAAAAATCAAGTGTTACTAAGATGTGTCGATGTAGTTGAAGCTAGAAAGATCTTAGAAGAAGTTCATGAAGGCATTTGTGGGACACACGTCAATGGTTTCACAATGGCCAGGCAAATAATGAGATTTGGGTATTACTGGTCTACTATGAAAGGCAATTGCATCAATTATGGTAAGAGATGTCATAAGTGTCAGATTTATAGAGACAAAATTCATGTACCTCTATCACACCTTCATGTCATGACCTCCCCTTGGCCATTCTCTATGTGGGGCATGGATGTCATTGGGTCAATTTCTCCAAAGGCCTCTAATGGTCATAGATTTATCTTCGTGGTTATCGATTACTTTACCAAATGGGTATAAACAGCTTCTTAAACCAACATCACAAAATCTGTGGTTAGTAAGTTCTTGAAAAAAGAGATCATCTGTCGATATGAGATGCTAGAGAGGATTATATCCAACAATGCCTTGAATTTGAACAATAGCACAATAGCGAAAGTTTGCGAGCAATTCAAAATCAAGCATCACAATTCGTCTCCCTATCGCCCGAAGATGAATGGAGCTGTAGAGGTAGCTAACAAAAGCATCAAGAAGATCGTTGCGAAAATGACTGAGACCTACAAAGCTTGGCACGAGAAACTACCATTTGCCCTCTTTGCTTATAGAACTTCAATCAGAACTTTTACTAGGACAACACCATTCTCACTATCATATGGTATGAAAGCAGTCTTACCTATCGAGGTTGAAATACCTTTTTTCCGAGTCTTGATTAAGTTACAGTTAGATAAGGTGGAAAAACTCGATATGATCAGTTGAATTTGATCGAAGAAAAGAGTTTAAGATCTATTCGCTATGGTCAAATGTACCAGAAAAGAATGATGCGAGCTTATGACAAAAAGGTCTATCCTAGAGAGTTCCATGAGAGAGATCTAGTTTTGAAAAAGGTACTTCCCATACATAAAGACTTTCAAGGGAAATGGATGCCCAATTAGGAAGGGCCTTATGTGGTAAAGAAAGCTTTCTCAAGAGGAGCTCTCATTCTGACAGAAATGGATGACAAATATCTACATAACCCTATTAATTCGGACTCGATGAAAAAATATTTTGCCTAAAGTTGAGATGAAAACCCATAAAAGGTGTATCGAAAAAAAAGATCGAGATGAAAACCCGTAAAGGGCATCTTGAAACCGAAGGAATTTTGAGTTGAAAACCCACAAAGGGCGACTCAAATTCAAGAACGGGTTTGAAGTGATTGTTTCTCCCTCAACTATAACATGATGGAAGAAAATTACAGCTTGAAGCATCAACAAAGCACTCCAGGTCTTCTAGACACATATTTGGGCTCAGAATGATTCTCAACGAATCGGCTTAAAAAAGCTTATCCTACGATATCCAGAGCATTTAACCGTCTTTTGTTGTATACTTGGCAATTCTTGACCAAAATTTGCCTTATTTTGATCTTTTCTTTTGAATTGTGTCTTCAATAATTTTTGGACCTTATTCTTTCATAATCTTGTTTAAGTAGTTTTGTATTTTTAATAACGGATAATGAACTAATAATATGAATCATACAAAGATCCATAAGCATTATGCTGGAATTTCCTAAATGTACAGGGTCCCGAAATAGGACCACCAATGGGAAAACTTGAAAACAAGCAGTTCAGGCTGAGCCTAGAAGGAGACAGGACGGCGCACCCATGACATAATTTGGACAAGCGACAAGCAATGTTAGCCCAAATAATAAACGGACATTCATCATACGTATTCATGTAGTTAGGAGCATTTGATTCATTCTAATAATTACATCCTGATAATTCGAGCCTACATATGAGGTCTATAGAAGCATTCTTTACAAGTCACATCCCCGCAAAATGGCGAAAGGAAACATTGGAGCTGATACCTTAAAGACGAAGAGGAGTAGATTAAAGCCGTAACTGTAGATCTTCTACGTCGAAGCTACAATGGATCGAGATCAAACTACAATACCAAATTTTCATAAGAGCAAGATAAAGTTTTGACATCAAATCATATCTTCTTGAAATTGCAGTGGAGTTGGATTCAAACTACATCATTCCAGTTTTACCTTTAATCAAGAAGGACAAATACCCCGATCATGGGGCAGATTGTAGCCATTCGATCTCTTACCTCGAGCCTGAGGCAGATCACCATCAACTAATCTCTTACCCCGATCATAGGGTAGATTATAGCCATTCGATCTCTTACCCCGAGCTTGGGGCAGATCACCATTAGCCAATCTCTTACCTCGACCATAAGGTAGATTGCAGCCATTCGATCTCTTACTCCGAGCCTGAGGCAGATCACTATCATCAAATCTCTTACCTCGAGCCCGGGGCAGGTTACAACTATTCGATCTTTTACCCCGAGCTTGGGGTAGATCACCATCAGCAAATCTCTTACCTCGATCATGGGGTAGATTGCAGCTATTCGATCTCTTACCCCGAGCTTGAGGCAGATCACCATCAACCAATCTCTTACCCCGAGCTTGGGGTAGATTGCAATCATTCGATCTTTTACCCCAAGCTTGAGGTAAATCACCATCAGCCAATCTCTTACCCCGAGCCTGGGGTAGATTGCAACCATTCGACCTTTTACCTCGAGCCTAGGGCAGATCATCATCAGCCTGAACCAAATCCGACTTCCTAGTGAAATACAATGAAGTGGATCAAGTTATGAAACTACAACACCAAACCCATGAAGTTGCAAGCGAATTGAATGAATCTACAGTAACAAATTTTGTCTTTTTGGAAATTGCCTCAATGCATGATGGAATCACAACCCCGAGGACATAAAGAAGCGGGTGCAGTGAAGCTGAACGACTGACAAAACGAAGGGTGGGCCAGTTGAAGAAAGAGCGTCGAAGAGGTGAGGCATGGTAAAATTGGGCCTCTTTTTTAGTCTTTGCTCCATTTTCGTTGCACAAGCAACGAGCAAAGAAGGGCAGTTGTTGGAGCCCAATTTTTAATTTTTTTACGTTTAAATTTAGTACAAATTTAAATTCATTCTAAATTTAAATTTGTTTTAAATTTAAATTTAATTAAAAATTAAAAGAAAGCTCAAATGTCCAATTACAATTTTTTAGGCCCAATTACAAACCCAAATTTATTCTTACAACCCTAAAACCCAATTTGCAAATTAGTCCTAAGCCCAAACCCGAGTGGCCCAATACATTAAACCTTAAAACCAACCCACTTGTGCTGCTGCCACCCCTGCCTTGCCCAACCAGGAGCTTCCACGCCAACCAAGTTGTGCCACCGCCCATCTGCCACTGCCACCATCACCACCACTGTGAACCTGCAAAAAGGAGAAGAGACGGGTATTAAGTTGTAAAAGACAAAATAAAATGATTGCAATAAGGTTATAAAGGCTGAATTAAAATCGGTTGTAATGGTTACAAGTTTGGAAGAAATCAATACAAACCTTCTTCATTTTGAAATCAATACAAAAAAGACAGACTTTCTAGTTTTCGAAATCCATAAACACAAGATATTTCGAAATTAATAAAGACAGGGCGCATTCAAAGTAGATTACAAGGCATTCAAATATCAGTCAAGGTATAATATCAATAGAAAGATATTCATTGTCATTTATTAATCCAATTTTGAACTGTTTGAATACTATACATATATTTATTAATATATATCTATTTATTATATTACTATTATTATTTATTGTTTCTGAATATGTGTTTAGTTCATATTTAATATAGTAATAAATGTATAACAAACGTATTTAATAATTATTAAATAAATATTAATAATAAGAATAAATAAAAAGTCGAAAGGGCATATCTGTTCCAGCCGAAGCACCATCGTCGGAGCTGTGAACGACGTTCCATCGAGCTATCCACGTTCGCAAAAGGCCTTTTTTGTTCGAACACTTGCAAAATAATATACCACAATAATGAAAGGCAAATTTTTAAAAAAATAATAATAATAAAGGATACTAATTTTAAAAATTCAGAAAATTTCAACAGCATTTTAGATCCGAAAGGATCTGAGTAGATCTGGGTTTTCTCGAACATATTTTTTTTTTAAAAGGGATAAAACTAAAATCAAAATTTTTTTTTGAAGATCCGGGTCCGATCTCAACAGATCTAAACCCAGATCTGTTTAAAATAAAAAAGGGAAGAAAAAGGGAAGAAAATTTTAACTCCGAGCATCGTGGATTGCGGACGACGGTGACGATCGATAGCGGTGCGTGACAGACCGGTAATCGAAGTTTGACTGGATGGAGGGGAGTCCTCAGAGAAAAAAGGAGAGAGGGACCAATTTTTTTTAAAAGAAATGAAAGGAAATGAAATTTTTGAAGGAAATTTACCATAAATAGAACCTAGAAACGGCGTTGTTTTGAAGGCTGGATTTCAGCCCCAAAACGACGTCGTTTTGAGCCTCCGACCCGAATTCGACCAGACCCGCATCAGGATCCGCGTGTTTTTGGAAGATGGGATATTTATTCGGGCAGTCCTTCCGCTTTTTTTTACTTTTATAATTTACTCCTTTTTATATTTTTAAATTATTTTAAATTTACCCAGAAATTTTGATCAATTTACAATTTAGTCTCCTAACTCTCTAGAAGCCTGAGAAGCTGTCACTTGTCCTTGTTGGGATATTTATGCAATTGGTCCTTTCTACTTTTCATTTGTTTCAATTTTGTCCTGAAATCAAGCTTTGTTTTATTGTAAATTTGCCCAGTAATTTTAAATGATTTTCAAATCGATCCTTTGACTTCAGAATTCATATGAAGTTGCCACGTGTCTCATCTTTTTGGTTTTGTTACCTAGAAGGCCCCTGAATTTTCCATAAATCATATTTTGACCCTTAGACTTCTCAAAAATTACATTTTTAACACCGAACTTCTAAAAATTACATTTTTACCCTCGAACTTTCTAAAAATTAAAATTTTCCTCTAAACTTCTAAAAATTACATTTTTACCCTCAAACTTTTTAAAAATCATGTTTTGATCCCCGAGCTTTCCAAAATTATATTTTACCCCGAAACTTTCCCAAAATAACATTTTTACCACAAAAACTTTCTAAAATTATGTTTTAACCCCAAACTCTCCGAAACTTTATTTTCGACCCTTTTTTTTTTTTTTCTTTCTTCAACTTTAGTATATAAATTTTAACTTTTTTATTTTTAATTAATTTTGTATTTTCTCATTTTTTTATTCATAATTCATTTTTTATTTTTCTCATATTTATTTTCCTATATTTGTTCATTCTTTATGTTATTTAACTTTATCATTAATTGCATAGCTCATATTTAATTTGCATGCTCATTTTTATCCCTATATTTTAATTAAAGTCATTTTTTTTATTTTTCTCCAAAATATAAATATTTAAAATTAAGGCAATATTCCTTTATCTCGGGTTTTGAAAATTTTTGCCTTAACTTACTAGGCACGATTTTTTTTCAAATCGGGATAATCGAATATCTTTTTTCAAGGTTTAAAGTTTTGAACGAAGGAAAGCTCGTTATTTTCGGATCTCGAAACGTTATGTCCTAACTCACTAGATGTGACTTTTTTCCTTGATCACTTCGAAATAGCGAAACTTCCAAACGAAAATCGATTTCTTTCTTAAACATGACTTATGCATTGAAGAATCGTACTTTAAAACTTTATTCGAGTTTTCAAAAATTTACAAACAAGACCCTAAAATAATCAATGTGGTACCAATTTTGGGCGTGTGAGGGTGTTAATCATTCCTCTCATGTAACTGACTCTCGAACCCATTTTCTGGATTTCAAAGACCAAAATGTTTTCCAAAACGGATTTTAAATGTTTTGTGGTGATCCAATCACACCGAATAAAAGATTGGTGGCGACTCTCATTTTTCGATTTTCAAATAAATATTTTTTCGAGACTTGCTTGTTTTCCCAAAAATAAATGTTTCGACAGAGAAGTTGAATAAGAGGGTGGAAGAATTGGAAGCCTCGTTACAGAGTAGCGAGATATGAACCGAGATCCTTGAGAGGATTATGGAAACAAATGAATGGCACCTTCAGCATACTAGGAGGCAAGTTCAAGACAGGGATTATGTTATGAGCGAAGCTCTCAATCAAATGCGGGGAGTAGCTGACCATTTGCAAACACTAGTAGTCAAAGCGAATATGTTAAGTGTGTAGTATAAGACAAAGTCAGATCGGGGTCAGAAGTTAGCTGAACTTCTCAAGAAAATCAAAACTCTAAGCATTAGGGCAAAAAAGTTTATATAAATCAGCTTTACGTAAAGGAACTTATTATCTAGTGAAGTTTTCTAATAAGAAATTGGATTATAAGTCAATACCTTTCTTTTGCATACATGCATTCGCATCGCATTGCATTGCATCGCATCTTCATATATTTTAGCATGACAATTCTGACTAATTAAAACTTTAACAGTTACATCAGTAATCATTGAAAATCCACATCATTATAACACTCGCAAAAAAACCAAAGCCATGGACCAAAAGCTAGAGCAAATCCAAAAAGAGATGCAAGAAAAATGCAAGAACAGATATAGGAACAAATGACAAAGATGTATAGGGAGATGAAAAATCAGTTCATGGAAGTCTAAAGAAATTTGATGAATGAATTGACCCAAATGAAGCAAAATGGGGTCGATAAGGGAAAAGGTCATGTAATAAACCTAATCGAGGAAGATGAATATCCTATTCCCATAACCAAGCTCCACAGGAGGCACAAACACGGGAGGCGGCCGTTACTATAAGGGCACAACAACAGGCCACTAGTACCTCAAGACCATTTAATTATCCAGTAAGATCTTGATCTAACCCTGAAGATAATGCTGCAAATTTGGGTGTCTCGGATTTCTATGAGATGATGAAAGAAAATCTTCCTAGACAGATGGAAGAAAAATATAAGCAATTAGAGAAAAAGATTGAGGTGATGCAAGGAACTGAAAACTCCTATGAGATAAACACTAAAGAGTTAAGCCTAGTCCCAGATTTGGTAATCCCTCCCAAGTTCAAGGTCCTAGAGTTTTAAAAGTATAATGGAACAAGCTGTCTCGAAGCTCACGTTACCATGTTTCGTAAAAAAATGGCAGGGTATGTTCATAACGATCAACTGCTCATTCACTATTTTCAGGATAGTCTGGTAGGGTCGGCAGTTAGGTGGTATAACTAGCTGAGCCAGGCGAAGATTCATTCATAGAGAAATCTAGCGCAGGCTTTCTTAAAGCAATATGGCCATGTAACAAATATAGCTCTTGACCGACTTACACTGCAAAACATTAAGAAAAGATCGAATGGGAGTTTCAGACAGTATGCACAGAGGTGGAGAGATGTGGCAACTCAAGTGCAGCCACCATTAACAGAAAAAGAAACAACGATGTTGTTTGTTAATACTCTCAAGGCACCTTATCTTAATCATTTGTTAGGAAATGCTACCAAAAATTTCTCTGATATGGTCATATCAGGGGAGGTGATCTAAAATGCAATTAAAAATGACAAGATAGAGACTAGAGAGAACACCAAAAGGCCTGCTCCTAGAAAGAGGGATAATAAAGTGAATAACGCGAGTGTATATAGGTCAAACTACACAAAGCCATTCATGATGGGATAGCCTAAAGTCCCGACAAGCAATCAAAATGCTCCAAAACAAGAGTCGAGCTCGAGATTAAATAGGGAAAGAATTTAGTACACTCCTATTCATATGGAGAACATTACCAAAGACTGTATGACGAGCATTTAGTATCCCCACACCATGTAAGGCCATACAAGCCCCTATTTCCAACTTGGTACGATGCAAAATCTCGATGTGAATATCATGCAAGAGTAGAGGGACATTCAATTGAAAATTACCCTGCCTTCAAGAGGCGAGTTAAGGGACTTATTCGGGAGGGAATCGTGAGGTTTGATGAACTAACGAGGCCAAACATAGTTGGGAACCCCTTGTCCAATCACCCAATCCAAAGAGTGAACGCAATAACAAAGGAAAAAAGCTAGAAAATCAAACTAAATGTCGAAGAAGTCAGATCTCCGCTCAAATGGGTATGGCATAAGATGGTCAAGGCGGGACTAGTCACGAAAGAAAGAGGAAACACAGTAATAAAAATTCACAACTACTGCGAATTTCATGCCATTGAAGGGCATAAGATTCAGGACTGTGTCGAATTCAAAGCTTTGTTATAAAGACTGATGGATAATAGAAAGTTGGAATTTTTCGAGGAAGGAGAGGAGGTTAAGGACGTTTACGCCTTCAAAGAGAGAGCGATAAAGGCTTATGGGATTAATCGCCCACTGGTAATTATTTCTAAGCCCACAAACAGCACGGCAATGGAGCAAATGACACCGCGCATCGTCATACAAAAGTCAACGACGTTTCCCTACAAAGATAGTAAAAGAGTTCCGTGGAACTACAATTACAACGTAACAATGCCAAGGGAGGAAGAACTCAAAAAGGATGTGAGTCTTGTTACTCGCAGTGGAAAGTGTTACGACCCGATGAGTAGGGAGAAAGAGATAAACAAGGGAAGGCAGTAATGGTTGAGCTCGAGGAAGAAAGAATTAGCAATCTCGAAGCACCCACAAATGAGCCTGTATTAGAGAAAGAGACAAAAGAGTTTCTGAAGTTCTTGTGACATAGCGAATATAGTGTAGTGGAACAGTTGCACAAGCAGCCTGCTTGGATATCAATTTTGACCTTGCTCTTAAGCTTAGAGTCCCATTGAAGCGCACTTATGAAGGTGCTGAATGAGATACATAGCAAATGATATTTCTATCAGTACGCTGGACCAGTTAGTCAATAATGTGAGTGCTGATAACTTTATTTTCTTTAGTGATGATAAGATACCAATTGGAGGAATGGGATCTACGAAAGCCTTACATATTACCACCATTTGCAAAGGGTACACATTACCCGAAGTACTCATAGATAACGGATTAACTCTGAATGTGCTACCATTGGCTACCCTGAAGAGATTACCAATTGATAGCTCTCACATGAAGGGATGAAATAATATAGTAAGAGCATTTGATGGGACTAAGAGGAAAGTACTGGGCAGGATAGAAATACCTCTTCAGATTGGGCCAAACTCATACGAGGTGAATTTCTTAATGATGGATATCAGACCTACCTATAATTGTTTGTTAGGGAGACTGTGGATTCATTTGGTTGGGCGACAGCTTCTTCATTGCATCAGAAGCTGAAATTGATAAATGAAGGACGGTTAATCACAATTAACGCTGAGGAGGAAATTATTGCATCTATAACAAGTGATGCACCTTATGTTGGAACAGATGAAGAGGCTGTCGAATGTTCCTTCCGTTCATTAGAATTCATCAATACAACCTTCATTACCAAAGAAAGCAAGGTCCCTATGCCTAAGCTATCATCGACTACAAGGATAGGCCTGCGTTTAACGGTTGAAAAAGGAGCATTACCCGGAAAGAGGCTAGGAAAATACCTCCAATAGAGAGTTAGCGTGCCAATGTTGATAGAAAATAGGACCGTTATGACTTGGGGTATAAACCAGACATTAAGCAAAAGGAGAAAGAGTTGGAAAGAAAGCATGAAAGCAGGAAAGAAGAAGGGCAAGATTATCCAGATGAGAGATTTCGTGGGAACCTATGGTTTATCCACACATATCTATGACATTTGTCTCGGGAGGAGTAATCAACCAAGAGACGAGGATGAAAAAGAAGCAAGTGATAATCAAGACTGAAGAAATCATGAAGGATCTAGGCGTCAACGTTATATTCGATGAGGGAAAAGAAGGGAACCTGCCAGGAATCGATCCATGCGCACCTGAAAGCACTCTGGATAATTGAACTGTAGAGGAACTCCTTGTAACTTTTAAGATTTCTTCAGAGTAATGCTTAGTACACACCTATTGCTTTAGGCTAGAAAGCAATATGGATCTTTTTGTAAAAAGGGCCCATGATCATTACCTAGTTATTTTTAATGAAAATGCATTTTCCATCCTAAATGCCAAATTCTTTGCTAATTATTCTTTCATTCTTATCCAATTCAACAAACCATTTCTTTATATTCAAGATACAAAATTAATCATTCTTTAATACATACATTCTTGTCCAAATTGACAAACATACTCATACTCATACTCATACTCATACTCATACAATACAATCATTCTTTCGTAAATTTATTTTGTTCTTTGGACCTCCTTTTTATTCCTTTAACATGTCTTTAAATATCAATAATATGAATGACCTTGTTACTATCTTAGAGCCTCGTTTCGAGCAAGAGATGTGTTAAGAAGAGCTTCAGAACTTTGAGGATGATCAAGATTGTAATTCATCTCCTAATATGTTAAGGATGATGGAGTAAGAAGAAAAGCAAATATTGCCTCATTTGGAATCGGTAGAAGTTATCAGTCTGGGGAACGAAGATGAAACGAAAAAGGTGAAAATTAGGACAAGCATCTCCATAAAATAAGAAAAGATCTTATCGAGTTGCTGCAAGAGTTCAAAGATGTCTTCGCATGGTCTTATCAAGATATGCCTGACCTAAGTACTGACATTGTGGTACACAGGCTCCCCATAAAAGGAGAATGCAAGCTTGTTAAGCAGAAGCTCCGAAGGATAAGACCCGATGTATTATTGAAGATAAAGGAGGAAGTCAAAAAGCAGTTCGACGTTGTTTTCTTCCAAATAGTTAAATACTCAAAATGGGTAGCCAATATAGTCCCTATTTCTAAAAAATATGAGAAAATGCGTATGTGTGTGGACTATCGAAATTTAAATAAAGCAAGCCCAAAAGACAACTTTTCATTGCCTCACATCGACACCTTAATAGATAATACAACAGGTTATTCCCTATTTTTATTCATAGATGGTTTCTTCGGGTATAACCAGATAAGGATGGATCTTGAAGATATGGATAAAACCACGTTTGTCACACTGTGGGGAACATTCTACAATAAGGTGATGCCTTTTGGACTAAAAAATGCGAGGGCAACTTATCAAAGAGATATGGTAACTTTGTTTCATGACATGATGCATAAAGAAATTGAAGTTTATGTCGACGATATGATTGCGAAATCCCAAATAGAGGAAGAGCATGTAAAGATCTTGAGTAAGTTATTTGTGAGGCTAACAAAGTATCAACTAAAGCTAAACCCAGCCAAATGCATTTTTGAAGCCACTTTAAGAAAGCTGTTAGGCTTTGTGGTTAACAAAAAGGGGATTGAAATTGATCAAAATAAAGTTAAAGCCATAAAAGAGTTACCACCACGCAATACGCAAAAAGAAGTTCGAGGGTTCTTAGGGAGATTAAATTACATTGCTCGATTCATTTCACAGCTGACTGAGAAATGTGATCCCATCTTCCGTCTATTTATGAAGCATAACCCAGGTTTATGGAATGATGAATGCCAAGAAACTTTTGATAAAGTCAAGGATTATTTATTCAATGCTCTTGTCTTGGTCCCCCCAATTCCTAATAAACCATTAATCTTGTACTTGACAGTCTTTGAAAATTCTATAGGATGCGTACTAGACCAGCACGATGAGCCTGGAAAGAAGGAAAGAGTGATCTATTATCTTAGCAAGAAATTCACCGATTGTGAAACTCGATACTCGCCAATTAAAAAATTATGTTGTGCTCTAGTTTAGACCACACGAAGATTAAGGCAATACATGTTGTACCACACCACTTAGTTAATCTCAAAATTAGACCCTCTGAAATACATGATGGAGTTAGTCGCATTGAATGGAAGATTGGCTAGGTGGCAGATCTTGCTTTTTGAATTCAACATAGTCTATGTCAATCAAAAGGTAGTGAAAGGGAGTGCGATAGCAGACTTCCTAGCTAGCAGGGCTTTAGAGGATTATGAACCAATAAACTTCGACTTCCCAAATGAGGATTTAATGTATGTTGCAACCACTGAAGAAGTAACCACAGTAAAACAACCTTGGAGGTTAAATTTTGATGGAGCTTCAAACGTTACGAGTAATGGAGTTGAGGTAGTCTTGGTATCACCAGAAGGAGACCACTATCCTTTCACCAGTAAACTCAATTTTGATTGCACAAATAACATGGCAAAATACGAAGCATGTATCATGGGAATCCGTGCAACCATAGAATGGGGAATCAAAGTTTTAGAGATATATGTAGACTCCGCACTAGTAATCTATCAACTCAAAAGAGAATGGGAAACGAGAGATTCTAAGCTCATTGATTACCGAATGTTGGTTCTCGAGTTAACCAAGGAGTTTGATGATGTCACATTCCATTATCTCCCACGAGAAGAAAATTAGATGGTTGATGCTCTTGCCACTTTGGCCTTGATGATTAAAGTAAATAGACCAAAAGATATGAAACTCATTCAAATGAGCATCTATGAGGCTCCGGCTCATTGTTATGATACTGAAGAAGAAGAAGAAGAAGAAGAAAGGGATGACCGCCCATGGTACCAAGATATTCTTCAGTATGTAAGAGATCGCAAGTACCTTGAGTAAGCTTTTGAAAATGAAAAGAGGACATTGAGAAGACTTGTTAATGAAATTGTTCTAGATGGGGAAATCTTGTACAAAAGAAGAAAAGATCAGGTGTTACTAAGATGTGTCGACGTAGTTAAAGCTAGAAAGATCTTAAAAGAAGTTCACGAAGGCATTTGTGGGACACACGCCAATGGTTTCACAATGGCTAGGTAGATAATGAGATTTGGGTATTACTGGTCCACCATGGAAGGCGATTGCATCAATTATGCTACGAGGTGCCATAAATGTCAGATCTATGGAGATAATATTCATGCACCCCAATCACACCTTCATGTTACGACTTGTCCTTGGTCATTTTCTATGTGGGGCATTGATGTCATTTGGGCAATTTCTTTAAAGGTTTCTAATGGTCATAGACTTATCTTCATGGTTATCGACTACTTCACCAAATGGGTAGAAGCAGCTTCTTACACCAACGTCACAAAGTCTGCGGTTAGTAAGTTCTTGAAAAAAGAGATCATTTACCGATATAGGATGCTAGAAAGGATCATATCCGACAATTCCTTGAATTTGAACAATAGCACGATAGCGAAAGTTTACGAGCAATTCAAAATCAATCACAATTCATCTTCCTATCGCCCGAAGTTGAATGGAGTTATGGAGGCAGCTAATAAAAACATCAAGAAGATCGTTACAAAAATGATTGATACCTACAAAGACTAGCACGAAAAACTATCATTTGTCCTATTTGCTTACAGAACTACAATCAAAACTTCTACAAGGGCAACACAATTCTCACTAGCATATGGTATGGAAGCAGTCTTACTTATCGAGGTTGAAATACCTTCTCTCTGAGTCTTGACAAAGTTACAGTTAGATGAGGAAGAATGGATTCAGGCCTGATATAATCAGTATTTAATCGAAGAAAAAAGGTTAAGAGCTATCCGCCATGGTCAGATGTACCAGAAAAGAATGATGGGAGCTTATAACAAAAAGATTCATCCTAGAGAATTCCATTAGGGAGATCTAGTTTTGAAAAAGATACTTCCCATACATAAAGACTTTCGAGAGAAATGGATTCTCAACTGGGAAGGGCCTTATGTGGTAAAGAAAGCTTTCTCAGGAGGAGCTCTCATTCTAACAGAAATGGACGACAAGGATCTGCATAACCCTGTCAACTCAGACTCAGTGAAAAAATATTTTGCCTAAAAAAAAGAGAAATTGAGATGAAAACCCGCAAAGGGCGTTTCAAAAAAAATCAAGATGAAAACCCATAAATGGCGTCTTGAAACCAAAGGAATTTTGAGTTGAAAACCCATAAAAGGCGACTCAAATTCAAGTACGGGTTTGAAGTGATCGTTTCTCTCAAATGTAATAAGATGGAAGAAAATTATAGCTTGAAGCATCAACAAAGCACTCTAGGTTTTCTAGACACATATTTGGGCTCAGACTGATTCTCAACGAGTCGGCTCAGAGAAGCTCATTCTGCGGTATCTGGGGCATTTAATTTTCTTTTCTTGTAAACTTGGCAATTTCTTGACTAAAATTTGCCTCCTATTTATCTTTTCTTTTGAATTGTGTCTTAAATAAATTTCGATTTTATTCTTTCATAATCTCGTACAAGCATTTTGCATTTAAAATAACGGATAATAAACTAATAATATGAATCATACAAAGATCCATGAGCATTACTCTGGAATTTCCTAAATAGTACAAGGGCTCAAAACAGGACTACCAATTGGAAAACAAACTTGAAAACAAGCAATTCAAGCTAAGCCCAAAATGAGACAAGACAGTGCACCTATGACAGAATTTGGACAAGCGATCGACCATGTCAACCCAAATAATAATAAATGAATCTGACATTCATCATGCGCATTCATGTAGTTAGGAGCATTTGATTCATTCTGATCATGACATCCTGATAATTTGGGCCTACATAGAGGTTTATAGAAGCATACTTTATAGGTCACATTCCCGCAAAATGGCGAGATGAACCAAGGAAACATTGAAGTTGATACCCTAGAGCATGAAGGGAAAAGATTGAGACCACAAAGGCGAATCTTATACCCTGAAGTTGAAAAGGAGTAGGTTGAAACTGCGACTATTGAAGGCACCAATACCTTATCCCGACCGCGTGGCATATTGAAGCATACGATCTTTTACCCTGATCAAGGGAAAGAGTAAAACTTCAAACCCCATATTCCTAATAAGATACTAAAAAGTGGGTCAAAGTAATAAAGCGATCATCTTCTTGATGAGATACAGAGAAGTGGATTAAAACAAGTGATGCGGTCATCTTCCTGATGAAGTACAGAGAAGTAGACCAATTCAATGAAGTGAAGCTCAATGTGAGTGAAACTTCAAACCTCATCTTCCTGATGAGATACTGAGAATTGGGTCAAAGAAATAAAGCGGTCCTCTTCCTGATGAGATATAGAAAAGTGGACCAAATTCATCTTCCTGATGA
Source organism: Kokia cookei (assembly GCA_039519145.1). Lineage (NCBI taxonomy): Eukaryota > Viridiplantae > Streptophyta > Magnoliopsida > Malvales > Malvaceae > Kokia > Kokia cookei. The sequence goes on along the minus strand of CM076901.1, from coordinate 8,114,203 downwards.
GATACAGAGAAGTGGATTAAAACAAGTGATGCAATCATCTTCCTAATGAGGTACAGAGAAGTAGACCAATTCAACGAAGTGAAGCTCAAAGTCAGTGAAACTTCAAACCTCATCTTCTTGATGAGATACTGAAAAGTGTTTCAAAGCAATAAAGCTGTCATCTTCCTGATGAGATATAGAGAAGTGGACCAAATCCGTCTTCTTGATGAGATACAGAGAAGTGGATTAAAATAAGTGATGCAGTCATCCTCCTGATGAGGTACAAAGAAGTAGACCAATTTAACGAAGTGAAGCTCAATGTGAGTGAAACTTCAAACCCCGTCTTCCTAATGAGATACTGAGAAGTGGGTCAAAGCAATAAAACGATCGTCTTCCTGATGATATATAGAGAAGTGAACCAAATCCATCTTTCTGATGAGATATAGAAAAGCGGATTAAAACAAATGAGGTGATCATCTTCCTCATGAGATACAGAGAAGTAAACCAAATCAATGAAGCAAAGCTCAATATGAGTGAAACTTCAAACCCCATCTTCCTAATGAGATACTGAGAAGTGGGTCAAAGCAATAAAGCGGTCATCTTCCTGATGAGATACAGAGAAGTGGACAAAATCCGTCTTCCTAATGAGATACAGAGAAGCAGATTAAAACAAGTGATGCGGTCATCTTCGTGATGAGATACAGAGAAGTAGACCAAATCGATGAAGCGAAGCTCAATGTGAGTGAAACTTCGAACCCCATCTTCCTGATGAGATACTGAGAAGTAAGTCAGAGCAAAAAATGGTCATCTTCCTGATGAGATACAGAGAAGTGAATCACAATAATGAAGCGATCATCTTCCTGATGAGATACAAAGAAGTAGACCAAGAGATGAAGCCACAAGACTAAACACCTAAAGTGCCAGTGGATTGAACCAAAGACTATGATGAAAAACCTCAATCTCCTTGAAGTTGCAAGAAAATTGAGTGAAGTTACAGTAGCAAATTTTGTCTTTTAACATAGCCTTAAGGCAATAGGTAATCACAATGCTGAAGATGTAGAGAAACAAATACAGTGAAGTTGAAGCGCCAATAAAGTGAAGGGTGGGCTGATTGAAGAAAGAGCGTCAAAGATACGAGACCTGACGAAATTGGGCTTCCTTTTAATCTTTTCCCTATTCCCGTTACATGACAACGAGCAAAGAGGGGCAACTGTTGGAGCCAAATTTATCCGGGCCCAACTCCAAAATTAAAATGATAAATTTTAAATTAAAATTTATTATTTTAATGTCCAAGTTACATAAAAATGCCCAGAATTACAAGTCAAAAAACTCACAAAGCCCATTTACAAAGGCCCAAGTGGCCTGCACCCAAACTCTAAAAGACCCAAAATTACAAATCAGCCCAATTAACCCAATTATACAAATATCAGAAACCCTAATGTCTAAGCAACTTGCTATTGCCACCTCTATCCTTTCCACTAGGATGATGCCATGTCAGCACCGCCATAGCCTACTTGACACCACCGCCACTGCTAGTCGTACCTGCAAAAAAGGAAAAGACACACATTTAGTTGAGAAAGACAAAAGAAAATGATTGTAATATAGGCTATAAAGCCTTATTCAAAATCAGTTGTAATGGTTGCAAAAACCAGTGATTCAGAATTAGTCAATACACACAGAGAGCATTCGAAGTAATTAATACCAGAAGCAAGCATTCAGTTTCTTTCCTCAAGGAAATAAATAGATATAAATATATTTATTTATTTATTTATATATATATATATATATATATTTATTTATTTATGTCATAACTGCTCATTTATTACTCTTTTTAATATTTGAAATGTTTTTAACAAATAAATGTATTAAATAAATAAATAATAAATAAAAAAGAGTTAAAGGGTTTATACCTGAATTTGAAGCGCTGCCGTCGACCGCGACAGAGCTCCTTCGAGTTCGCTTATACTCGTGAGGGACTCTAGCACTCTTGGATATGTTAAAAACCGTTAAACAAAAATATGAAAACAAATTAATAAAACAAAAAAGGAAAAATAAGATAAATATAAAAAAAACCTTTTTCAAATATCTGGATTAAAATCTAGATCTAAGCTTTTAAAAGAGAAATAAAAAGAAAAATCAAAATATTAATTTTAAAATAAAAAACCTTGAACCCAGATCTAGGGTTCATGATTTAAATCCGAGAAAGGGGCAAGTTTTGGTGTAAATCGGCTTGAATTCGGGGTTTTTTAAATTCGATTTGAGGTTTTTTTTCTAAAAAATAATAAAAAAGGAAGAAGTTTTTACCTTCCAACCGCCGTGTATGGCTACTGACTGTGTCAGAGCTCGGTGGCAGACGACGAAGCCACAGAGGCCAAATGGTCGAGGGACGGACGGACAAAGGGGAAATTTCAAAGAAAAAAGAAAAGGGAGTTCTTTTTTTTTTTAAAAGGGGGGAATGTTTTTTTTTTTTCAGAATTTTTAGCCTTTTATAGTCTTTCAAAACGGTGGTGTTTTGAGGGGAAGATTTTGGTGCCAAAACGGCACCGTTTTGCCTTGACCAACCTCCGACCTGAATTCGACTCGACCCGTTCCAAGATCCGCTTGTTTTCAATTAATGGGTTATTTATCCATTCGAGCCTTCTATTTTTTTCAAAATTTGCAATTAGGTTCTTGCACCCTTTTTTATTCTTTTTTAAATTTGCCCAGGGATTTTATTTTGTTTTCAATTTAATCCTTTGACTTTTGAATGCATGAAAAGCTGCCATGTGGCACATTTTGTGTTATTTACAGATTAAGCCCCTGTTTTCTTTAAAAATTACATTTTAACCCTTAAACTTCCCAAAATCACGTTTTGCTCCCTAAACTTTTCCAAAATTATATTTTTACCCCTAAACTTTTCCAAAATTACAAGTTAACCCCTAAACTTTTATAAAATTGCATTTTAACCTTTAAACTTTTCCAAAATTGCATTTTAACCCCAAACTTCTTCAAAATCACATTTTAACCCTTAAACTCTTCTAGAATTACATTTTAACCCTTAAACTTCTCTAAAATTATGTTTTGACCTTAAACTTCCCAAAATCACATTTTAACCTTAAATTTCTCCAAAATCACATTTTAACCCCCAAACTTTCCAAAAATTACATTTTTACCCTTAAACTTTTTCTAAAATTATGTTTTAACCCCATATTCTTCGAAACTTCATTTTCGACCCTGTTTTTTTTTCCTTTTTCTTCGATTTTTGTACATAAAATTTAATTATTTTTTATTTTTCTTCGCTTTTTTAATTAATCCCGTTTTTTGATTTCGTTTCACGGTTTTTGTACTTCGTATATTATTAATCCTATGCTTAATTTTTTCATTTACTTATCTGCTTAATTATTATTTAATTTTTCCATTATTTGCACATTCATGTTTAATTTAATCACTCATCTTTAAATTAAATTTGCTTTTTGATTTTCTTTAAAATTACGAATATTTTAAAATCGAGGCAATATTACTTTATTTCGGGTTTTGAAAAATTGTGCCTTAACTTACTATGCGTGATTTTTTCTTCAAACCGGAATAATCGAATACCCTTTTCAAGGTTTGAAATTGGCAACAAGGGAATGCCTGCTATTTTCGGATCTCAAAACGTTATGTTCTAACTCACTAGACGTGACTTTCTTCCTCGATTATTTTGAAATAGCGAGATTTCCTCACGAAATTCGATTTTCCTTATTAAATGTGTACATCAAATAAATCATGTATTTAATGATCGTATTTTAAATTTTACTTGAGTTTTCAAATTTTTAACAAATCAAGATCGGATAATAATCAACGTGGTACCAATTTTGGGTGTGTGAGGATGCTAATCCTTCCTCACACGTAACTGACTCTCAGACCCATTTTTTTGGATTTCAAAGACGAAAATGTTTTTCAAAATGGATTTTAAACGTTTTGTGGTGATCCAATCGCACCGAATAAAAGATTGGCGGCGATTCCCTTTTTCGATCATGAAAAATATTTTTCGAGACCTTTTTCAATAAAAAACACGTTTCGAAAAAATAATTAATTGTTTCCTCCTTTCTCTATCTTCTCCAATATATTTTTACATAAATCATTGTTTTTAGAAAAAAATTAATGATTTATATTAAAATATTAAAAATTAGATCTAACAATAACTCTACCAACAACTTAATATAATAAAACTCATTTAATTCTCCAAATTATTTTTACATTACTTTGTTCACTATTAATATGTAAAAAAATATTATACCATGTTAATATTATAATATAAAAAAAGTATTTAATAATGATTTTGAAAAAACAATCATGCCCCTATTCATTCACAAAAATTAATATAAATATAACATCCTTATCAATTTATGAAGAATATATACTAAACTTTTAAGAAATAAGGAAGCACTTAATTTTTTTTTTTGAGCTCTGTTTTGAAAAATTCTCATAAACAATATATATTGATTTTCATTATCATTAACAAAGCAATTCATGATTTTTAGAGATAATTTTCTCTATCAAACACAACTACTTGGTGTAGTAAGCTGTGAAACATTTCTTGTATACCAAACAAGTTAACTAAACACATTAAGTTGTCATCAAGTTTGTTCATTTTTAATTAAATTTAGTTACAATGTAACTAAACAAGTAACTTGCTATTGCAGCAAGTATAGGGGCGAAATCAGAAAATTTTTTTAAGGGGGTCGAAATTAAATTGTAATTTTTATGATAGTAAAAATGTAATTTTTAAAAGATTAAATCAAAATTTTATTATTTTTAGAGGGATTAAAGTGTAATTTTACCTTTATTAATTTAAAATTTTAAAAAATTTCAAGAGTTAAATGAAAAATTTTCTATTTTAAAAGGATCAAATCCTGGCAACCCCCTTGAATTCGCTCCTGAGCAAGCATACAAACTACAACATGAATACAAGTTGCAAGCTCTTCAACAAAATCATCACAACAGCATGGTTAGCCATTTTTCAACAGTGATAAATCTTCAATTTTCATAATAATAAAGAATGCATGAACTAGTTCAGCTTCCAAAATGAAATCATGTCGTATTTCCTTACGTGACAAACATTCAAATAGAGGAGTATTTAATTTAAAAAAATAATATGAAAGTTGGGTAATAAATCTTGCAAAAGCCGAAAACACTAGATTAGACAATAAAATAGATTGGTTCTTTTGACGGAATCAACTCAATATATCATCTATATAATCATAGAATTTAGACAGTAGCTGGGGTTGCAAGTCTCTTCCTGACTTCCTCAATGATCGGGCGACTTGATACCTTTGGCCTTTCAGAATTGACACCCATGGCTTTGTTTCTTATCAATTGTGAAACCATTGCTTAGACGAGTCATGAACTCGTGACCAACAAATAATATATGGATTTGATTTCGTCAAAACAATTAATTTGTTGTATTGTCTGGTCCCATGTTTTTGGCTTTTGTAGAGTTTGTTATTTGTTTTATACTCATGAGCTCGGTTTTGAAAGTCATTATGGTCATGAATATAACGGAAGTAAGGTCGGCTACTATCCACACTAGCAATGGGTCATCTTGCACGAAGTTGTGGCAGATGGTCCTAATAACGCATAAGCAGTGGTATGAATTGCCACATTATGCGCCATTCTTATCATTGCTTGAGGGCTATGACCAAATGGTAAGATATTCTGCCTGAAAGTGCTTAGATTGTGCCCTGCTGGTGAAGAAAAGCCCGCATTAAGACCAGAACCTGCAGTAATAAATCCAAAGATTTTAATGTAAACTAGTAGGTCAGCGTTCATCAAAATCTCGGCAGCCTTGTAAGCATTGGTAAAGTTTGCTGGAATTAGTGTCTTAAACAAACTAGAATGTCTAGTTGTTTCATCATTTCCAATGGCACTTTCTTTAACATAGGTAGTTGGGACTCTGATGGTTGCATCATGGCCAGGTTGATTATTTGGATTAGCCTTTGGACTTTGAGTTTCAGACTAAATACTTGCAGCACATTTAGGATGACGGTTGCCCATGGCAAAGAATTCCCTTTGGGGGTGAGGTGAATAGCCAAGTAACGAAATTAACATATCAGCACAAGAGATGTTGCTCGGATCACGGTATGCCTTAACATGCTCAACTGGATTTTGACGAGATGCTATAGACATTTGCGGGTAGGGTTTTAGCACACGCACCAGCAGTGCTGCTAGAGACGATGGATACACTATGCATATAAGGTTTAGGCTAAAATCATTTGTCCTTGCGAGAGGAAATGGCTACTCACACAAAAAAGTAATCTCATAATTACATATGAAAATAAAATTTAAACAAATAATAAAAGAAAATTTCCTTTCACCTAGAATAGGCAACATACCCGCTTTGAATACATTTAGGCTTATTAAAATCATATTGTATCTTAAGCAACATATCCATGCGCTGAAACGACGAAGGAGGATGAGGCGACGTTGTCATCGCCGCAGTAGTAACTGCAATCGTCGTACTTGTCATGGTGGTGGTTGTTTCGGAGATGCTTTTCATCGCCGATGGTGATGAGGCTGCCATTTTAAAGCATGATTTTCCTTGACGAGTCATTCTTGAAATATCTACTGATACCACCTGCTTGCCGATGCATCCCTCCGGATCCGACTCCGTCCTGTTCGATCCCCACCGTTGATTTCACACCTTGGACTTGCTCCGCTTGTTTAGCCATCTAATCTTCAATGGGTTTGGGTTTATCTTTCTAGGAGCGAAAAGGTTGGGACAACCTTGGCAGATCCATCGATGTCTTTGGTGTTCGGGGAAAGCCATTGATGGTAGTGAAATTGGTGGAAGCTAGGGCTTGCTGAGAAGACAAAAAACAGTAAAAAGAAAAGAAGGGAAAAGAGAAAAAGAAATAAGGAAAACAATAAACATTTAATATTAAGGAAAAAATTAATTTTTATAAAACGTGGCATGTCAAATACACGTTACTCAACAATAGTAGTAAACGATCGAGTAAATCTATTCATGAGTTGAATCGGTCAAATTCAAGTTAGGCTTATATTTGGTATTCATATTAATTTTTATTATTTAAGTTTTATTCAAAAAATGAATTTTTTTTTTAATTCTTGGACTCAAATAAAAATTTAAATATTCAAACTCTATTCAATCCACTTAAATTATTGTTTTAATATTTTTTATGAAGATAAAATAAAGTTTGGGGACAATGAGTTTAAAATAAAATTATTATACTTTAACATATAGATTATATATTTAATATATTTATAATATAATATATTTTGATCGGTTTGAGTTTAGATGAAAATTTTTATCTAAAGTCTAATCTAAATAGAAAACAGATATTAAATTTTGCTTAAAAGTTTATTTTTGGGCTCTTATTTTTACTTAAATTTTCTCACATTTCAAGCAAGTGATTGGACCTGGACAGATGTCTTGGCACACGAATAGATCTATGATTGAGTGATATTTTTGTAATAACATGATAACACTAGTTGTGTCTGTATAAATTTTAAATGTTTAGTGGGAAAACATATAAATTAATTAAAATTCAGTGACATTGGTGTAGTTTATCCATGAGGTATAATAAAATATTATGATTTGGTACAATTTGGAACGCTATGTACACAGTAGGGAGTGGGATTTTTTTGTTTTCTTGTGTTCTTATCCCTCTCCATCTCCATGTCGCCGTAATCAGTACACGCAATTGAATGCATTATCTACACGCAATCAATGATGATGACGAAACCCAATTACCAAAATCAGATCCATGTTGAAAATATTTATTTTATATAATCATTTCCAAGATTGCAATAAAGTTGATTCATCATCTCTTTTGAATCTTTTCCTTTCTTTCCTTTTCCTGTAAAAATGGAGGGTTCCTCGTCTGAGAAGCTGATCGTTGTGACCTGTGAACCTGATGGGATCGCTACTGTTACCATCAATCGACCCAAATCTCTCAACTCCTTGACCCGGCCCATGATGGTGGACTTGGCTAAGGCTTTCAAGGCTCTTGCGAAGGACAACTCGGTGCGGGTCATCATCTTGTCTGGAGCTGGACGGGCTTTCTGTTCAGGCGTGGATTTGACGGCTGCACAAGATGTTTTCAAGGGTGACGTTAAGGACCCGGAGACGGATCCGGTGGTTCAGATGGAGCAATGCCCCAAACCCATCATCGGAGCTATCAACGGCCTTGCTATTACTGCCGGCTTCGAGATCGCCCTCGCTTGTGATATGCTGGTCGCTGCTAAGGGAGCCGCTTTCGTTGATACTCACGCCAGGTAACAATTGCCGAAGATAAACAATCTAAGGCTTTGATTGTATCATGTGTTGATTTAGTGTTGTTTTGAAAATTTGATTGTAGATTTCGGATATTTCCTTCATGGGGTTTATCCCAGAAGCTTGCCCGCTTTATAGGACCAAACAAGGCTCGCGAAGTGTCGTTGGCAGCCATGCCTTTGTCAGCAGAGGAAGCTGAGAAATTGGGGTTTGTCAATTATGTTGTTGACCAAAATGAAGTGTTGAATAAAGCTCGACAACTTGCAGGAGCAATTATGAAGAATAGTCAAGACTTGGTTCTCAGGTACAAGTCTGTGATCAATGATGGGTACAAATTGGATCTCCGTCAGGGTCTCGCCATGGAGAAGGTATTCATTACGCTTATGTATATCTTTTCTTGGATAAGCATGGTTTTATTTATCTAAAATAACCAGGAAATTGCTGCTACATAATGAAAAGAAAGTAATCAAAGCTACGCAATACAAAATAGATTGTATTCCATGTGTCTTTACATGGTATTTTAGCCCTGCTAGCTGTCGTCTTCGCACGGTTAATGGTATGTTCGGTAGTCTGCTGAAAAGTTCCATATAATCTGTTTTTTATCTCCCTTAAAATCTGGTAGATGAAGGTCCTAGCAATACTCAATACAATTCTGATCGAGGATTCACTGCTTAAGTATCTTACTGCCCATCTCTGTTCTTCCTCCCAGCCTGGTATAGCTTTTTTGAGTTGGCATTGACGTAGAATATCCTTTGAGACTTTCTAATAGAGCACAATTTGAAGAACAAGTAGATTCTAAATTCTTGTTCTGGCTGACAGAGAACTCACACAGGGTATTGTGTTATCCTCCAGGATAGTTAATGATCCTTGGTTGGCAGCTTAATAAGTGTAGCCATTCAATTAGTCATTGCAGGCTTTGGGATATGGAGAGGAAACCAAATTAGTTTGACTCCATTCAGGTTGCATAGAGGACCCCGAGTACTTGACATCAGGGAATTTCGAGATTAACCTTGCTGCCTAGTAAACTGAAGAGCTATCGTCCTTACTTGCAATATTTGTCTGCTGTTCTGCTGCTGTTTTGATTTGCATTGAGCACATGAGCATTATTAATCCAAGCAATCCAAAAGAGAACCGACTGGGGACAATAGAAACCAAACATAATTTGTTTAACTCAAATCGTCTTTCAGAGCTAGTTATGCAAATTGGTTTCCATCGTAACCTTGCTCCTTGGCTGATTTACCCTTGTGTAATTCAGTAGAACCGAGAGGATAGCTGATTAATTATGTCCTAGACACTTCCAGGAAGACAGAAAAATTGACTGTACCAGTAGTTCTGGATATTGAACATCGCTACCTGAACGAGTTAAAGTTTTCCCTGCATAAGATAGGAACTTCATAATCCAATAGTTGATTTGTGTAGCGATCTTCTCTACAAGTAGGAACCATTCCCAGTCAGTCGCCTCCTTATCATTAAGGGCAATCCTAAATATCTCAATGAAAATCACAAGTGTAATACTAGGGGTTTGATGAGATAACAAATGATTCCATAGTCCCCTTCTATCAATCTTCTCATTTCTGCCTTTTATGGCTGATAATTCATGATTCCTCCAAAGAATCCATGTTCTACCATTGCTTCTGTTTACTTATACTACATCTACAGCTTTTCTCTTTAGCATTCTGTCCTTGCAACTTGAGCTTGTTTGATTGCAATTAAAATTCTTGTTCTTTTTACAGGAGAGGGGGCATAAATACTACGATGGAATGACGCCGGAGCAGTTTAAGAAGATGCAAGAATTCATAGCCAAGCGGAGTTCCAAGAAACCATCTTCCAAGTTGTAATGTAATCTCCTCCATGCATCTTCTGCCTTGTTGTTTAGTCACTGTTTTATTATGAAAACATAATGTCGGAAAATAAATTTGTTGGTTACTGGACTCTTGCTAATACACAAGTATCAGTTCTGTATAGCGAGTTATTTTATATGAGATAATTTTGATCATCAAAATATAAGAAAAATAAACCACAAGAGTTAGGTAAGATAGTAAATGTCTCTTTTATTTTAATTAGTGGTCGAGGGTTCGATTCTTTTCTTGAAGTATGGAACAGTTTTAAAACATGTGGTCAGCATTTATCCCTAATGGACTTACAGAACGAAGAAGATTAATCTCTAGACTCGCACCTCATGCACAGCCAAACACTATACTTTATCCACTTAATTGGCAGACAACCTTTTAGATTTTCTTATTTTATCATAAAGTTTTTACTATTATTAAATATTTCTCAAGCATCAATTTTAAATAAATACATTCACTTAACTTTATAAATACACAATTTTTTTAAAAAATTCCCAAACCTATTCAAATTTACAGTTCCCAACATTTAATTTTTATTCCAGTCATTCTTAAACCATTACAAACTGAATCAACTCTTTGACGTTAATTTTACTTGAGCATTATAAAACAATAACAAAAAATATTTTTCATATTTAATATCCCCCTTTCAAATTAATAACTTATTAATTAATTGGAATACAAAAATAATTATTTTTATCCAATTTTTTTTTTTTTGAATTACAATAACAGGGTAAAATCCTAACAATAAACGTAACTTGTGTGATTCGAACTCATACCACACTTGAGACGATGAACAAAACATCACATAGGGTTCACCTATAATCCAATATTTAAAGTAACATAATATATTTATACATATTATCTGTTCTTATAACTTTTCTTCCATTAACATTTCTATGTTTTTCTCAATCATCTTAATATATTTTCGGTAAATAAATTATTTCATTCACGATTTTATATATAATTTCCGTTATTTATTTTACATCAATAGTTATCACGGATTATTAGATTAAAATTTTCAAATTGTTAACAAGTGAGAATGGGAAGTGAGTTTCAAGAAGCAAAAAGGAAGAAATCTCTCAATAGTGATCTTTAGTGTCGTCCCATTAAGTGGGTGTTTAGAATTTTATTATATAGGAGAATTAATCGGGTCGGATTTCAGGTTGAGTTATTTTATTATAATTATATATAATAACGTTGATTTAATATCACAATCTCTAAACAATTCACTGACCTACATTCGCAGTTGACATTATTAAGGCCCGTTGATTTAAGATTGTAGCCACCAAACAACTCGCTGACCTACGTTCACAACTGACGTTATTAAGGTTCGCTCGATTTAAGATCACAACCTTCGATATTTTAACAATTCGCTCAATTTCATATCGTGCCTGTCATTTTTACGGTTCGCTCGATTTCATATCGTGATTGTCATTTTTACGGTTCGCTCGATTTCGGATCACGACCATCGATTTTTTAATAGTTCGTTGATTCACGATCACGATTGTCATTTTTAAAGCTCTCTAATTTCTTCAATAAAGTGGGGAACAAATCTTTACTTACAAAAAATTATAGTTCGCGTTATTCGCCAACAAGTTTTGACCCTTGTACCACACTATTGGATAACAAAATTACATGTTTTACACGTGAGCTTGTCTCAGAAGAGTCACTTTATAACTCTTCTTCGACAATGTGAGGGACAACTTGTTATAATTATAACAAAAATAACTCAACCAAAATCCAACCCCGTTAACTCCCCCTATATAATAAAATTCTAGAGACCCACTTAAGAGAACGGCACTTCAGATCACCATTGGGAGATTTCTTTATCTCTACTTCTTAAAACTCTCTCTTCATTCTCACTTCGATTGATATTATGTATAAACACACAATATAATACGTTATGTAACCTTTTTTCCAAACTATTTCTAGCATTGTATAATTTGATAATTCAAAAAATAATATAATAAAGCGAAATGGTGAGATAAATATGTATCCTGTTTTATATTTTTTTATGTTAATAATATAAATATAAATATAAATGTAACAAAAATGCATGAAATTTTTAATTTTGAAAATAATAGAAGTATAAAAAAATAAGTAAACAAGTCGTATCATATCTATATGTAGTTATATATCAAAGGATGACACATGCCATTATTTTCTCTTTACTTTTTTTCATTTTATAAAAATGATTAATTTTCAATTTCGATTCCTCTAATATATCTAAATTTGAGATTTAATCATTGTACTTTAATTTTTAATATAATTTGTTGTTCATATTTTTAAAATGTTATTAATTAGTTCAATTAGTTAGTATCGTTAACTTTTCAATTAAAATGTTATTATATATAATTTGAAAGCAGATATTTAAATCCAAAAAATAAAGGGATTAATTTTTTTTTTTTAAATAAAAGCAATAGGACTAAATTTTAAATGTACAAAGTGTATAGAAACTCAAATCAGATCTGTCGGGTACCGATCAAGAGAGAGGCATCAATTCGATTGACTGATAAATCGATATGGATTAGTTGAATCAAACTAAAACCCAATTGAACTACCTTTTTTTATTATTTTTTAATTGAACTTTATAATCAATGATTTGATTGGTTTGACGATCGATTTGATTATGAAAACCATGCTTCGAGTATATTGTACTCTTCAAATATTTACTCTATAATTTAACATAAATAAATAATTAAAAACACAAAAATACCATATTAATTTATTATATTATTTATATATTTATTAGCTGTTATGATATTTTTAATATTGTACTAAAAAATTTCAAATTTGGGTTGCCATAGAACATGTGACCTCAGCCATCATCGAGGCAGATTCATTGAACAAAGAATTAGAAAAATACAATATTTAACTTTCCTCCCAGCTACAAATTCTCCTGCAAGATTCACTATTATTTGCGAATTATATTGTAAAAAAATATGTGTAAGACTATGATTTTGTCGTACTACCATAAATTATTGTATAACATAGGACCTGGTTCGAAGATTGTGCAAGCTAATTGGAAACACCTTTCGAGTTTCAACAAAATTACATAATATAGTAGAAATTGTTTTAAAAAAAATTATGTTTTAGATTAAGATTATTGCTTTTAAAAATAGGAGTTTGTCCTTAAGTCCACTAGATTTGATCTAATCCAAAAGTTATCAATTTATTGGATTTAGATGTGTTTATTTTTAATGATATATGATATATTTTAGTAATCATTATAATTAATGAATTTTTTAGTATAATTAGATTATCTTAATTATTTGCTCTAATTTTATATGAGGGTTATTATAATATTGTTGATAATGATTATAGAATGATCGTAAAATAATAATAATAATAAAAAAAACACATCGATCTTACTTAGAAAATTCTTTCAAGAAAAACTACAGACAGAGAAGGAAAAATTCACTAATGTTGAAAATCGAATGATACAAGAAAAGTTTCGATTACATTTATTTAAAGATTGAAAAACTCTATTCTAATCAATGCCAAATAGAAGAAGCGTAATTCTATACGGATTCTACTTGTGTGGCAAGGTCCCTATAGATCCCCTTATTTTGTAATTGTATTTTATTTTTTAACAAGGGATGAGATTCGGATCACACAACTCTAACAAAGTAAAGAATTTGGAGAATTATGTGGGATTATTAACCATGAATGCATCTAAAATTTGTTTATTCTCTTTTTAATTACGTAACCAATTGTATCGAAAGAATTAGAATTCTTTGCTATTACAATTGTCGAAACCATCCTTTTTTTGAAAGCAACTAGTCTCGAAAAATCCTTAAAATCGAAAAATAATGGGAGTCGCCACCAATCCTTTATTCAGTGTGATTGGATCACCACAAAACATTTTTCTTCTTAAAAAAATGTTTTGAAAACACGTAGGTCTTCGAAATCCAGAAAAACAGGTTCGGGAGTCAGTTACGCATGAGGAAGGATTAGCACCCTCATACGCCCAAGATTGGTACCGTATTGATTATTTTCGGATCTTGATTTGTAACATTTAAGAGCTCGAATAAAGTTTAAAATACGATCCCTGAATGCATGAGTTAAGTTTAAAAGAAATTGGGTTTGTTTGAAAATCCCGCTATTTCAAAGTGATCGAGGAAGAAAAGTTAAGTCCAGTGAGTTAGGACACAACATTTCAAGATCTAAAAATGACAAGCTTTCCTTCGTAAAAAACTCTTTTTTCAATTTTTGGGAAAAGGATATTCGATTATCTCGATTCGAAGAAAGGTTGCACCTAGTAAGTTAAGGTGCAATATTTCAAAATCGAAGATAAGGAAACATTGCCTCGATTAAGGGTGTTTGATTATTTCGATTTGAAGAAAAAAATGCACCTAGTGAGTTAAGGCACAAATTTTCGAAACTTGAAATAAAGGAATATTGCCTCAATTTTTTTTAAAAAAATATTTTGAAAACAAGCATGCGAGTTAAATATGAATAAGTAGTTAACAGTGAATATTAAACGCAACGTGAAATAAATAGGAAGATAAATTATCCACGAAAAATCAAGATGCAAAATACGAGCGCGAAAAAAAGTTAATGAGAGAGAAGAATGATGTAATCGGAGTTCAAAACGAGACTTTTCGGATGCACGGGGGCAAAATGGTAGTTTTGGAAGGTTCGGAGTCAAAAATGGGATTTTTGGAAGTTCGAGGGTAAAATGGTAATTTTTGGAAGGTTCAGGGTCAAAAATGGGATTTTTGGAAGTTTGGGGGTAAAATGGTAATTTTTAGAATGTTTGAGGTCAAAAATGGGATTTTTGGAAGTTCAGGGGTAAAATGGTAATTTTTAGAAGGTTCGGGGTCAAAATGAGATTTTTGGAAGTTCGGGGGTAAAATGGTAATTTTTGGAAGGTTCGAGGTCAAAAAATGGGATTTTTGGAAGTTTTAGGGTAAAATGGTAATTTTTAAACAGTTTAGGGACCTCCAGGGTAATAAAACAAAAAACAGGTGACACGTGGCAGCCATCAAGGCATCCTGAAGTCAAAGGACTAGTTTGAAAACCATGGAAAATTTTTGGGTCAATTTCGTAATTAAAACGAACTTGATTTAAGAATTAAATTAAAACAAATTAAAAAGAAAAGGGATCGATCGTAGAAATAAACCTAAATAATGACACGTGGTAGCCCCTGGTGCATTTAAAAGGTCGAGGGGCTAAATTGAAGAACCGTGAAAATCATTGGGCCAATTTAAAAGTAATTAAAAGTACGAGAATGACCTGATTGAAAATTTTGAAAAAAGCGGAATGATCAAATGCATAAATATACCATTAATAAAAAACACGCGGATCTTGAGTCGGGTCGAATCGGATCCGGGTTGATCGTGGATACTTTAGGGAAACTACGCTGTTTTTATGCTGAATACCCTCACCAAAACGCTGCCGTTTCGGTGAGGGTATTTAAGGTCCAAACCCTTTGAAAAAAACACTCTTTCCTTCATTTTCTCGGATTTCAGAAGAAAAAAAAAACCTGAAAATCCCCCCCATTTCTCTCAAGCCCCCTCCGTGGCCGGCCAAGCTCCGACTGGTCGACCCAGTCGTCGGCCGTCGCGTGGGACCACACGCGCGCCACCGATCCCCGCGCGTCGTCGCTTGGGGGTTCTCCGGTGCACATGCCGCTGCCTTCACCAGCCACGCGCTGTCATTTGCCTCCATGTTCGACCGTCGTCCATGTTTAAAGGTAAAAAAAAACATATCCTTTCATCTTTCTTTTTAAAAAAAAACAGATCTAGGTCTAGATCAAACCAGATCTAGCCTAGATCCAAACGGTTTTCCTTTTTTTTTTTTAAAAGCTCTTACTCTCAGTTATTAGGAAATTTGTTTTTTTATTCCTTGGGTTTCTCTGGGTTTTGCAGGTCCCTGTACGACGAGGTGTAAACGGTGTTCATACGGGGTTGGACTTCCGGCAACGGCGACCAAGGACGACAGGCCGACCAAGGATAAGTCTTCTGACTTTTCGTTTTTTATTATTATTCATTAATATTATTAATATTATTATTATTAAAAAATATTTATTATTAATAAATATTATGAAAACTGCCAACTTGTCATTAATGTCATTATTTATTACTGTCATCTATTATTAATATTATTCTTATTAACTAATATTATTATTAATATTTTTTACTGTAATTAATATGTATTTAAAACGCGTATAGTAACAATAAATTATAGTAATAATAAGCATGAACGGGTATTAATGAATATAAGCGAAAGGACATTAACAGTTTAAATTTAAAAGACTAACATTGGCGAACGAATGCTTACTAGTAGATGTATACTTTGCTCGTATGAACTATTTGGTGTTTTGCTCTTTTGTGCTTCGAATGCTGATATTTCCTTAATAACTTACTGTTTCTGTTTTTTTTACTAATTTTTTCGAAGGATCGTAACCCCTTTACAACTGAAATGAATTCGGCTTTTATAGCCTATGTAGCCATCATTCTTTTTTGTTTTATAGTATTTAATGCATGTCCATTCTTTCTTTTTGCAGGTTCGGCCATGGCAGTGGCAGTTGGAGCAGCCGGTTGCAGTGCAAGTTGGAGCCGAAGATGGTGACAAGCTGTTGATGACGTGGCGACCTCTGGTTGGCCGAAGGGGAGGCAGCAACACTTAGTGGAATTCGGGCCAAAAGTAGTTTGGGTTTTAGGTATTTTTAGGCAATTTGGGCTGCTTTGTAATTGGGCCGTTTTGGTTTAGTTTTTGGGTTATTTGTAATTTGGACTTTTGTAATCATGCTGGACTTTTTTTAATTTTTGTATTTTAGCTTTATTTAAATTTATAGTAATTTTAAATTTGAAAATAAATTTAAATTGAAAATAATTTAAATTTTTAAACAAATTTAATTTTTAAAATAAATTTAAAGGGAGTTTGGGCCCGGTCAAAATTTGGGCTTCAACAGCTGCCCCTCTTTGCTCGTTGTTGTGTAACGGGAACAGAGCAAAGATCCAAAAGAAAGTCCAATTTTGTCAAGTTCTATTTCTTAACTGCTCTTTCTTCAACTAGTCCACCCTTTGCCTTACGTCTGTCGCTTAATTCCACTACATCAGCTTCTCTTTTATGACTCTATCTCATCCTAAAGTGATCTTCGAAAAGAAAAAATTTGCTACTATGATTTTTCCTATTCCTTGGGATTCGTCACCGTAGTCTTTGAGTCTGGTTTCCTTAACTTGACCTTCTTCTCAGTATCTCATCAGGAAAATGACCGCGTCGCTTGTTTCAATCCGCTTCTTTGTATCTCATCAGGAAGACGAATTTGGTTCACTTCTCAGTATCTCATTAGGAAGCTAACCATTTATTGCTTCCACCTGCTTCTCAGTGTCTCATCAGGAAGTTGGGTTTTGAAGATTTCGCTCGTTTCAAGCCTCGTTTGGGTCTTCTTCTCAATGTCTCATCAGGAAAATGACTACATCACTTGTTTCAATCCGCTTCTCTATAACTCATCAGGAAGACTAATTTAGTTCACTTCTCCGTATCTTATCAGGAAGCTAACCGTCTATTGCTTCGACCTGCTTCTCGGTATCTCATCAAGAAGCTGGGGTTCGAA
Organism: Kokia cookei; assembly: GCA_039519145.1. Lineage (NCBI taxonomy): Eukaryota > Viridiplantae > Streptophyta > Magnoliopsida > Malvales > Malvaceae > Kokia > Kokia cookei. The sequence continues at coordinate 8,096,556 of CM076901.1, read as the reverse complement.
GATTTTGCTTGCTTTGAGCGTAGGCCTGATTTGGTCTTCTTCTTAGCATCTCACTAGGAAGATGACCGCGTCGTTTGTGGGTATCGCAATTTGCCCCGTGATTGGGGTAAAGTTTTGGATTCTCGTATCTCCTCAACTTTTCCCTTGATGGTCTTAATGATTCATCCCATCATGTGGCGGGGATGTGACCTGCGAAATATGCTTCTATGGGCCTATATGAGAAAGTCATGATTAGAATGAATTAAATGCTCCTAACTTGCATGAATGTGCATGATGAATGTCAGATTTGTTTATTATTAATCAGGTCAGCATGGTTTGTCGCCTGTCCAAATTCTACTTTTGATGTGTTGCTCCGTCCTTTCTTGGTTGTTCTGGAAATGCTTGTTTTCAAGCTTGTCTTCCAGTTGATGGTCTTGTTTCGGGCTTCTTGTAATTTTTGAAAACTCCAGAATAATGCTCGTAACTTTTTGTATGATTTATTAGTTCATTACCCGTTATTTAGATGCAAAATGCTTGGACAAAATTGCGCAAGAGACAAAGTCGTATTTCAAAAATTTAAAGGAGACGAAATTAAGAAAAAGAATCAAAGGAAACAATCATTAGTTTGAAAGTTGCCGAGTATACAAGGAAGAATAATTGGTTGCTCCAACTATCGCTAAAATGAGCTACTCTGCACCAATTTGCTTGAGAATTACTCCTAATCTCTGATGTGTGTCCAGAAGATCTAGAGTGCTTTGTTGATATTTCAAGTTTTAACCTTCCTCTTTCTCATCGACCCGTTCTTTTGGACCTGAGCCGCCCTTAGTGGGTTTTCAACCCAAAGTTCCCTTGGTTCTAGGATGCTCTTTTGCGAGTTTTCGTCCTGAACCTCTTTTTTTTTTTGCGGGTTTTCATTTTAACTCCCACTTTGTTTTAGACGAAGTATTTTTTTACCGAGTCAGAATTGACAAGGTTGTACAGCTCCTTTCCGTCCATCTCTGTTAAGATGAGAGCTCCTCCTGAGAAAGCCTTTTTTACCACATAAGGCCCTTCCCAATTGGGCATCCATTTCCCACGGAAATCTTTGTGTATGAGAAGTATTTCAAAACTAGATCTCCCTCATAGAATTCCCTAGGACGAACCTTTTTGTCGTAAGCTCGCATAATTCTTTTCTGGTACATTTGGCCATGGGGAATGGCTTTTAATCTCTTTTCCTCTATTAAATTCAACTGGTCATATCGAGCTTGGACCCATTCAGCCTCGTCAAGTTGAAGCTCTATCAAGACTCGAAGGGAAGGTATTTCAACCTCAATAGGCAAGACTGCTTCCATACCGTATGCCAACGAGAAAGGCGTTGCCCTGGTAGAAGTTCTGACTGAAGTTCTGTAGGCCAATAGGGCGAATGGTAGTTTTTCGTGCCAGTCCTTGTAAGTATCGGTCATTTTGGCCACAATCTTTTTGATATTCTTATTAGCTGCTTCCACAGCTCCATTCATTTTTAGGCGATAGGGAGAAGAATTATGATGCTTAATTCTGAACTGTTCACAAACTTCTGCTATTGTGCTGTTGTTCAAATTGAGGGCATTATCGGATATGATCCTTTCGGGCATTCCATATCGACAAATGATTTCCTTTTTCAAGAACTTGCTAATCGCAGACTTGGTAACATTCGCATATGAGGTTGCCTCTACCCATTTAGTGAAGTAGTCAATCACCACAAAGATGAATCTATGGTCATTGGAAGCCTTTGGAGAAATTGGCCCGATGACGTCCATGCCCCACATAGAAAAAGGCCAGGGAGAGGTCATGACATGAAGATGTGATGGAAGTACGTGGATCTTGTCTCCATAGATCTGACATTTATGGCACTTCTTGGCATAATTGATGCAATCGCCCTCTATACTAGACCAATAATACCCAAATCTCATTATTTGTCGGGCCATCGTGAAACCGTTAGCGTGTGTCCCACAAACGCCTTCGTGAACTTCTTCTAAGATCTTCTTAGCTTCAATTGCGTCGACACACCTCAGCAACACTTGATCCTTTCTCCTTTTGTACAAGATTTCCCCGTCCAAGACATATTCACTGGCTAGTCTTCGTAGTGTCCTTTTTTCATTTTCTGAGGCTTGCTCGGGATACTTTTGATCTCTCACAAACTGAAGAACATTCTGGTACCACGAATGATCATCTTTTTCCTCTCTATCATCTGTCTCAATATCGTAACAATGAGCAGGAGCTTCATAGATACTCATCTGAATAGGCTTTACATTTTCCATCCTACTCACCTTAATCATTGAGGCTAGAGTAGCAAGAGCGTCTGCCATCTAGTTCTCTTCCCGTGGGAGGTAATGGAATGTGACGTCCTCGAATTCGGTGATCAACTCGAGGACCAATTTGTGATAATCCATTAACTTGGAATCCCTTGTTTCCCATTCTCCTTTTAGTTGATAGATTACCAGTGTAGAGTCCCCATAAATCTCCAAAATTTTGATTCCCCGTTCTATGGCCGCATGGATTCCCAATATACATGCTTCGTATTCAGCCATATTGTTTGTGCAATCAAAATCAAGCTTGCTGGTGAAAGGGTAATGATCTCCCTCTGGTGATACTAAGACTGCCCCGACCCCATTGCCTGTGGCGTTTGAAGCTCCATCGAAATTCATCCTCCAAAGTCGTTCCTTCGTGATTGCCCCTTCCGTAGTCGCAACATACATTAAATCCTCATTCGGGAAATCGAAGTCTATAGGCTCATAGTCTTCTAAAGCCCTACTTGCCAGGAAGTCTGCTATCGCACTTCCTTTTATTGCTTTCTGATTGACATAGACTATATCGAATTCAGAGAGCAAGATTTTCCATCGAGCCAACCTCCCATTTAATGCTGCTGATTCCATCAAATACTTCAAAGGATCCAATTTCGAAATCAACCAAGTGGTATGATATAGCACGTATTGTCTTAATCTACGCGTGGTCCAGACTAGTGCGCAACATAATTTCTCAATAGGTGAATATCGTGTCTCACAATTAGTGAATTTCTTGCTGAGATAATATATCGCCCTTTCTTTCTTTTCGGATTCATCATGTTGGCCTAGTACGCATCCCATGGAATTTTCAAAGACCGTTAAGTACATGATCAATGGATTATTAGGAATTGGGGGTACCAAGATGAGAGCTTTGGATAAATAGTCTTTGATCTTATTAAAGGTTTCCTGGCATTCATTATCCCATACGCTCGGGTTGCGCTTTCTAAGCAGGCGGAAGATAGGATCGCATTTCTCAGTCAACTGTGCGATGAACCGAGCAATGTAATTTAGTCTTCCTAAGAACCCTCGAACTTCTTTCTGCATGCTGGGCGGTGGTAATTCCTGTATTGCTTTGACTTTATCCGGGTCGATTTCAATTTCTCTTTTACTGACCACAAAACCTAACAATTTTCCTGATGTGGCCCCGAAAGTGCATTTTGCTGGATTCAACTTTAGTTGATATTTTCTTAGCCTTCCAAATAACTTTCTCAGGATTCTTACATGTTCCTCCTCCGTTTGAGACTTCGCAATCATGTCATCTAAGAAAACCTCAATCTCTTTGTGCATCATGTCATGGAACAGGATCACCATAGCCCTCTGATAAGTTGCCCCTGCATTCTTGAGTCCGAAGGGCATCACTTTGTAACAAAATGTTCTCCATAGCGTGAAAAAAGTGGTTTTGGTCATATCCTCAAGGTCCATCCTTATCTGGTTATACTCAGAGAAGCCATCCATGAAGGAAAACAGAGAATGTCTTGCCGTATTGTTGACTAGAGTGTCGATGTGGGGCAAAGGAAAATTATCCTTTGGGCTAGCTTTATTTAAATCTCGATAGTCCACACACATACACACCTTTCCATCTTTTTTGGGAACGGGCACTATATTAGCTACCCATTCAGAGTATTTAACCACCTGGAGGAAACCGGCGTCAAATTGTTTCCTGACTTCTTCTTTTATTTTTAACAACACATCCAATCTCATCCTTCGAAGTTTTTGCTGCACAGGCCTGTTTTCTTCCTTTATAGGGAGTTTATGCACCACAATGTCAGTATTTAAGCCGGGCATATCTTGGTAAGACCATGCAAAAATATCTTGGAACTCTTGAAGCAGCTCGATCAGATTCCTTCTGGTTTCTACGAAGATACTTGTCCCGATTTTTACCTCTTTCTCTTCATCTTCGTGCCCCAGATTAATAACTTCCACTAGGTCAGAATGAGGCAGGAGCTGTTTTTCTTCCCGTTCCATCATTCTTAACAGATCTGAAGGTAAATCACAATCTTGATTATCTTCAAGGTCCTGAAGTTCTTCCAAACACATATCTTGCTCGAAGTGGGGTTCTAAGTTAGCGTCAGGATTGCTCATATTATTGATATCTGAGGATCTGTCAAAGAATGAAAAGAAGGTCCAAATGGCGAAATGAATTTACGAAAGAATGACTATGTGGTATATGTATGTGTATGTATGTATTGAAACTTGTTTATTAGACACGTACGAATGGTTTAGTAAGTCGAGTTTAAGAAATGAAAGAATAGTTATGGAAAGAGTATAAAATGGAAAGTGCGCTTCATTCGAAATAACGGAATAATGACCATGGGCCCTTTTACAAAAAGATCCATATTGCTTTCGAGCCTAAAGCAATAGGTGTTTTTGAGCATTACTTTGAGGAAATCTTAAAAATTACAAGGAGTTCCTCTATGGTCCAATTATTCAAAGTGCTTCCTAGTGTACACGAACCAATTTTCGATGGATTCCCTTCCTTTCCTTCATTGGATATAGCATTAACGCCTAGGTCTTTTACGATGCCTTCTTTGGTTCCAATTGTCACTCGCTTCTTTTCCTGCTGGTTGATCACTTCTCCTAAGACGAAAGTCTCATAGATGTGCGAGAAAATCATGGGTTCCCACGATATTGCCTTTCTAACTAATCTGGCCCTCCTTCTTTCTTGCCTTTTCTCCAGCTCATTTCTCTTTTGTTTTGCGTCTGGCTTGTACCCCAGGCCATAACGATCCCGTTTTTCTATTGGTATCGGTACGTTAACTCTTCCTTGGAGGTATTTTCCTAGTCCTCTCCCAGGTCTCGCTCCTTTTCTGACCGTTAACTTCAAACCCATCCTGGTGGTCGATGATATTGTAGGCATAGGTATTTTCCTCCCTTCCGAAATGAAGGTTGCATTGACAAACTCCAATGAGCGGAACGAGCATTCCACAGCCTCCTCGTCTATTCCCACGTAAGGTGAATCGTTTAATATGGACGCGATTATTTCCTCCTCAGCATTAATCGTGATCAGTAGCCCTTCATTTATTAGCTTCACTTTCTGGTGCAAAGAGGAAGGTATTGCCCCAGCTGAATGGATCCATGGTTTTCCTAGCAGACAGTTATAAGTGGGCCTAATATCCATTACTAGAAAATCTACTTCATACGTATTTGGCCCAATTTGAAGGGGTATTTTAATCCTCCCCATTACCTTTCTTTCTATCCCGTCAAATGCTCTTACTATGTTATTACACCCTTTCATGTGAGAGCTATCGATTGACAATCTTTGCAGTGAAGCTAATGGTAGCACATTCAGGGCTGAACCATTGTCTATGAGTACTCTAGGTAGCGTATACCCATTACAACAGGTAGTGATGTGTAAAGCCTTGGTAGACCCTATTCCTCCTGTTGGTATTTCATCATCGCTAAAAGAAATGAAGTTATCAGCACTCACATTATTGACCAATCGATCTAGTTTGCTGACGGAGATGTCATTTGCTACATAGGTTTCGTTTAGCACCTTCATTAGTACGCTTCGATGAGCTTCTGAGCTTAAGAGCAATGACAAGATTGATATACGAGTAGGCTGTTTGTGTAGTTGCTCTACTACACTATATTCACTATGTCTTAAGAACTTTAAAAACTCTTTTGCCTCATTCTCAGTCACGAGCTCGGTGATGGGTGCTTCCGGCTTGTTAGTTGTTCCTTTCTCAGGCTCACACATTCTAGCTTTCTCTTTATTGACCTCTTTTTCTTCATTCACAGGGTCATAATTCTTACTGCTTCGGGTAACAAGGTTAACGTCCTTCCTAGGTTCCCCCTCCTTTGGCACGGTCACGTTGCAATTGTAACTCCATAAGACCCTCCTGCTGTTTTTGTAAGGAAACGTTGTGGGCTTTTGTATAATAATGCAGGGGGTTGTTTGTTCTCTTGTCGTGCCACGAATAATCACCTTGGGATGATTGCTTCCATAAGTCTTAGCTGTCCCGTCTTCAGAGGTGCAAATGTCATTAGCTTCCACTCCCTCTTCAAAGAATTCCAGCTCTCGATTATTCATCATCATCTGGACCACAGCTTTGAACTCGACACAACTTTAAATTTTATGCCCTTTGACGACGTGAAACTCACAGTGGTCATCATCCCCGATTATCATACTCTCTTTATCGCTCAAGATTATCCCTTCTTTAACCAACTCCTGCTATACCCACCGAAGTGGAGACTGGATCTCTTCACTATTTCTCTTAATTTTTCGGGCTCATGCTTTCATCAAAGCGTTCACCCCTTGCTCTGGGTGATTAGGCAGAGGATTTCCAGCTATATTAGGTTTTGCTGGCTCTTCTAACTTCACGATTTCGTACTCTATGAGTCTTTCGACTCGTCTTTTAAAAGCGGGGCAGTTTTCAATCGAGTACCCTTCTGCCCCTGCATGGTATTCGCAGTGAGCTTTTGCATCGTACCAAGCTGGGAATGGGGGTTTGTATGGTCTTACATGCTGAGGAGCTACCTCATGCGCATCGTATAATATTTTGTAGAGTTCCCCATATGACATTGGAAGGGGAGTATATTGAATTTTTTTCCTATTCAGCCTAGTACCTGTCTCCTGCCGCGGGGCATTTTGATAATTGTCTATTGGAGTCTTTGGCTGACTTGTCACGAAGGGTCTGGTGTAACCAGGTCTGTACATGCTTGCATTGTTGACCTCGTTATCCTTTTTTCTAGGGGCAAGCCTTTTAGGGCTTTCTCCTGTCTCAATCTTACCGATTTTGATCGTATTTTCAATCATTTCCCCCGACATGACCATATCGGAGAAACTCTTGGTAGCGTTTCCTAGCAGATGATTTAGGTAAGGAGCCTTGAGTGTATTGACGAACAACATTGTTGTCTCCTTTTCTGTTAACGATGGCTGCACTTGTGTTGCCACCTCGCGCCACCTCTGCGCATATGTTCTAAAGCTCTCATTTGACTTCTTTTCCATGTTCTGCAGTGTAAGCCGGTCAGGGGCTATTTCTATTACATGGCCGTATTGTTTTAAGAAAGCTTGTGCCAAATCTTTCAACGAATGAATTTTTGATCGGCTCAGCTGATTGTACCATCTGATCGTTGACTCGGCCAGGCTGTCTTGAAAATAATGAATTAACAGTTGGTTATTATGTACATGCCCTGCCATCTTCCTGCAGAACATGGTTAGGTGAGCTTCAGGGCAGCTTGTCCCGCAATATTTTTCAAATTCCGGAGCTTTGAATTTGGGAGGGAGCACTAGTTCCGGAACCAAACTTAGTTCTTTGGCATCTACCTCATAGGCAATTTCAACCCCCTGCGTTGCGTCAATTTTCTCTTCCAAATGCTTGTATTTTTATTCTATTTGTCTGGGAAGATCTTTTCTTATCATTTCGTCAAAATCTGGAACACCTAGATTTGCGGCATTCTCCTCTGGATTTGACCCTGATCTAGTTGGATAATTAGCCAGTCGTGACGTGCCTGTGGCTGGTTGCTGTGCCATTACAGTAATGGTGGGCTCCCGTGCCGGCATTTCTTGCGACACTAGGTTATGGAGGGGAGTAAAGCCTGGGGGGACCATCGGTTCCTCTTCTTCCTCAATGGTTAGGCTCTTCCCTTTGTCAATCATGCTTTATTTTACTTGCGCTAATTCGTTCATCAGGCTCTTCTGTACTTCCATGAATTGATTCTTCATTTCTCTACACATCATGCTCATTTGCTCTTGGATGCACTCTTGCTTCTGGTCTTGTAACTCCTTTTGAATTTGTTCAAGTCTTTGTTCTATGGCTTTAGTTTTCTTTCGAGTATTATAACGGTGTGAATTTTCAATGGTTACTGATGTAGCTCTGGATTGTAAATATTAATAAGTTAATATTGTTATGCAGAAGTATGCGAAAATGTGACGTGAATATGATGCATGTATGCAAGAGAAAGGTATTGACTTATAATTCATTTTCCATTTAGAAAACTTCATTTGGATAACAAGTTCCTTAACATAAAGCGAATTACATAAACGGTTTCGCTTTGATGCTCAGAGCCTTGACTTTCTTAAGGAGTTTTGACAGCTTCTGTCCTTGTTCAGTCTTTGTCTCGTATTGTATGCTTAACTCTTCTGCTTCACCTGCCAGGGTCTGCACGTGGTCAGCTACTCCGAGGATTTGATTTAAAGCTTCACCCATAACATAATCCCATTCTCTGACTTCCTTTTGAGTTTGCTGAAGATGCCAATCATTTGTTTCCAACGTCCTTTCCATAATCTCAGTTCGTATTTCACTATTCTACAAAGAGGCCTCTAATTCTTCCACCCTCTCATTTAGTCTCTCGATCTCAGCTCGGCTTGCCTTTAACTCCATTACTGAATTTCGGCTACGATGTCTATACAAGGATTCCTCCAATTCTCTTACTCGAGCTTTTAATTCAGCTACTTCGGCTTGGCTTTCCAGAAGGCTGCTCTTTATAGCATTTTCTTGGACTTGGGCGTCTTGGAAATTATTTTTTCAGTGACTTGTTTATTTTTCTCTTCGTGGACTTTCTGCTGCCATTGCTCTGATGTCTTACCCAAACCGACAGTTCTCATTGACAATCGAAGTTTTTTATAGTCCTTCTTTAGGCTGCTCAGATCTTCTTCAGCCTTATTCTTCCCTTTCCTTAATTTTTCCGCCTCCAGCTTCTGAACATCAACATCTAGTCCTAAGAGCACCTTCTCTTCCTCTAGTTTTTCTATCACTTTCCCCATCTCAACATTTTTCTTTTCAAAATCCTATTTAATTATCTCTAATTCAGTCGGAACTACCTGCAAGTGCTCTTCAATTGGGCGGACAATCTCCGGGTTCGGCACGGGAATGTTATCGTTGATTCTTCTGTTTCTCCACCAATCATATTCTGCAATCATCATGGGATTGGCGCTGAATGCTTTCATTTTTCGAACCTGGCTCTATGCATTCGAAATTTCCCTAATCCTTTTCTTATTGTTTTCTCCCCGGTACACGAATTCACATTGAGCCATCCCCTGCGTCGCGGGTATGAACTGTCTTGATTTGTATTGTCTTGAAACTAGCAAAGGTGCATATCCAGTTGCTCCCCATATTCCGTCTAATGAGACCCAGTCGAGATCTCCATATCGATATAATATTTCATCAGGAATAAACCATGGTGCTCGCCACTCTATGTCTTCGTCTTTGAGGTTTTGGAGTATGGCCACCCACTTTTCTTCTGAGAAATTTTCCTGTCTTTGCGTTGCCACGAACTCTTTCAATGGGGAGTAATCTTTAGACAGGTACTGATATGAGACTTTTTTCGTTTTCCAAAAGTGACTATGAAACCATACCATTAGTAGCGGTGTGCAGGCGATAAATCGACCTTCACCCTCCTTTCTACATGCATTCAGGGATCTGAAAGTTTCAGCTAGTATAGCCGGGACAGGTGTCACTCTTTTACTTAATCTATCAAACAAATCTATCACTGCATCCTCTATATGTCCCAAGGCTTTTGGAAAAATGACAAACCCATAGATACTTAGGGCTAAAATGTCGATCCTTTTCTTCGCATCTGGATGGGCCCATATTAAATCTCGCAAGCTCTTCCATGTGATGCACTTGTTATCGCCCTTGATCTTAACTCGAGCTGCAACCCACTGCTCATTCATGCCCGTGATGTTTATTAATCTTTTAACCATGGTCGGGAGATTTGGAGCTCCAGAGTAGGCCTTATTTACTGACATCTTCGGACAACGGAGCAAAGTGATGTATTCTTCTATCGTTGGTGTCATGTCTATATTCCCGAAGGTGAAACAATTGTAGGCCGAATTCCAATACTGTGTTAAGGCTCTAAAGAGGGATTTGTCCATCTTAACTTCGCACAAGTATGGCAGATCTCCGTATTCTTGGAAAAAGGTCTGTTTCATGTTGTTGTCCCAACTGTCCTAAATCTCATTTAATTTCAGCATATTGTTTTGAGCCGTGCTGATCCTGGTGTAATCCCAAAGCTCGGACTCATATCCTTCCACTAAGCTGTCTCCTTTTTGACATTGAGTCTCCTCCGACCACATGCGCACGACCATATTGTCCTCCACTTTATCAAAGTACTTGTTTTCCATGATTAATTCTCTTATTGGTAACTGAACTTTTGAGTCTATACTTTCTCTTTATATGATAATGAAATGCGATGCAAAAAGAGACAAAATAAACCAGTTAGCGAAATATAACAATATCAATTTACCAGTATAGCATAGAACCTAAGAGTCTAATTTCAAAGATTGCTAAATGGTTTAACACGACTCCTTCTAAAGCAAGTTTTTACGTCTTACTACATTTGGTTTTAGGCTCTAAAGTAGAGGTACACAAACCAGCAGATTCCTCAATCCTCACCCATTACAGGATCATACGGATAAGTTCGGTTTAGGGGGACGTATTTCCCACATGTTTGCACGGAAGTGAAAACTTCACGAAAACAAGGGTACTTTGTAATCCCGAAAACAATCCACTATCCTGCACGGAGGTGAAGACCTCACGAAGGAGTAGTTTCAGGCATCCACTTATTAGGGTAATATCATATGCAGATGTAGCACCCTCATACGCCCAAGATTGGTACCGTATTGATTATTTTCGGATCTTGATTTGTAACATTTAAGAGCTCGAATAAAGTTTAAAATACGATCCCTGAATGCACGAGTTAAGTTTAAAAGAAGTTGGGTTTGTTTGGAAATCCCGCTATTTCAAAGTGATCGAGGAAGAAAAGTTACGTCCACTGAGTTAGGACAGAACATTTCAGGATCTAAAAATGACGAGTTTTCCTTCGTAAAAAACTCTTTTTTCAATTTTTGGGAAAAGGATATTCGATTATCTCGATTCAAAGAAAGGTTGCACCTAGTAAGTTAAGGCGCAATATTTCAGAATCGAAGATAAGGAAACATTGCCTCGATTAAGGGTGTTCGATTATTTCGATTTAAAGAAAAAATGCACCTAGTGAGTTAAGGCACAAATTTTCAAAACTCGAAATAAAGGAATATTGCCTCAATTTAAAAAAAAAATATTTTGAAAACAAGCATGCGAGTTAAATATGAATAAGTAGTTAACAGTGAATATTAAACGCAACGTGAAATAAATAGGAAGATAAATTATCCACGAAAAATCAAGATGTAAAATACGAGCACGAAAAAAAGTTAATGAGAGAGAAGAATGATGTAATCGGAGTTCAAAACGAGACTTTTCGGATGCACGGGGGCAAAATGGTAGTTTTGGAAGGTTCGGAGTCAAAAATGGGATTTTTGGAAGTTCGAGGGTAAAATGGTAATTTTTGGAAGGTTCGGGGTCAAAAATGGGATTTTTGGAAGTTTGGGGGTAAAATGGTAATTTTTAGAAGGTTCGGGGTCAAAATGGGATTTTTGGAAGTTTGGGGGTATTTTTGAAAGGTTCGAGGTCAAAAAATGGGATTTTTGGAAGTTTGGGGGTAAAATGGTAATTTTCGGACAGTTTAGAGACCTCCTGGGTAATAAAACCAAAAACAGGTGACACGTGGCAGCCTCCGAGGCATCCTGAAGTCAAAGGACTAGTTTGAAAACCATGAAAAATTTTTGGGTCAATTTCGTAATTAAAACGAACTTGATTTAAGGATTAAATTAAAACAAATTAAAAAGAAAAGGGACCGATCGTATAAATAAACCTAAATAATGACACGTGGCAGCCCCTAGTGCATTTAAAAGGTCGAGGGGCTAAATTGAAGAACCGTGAAAATTATTGGGCCAATTTAAAAGTAATTAAAAGTACGAGAAGGACCTAATTTAAAATTTTGAAAAAAGCGGAATGACCAAATGCATAAATATACCATTAATAAAAAACACGCGGATCCTGAGTCGGGTCGAATCGGATCCGGGTCGGTCGTGGATACTTTAAGGAAACTACGCCGTATTTATGCTGAATACCCTCACCAAAATGCTGTCGTTTCGGTGAGGGTATTTAAGGTCCAGACCCTTTGAAAAAAACACTCTTTCCTTCATTTTCTCGGATTTCAGAAAAAAAAAACCTGAAAATCCCCCCCATTTCTCTCAAGCCCCCTCCGTGGCCGGCCAAGCTCCGGCTGGTCGACCCAGTCGTTGGCCATCACGTGGGACCACACGCGCTCTATTGATCCCCGCGCGTGTTCACCTTGCGTCGTCGCTTGGGGGTTCTCCGGTGCACACGCCGCTGCCCTCACCAGCCACGCGCTGTCATTTGCCTCCATGTTCGACTGCCTTCCACGTTTAAAGGTAAAAAAAAACTTATCCTTTCATCTTTCTTTTTAAAAAAAAACGGATTTAGGTCTAGATCAAACCATATCTAGCCTAGATCCAAACGGTTTTCCTTTTTTTTTTTAAAAAAGCTCTTACTCTCAGTTATTAGAAAATCCGTTTTTTTATTCCTTGGGTTTCTCTGGGTTTTGCAGGTCCCTGTACGACGAGGTGTAAACGGTGTTCGTTCGGGGTTGGACTTCCGGTAACGGCAACCAAGGACGGCAGGCCGACCAAGGATAAGTCTTCTGACTTTTCATTTTTTTTTTTATTCTTTAATATTTTTAATATTATTATTATTAAAAAATATTTATTATTAATAAATATTATGAAAACCGCCCACTTGTCATTAATGTCATTATTTATTACTGCCATCTATTATTTATATTATTCTTATTAATTAATATTATTATTAATATTTATTACTGCAATTAATATGTATTGAAAACGCGTATAGTAACAATAAATTATAGTAATAATAAGCATGAACGGGTATTAATGAATATAAGCGAAAGGACATTAACAGTTTAAATTTAAAAGACTAACATTGGCGAACGAATGCTTACTAGTAGATGTATACTTTGCTCGTATGAACTGTTTGGTGTTCTGCTCTTTTGTGCTTCGAATGCTGATATTTCCTTAATAACTTACTGTTTCTATTTTTTTTACTGATTTTTTCGAAGGATCGTAACCTCTTTACAACTGAAATGAATTCGGCTTTTGTAGCCTATGTAGCCATCATTCTTTTTTGTTTTTATAGTATTTAATGCATGTCCATTCTTTCTTTTTGCAGGTTCGCCATGGCAGTAGCGGTTGGAGCAACGGGGGCAGTGCAAGTTGGAGCTGAAGATGGTGACAAGTTGTTGATGACGTGGCGACCTCTGGTTGGCCGAAGGGGAGGCAGCAACACTTAGTGGAATTCAGGCCAAAAGTAGTTTGGGTTTTGGGTATTTTTAGGCAATTTGGGCTGCTTTGTAATTGGGCCGTTTTGATTTAGTTTTTGGGTTATTTGTAATTTGGACTTTTGTAATCATTCTGGATTTTTTTTTAATTTTTTTATTTTAGCTATATTTAAATTTATAGTAATTTTAAATTTGAAAATAAATTTAAATTTAAAATAAATTTAAATTGAAAATAAATTTAAATTTTTAAACAAATTTAATTTTTAAAATAAATTTAAAGGGAATTTGGGCCCGATCAAAATTTGGGCTTCAACAACAATGATGTTTGGAAAGTCATAGAGCAATTGGATTTGAGTTTAATTGTTTATACTCCAATAATATTATCACCACCTTGTCATTTTTTCCCCACAAATTATTCAAATTGTTGCATGTTATTTTTATAGGAAAATATTATGTGGTAAGTGTTTACGCAAATATAAAAAGTTTTCCTGCATTATATTGTTAGGGGTACAATATCATTTGAAAGAATGGAGTTAATTGTAAGCATCAAAGATAAATTACAAACTTTTTAATTTGAAACATTCAAAATTTCAAAATGTAGTTGAGAAGCTATTTGCAATTTAAAAAAAAAAATATTTTCTCATATTAACAACATATTAATATAATCTAAGAACAAGATTTAATCTTGTTAGTATGTTGCATATTTCACAACTTTGTTCGTAGGTGGAATTCATCCCAGAGTTAATATATAATTAAATTAAAATTTAAATATTTAATATGTATTTGCATAAAAATAGTAAAAATAAAAAAGTAAAAGAGAAAAAAATCATTGATAAATGCTTTATAAAAAATAAACTTACAGCAAATGGTGCCTTAGCTTAATAGCAAGGTTAAAGCTTTAGGAAGGCTCATGTGTAAATTATGTGTGAGTTCTTAGGGCATAGTTATTTCGGTTTATGTATCATACAATTTGGGCTTTGTATAGATTTATTTTAGATTAGGTTTGGATATATTCTTGTTATCAATTTGATTGAGTTTATAATGGGTGATTTTGATTACAATTATTCAGATGTATTCTTTATAATTGCAATTGTGATTGTACTTATAACTTCAAAAAGAACATACATATATTAATTAGAAAATATAGTAACGGCCTAAATTTTAGTGGTACTGAAAGTTTTAGAATTTCATTTTCATAAATCAATTCAGTAATTATTAAATATTAATATTTACGAGGATGATATAAAAATATATTAAAGTTTGATCTAGTAATTTTTGTTGAATTAATAGTTAATTAAGATTTAGAGACTAAATCATAAAGTCCAATCGCTTGGGATTTTAATTGGCCAAAAATTTGAGGACTTAAAGTGCAATTAGTCAAATGTCCAAAATGATAATTAAACCAATTTAAAGTTAGAGTTAGTGGATGATATCTCATTTCATTAAGTTAAACTACTAAATAGATTAATGTAAGTAAACCATGATTAAACCAAATTAAACAAGACTAATTAAACCATAATCCAACTTTATATATTAAGTTAGTGGAGAAATATGTTAAAGCCATCTTTCATCTTCATCTTCTTGCTGAAACTTGAAGAAGAAAACTTAAGGAAACTTCATACATTTTGTAACACACTTAGCCTGTGCCGATCGTCGGAACTGAGCTATAGAATGCTACAATACAAAACAGAGCAATCACAGATCTTTAACGGATAATTCAAGCTGAAAATCCTTATCTATCATTATAAAAGTCATTCAGAACAAATATAAACCTTTTTCGAGTTTAATAAGAGCTTACGTGAGCTCTAAAGTTGACCTAGAATCGAACAATGACCAAATTGCAAAGTTTGAAAATTGCAATATCGACGTCGTGACGAGATTTTCTCCACGTCGTGACATTGCCAAACAATGTCGTTGGACCAGTTGACATCGGGACGTCATAAATTGTTGGCCGACGTTGCAATAAGGGAAGATCGACGTCAGGACGAGAAACCTATTTTGGTGAAACTTGGCCATTTGGTACTTGCTTCAAACCAAACATCCAAATAGGTCAAAGAATGCATTTGATATCATTTGAACCTGTTCAAAACATACCAGTTCTATGCCAAAACATAACATATAATCATCTAATCAATCCACAAAATCAATATGCCACATTTAGCACCAATTCACAACAAGGATACATGAATCATTCCAAACCATTCCACATATTTATACCATTTCATGTCACTTATACATTCAAAATAAAAAGTTGATTCAAGCATACCAAACTCATTATAATTACCTATCCATATAAGCAAATTAACATCACCATATGTTTTCAAAATCAACTGTCTCTAACATGTTTAACATTACAAACAACTTGACACTCCTAAGTACTTGCCACATATAGTCGAGTTCAAATGACTAAAAGTCTATTGAATCAGGAGATGGATAGTGTGAGCATCTCGAAGATCCAATCGACATGTTCCGCAAGTCAAAATCTACAGAAAAACGAAAAGCAAAAGGTAAGCATTATGAGATGCTTTGTAAGCTCATATATATAAAGAGAGGATTAACTTACCTCATGTGACAAGTACATAGGTTAAACTAATGTGTATAATCAAAATTTATCTAACATATCAAAACACAATCACAACAAGGTGAGCTTGATTCATATTCAATTACATAAGTATACTTAAACATGTAATCAAGTCCTACACTTTGCTATCTTTGATCATTTAGTACATAACAAGTTACTCAATTCCACCTTTTGTATCTTGTAAGTTACCCGATGAAATATCGTAAAAGAACTCGAAAACACTGGTACCAATCACATATGATGCTCGTCGAAGCTGAAAATATATATATATCCATCTGTGTCAAGTTACCATCCGGGCTAAACCTTTTAAAGGCACATCTAATAGTTTGGCCAAAGCTGTAATGTACAAGTCAGGTTACCCGTCTAAACTGAACCTTTAAACGACATTAAGTTACTCGTCTGAACTAAACTTGTGTCACATGTATCTTCAAGTCGCCAACAATTAATGGATCTCGAAATCATTGGAAATCAACATATAACCATGTGTACGATACATTTACTTCATGTTATTCCATTTCAATTTAGTTCATTCTCACCCTTTTGTACTAAGTTATAAACAATCCAAAGTTACACTAGAATTTATATACATTCTCATGATATAAAATACATAATATTTATTACACTATATGACCTTACCACACAAGTTCAATTATAATTTTCAGAAACTTGGTGTAATTCAAAGTAGTAAATAAAAAAAATGATAAATTCAATTACATTGACACTAACAGATTTCTAGCTTGGTTCAGCAGTAGAAAAAAACGAGCTGACCACCATGGGAAACATCTCCAATTCCTTATAAATACAATAGGCTAAGGACCCTAACCTGCCACTGCAACTACCAAAAACTCCATTGCAGTGAGCTTAACTGTTACAAGAAATGAAACATACCCTTTTTTAGGATTTTAAAATAGAATCCCAATCAATCTCATATGACGGGTATTTCGACAACATAAAGTTTTCCGAAGAAAAACCAAATTCAGGCCATGAATGTTCATTGAAATTCGAGAATGTAAGATCTGGTAAAGGTGAAGATTCTGCTGACACCTCGTTCCCCGACACAAGCGGAGACGAAGATGAAGAGGAGTTCTGCAACTTCACTGTCTTTTCCTCAGGTTCAGGCGTTGCCACTTGAACCTTGTCCTTCTTCAATACCTTTGATGTTTTTTTCTTGTTCCCTTGCTTTCGGTCTTGTTCCAAGCTTTCACAAATGGCTTGAAGCTTGGCATCAACAGAGGAATGCAAAGGCTTGTATTCACCAATACGGGAACCTTGGTGGCGAAGGTTAGGGAAGTTGAGTCTTGCTGAGTCACCTCTAAGTTTATAGGCTGCTTTGTCATAAGCCAAGGCTGCTTGCTCGGCTGTTTCAAAAGTGCCTAACCAAAGGCGAGTCCGGTTCTTAGGTAGCCGAATCTCAGCGACCCATTTTCCCCAGTGACGTTGCCTAACACCTCTGTAAAGCTTGGTGGGTTTGGGTGGTGAACCCATCTGTTTCATTGAGACTGGTTTGGGACTAAGAAACCTGAGCATATGGTTACTGCTGAAGCTGGGTTGGGAATTTTGGTAAAGATAGCTAGGGTGGTAGGTTTGGAAATGGAAATGAGCCTGGATTTGGTTGAATTGAGCTTGGTCCAAGTTGTTTAAACCAATAGTTGAACCAGGTTGAGGCTCTTGCAGACCTGAAAATGCCGGGTAAAGAGTGGGTTGTGTTTGTGAAGAAGATAAAGAATTGGAAGAAGGGGAAGGGGAAGGGGAAGAAGAAGAAGCACTTTTCATAAAAGGTTCAAGTGCTTCCATCAATTCTCCTCCATAGAAATCTGGTTGAAATGCTCCGCTACTATTAAAATCCATTGTAGCTGTCGTCTCTTAAAACCAAAAGAAATAATAAAGAAGAAGAAGAAAACAAAATCAAATAAAGCAACCTGTTTCTTGACAAAACTTGAGAACAGGCTTGAAAATCAGAAAAAAAAAAAAAAGGATTAATCAAGGAGGTTCTTTAAAATATATAACCCCTCTAATCCAAGTCTAAAAAATCAAACTTTAAGGGACCAAAAATTACCCTTTCAGTTGATTTTATCTACAGAACCAAAAATAAAATCTAAATTTTGCTTGGAAAGTGAAAAATATTGGAAGACTAAAAAAAAACTGGATCTCGGTTCTGAAAACACCTGGCTTTTGAAGAAATCCTCGTCTAAGTTCTGAAAAACAAACCCAAATATCAGATTTTAATTTTTCAAAGACAGATGATGAACAGAAAGGGATTCAGAGAAGCGGGATGTGGGGGGGGGGGGGAAGAATGTTCACAAAGAAAAACCAGAATTAATCAAAAGTTCAAATCCTAAAAACAGAAAGAACAGAACAAAAAGATGAAAGAGCTGTTATGATTTTCTCTCAAGTAATTTGGTGTGGAAGACTCTCAGCCTCACTTGTGGATTTCGATTCAGCTCCTTCTGCTTATATAGTGGTTGGGCAGTCTCTGAATCAGGGTTAAGACTTTGAACCTCACTTTTGATTGCTTTAACCAATAATCTTTTGAACGTGTGGGGACATTCTTCCTTTCTACACATGTGTCCTTCTCTTTACAGGTGTTGGTGCTCACTCTGTAATAATTTCTCATGAATTTCATTGCACTATGTTTGACCTTTCTCCCTTTGTCTTTACATTTTTTTCGTTGAAAAAGTATGATTAACATTATCAGAATTCAATTCATATTTAAAATAACGAATATTTTAATCATCAAGTTAACATATGAGAATTTTTTTTTTTACACTTTGAGTTATTATTTTTCTTTTCTCCTCATTTCATAATAAAATGATGTTTTAAAATAAGGTAAATAACATAGTTAATGGCTTAATTTTCTAAAGTTATTATTTTTGGCACAAGAAAATATAAGATATAATAATTTTTTTACTTTTAAACTTTATAAAAAAGTCATTTTAATCTTTAATTTAATTTTTCTGTCTTTTTAGTATTGAACTTGCTTTTTTTTTTTTGACAAATCATCAAAAAATAAATGAAAAAATTAACATTTGTTAATTTTACTAATATGACATATACGTGAATTGTCACATGGATGATATATCAACATTTAATTAAATTTTTAAATTTTAAAAATTTTAAAAAGTATTTCAAATAATTTTAATGATTTTTAAATTTTTAAAAATTAATTAAATGTTTATGTGTCATCTACATGTCAATATACATGTATGCTATATAACAAAGTTAAAAAACATTAACATTTCCATCAATTTTTGAGTGATTTGATTAAAAAAACACAAGTTTAAAGGCTAAAAAGATGAAAAATTAAGTAGATGGCTAAAATAATTTTTTCATAAAGTTAAAAGATCAAATAAATCATTATGTCAAAATAAATTTTTTATTTCAGGCACTGCCGCTGAAAACAATTTTCATTTTAAGCTTATTGTTAAAAGTTGTTTTTATTTTGATCATCCCGTTAGTAATTCAATGTTATTGTTCATTCATTTTAGTCACTCAACTTTAGTAAATTTACATTTCGATCACCTAACTTTAATAAATTTTCATTTTAATCATATATGACATTTTTTAAAATTAATTTTAGTTTTATTTAGTAAAAAGAAAAAAAAACTGAGTGTATAGGGAAAAAATAGGTTTTTACATGAAAAATCATTTATCTTTTTAATTTCCTTTATTATTTTTTAAAAAATTAATTTTAGTTTTTTTCCCGAGAAAAACCTGAGGTTTTATAGGGAAATAACTGGGTTTTAGAGGAAAAACTCGGGTTTCTACAAGAAAGTTCGTTTTATCTTTTTAATTTTATTTAATTTTTCATTTTCTAAAATTAGTATTAAAAATTTTCCTAGTAAAAGAGAAAAATTTGGGGTTTTACGATATTTACCCGAGTTTTATAGGAAAAACATGAATTTTTACAGGAAAACATTTTACCTTTTTCATTTCCGTTTTTCCTTATTTTAAAATTAATTTTTGTTTTTTTTTTCTAGTAAAGGGAAAAACTTACGTTTTTCTAGTGAATTACTTGAGTTTTTATAAGGAAAAAATTTAAAATGAATTGAGTTAGAAGGAAAAACTTAGATTTTATCTATGCAGTTGAATAATTCAATTTTCGTAAAAATTCAAAAATTTTCTTTTTCGAAAAAATAAAATTAATTTAAAAATGGAAAATGAATGATCAAAATAAAAATTTATTAAAGTTAAGTGATTAAAATGAGTGTATAATAACATTGAATTAACAGTAGGTGACAAAATTGATAATACTTTTTAATGAAAATAAAAATGGTTTTTGATCATGGTGCCTAAAAAGATTTATTATTTTTCGGTGCTTAAAATAAAATTTTGTGAAAATTTAATAAAACAATTGTACAATTTACCTTTCAAAATATTATATGCATTTTTTTCATTAAAATAAATTTACTGTTGATTTAAAGATAAATTAAATTATGACACATTCATTATGTGAATAAAAGTTTTATATAATAAATTAAAATTTATATAAAAATCTTGAAATGATAAAGTTGAGGATTTATAATATATAATATTGTTAATTCACGTTAAGGCCTAGATGATGAGTGAGGCATTATTATAGTAGTTGTAAGGATACATGAGAAAAAAAAAGTCATAATTATTTTTATAGTTACTAATATTAAATTAAAGTCATCTCGTATCTGTCTAAGTAATAGGCTAATTAAGTGGGATTATGAGATATTATGATGTGAATGAAAAAGATAATGATGTAATAATATATTTATAAAAAATTAAAATAAAATTTTTATTGGAAAATAGATAAAAGTTACTTGACGTGAATTGAGTTTCGATTAACTTGTAATATTAACTTCATATTAAAATAATTATTTTTTCTTAATAAAAATAAAAAAAAATCAAATGGTTTTAATAGAAAAACTAATAAAGTAAAAAAGCATTATTAAAAAATTCCATAGGAGAATGAAAAAATTAGAGAAGTTTTAAAATTTTAAAATTAAATTTTTTTATATAAATTACAAACAATGATTAGTGAGATTCAAATTTAAATTTTACTTGAAATAATGAATATTTTTAATTATCAAACTAATATACGAGATTTTTCAAATTTTTGCTAATATCAATTAATCCAACTTAAAAATAACGTTGAAAATATAAAAAAAAATATAATAAACAAAATCAAGTTGGATGTATCTTAATTTATGAGACAACATTTGTAGTTGAAGGAAAGGGGAGTTGATAACTAGTTCTGACCTACTTAATTAATGCATCATCAACTTGCCCACTTTGGGTTTTGATAAATTAATATATAGTTTTGCATAATTAATTATTTAATAGCATGAATTAAAGTCATTAATAATAAGTATTAATTTAAAAAAGCTTTAATGATATAATTTTATTGTAAAAAATTCAAGATTTGCTTGAAAGTGGGGTTAAAGTTTGTGGTTCGTATCTACATGAATCATGTGACGTGTTCTCCTCCCTTTAATATTGTATTTATAGAAATATACGAAAAAGTTTTTTTTTTAATATATTGATGTAATTATATGATAGTATCTGTTCATATTTTTTTAACCCTTTGACAAGGCACACACAGGCGCTTGAACCCAAGACACCTAGGATGAACAACATCTTTTTTTCCACTAAAGCCACTTGTTGGGTTCTAAGTAGTTTTAATTTTATACTTTTTCATATATAATTGTATGATTAATATTTTAACGATTTGACTAACATATTTCATATTCTATTTATATAGATAATGCATAATAAATTTGACGTAAATTAAAAATTTTTAACTATTCTTTTAATAAAAAAACTTTCATTCATTCAATAAATATTAATATATATATATATATACTTTATTTTATCAATATGATAGATATATTAGATTGGTTGATTTACATGCATGACAAATACAATTATATTGACAAATTCAACGGATGGATTATTAAAATATTAATCTTATAAAAATATACCAAAGGTTGTAAAACTAAAGTAATTTACACCCCTTCGTATATTGTTATATGATTAATATTTTAACAATTAATGTTGATAAATATTTCTAACAAGAAGTGTTTTTCTGAAGGAAAAAAAAACACCAAACAGGAAAAAAGTCAAGAGTTCTCTCTCTCTGATTCTCTCAAAGAAGCGGTTGAGATTGTGGTTGGGTTTCGAGGGGAAGGTGACTTTTAGGGGTTTTAGTAGAAACGATGGATAAAGAAGTGATTTCTCTTTTAGAAGAAGAACTAACAAAGCTTTCGGTCAAGTGTTCTATGGTAGAGCCACCGGATAAACCTTCATTAATTTGTTCAGTATGGTCAAAAAAGTATCCGGATAGTTTCCGATCTCAGATGAAGAGTATCTGGAAAACTAAAAAAAGTTCAAAATAAGGGTGGCAGAGAGAAATTTGTTCCTCATTTCGAAGAGGAGGAAGATTTAGAACAAGTCTTGGAAGGGAGACCATGGTTTTTCAGAAAGAATTTAATTGTTTTCGATAGAATTCGTCAGCCGACAGAGAGAAGGAAAATTCGACTCCATCTTTCTCCCTTCTGGGTCAAAACCGGCCCGTGTTTGCCGAAATGTGATAAGAAGGATCTCACGCACGTAATTGGATCGATGTTTGGGGGTTTGATAAGCTCAAAAATAAAAAGGGAGTTCTGTCGGATTAAAGTTTTGTTGAATACACAAAAACCCTTGTGGAGGGGGATTTTTGTCACGACTAATGAGAAAGATGAACTTTAGATCCTATTTAAGTATGAAAATCTCCTGAGTTTTTGCTTTGGGTATGAAAGAATGGGGCATTATCTTAGGGAATGTGAAAAATCACCTCATTCAATTAAAACATCCATTAATGACAACCTCTCATATTCTATAGTGGTAAAGGCTAAGTCTAATATGCTTGATAGATTCGCAGTACAGCTTGGAATGAGAACAAAAAAATCTATGGACCAGCAGTTCTATATTGAGGATGATGAAGCGAAAATTACGAAAAAAGAAGACCCCGAGAAAATAGCCTTGAAATCAGGAGTTAGTATTACAGTGGAACATGGCAAAAAAAATTGTATTTGGAATGGAATTTTACCTCTATGCCGTGTGTAAAGGAATTAGATTTAAAATCCAACTCCCCAATTTTAATGCATAAAAATAGAGCGTTATCTGATGAAATAGTGGATAAGGATGAGGAATTGTTTTGTCAGAAGGAAAGGGGTCATATCCTAAGATTGGAAGGAGTGCCAGTTGTTAACTTAGACTCTTCTATCATTTTGGAAAAAATGGACCATGATGGATTATGCTTGTTAGAAGAATCCAATTATTTGGGTGGGGCTCATGTGTAAAGTTGTGAAAACCTTGATATTGGGCCTAGTAGAAGGCTAAAAATGTGGAAAAGAAAGGTATAAGATCGCTCCCTCATAAATGCCCAATTAGACAACCAAATAAGAAAATGGAAAGAAATTGAGGGGAATGAGGATAGAATCGAAGACGATGGTGTAGTTCTCAATACATTCAAAAAGTCATATTATGAAGTAGAGAATTATAAAGGAAAAAGAGATAAAGAGGTTATACAAGCTATAAAAGAAGTTTTTAAGGATATAGTAAGGCAAAGAGAGGTCCAACCAAAGGGGAGAACACATATTTTATCGACGGCTGCTAAGGGGTAAACAGACCAGTCGCAATGAAAATCTTAAGCTAAAATGTCCGTGGGTTGGGGAGCTCGCGGGTATTCAGGAAAGTTCTGCATGTGCTGAAAACGTGTCATCCCCAAATACTCTTCTTTATAGAGACAAAGCTCGATAATAAATGTATAAAGATGTTTCGCAGAAAATGTGGATTTATAAACGGTTTTGAGGTGCCAACCGAGGATACAATGGGAGGTTTATCACTAGCCTTGTTAGGAGGGATCTCTATTTCGCTTAAAAGTTACTCTTAATCATATTGATGTTGATGTATGTGACGTTGAAACTAATAAATCATGGTGTTTTACGGGTTTCTATGGGGGCCCCTATGCTAATATAAGAGAAAATGCGTGGGACATTCTTCGTTCACTAGGAAACTCACAAAATCAGCCATGGGTAGTCTGTACAGATTTCAATGAGATTTTATATTCTTTTGAGAAAAAAGGTGGGTTACCAAGGGAGGAGCGAAGGATGGAGGCATTCCACGATGTCTTGACAGATTGCCAACTTATGGACTTAGGGTACTTTGGACCATGGTTTACATGGGAAAAGGGTAATTTTCAAACAACGAATATTAATTAAGGAGAGACTAGATAAAAGGGTTACCAATGATAAAATGTGTACGCTTTTCCCGAATATAGAAATTCATCATCTCCATCATACACATTCAGATCATTGTCCCCTTCTTCTTCATCTAGATGAGGAAAATGCATTAAATAGTAGTCGACCTTTCCACTTTGAAGCATGGTGGATATTAGAGGAATCCTTTGAAACTGAAATTGATAAGTTATGGAGGAACGTCGAAGATAATGTATTAGAAAAATTAAGATGCTTGCAAATTGGGCTTAAGGCATGGGCGAAAGGAATTAAATACCAGAAAAGAGGGAAAAAAGAAGAATTGACAGCTCGATTTTGTGAGCTTTTGGAAGGTGAAAGGGATGAATCCAATCTAGTTGAGTTAATTGATACCAAAGTCCATCTCAGTTTAAAAATAAACAAAGATGAACGTTACTGGGAACAGAAGGAAAGAGCTAATTAGTTAAAGCTTGGGGATCGAAATACATCATTTTTTCACAGTTTTGCATCTCAGCGAAAAAAAAAGAAATAAAATTAGAGGATTACAAATGAAAGATGGCAGGATAATGGTGGAGGAATCGAGCATGGATAATATCGCATGAGATTATTTTTTGCGACTCTTCTCAACAAATGAAACTAATGTTACAAGTCATATGTTGAATGGGGTGGTTAAATGTATCTCGAAAAGGTCAAATTCCATGCTTTCGGAGAAATATACGGTAAAAGAGAGCCTTTCGACTTTAAAAAGCTGGGCCCAACGAAAGCTCCTGGTAAAAAAGGTTTTCCTGCTTTCTTTTTTCAAAAGTTTTGGCACATTGTGGGGGAAGAGGTATGTTCTTTTTGTTTATAAGTATTAAATAATAGAGGAGAAGTCTCACCTCTAAATCATACTCTTATCACCCTCATCCCAAAAATCCACAATCTAGTAAGTTTTGTGAAGTTTCGCCCTATTAGTTTATGTAACGTGATTTATAAGATTATTGCCAAAGTAATTGCGAACCGGTTTCAATATGTGTTAGAGGAATGCATTGATCAAGCACAGAGTGCCTTTGTCCTGGGGCATTTAATCACGAATAATATTCTATTGGCTTACGAAATCCTTCACTCTTTCAGACAACGACGGTAGGAAAGAAAGGTTTAATGGCCACTAAACTAGACATGAGTAAGGCTTACGATCGTGTGGAATGAGACTTTTTAAAACAAATGATGACTCATATGGGTTTTGCGACAGAATGGGTTAGTTTGGTAATGCGTTGTGTAACATCAGTATCGTATTCAATATTTATTAATGGGAGAATAGGAGAAAAATTCCAGCCAAGCAGAGAGTTACGTCAGGGAGATCCCTTAAGCCCATTCTTATTTTTAATTTGCAGTGAGGGATTATAAACACTCATAAAATTGGCAATCCAAGAAGAGATTTTAAAATGAGTTCGGGTTAGTAAAAGAGGGTCACAAATTACTCATCTTCTATTTGATAATGATTGTGTGTTGTTCGCTAAAGCTACTATTAAAGGGGCGAGTACTTTGCGATAGATTCTTAGTGAATACGAGGTCTATTCTGGACAGAGTATTAACTATGAAAAATCTACCATCTTTTTTAGTAAGAACACATATACACAAGATAGAGATACAGTGTAGGGTTTTTTAAGAATGCGACCCTCAAATGGCATAGAGAGGTATTTAGGCTTGTCAAATGTTGTGGGTCGAAATAAAAAGATTGTTTTTCAAACTATTAAAGATCGCTTTCGACAACGAATTGATAACTGGAGTATGAAGATGTTGTCTTAGGGTGGAAAGGAGGTTTTTATAAAAGCTATTTTACAAGCTATTCCCATATATTCAATGATGTGTTTTTTACTTCCCAAATCTTTTTGTGGGGAATTAGAGCAAATTATAGCAAAATTTTTGTGAGGAAAAAGTAAAAGTCGGAGAGGCATCCACTGGTGTGAATGGAAGGGTATGTATGAATTGAAAGAGAACGGTGGCTTGAGTTTTTGAGATTTAAAGAAATTCAATCTACCTTCATACACGTGGCAAAGCATTTGGGCCTCCCAAGGTGTGCTACGAAAAGGCTTGCATTGGAGGGTAGGCGATAGGCGTAATATTATAGTCGTGACAACAGCTTGGATTCTTGGGAACAGGAATGATCTGATTAGTAAACCTATTTCTAATACTGAATTACGAGTCAGTGAATTTATTAATCGGGAATCTAGAACTTGGAAAATAGACTTACTTTGTGCTACCTTTGGTGATAATGACGCAAGAAAAATATTGCAAATCCCTCTAGCTAGAGCAAAGCATGAAGATCTTCTAGTCTGGCGTGGTGAAGCAACGGGGGCGTTATCAATCAGAAGCGATTACAAATTTTTAATTGAAGCAGATAATGAAGATACAAATAATAATTTACAATTCAATACCAAACTTTTCTATAGAAAATTATGGACTCTAGAAATTAATGCAAAACATAAAATCTTCATGTGGAGAATATCTTGGGGTTTTTTGCCCACATTTGTAAATCTACGAAGGAGACGACTGGGAGTATAAACTGCATGCCCTCGTTGTGGAATGGCGAAAGAGACTACCTTCCATGTATTTTATGTTTGTCCTATGACATGTGAAGTATGGCATAATTTAGAGCTCTAATGGGTATTGATTGGTCAACATGTTGATCTGTGGGATTGGCTTACCTGGGTTTTCACCAGAAGTACATTGGAGAAAAGTCAAACCTTTTGTGTTGCACTTTGGACAATTTTGACCTCACGAAACAAGTGGATATACGAAAGAATTTTTTCAACAGGTCGTATGATTGCAGATATGGCTAATAGATATGTTCAAGAACAGAGATTAATGAGATATCAAAAAGAGATAGAAGCCCCTACTTTGTTCTGGAAACCTCTGCAATCGGGATATGTAAAAATCAACTTCAATGCTGCATATAAAAGCTAACAATAGCGTTCGGTATCTGGTCTCATCGCCCGGGACAAATCTGGTCAAGTACTAGTTTCAAGATCCACCATGCATGTTAACATAAATTCCTCCTTCGAAGCAGAGGCAACAGCTTGTGCTCAGGCAGTAGAAATGGGAATTGAAAAGCAGATTCAAAGAGTAAAAATTGAGGGAGATACACTGGCAATTATAAAGAAATGCAAAAAGCAGGATCGGGATAGATCAAAGATAAGTACGATTATCTCTAACATTCAACAAAATATTGGATTATTTCAACAGATCCGGTTTAACTATATCCCTAAAGTTGGCAACTCAATCACCCATTTTATAGCAAAAGAGAGTTTGAGGAGAGAGGAGACCTTTTACCTAGAAAGATTGATATCGGAATTTGCAAAGCGAATGCTGGAACCATTGCATTGGAGTGACAGAGAGCCCGATTAAAAGAGATAAAACTTCGTGAGAGAATGGACGACAAATTACTAGAAGTTTTCTTGAAGAGAAGAATCGTCAATCTGGAAACCAAAAGCCCTTACACAAGAATGGAGAAATGAACTTCTTATAAGGGTTAGGTTTTTTTTCGAATTGAGTATTCTCATATATTATTTTGTTTTTATCATTTTTTCTTTTCTTTTGTTTTATTTGTTTTGAGTCTGTCCCATTGCTTGACCGAACTACTTCTGAGGTAGTTTAGTTTGGGCCTTATTTAAAACATTATATTTTCTTTATGATTAATAAAAGCCAATCCGAAAGTTTTATTCAAAAAAAATATTTTAACGATTAAACCAACATATTTCATGTTCCATTTGCATAAATTATGTATGTCAAAATTGATGTATATTAAAATTTTCTAATTATTTGTTTTAGAAAAAACCTTTCAATGCTCAATATATATATATTAGATAGATATAATAAACAAATCAGATCGGTTCGAAAATTTGTATTCATGAAAGTACATTTATTTTAATAAATTTAACGGTTGAATATTTAAAATATTGATTGTACAAAAACTGCACGGAAAAATATAAAACTACTTTAGTTTTACTCTTATATAAGTGTATCTCTCCCTATAAAAAATAAGAAAAAGCAACATTTAGTCCTGAAACTCAGGAATTTTTCTCATCTTGATCCTTGAACTTTTTCTTGTGGTCAACATTTGTCCCAAAACTTGGAAACTTTTCCCAACTTCGCCCTTAAATTTGGATTTCGTTAAGATATGATAATGCGACATTCACCTTTGATCCAAAATGTAATTTGATACATGAACTTTGGTTTTGTGCAATTATATACAAAAAATTGATTTTTGGTTCAAATGTATGCATAAAACTTGGATTTTAATTCAATGGTATACATTTAAATATATGAATACATCAATTTATTTGTATATTAGATAAACATAATTATTTGTGTATATAATGTTTTTAGAATTAACGTCGATAATGATGATAGAAATGATTGCGAAACAATAAAAAAAACAAAACACATAGATTTTACATGGAAAAACTTTCGAGAAAAACCACAAGTAGAAGAGAAGAAAATTCACTAATGTTTAATTATAATTGTAACATCCGCGTTTTTGAACCGGAGTTGGAACAGTAATAGTGTCGAGTTAAGAGTTAGAATATGTGGTCAAAATAAGAAGATTAGGAAAATATAAGGATTAATTAGTAATTGTGAGAAAGGAGGAAGGACTAAATAATAATTTATCGAAATTGAATTATGAGTCATCATGGGAATTAGATTGATTAAGGAGGAGCAAAAGAGTAATTTGGTGGAAGATATTTTTGGAGGCAAAGTTTTGGGCCAAATTGTAAAGTTGGAAAGCCAAGGGACTAAAAGTGAAATTTTACCATTTTTATTAAAGAGAGATATTTTTGAAGAAAAGTCTAGAGAAATTGAGAGATGAAAAATCAATTAAAAGATGAGAATATCATCTTTTCTTCTCATAATCAACCGTCCATACCTATATCCCCTATTTCCAACTTTTGCTTTTATTCCAATTTAGTCCCTTCACCATTGTTAAGCCCTCCAAGCTTCAAAATATTCCATTTTCTTTAAAATTTCTTAAGAAAAGACATAGAAGGAAGCTAGTAGGCACCTTAATATCCTTATAGAGTCCACTTTGAAGTGTTAAAGTGGATAAGGATTGAATTAGAATTTTGGAAATTCAAGAACAAAGGTAAGAGATGATTCAATTTTCATGTCATGCATGTATATTTACATAATCTAGCATGAAAAAGTATTGAATTTTAGTCTTAAGCTTATATGTGTTTGTATGAAATTGAAGAAAGAGGGAAGAAGGAGAAAGACTAAATTGAAGAAAAAGGAAAGGAAAAAGCTAAGGTGTGAGAAGAAATTATCTACAAGTGAGGTAAGTAGTACAAGTATTAAAAGACTTAGTAACAATTAAGCTAAAGTGTTTATAATTTTAATATATATGATTAATCATGATGAAAATGAGACGTTTAATTATAAGTATGATAATTATGTGTGATTGAATGAAATTTAGTATAAAGAAGCATGATAAAGGAATTAATCTCATTGACAAAGTTTGGATAGAACAGAGGACTAACTTCGAAAATTCACCAAAAATTGTATAAAAAAGAGTTAAGAGTTAAATTAAATATTTAATTAAATCTTATTGAGTGTAGTTTCATATGGAAGAAACAGTGAAATAAAATGAGTTGTATATTTCGAGATATACTAGTTTTTGTGTAACAAGGTCAGAATAGGTTCGAGTTCCTCTGTTCTGACTTGAAAAATCATAGAAAAATGTAGAAAAATTATTAGAGACTGAAATTTATATGGTTGAATCCTTAATGAGTCTGTTTTCAAAAGAAACAGATGAGATCATTATTTGATCTCTTTACTAAAAGATAAATAATTTTTAGTAAAGAAAGGTTGAAATTGTTAGGCAGCGGAGAAGGGGTAAATTGAAAGAATTTACTGTACAAATTGGCTAAAGTAAAAATTCTGAAATTTTTATGGTAAAAATATATTTGAGTCTAATTTCAGAAACATCATCATAATTTGAACTCTATAACTCAAGATATAAATAATTTAGTGACTATGACTCAAATGGACAGTTTTGAAAATTAATGTGAAAATAAGAGGAAAGAGGTATATGACGAGATATATATATGTGATGAACAATATATATGTGAAATTATTATGTGTTTAATTATAAATATTGATTATATGATAAAATGGTGATATTGTGAAAGCCATTGAGGAAATAAAGGTGAGAAATACATGATTATGTATATGTGAAGAAAAATGTATCTATGATGTATAAGTTGTGAATGATTTGTGATCAAAATTGAAAGTGATATAAATTGTAAATTGAAAATCCCTATTAACTAGTCAGGCTGAGTCGGATATAGTTGGCATGCCATAGGATTGGAAGAGTTCAGGGATACTTCGACCTTGAGTCGATGAGACATTGGGTGTCATTATTTTACTTCGAATAGATTCGATGAGGTACTGGGTACCACTTTACTTCGGCTAGGCCGATGAGACACTGGGTGTCACTTTATTGCTTCGAAGTATCCGATGAGGCACTGGGTGCCATTCTAGTGTGTTTGGTTGGATCTGTGTATCCGCCAAGGTCCGAGTCTTGTTAATAGGGTAAATAATGTGAAAAAGAAAGAATATGCAAATTGTGATATTGAGGTAAATGAAATGATAATCACATGAAAGGTAAGTACAATATACGTATAAGAAATCAAAGAATGATAAAATTAAGTAAGCTAAGAGATTGTAATGGCTAAAATTTGAAATGAGGAAGAATATCTGAATTCATAACACTACTGTAAGTTAATTGTTATACACATAAAAGGTATGTATTTTAAGTGAATTAATAATTATATGAATGAGTTTGAAATGTGTGATTAAAGGATGAATGATTAATGACTCTTGTAGTACTTACTAAGCCTTCATTGGCTTAACGCGTTTATTTCAACGCGTAGGTATAAGACCTCCGAGAAGTTAAGGTTGGATTAGGTGCCTCTCATCAAATCACATCAACATCGGAAGATTGCAAGACAAAGTATATTTATTTTGTGTGAAATGACATTTACAAATGATATACCTATGTGTCTCTAACGAATGGGTTATCAGTGTTGCTTTGAAATTTACATGAATTAAATGAAATGGTTAAAATTGCGTTTTGGACTGATTTGATATATTGAGGAAGTTTTTAAGTTGTTTCATGGAGTTATTACTAAGTTTTCGACTATATTTACTGATTTTGAGATAGAGGTATCAATATTTTAAGGTGGTAACGATACCAGAGTTCCAGAAAGCCCCATTGGTTTCATTTTTAAGCAAAAGTATCGATGTTTGCCCTGTTTTGAGTAAAAATTACATTTTCATTATTTTTAAACTGGTTTTAAGTCTCGATTTTGATTTTACTTGATTATTTTGTGATATTTTGAGTAAAACGATTCAATTACACATTAATTGAATTGAACGAAAAATTTTATTATACTTGTTTGTAATTCTCTGACACTGTATGTAATACTCTTATACCGGGATTATACATGTGAACCGAGTGTAGGGGTGTTACAATAATGATACAAGAGGAGTTTCAACTACATTTATTTAAAGGTTGAAAAACCTTATTCTAATTAATATCAAATAGAAAAAGTGTAGTAATGTTGAAAAACCTTATTCTAATCAAATCTCAAATAGAAAAAGTGTAGTAATATATGGATTTTACTTGTGTGAACCATGCCCTTCACAGATTCCCTAATTTTACCACTGTATTTTTCTTTAACAATTATTCGAGTTACACAACTCTAACAATATGTAAATGCAAAATGGTGTTATATCTATAATAATACTAATTGTTCATTAAATTCGAAACAAATAAAAAAGTTAAAATTTAAAATTTAATATATATAAATTTTCACAAAATCAAAACTATCAGAATTCATATATAATTTTAAAATTTAAAAGCATTCTTAATCAACTCACAAACTTCTTAAAAAAAATTAATTTGACTAGGGGTGAAAATGATATAGAACTAAGCCATTTGAAATATGGAAAGGGAGTGGAGAGAAATTCATCATTAATGATCATTTATTTAAAATTCAAATGCAACGCCACTTATGTCCACCATCTTCACATTTGACCCTATTGAATAATAATAATAATATGGTGATTATTCAATCGGATAGTTTAAAAATTGTAAAAATCAAACATAAAAGTGTTTCAAAAACCTCCAATTTTACTCTGATCAGGCAAATAAATCATTTATTATCTCAAGAAAGTTAATGGGTATTAATATACATTCCAAGGAAGCACAATTAAAACACGAATTACTTAACTAAATTGGTCCTCGCGAATAAGGAGGCTTTACAATTGTTTGAGACCCCTCCAAACGAAGCTTTAGACTTTCTCGAAGCAGACAAAGAAAGAGGTTTTGTATCCCTCAATCCTTCCCATGTAATTTAGCATAGAATCGTTTTTTATTTAACCAAAAAAAATGTAAACTAAAACGCACTTAAACCCATTATAATTATCATTAAAAGAATTAATTTTTATATTCCTCATTCCCATCATGTAATTTAATTTTGTAAATTTTTATTAAAAAAAAAAATTAAGGGGTGTATGGATGGTTTTGAAAAATTAATTTGTGTTTAAATGTATTTCAATTCACAATTTTCAAATTGTTACTGAATTGAAATTTACTCGGCAAGAAAACTAAATTTGAGTCAACAACTTTAGATGATGAACGAGGGAGGTGCAATTGTGCATTCAAATTAATTTTAGATATAGTGTCTTATGAAGAGTTAATTCTCCATTAATATTTGTAATTTTTTTTTTGAATAATTTGATTTAAACAAAATTTCATTATTCATATTAATATTTTTTGTATAATGTTTTTAACAATTTTTTGTACCTAGAATAAAATGTAAGTAAATATTGACTCACTGATTATTTAATGTTTAACAAATATTAAGTTGCATTATGTAGATTGATCATAATACGAGAAAATAACTTGTATTACTAGCTAATCTAAAGGTTCATAGTTTGATGAATCGAAATTGAGCAAATATGTTAAAGGACTATTATGTCATTTATCAAAGTTCAAATGGGGAGATATTTTGTCTTGAATACCGGAGTGAATGATTCCCAAAAGATAGAAACATAAATGTGATTGTCTGGATTGACGATATATTGGACAGGACCCAAGTTGAATTAATTTAGATCCATTTATGGATTAATTCACTTGTGACACTTACAGTGTGACTTACCTCAATCCTAAGTAAGTGACAAACTATGTGTATTTAACTAGTATACTTCAATGTATTGAAAGCTTGACTTCAAATAACTAAAGAGTCAGAACCTAGTATGTTGGGCATATGACTTCTTCATGAAAACTTCATTTACAATAGTGAAATTTATAGCCCAATAAAAGGTAAATGATATCCTTTCATCAACATTACATGATAAATGGAAAAGTGACATGGTCATGAGTCATTCTTCTAGGATAAATGATTTAATTACTGTATGTTAGTAATTGATTTTTTCATGAAGGAGATGTAATGGTTACCATGAGATAAAATAAGATTATATTGGATGAACAAATTTAATCCGAAGTGATTAAGGATATCCTATGAGGATAACACTATGACAAGATCATTAGACAAGCACTTATTAAGTTACTTTCATAATTGTATATAATAAGGGAGAGCTCAATCATGTTGCTTTAGTGGAATGTCCCAATGATTAAATGATATTGTAATTAATAGATGAAAGTAAGAACTTAATTACGAATTATTTGACTTCTAATTATATATGTCCAATAGATCCTTCCTCTAGCTTGATATAACCCAAAACCGATTGAATGTAGAACAAATAACGTAGAATGAATTGAAAGAACGATTAAGAGAAAAAACATGCATGTATCACTATCCACAATAAATGTATTTTATATATAAGTACAAAAAATGATTTAAAATTTAAATTAATTTATTCTTTTTATTATTTAGTTGATTGCAATTAAATAATTGGACATACAAATGAGAATTAAAGTAATTAGTTGTTGTAGTTTTATTTAACGGGGTAATTAAATATATTTCCTCATAGATTTTAATACAGTAAATTTGCTATGACTTTAACGAAATTAGAACTGGATTGAGAAAATAACTTAATTAGGCAAATTAGTTAATTAATATTTTGAGAAATAGAAAAAATAATTATTGTGTTGGTTAAACTAAATGTATTAGTTAAAAGTCTAAAAAGCACATATAATTGTATATAATACACAAGATTAGCCCAATAAAAAACAAGAGAGGCGACAAACCCTAGTGCTCAATAGGGTGTGTCATTGCCCGATAGTATTCCATATAAGGGAATACTATATATTTCTATTAAAATATTAATATTTAATTAACCATTTTTCAAGTAACTCTTGTAGCTTTTCTTATAAATAGGAACTATGGGATGATCTTATTGTATTCTCTTTACAGCAATTCATCCAACTGTTTTGTCCAATGATCTCGTTATGTATGTGTTACTCTCACATGATATCCTTGATTTTTTTGAGTTAAATCTGTTCATTCAATGTTATCCTATTTTATCTCATTGTCACCATTGTATCTTTTTAATGATTAATATGACTACTGTCAACAAATGACTGTGATAAATTCCTCGTCGAGAACAAGCAACCTGTGGTCAAGTTCCATATTTATCAATCCATACAATGCCAATGAGAGGATACCGTTAACTCTCTAATTGAGCTATGAATTTCACTATTGCTAGTAAAGCCATGCCATACACAAGTCATGTATCCATGGTCAATTACATACGCATGGTCAGTGACTATCGACTCGATCATCTTTAGAGCATACGCCTCCACTTATATTAAAGCACATTAGTTACATACGCATGGTCAGTGATTAACTCAGGATTTA
This sequence comes from Kokia cookei, assembly GCA_039519145.1. NCBI lineage: Eukaryota > Viridiplantae > Streptophyta > Magnoliopsida > Malvales > Malvaceae > Kokia > Kokia cookei. The sequence continues at coordinate 8,061,473 of CM076901.1, read as the reverse complement.
AGTAAATTAAATAATGAATGTCACAAGTGACTTAATTCACAAACAAATTTAGAATTAATTCATCTTGGGTCCAGTCCAATTTATCATTTTGCCAATGAATACATCTATGTCTCTACCTATGGAGTCAACTACTCCGATAGTCAAGACTAGCCATCTTCTCAATTAGAATTGTAGACGACATAATAATCCTTCTTAGTATTTGAATCAAATGCTCACTTTGATTCTTTTACGAGATTATAGACTCGTTTAGATTATTTACTGAAGTAAATTATCTTTTTTGCAATGTAAATATTTTTACAATGACACTTATTATCAGTTTGAACTTAGATAAATTAATGAACTAATATTTGATTGTCACAATTTAGCTATGCATGTAAAATATGAAAGACAAAAATACAAAAGACATAACAATGAAATGTGAAATTTATTTATTCATCGTTCAAATACATAGAAAATAATTACATGTTTACTACAATATGAGCACATTTCCCAACAATCTAGGAGGTAATGCTAGTTGATTAATAGTTAACTCGTTAAAACCCAAATTTTGATTTTAATTACAATCATTGAAATGAGTTAGTCTCCTACTTGTTAATCAGATTTAGTTGTTTGTTTATTTTTTGTTATTTAATTTAGTTGAAATTAATTTATGTTTTTTATCTTTTTATTGGTTGTCGTAATATAGATTTTAATTATTACTATTTTGACTTATTATTGTAAAATCATATTTAGGACTTAATTCGTCTTCCCTTGGGTAAGATCTTCAAAATACGTCTTTGTGTTCTGTTGTCACGCTTACTATATTACAATTTGACCCGTATACTTGCAGACACTGTTATCTTGTTTTCATATCTTTTGTTGCAATATTTTTGTCCAAAGGTTCGCACGTTTGGCGGTGACCACTCTCTAATATTTGCATATTCTATCAATTTAATCTTAAATATAAAATATTCAACAAATTTAACCTATAATATTTACAAAATTTATCATTTTATATTTTGGATTAAATTTTGTTTGATTTCAACTATTCTTTTTCTCCATACAAATAATAATATGCTTGATCGCAACAATTCTTTAGGCTTTCAAATAAAATCTAATATATCCACTATGGTTACTTTAAGAACAAAAAAAACATAGTTTAAACTCTTGAAGTTCAATGATGGTTGCAATTTAACCCCAAATTCCTCCATTAAAATTAACATAGCATCAATCAGTCAAAAAAAAATTTAATATAGCATCAAATCCGTTCACTTGTGCAGTCAAGCTAACAATTGAGATTCCAAATAAGTGTATATATAATACAATATAAAAATCACATGAAATTCTATATTTATCGACTTAAAAAATCCTAAATTATAATCCTTTTCATACCTTATAGTTTCAAAACAAACCCAAGATGGTATTTCAAAAAAATAATCAAACAAAAATAAAATAAAAATTCTAACCTCTAAAAATATCCTACATCAGATCAAACTACCTAGAAAATTGGACCTTACACTAAATAATATGTCATTTTATATTTAAAATAATTGGGTTAAATTTGTTTGAGGGTTTTTTTATCCAAATATTACAAAAAAAATAATTAATAACCAAAATGGTACCCCAAATTATTATTTACCAAAATGATATGTTTAGTTAAGTGGAGGGACTCTAAGTGGCGGCACTAAGAGGTATTTTTGACACATGTTTTTTTTTAATTTTTTTAATTATTTTTATATATTTAAAAATAAAAAAAATATTATTTTATTAGTGGAGGGACTTAAAGTGGCGGCACTCAGGGTTTTTTTCCAGAAAAATACGAGAAAAATACGACAAAAAAATACCTGAAATCCAGTGGAGGAACTCAAAGTGGCGGCACCAATGGAGGGTTATCAAGTGGCGACACTAAGGGGTGTTTTGCCACTTGACAGCACCCCATTGTTTCGTGTGTGTGTGTTTATTTTATTTTATTTGTGAAAATAAATTTAGGTGGTTGGGAATTTTTAGGGTTTGTAATAAAAATTAAATGAAATAAAATTTTTGTTATAAAATAGGAAAGGGGGGAGCAAATAAACGAGAAAGAAAGAAAGGAAAGAAAGAAAGAAAGAAGAAAGAGGGGAAAGAAAGAAGAAAGAGGGAAAGGTAATGTGTTTAATTTTAATTTTATTTGAGTATGATATCTTTTTAAAATCGTATTTTATTTATTAAATTTTATTTAATTTTTAACAGATTTATTGAATATGAATAATCAATTTTTTGTATGCATTTATTTTGATGGAGTAATTTTGAGAACATCGGTTGGATGTATATTTGATTGTCGGGAACAAATAGGAATGAGATTTCGTCGAAATATCTCGGTTGATGATATGAAAGCAAGGATTAGTGCAAAAAATTTTAGATGTTGTGGGAGAAGGATCTCGAAACTTTTCTACAAGTTTTCAGTTTCGATAGATCCCATGAAATTCACCGAGATGGAACTTGTAGACGATGAAGACGTGGAGACAATGATCGCTCTTTATTGTTCGAATCAAAGTGACTCAAATGCACCGGTTCAATTGTTTGCTGAGTTAGTTGATGTGGAACCTGTACAAAATGAAGATCCAACTCCATTAGAAAATGAAGATTCAACTCCGTGTATGGTGGTTCCAGTATCGTACATTGAAAGTCAATCAATCGTACGTGGGCTAGACATCGATCTTAATGCTGTTGCGCCTGAGAATGATGCAGATCAAGATGGTGGATATGATAGTAGCCTTCTGATAATGAAGTCGATATTGATAGTGATCCGGATGTGGATGAGGTCCCAGATGATATTGACGATGAAGGGGAGAATGACGATGAAAATCCAGATGGAAATCCAGTTACATATATTGTGATGCATAATAATCCTCCTGGAGCACACATGTCGCTTATAAACCCCGATGCGACACATGCCGAGTTCGCGGAATACCCTGAAATAGTACTTGCTCACCGATTGACCGTAGCAGCAGATTGTGAAGAGTTGTTTGTGGGCCAAAAATTTGAATCCAAGGAAGAGTGCATATTTGCTATTAAGCAATATAGCATGAATGTGTCGATAGACTACAAAGTCGCAAGTGTCTAAACCAACATTGTATATTGGAGAGTGCTGGAAGTCGACGGAAGGTTGCAAGTGGCGGGTGCGAGCTGCATTTATCCAGAAGTCGCAGATGTGGGAGATAAGCTCACACATGCAGTTCAACACGTTTGTCAGAAGATCACCGGAAACTTGATTCTAAAATCATCTGCACACATATCATGCTAATGGTTAAGGACGACCCAACCATCAAGGTTTTTACATTGATTGTGGACATGCAATCACGATTCCATTATCGTGTTTCATATCGAAAAGCATGGATTGTGAAACAGATGGCAATGGAACAATTGTTCAGTGATTGGGATGCATCATACAATGAGCTGCAAGGATGGATAGCCGCAATGCGACAATACGTGCCGGGGACTGCGATTGAGTTGGTGACACGACCTTATTATGGCTCAGATAACAACATGCAACCGGGAAGAAGAATTTTTCAGTATATATTTTGGACGTTTGATCCCTGCGTTCGAGCATTTCCTCACTGCAAGCCATTTGTCCAGGTAGATGGAACGTGGTTATACGGGAAATATACGCAAATCCTACTAATTGTGGTGGCTCAAGACGGGAATCAAAACGTGCTCCCAATAGCATTCGCTATTGTGGATAAAGAAGACATGGAATCTTGGGAATTCTTCTTGAGAAAACTGCGGAGGCATGTGATTCATAACGATAATATTTGCATCATCTCTGATAGAGGGAAGGGTATTATTGCGGCCATTAGGCGTACTGGTGTACCATGGAAATCGGTTTACTGCAGTCGACACATTGCGACTAACTTCCAACGAGAATATAAGAATGCAAACTGGCGGAGACAACTTGTGAAAATGGGTAAAAAAATTAAGTTCCAAATTATATTTTTAAGGTTTTAATTTTAGACTGTAACTTATGTTTTCTTAATATTCCTACAGCGTACGAGCTAGAGCCATACCGATTCCGGCAAAGAATGACCAGACTTGAGCATGACATGGAAGGTTAGACAAACAAGCCTCTACGCGAGTGGTTGGGTACCATGGAGCTATGGCAATGGTCTCAAAGTTTTGATGAGGGGTATCGATATGATCAAATGACGACCAACCTAGCAGAATCGATTAACGGTGTGTTCAAGAGAATACGACATCTTTCGATTTCATCCGTGTTCTCTGCTACGTTCTATAGGCTAGTTACCTTGATGCCAGTAATGGGGATGCGACAAATCGATCAGATAAACGCCGGTCACGTGTTTGTCGAAGCTGTCAGGAATGTAATAAATGCAAACCGTCAGAGTCTGAGGACGATGAACGTTGAAATATATTCACGACAGTTTCAACAATTTCAAGTTACTAAGACCATTGGGCGTCGACCTGGTATCCCACCTAGGTCATACGGGTTGATCTCCAAAACAGACACTGCGATTGCAAGAGGTTCGATACACTTCGTTATCCCTGTGCGCATGTCGTTACATCTTGTGCTAAAGTGTCGCTCAATGTTAAACAGTTTATCGACCCCGTTTACACTCTCCATCGTATGTTATGTATTTGGGAAAATGAGTTCCCCGTCCTGCTTGACTTGTCCACATGGGAGGTACCTCTGACGACTTTCGAGCTTATCCCGAACAAAGGTTTACGAAGGAATCCGAAAGGTCGTCCTCATATCATCAGAATCCGCAACAAAATGGACATTATGGAGAAAACAGACGGCGACAAGCTGTGTGGACTATGTAGGCTAGCTGGGCATACTCAGCGTAATTGCCCTCAACAAACCTATCATATTGGCCAGTTATCCGAATCGAGTAGGGCCTAAACCCGGTTCATCGTCATATACCTCTTACTTTTATTTTTACATTAATTTTCAAAGTTGTCCACTTGCGTCACAGTCACTAAATTATTTATATCTTGAGGTAAAAAATTCAAAATTATAATTCGTTTGATGTTTTTGAAATTAGACTCAAATATCTTTTTACAATAAAAATTATCTATCTTCCAATTTTTCATCTCTCAAATTATTTACACTTTTCTTCAAAATATCTCACTTAATAAAAATGGTAAAATTATGCTTTAAGTCCCTAAGCCTTTTAACTTTACGATTTAAGGTTTCAAATCTAAGGTTTACAATTTAGGTTTTAGGGTTTAATGTTATGAAATTTAAATAAATGATCAAATAGGTTAAAATATATGTACATTATGGAGAAAAAATTCATCATTATAATTCATCAACAGTCAAATTTAAACACTATTAGATACAAACTTAGTATCCATGACTAGATGGTGTGGTTCTCGGGGTATATCTTCGTGGTGTCCGACGTCTACGTCGAGGTTGCTCGTTAAGTTCATCATCATCATTAGGGTCCATTTGCCCCGTAAGAGTAGAGTATTGCCCGGGAGGAATAGATTAAAGCGATGGCTCGTCAAACTGAGCCTGATATCCTTCCCTTGAGTATTGCGGTGACTCGTCAAATTGAGGCTGATATCCTTGGCTTGAGTATTGCGGTGACTCGTCAAACTGAGGCTGATATCCTTGGCTTGATGAGCTATGCATATGTGATGATCCCGTAAAATCAGGACGATAAGAATCATCGTCATTCAATGCCTTTTCATCCTCCTCTTCTTTATCGTCGATGAAGCACCAATCAAATATGGTTTCCCAAACTCAATGAACCACTGCATGTACTGCACCGATGGTTGTAAATCCGGAGTGTACTCCATCGGAGGTACTCGCATCATTCAATTGTTCCACACATAAACATATTGTCCATGCACACTCCCCCAATCACAATTTGCTTTTCCCTTCTTATCCATCCCATGGATAGACCCTAATTGGAATGACGGCTGCGGGATAGGCTGTTTACAACCAAACTGCCAGAGTACTCGATCCCTGGCATACCACTCTACTGTTTGAAAATTGATTATCGGTGTGTTAATGCACCATTGGTCTGAGTGGAGGAATGTCGAGGCGGGAATAACAGCGGTAATTTCTGGCTGTATATATGGGGTCCAGATGAACTGCACAATTAATAACAACGACGAGATATTAATAAGATTAAAGTAATATAATTTAACATGTTAATGAATAACATACCCCTTCCCCAGCATATTGCTTTAGCATCAAACGATACATGGGAACTGTGTACTGCCTCCCGATCCCCGATTTTGTTTTCCATCTAATAAAACAAAAAATAACTTGTTAGAATAATATAATTAATAAAATATGTCAAATAATTAAAATTTAGGGTATATGGTAATCACCTGTTAACGAGTGGAAAAACATATGTTTGGTGCCTAACGGATGCCAAGAATGGGATCCGATATAGTGCCCAAGATTGCAATAGCACTAGACATCCACCTATATCCCGAGAAGAAGGGTTTGTGGCGCAACAAAGTTCTCGATATAGCATGGCAAGCACCGCAGATCCCCAACTATATTCATGAATCTTTCGCATATCTCTTAGTAAAGGCAAATACATCAAGTGGATCTTATTGTTATTTGCGTCCGGCATGAGTATGCCCCCTATCATTAGCAAAATATAGGCTCGAACGGCCCAAGAAACCTCCATTTCAATTGCGTGTTCGGGTAAGTGCTGAAAATTGCTCTTCAACCATGTAAATAACAACGACGTGAAGTCATTGTTATTACTAGGTGAGCGACCTAGTAACTGGATGCACATCGTTGCCGGCTCTTGAAACGAACTAATACCGGTGACTGGTACACCATTGATTGGTAGCCCTAGTTGGACCGCAACATCCTCCAATGTCACAGTGCACTCCCCACAAGGCAGATGAAATGTGTGGGTCTCCGGGGGCCAACGCTCCACCAATGCACTGATTAAATAATATCTTAATTCAAATTTTTGGATCAATGCTGCTAATCCAAATCCGGCATCCCGCAAGTACGGAAGCAGACGTTCGTGAGGGGGAAATTTAAGGCCCTGTGCACGACCCCTCAATGAACGATACGCGAGCTCTTCCTGTTAATTTACAAAAATAGTTAGTATAACCAAAATTAATTTTGTAAACAAATAATAATATCGTGAATGACATAATGAACAAATAATAATTTTTTTACATTCATATTGCCTTGGTATGTATCCTCATTCACTGATTTCGCTATGTGAGGACGTTCCGGGTTAATTAATGAAGTCATTCAGCAACTTGAAAAAAAATTATCAATTAGTTCAATACATAAGTTTACCAATATAATACAAAAATAATAATTAAATACCAAAATGTGTTATTTACTAAATTGTACAAAATATATAATTATAAACCAAAATAGTATCCACACACCATTATTTACTAAAATGGTACAAAATAATAATATGATGGGGATATTATTTTCATAATTAATTATTTTTGATATTATATTTTGATAAATAATATGATGGGGATATTATTTTGATAATTAATTATTTTTTATATTATATTTTGGTAATTAATTAGCTAGGTTTAACTTTTTGTGAATTATTAAAACTCTTTTATTTTTATAAAATAATAAATTTTTTAATTTCATACTTGTAACTAATTTTAATTATAACTTAAAAATGAATTATTGTTTATTTTATTAAACACTTGTAATAGTTTTCTTTTACATTTTATTAAACAATTTTATGACTTGTATAATAAAGTTACTAACTAACAAAATTTAAACATTATTAAATTTTAAATCAATAAATATGAACAATATTTTTTACTTACTACTGCTAACAACAAAATAAAATTACTAACTAGCAAAATTAAATTAAAATAAATTAATAATAACATAATAATCAAACTTACATTTCTTCTTCTCCTCTTAATTTACTCACCAACTATAACAACATTAAATAACAAATCAATTAAAAATTAAATTAAAGAAAACAAAAAACTTAAAATAATCAAATTAACTAACAAATTAAAATATTTTAAAATTAACCATACTTAAAATATTAACTAAACTTACCTTTCTTCCACTTCTCTTAATTTACTCTTTTAATCAATCTATTAAACAAATAAAATTATAATAACAAATCAAACACATTACCACTACTAATTAACAAATTAAAATATTTTAAAATTAAATTTAAAAATAAACACATTACTTTTTTTTTTCCTTCTCCTTCTTTCCCTTCTTCTCCTTCTTTCTTTCTTTCTTTCTTTTCTTTCTTTCTTTCTTTCTTTTTTTTTCTTTCTTTTTTCCTTCTTTCGTTGGTCCCCTCCTCCCAACTATTTTATAACAAAAAAAATTATTTTATTTAATTTTTATCCCCTATCAAAAATCTCCAACTACTCAAATTAAATTTTACTTCTTAAAAAACCCACACAAACATACACACAAGGCACAATGGAGTGCTGTCAAGTGGCAAAACACCCCTTAGTGCCGCCACTTCGTGTTCCTCCACTGGGTTTCAGGTATTTTTTTATCGTATTTTTCTGAAAAAAACTCCTGAGTGTCGCCATTTTAAGTTTCTCCACTAATAAAATAATATTTTTTTTATTTTTAAATATATAAAAATAATAATAATAATTAAAAAACACTTGTCAAAAATACCCCTTAGTGCCGCGACTTAGAGTCTCTCCACTTAACTAAACATACTATTTTGGTAAATAATAATTTGGGGATACCATTTTGATTTTTAATTATTATTTTTTGTAATATTTAGGTAAAAAAACCCATTTGTTGGATATTTTATATTTAAAATTAAATTAATAAAATATATAAATATTATAAGATTAAATTTGTTGTTAAATCAATAAATAAATTGGCATCAGCAATTTCGTCAAATTTCAAATGGCTGTTAACATTTGAGGAATAAAATTTTTTTATTTCGAATAGTTTAATAATTAAAATAAAAAAAATTAAAAGTTCAGTGAAGAAAATAAAATGAGGAGAATGTAAAAAGGGAATATCCTCAAAAAGGCTCAAATGGAAATTGCCAACGTGGCAGAATATTAACGGCTTAAAAGTTAAAGCATATGTTTTTGATTTTCTAATTCTGAGACTTGACCCAGGTTAAATTTCGTTGACCATGGTTGAGTTTACAGCTTAACAAGTAATTTGCGGCGGCAGCTCTGGAGGAGAGCATGAATGATCAATGGATTCTTTGAATCAGTGTGAGAGCTTTTGACTCACGCTTGGTACTAGCGCGTGTTTTTTAAACGCATATCTATTTATTTGCCCATCTTTTAGCCAAAACTACCAATTTACCTTGCATTAAGTATACAATTAAGATAGATTTAATTTTGATGCACTTTAGTGTATAAATTTACGAGTAAACTACATTATTTGTCCTTAAATTTTGATTAAAATTATATTTTAAATCATTTAACTTTCAAAAGTTACATAATTGTCGTTAAAATTATTGAAATGTTATATTTTGATTATTCTCATACATTAATTTCCGTTGAGAGGATGACGTGACATGATAATTTAAAGGGTTAATAACTAATTTAACCCATGAATTAAAATTAAAATATCAATTTGATACTTTTAAAAAAATTATAATAATTCTAAAATATTTAAAGGGTAAACTACTTAGATAGTCTCCCAAGTTTTAATGCAATCCTATTTTGGTCATTGATTTTTTTTTTTTTGTTAATTTAGTCATCCTGTTAGATTAATTGTCATTTTTAGTCACTAAAATGCCTTGGTCGCTAAATGAAATGTTGACGTGGTAGTCTTTTGATTGATATAATAACAAATTTAACCATTAACACTTTACATATTCTATCAATTTGTTTCTAATTCTAAAAAGATTAACAAATTTAACTCTCAATATTTACACATTTTGTCAATTTAATCTAAATTCAAAATTTTATAAATTTAAAAACTTGAAAAATATATAAAATTTATTATAAAAATACATAAAATATAAAAAATATATAATTGCATAAAGGCTTAAATATGAATTGGGGTAAGGGATTCAAATAAGTATCTCTTGAATTTTAACAAACTTGTTTAGGCATTCAACAAATTTTAACCCTCAATTTCTCTTGAATATTTTGAATCAATATTTTCTTTTTTTCTTTAAACCCCATGAGCTGAATGAGTCCTTTGAATTAATTTTTTGAATCAATCACAACGAAATCCAACCAGCACCATGATAAAACAGTTGGTTGAGGGATACAAATTAGAAAGCCTTTACTTACAGAAATATTTTTGGCTCCATTTCGGTGGCAAAGTGCAGGGCTTTGAGGGTTTCAAATGCTTAAGGCTAAGCAGAGCTTCATTGATCGGTTTTCCTCATTAAAAGAAAATACGAAACTGAGTTTGGGTGTCTGTAAAAAAAAAAAAAACGACTTTAGGTGTGGGTTTAATGGTGAGTGCTCGATGACGAATTGATGATGAAGCTTAGGTTTGGTAAAGTTGGATATGGATTTGGTATAGTATTTGAGATTGTGAGGTTTGGACGAGAGTATGAGAACAATGGGAAGATTGAAGATTAACGGAGAAGGAGATGAAGGGATGAATATTGTTTTACAAAGTTTCTCTCTTTTGTTTGGTTGACGGGAAAATCTAGTAAACCTTTTTTTTTTTTGTAATTTTTTAATCACAATGTTATGCGGTTGTATATATAGAATGTAGGAACATTTTGTGGACTTTTCATGATTTTGAATTATAAATAAGAAAACTTTACTTACGTTGATTTCAAGTTTTGATTGGTTTTTATTTTGAATGCTTTATATTTTTTAATATTTTATTTATAATTTTTTTTGAATTTTTTGAATTTGGACTAATATAAAATGTAAAAATATTAAGGGTTAAATTTACTAAAATTTTTAGAATTAAGATCAAATGGAAATTAATCCTTTATGCAAATTTATATATTTTTATTATTTTATATTTTTATGTCTTTTAATAATAAACTATATGTATTTCAAGTTTTTAAAATTATAAATTTTTTAAATTTGGACTAAATTGAAAAATATAAAAATATCGAGAGTTAAATTTGTTGAATTTTTCTAGAATTAAGACCAACTTGATAGGATGTATAAAGTGTTAAAAGCTAAATTTATTATTATATCAATCCAAAGATGGTCACATCAATATTTCGTTCAGTGACCAGGCCATTTTAATACAGAATGACTAAAAATGACAATTAATTTAATGAAATTGACTATATTAACAAAAAAAAAGTGACCAAAATAAGAATGCATTAAAACTTGGGTGACTATCTGAGTAGTTTACCCTTTAAATTTTCAGAATTATTATTAAGAAAAATTTTAAATGTATCAAATTGATATTTTAGTTATAGTTCAGGAGCTAATTTACTTGTTAACCTGTCACATCATATTCTTAACAGAAATTAATGAATGAGTGATCAAAATGTAATATTTCAATGACTTCAATGACAATTATGTAATTTTTTAAAATTAGATGATTGAAATGTAATTTTAATAAAAGCTTAGAGACAATTGATATAATTTATCCTAAATTTATACATTATCAATTAACTTGTTAAAAATAAATAATTATATTTGCTAATAATGTCTCTTAATATAGTTTACTAGAATGTATAAATTTATATATTACTTGTAAACTAAACACAAACCTTTATCAAAATGTCAACGGTTGGGTATGCTTATATTTCAGTCAAATAAGATATTGTTTGCAAATAAAATTAAACAAAATATATTTTCTTTTTAGAAGATTTAGTATTTATTAATATAATATATTTTGCATTTATTAAGGCAATTTATTTGACTTACGAACTTAGCCTATAAATAGATTTTTTTACAATATTAAAAAACACACCTATTAAAGAATAGAATTCATACCACTTTTGCAGAATTTTGTGTTTACATTTTGAAATTCTTTGTTTTTTGGTTTTGGACTTTAGTTTTTATCTTCATGTTTTGTACTCTTCATTCTTTTGTCATTATAATAAAATTATATTTACCCATGATTTTTTATCTTCTTCAAAAAAGTTTTTCTACGTTAAATTTGTATGTTTAATTTATTAATTTATTCCGTTATTTTTACTTATTCATTACTTAATCAGATCGATCCCTAACATAAATATTTAATTCAAATATATTAAATTTCAACTTTGAATAAAAATTAATTTATTTTAAAAGATGAAAATCCAAAAAATATTGAAATTCAGAATAATAAAAAAAATCCTTATTAATATGATTTGTTTAATTAAAAAATTATATTCATATCACGAGGCTTAATGGTTGACTTAAATTCATGATTCCAATATTATAACTTAAATAAAAACAGTTCATCCCGAGATCCTTATCTCAATAATCATTATACATTCCATCAATCATTTTTTTTCTTATTTTATAGAAATCTCTAATAAATTAATTTTTAAGTTATAATTAATTATTATAAAATTAATTCTAGGTCTAGTCAAAAATAAATTTAAAGAAAAATTAATTTTTTCAATTCTATCAATGTTCTATAATAGATCTTCTGGGATGTTTTCAAGCATTTACATATCAGTATTTTTTATCGTGATTATTTTTACAATACGATTCGTAATTTGATTTTTCTCTTTAAAAATATATTTTATCCTCTAATATCGTATATTTTGTAATCTCATATGAATTCTTCGAAATAAAGAATTAAGTGTAAAATCAATATTTAATAATAAAAAATAGGTGGAAAATTGGTGCTGAAGCAACTCACCATTGTCAATGATTTAAGAAGCACGATGGGTGCATGATGACGAATATGAGGAATGGAAGATAATGTTTTGTATTGATGAACCAACCCTACTTTCATCACATTTATTGAATTAATTCAACCAATTGAAATGATTGACTTAAGTTACGAGAACAAAAGTTTACCACAAAATATTATTTTAGAAAATGCCCCAACTACTTGTGTATGCGAAAGTTTACCTTATAATATATATATAAAATATTTGAAGGAACCTTATAGTATATTTTATATATAAACTTCCTTCAAGAAAGAATTTTTTCTTTTAATTTTTATTTTCAAAGAAATGGTCTATTAAAAAGACGATTATTTTTCTTAAGTATAAAAGAAGTTAGTTTTTAAGCAAAAAAAAAAAAAAAAATGGAAATTATTTAAGTAAAAATGTTTTTTAAAATAAAAAAAAAATAGCCCTTCTAGGTAGACTGATTTATGAATATATGTAGTTTTTTTTTTTTTAATATTTATTAGAATAGATCATTTTTGGAGAGAAAAAAAATAAAAATAACTCTTTGACAACGCACACACACCTTGCATACACAAGTGCTCAAACTTGAATCTCTTAAGATGAACAACATTCTTTTAACCACTGGAGCCATTCGTTGGGTTCTTATTTTTAATTAATTTTTATAATTAATAACTATATTGTTTTCAATTTTTTTTATTTTTAATTAATAACTCTTTTATTCATAAAATCAAATAATTATTAAAAATATTATTATTTTTAGTAAATATAACTTTTATATGGGTAATATTTATTTTTCAATCCATATCATGACTGTAGTAAATTTTAGTATGTGTATTTGAAAATTTTTACATATAAATGATATTTGAGATAATTAATTGAAATATTTCACATATAAAAATATTTGAAATATCATACCCACAATGTAGATGAAAAAACAAAGATATTTGAAATATTTTACATATTTGAAATAATTATTTGATTTATAATATTAGAAATCACCATACCCACAATATAAGTGAAGAAAATAAATATTTGACATATAAAAATTATATATAAAGAAAAATATATCAAAAGAATTAATTGATATTTTTAAAAAATAATTATATATTTATTATTTGATTTTATAAATAAAATAGTTATTAATCAAAAATAAAAAAACTTGAAACAACTTGAAATAAAAATACATCTTAAAATGTTTATTAAAAGAAATTGAATATAAGACTCAAAGATGAAGTTACAATTATCTAACCATCTTACCAAAAGAGCTAATGTATTAACAATATTAATTAAAAAAAATAATAGTAAGCTTAAAACATGAAATAAAAAATACAAATGTGAGTAGAAGATGAATCAAACTTAAAACTTAAAAACAAAAACACTAACATTTAACTATGTAACTAAATAAACTAAATTATTAATTTTTAGTGAAAATGCATCCTAAAATATACGTTTTTAGCTGATATGGTTGAAAGCACATCCTGTAAAACACGTTTTCATTGATATGATAATGAAAACATGCCCTGTAAAACATATTTTCACCTTCTATCTCCAAAAACGATCTATTCTCATAAAATGAGAATAAATGAGAAGAACGCTATTCCCCAATCCTGTCCAACTCATGTACTGTACATTGCCATATCTCTTCATCCCAAAGAAATAAATGTGTGATTAAAGCTATGGCCGAGCTACCACTTATTTAAGGTAATTGAATAATAGAATATATATAAAAAAAATGAAAAAAAAAATTATAACGATTTAATCACATAAATAAGTGAGAATGGATAAATTTATAAAATTGGTCACTTAACTATTTGTAAGTTTACAATTTCGTCACTTGAAACAATTAAATAAAATGTGCTATAGGATGAAAGTACCACCCAACCGCTTGTAATATATCATGGATTGCATTTTAGTTGCTCTACCGGAAAAATAAGCAAATAAGCCCATGTATGTTAGATGTGTAAGCAAAATAGTCCCTTCGTTAAAATTTGATGTTAATATATAAGGTATAATAATAAATTTAGCCCTCAACCTTTACATGTTCATTAATTTGATCCCTTATCTTTATTGTAAGTAAATTAGAAATTTTTGAAACTAATAATACTAAAAGGTTAAAAAAGGCATTAGTAACAAATTAAACAAGCCAATTAAGCTCTTTAAAAATTTAAAAATTATAAAAAAAACATATAAATTAAAATAATTTTTAATAATTTTATTAAAAATAACAATACAAAATTGACCCCTACTTTTTTATTGGGTCGATATAGTTATTTTTAATAAAATTTTAATATTATTTTTTTTTATAAAATTTGATCATTTTTATGATTTTTTTACCCTTTAGTATTATGAATTTCAAAAATTTCTAATTTACTTCTAATAAAAGAGTGAGTCAAATTGAATAAATATGTAAAAGCTTGAGGGTTAAATTTGTTATTATATTTTATATATTAACACCAAATTCTAATGAATGGGCTGTTTACTTATTCAACATATAGAGACTAATACATTAATTTTTTTAATAATTAAAGTAAAATACAATAGACAACTCTCTAAATATTCGAAGTACCGCTTGACATTGTGATTAGGACGATTCAACAAAACAAATTATTTTGTATGATGTAATTTTTATATATTCACCAAAAAGAATAAAATGCAATAAGGGATTTTGTGAACTTTTATCACTATTAAATTATTTTTTATTCTTCCAACCAAATTAATATCCCAAGATTTTTTTTTTTAATTTTCCCCCTTTTAAGTAGTCAATTAATCAAATTTGATGGATTATATAATGAAACGGTAAGTCTTTAATTGGATTATATAATCTTTTATCCTTTGAACAATTTAAAACAAAATACCCTTGGGTTGAAGCCAAGTGGCAAACAACATTTCTAAAGGCAAATCCTAAGCCTGTGTTTTAAGAGAGAATTTGGGCTAAAACGCTCAAGTCTAACACTGGACCCATTCTGAAATAGGCGTACCTCGATTTTCCCTAATTAGGCTCAGCCCACAATGGATAACATAGTCTCCGAATAATACCCTTGCATGTTTAATCATTTCATTGATGAATATGGGGTTTTAGTTTTATTTCATATGCCAAAATCTTGGAATTTTTATGGAAAGGAAAAGAAAGAGATATCAATATTTTGGGAAAACGATAATAACCTGAAGCAATATGCTTCAACTTGGTGAATTTTATGAATGCTAATTGAATTAAACTATTGTTCGAATGTTTTTAATTCATGCGTAAGTGGCATCATAATGTTGGGGTTAAGCTTCGAAGTAAATAGGGCATAAGGTATACGTGTTCCAACTCTGATTGCCAAAATTTGAGAGCCTGAAAGTTGAAATTGAGTCGAAGCTCAAGGGGCTTCTCGACTTGATGACAAAAGGGGGTTTTTTTCTCTGATGAAGGTAAGGGCCAGCGGAATCTAGGGTGACCGGAGTTGGAGCTAGTGCAACATCACCATTTTCCATTGAACCCAATGCACTGCCAGTTACAACTGGTCGGTGTTGTGTCGATGGGCTCATTTCCTTTGGAGTTAATAATTTGGAATGCCCTTGTTTCTCTGGGGATGGTTTTGAAACTTGGGTGATAACATTTGAACAATTCTTTGTGGCAGAACATGTACCTGAATATGTTGAACTTAAATGGAAAGGCACTCCAATGGCATCACTACTTTGTCAAATCTCAAGGGGGAATGGAGAACCTGAGTTGGGTTAAGTATTTGGCTGAAATGCGTGATGGCTTTGCTCTCAGTGATTATGAGGACCCCATGGCTGACTTAGTTGCTTTGAAATAGACAAGTACTGATGATCACTTCCATGATGAATTTCATGCTCTCAGTGTTTTCATTAACAACCTGATGTTTGATATTGCACCTTCTGTGAAATTGTTTAAACCAAAAAACTTACAAATGAGGCCTTACACCTAGCAAAACAAGTGGAAGCTATAGTTCACCCATCACACTACCTATACACAACCCATACTAAGGCCGACTACACACACTTTACCTCTATTACTACCCACTCCAAAATATTCACAAAGTAGCTCAACCTCATCAATTAGTATTACAAAAAACCAAGCACCTCTAGCATCACCAAACTGTTGGAAAAAATCTGATTTAAAAACGTTTTTTTTTTCGGCAAAAAATCAAAATTTTGAAAATCGAATCGATTTGTAATATTTATACCAATAAAACTTTTACTAAAACCGCACCTGTGTTTTCGTCTAGACGGGTCCTTATTATTCTCGGCTTTCAATCGAATGATCTTTTCTACTATTATCGTACTACGAACTGCTTCAATTGTGGGCTCGAACAATTCGAATCAAACACAGAACCATAAATAGTTTGCTTTACTTTCAGTGTGAAATCAAAACTCTCTCTCAATAAAAATCAGTAGAATTGTTATTCCGAAAAAAAATAATTAATAACTAGAGGATGAACTCTCACTATTTTTCGGACAGAATAACAATATCTCAAAGTTTTGTATTTAGCCCTACTAATGACATTTATTTATAAGGAGAAGAGGTAAAATACTTATTGAATTGTAAAAGTCTACTTCAATAGAAAAACGAACTCCTAGTTTAACTAGGAGTAGGTGAGGCGACAAACCCTAATTAAACAAACTAGGATTTGTTGTTCCTCTCTTTAAACATGAGGGGCTTTTAGGTCTCTCTAATATCAAATCAAATTATAAGTACTTCATACTTCCTAGATTTTTAACCAGTACTTTATAATTCATCCCAACCCGATATTTGTTTTTTTATTTCCCAAAATAAACATATTAAATTAATTTAAATAAATTAAAATTTTCAATTAAATAATTTTCTCAACTCAATTTTAATTCTGTTAAAACCATGATGACTTCACCGTAAAAGAATTTAAGAGAAAATATATTTAATATTTCTACATTCAACAGATTCACTATGACCAAATAATTTATTTTCATTTTTAAACTTCATTTAATTCAAAAATCGTAAATTTATTTTCAAATCCTTTTCATTTTTTAGAAAACCACATTCAATTCTAGATGTTTCCCATTTCTCCAACTTTATCATTTCTATTAATTTCTGTTTATTTGATTCAACATGCAATTCATTTATGGTTTAAACGAGCTAGCGAAGGAATTAACTGAACATATGAGATTAGGGCTCAAATTATTTATAATTAAGTTTCGGATTTTCGCCTATTAATTATAAACTCATTTAGCCATGAAGTCATTCCAATATAGTACCATGCCTAAGCTCTCCCTAATGGCATACCATTACGAAAGCAACTCGATCAATGCTCGCCCAATGACCTTTTTATAAGTGTGTTACCCTCATATGATATCCTTAATATCTTTGAGATAAATCTATTCTCCTAATATGATTCTATTTTATCTCATGATAATTGTTACATCTTCCTTCATAAAAAGTCAATTGCTATAAAATAATAATCAAGTCATTCATCACAAAGATGAATGACCCACTACCACATTTACTTTTCATCAACCATGTAATTCCAATTAGAGGAGTCATTTACCCATATCTTGGGCTATGACTTCCACTATTGTGAATGACGCTATATACTACAGAAGTCGTATACCTAACGTACCATTTTTCGGTTCCTTAATTATTTGAACTCAAGCTTTTACTTACATCAAAGTATATGAGTCACGCAAACATAGTCCATCATCTACTCAGGATTAAAGTATGCCACACTTTGAACGCCACAAGTGAATAAATCCATAAGCAGATTCAATATCTATTCTTCTTTGGTCTAATCCGATGTACTGTCAGTCTAGTCAATCAAATCTATGTCTTTATCTTCTAGGAGTCATTTACTCTGATGCTCAAGATAAGACATCTCTCCAATTGGACTTGATAGATGACATATTAGTTTTTCAATCGGTTTACTCATTTCTAATTAGATTAAGGACATGTTTATGTTTGTCTATTAATATAAGTTGTATTTCCATATTATAATCCTACCATGTAATACCGTTCAGTATTAGTTAAACATTAGACAACCAGTAAGCTATATTTGCTTCTACTTTGCTTTACAAGCAAAAACTTCATGAGAAAAATATACAAAGGTTATTAATGTAAATCATGAATAATGTTATTAACTAATTTGTTTGAGAAAAATTATAAGTGTACATAGACAAAAATGATACACGTAAGACACTAGATCTAACAATCTCCCACTTTCACTAATGAAGTAGATGAGTCATGTTTCACATTTCTATGCCCTCAATATGTTTCCCAAATATCTCTCTAGCTAGCAGAGTCTTGGTAAAACAAATCCCGAAGGTTTGTCCTCAAATGTGATCTTTAATTACATCCATTATTCTGTCAAACACTATTGTCTCTCTTATGATACTTTCTATCAATGTGTTTTGCCCTTATTTGGTTTCTTTGGGGTTTAGCTATATCCACACATTATAGTGTCATAGCTTTTCCATACATTATATTCAACCCTCCATAGTAAAGTAAATAGTGTAACCCTGCTTGACACTTAATCACACTATGGACCCACCTTCTATGACAAAAATACAGCCCAATATTGATTTTCTCGAATCTCGACACGTTTGGAATTCAGAATCAATATATTCGATAGGAGTAAGATCTCTTATAGAATACACACTTGAGTATATGCTTAACTGCTTGCCAGTGTCTTGGTCATGGATTCACTTAATATCGACTCACCAACTCCACTACGAAAGAAATATCTAAACGTATGCACAACATAGCATACATGAGACTTCCTACTACTGAAGCATAATGAACCTTTCTCATGTTCTCTTTTTCTTCCACTGTCTTAGGACAGTCCTCCAAAGAGAGATGAAATCTCGATACAGAAGGTTGATTTCCCTTCTTCGAATCGATCATTGCATAACGTTCCAATATCTTGTCTATGTATGAAGCCTACGATAGTGTTATCACTTTGTTCTTTCGATCTCTTAAGATTTGAATATCTAGAACAAAATTAGCTTCTCCAAAGTCTTTCATGCTAAATTGTTGGGTTAACCATAATTTAACTGATGACAATGTCCTTACATCATTCCTAATGAGTAAAAAGTTATCGACATTTAGAACGAGAAAGAACACCTTCCCACCCCCAATACATTTACGTTGATGAACAACAAGAACAAAAAGCTACGAATGCCACGCTAACATCATCTGAAACAACACCCACTTCCATCGCCTCAAAATGTGAACGAAGAAGACACCGCCTCTGATGGATTCAAAATAGCGAGCAAACGTGACATCGATGACAATAAAGAGGGACACCACGTCAATAATCAACCATTCGAACAGAAAGCTTCTGATTCTTATCAAGATGCCTTAAATGACAAGCAATTGAAAAATGTTTTCTCTTATTTCTCCCGACTTTTTCCTTTCTTTAATTAATCATTAAAATAAAAACAAATAGCTGATTCTATTTTCTTTTCAAAAAAATATTTATGTTTCTAGAAAGCTTTGACACAAGCAAATGATGTGAAAATGGAAGGAAATAAATTGTTTGGAAATAGACAATTTGAGGAGGCATTGTTACAGTATGAGATTGCTTTGCAAATTACAACGGAGATGCTTACTATCGTTGAACTTCGTTCCATTTGTCATTTGAATTTGAGCTGGTGAGGAGTGAGAGGGAAAGGAGCGGTGGTGGGGATTGGGATGATAAGGAGTGAGAGGGAAGGCAACGACAATAAGGGTTGGACACAACGACGACAACAACTAGAGGGGAAGAGAAAAAAAGGAGAGGAACAAACAAGATTGAAAGAAAATGAATTTTTTTTTATTGATGGTCAACTTAAGTTTCCCGTTAAAATTGAGTTGATTTATAGACAGATCATAACGTTGAGGGCATCAATCCAAAAAGAAAAGGTCAATGGCTCAAGCTCAAAATCCATAAGCGTTAAGGGTATTTTCGACAATCATGACATATTTAAATTACATTTTATATCAAATATCTTATATTCTTAATTGCAAATGTGAGAAAGATAACAGTTATAATATCATTGTCTAAAACAACATATTTGAAAAAGAAAATTGTTTTGAAAGGAAAGAAAAATTCAAGCTACTAGAGTACTTATAATCTTTTCTCCTTTTTACTATTTAAAATAAAATACCCTTAATTTAAAGTCCATCGAAAAACAACATATGTGAAAGTAAACTTTAGACACTTCATGATTATTTGTATTAAAGAATTCATAAGCTTTCAAGCAAACAAGATAGCATTGAGATAATCACATCAAGACCCTTTACCTATTAATTGCTTGTATTTTGAGTTGTTATAGCTAATATGTTGAATGTGTTTTGAAAGAAAAGGTGATATCAAAGCTTGAAAAATGAGGTTAAGAAATGGTGCATCGAGTTCATTATTGAGCATGAAAGTTGGTGAAGACTAACAAAAACTTCCGTGAAATGCATCTCAAAAAGTTATTGAGTAAATGTTCATACGATTGACAATGGAGAAGAGAAAAGAAAAGAAAAAAGCAATGGATCTTTTCCATTTTGGAACTTCTTCCAATCTCATTCTAATGGATTAGGATATGCCTGTTATGAATGGTGCTGAGGTATAATTCATCATGCCACCATCACTCCAACACAGTTTCGATCCCAAATTTTACTTTGCTCTTCCAACTAGAACAACTGAAGATAACCCATGCTACAACTTTTGTCCTTTTACTTAAAAAATGGATAAATTAACTTATGTATGTGTTATGGTGTTCATCATAATTTCCGACCTGTTACCTGATTAAGGCCGACCAAACCCCTTTTACCTTAGTTATAAATACATAGTTAGCCAAATCGTACAGTTCGCCTGTATGAATTTGCACCCGATGGGTTCGCGCCATCATACAGGCTAACCCATACTCAGGGACCGTGCCTTATAAACAGGGAAATGGGCCACGAAACATTCAATAGTACGTAAATCGGTACTTTCTACTAGAAATTTCATCAATTTGTAGTTTTAAAAACCGCATGGTTGATGGAATAACCAGATAATGACACATTGTATGCCATGTGTACCTCATCTTGACATATAGGGAACAATTTTTAAAAATAAAAATGGATGAATTTTAACTGAAAGACTAATTTTCTCGTTAATCTAACTTACGGAGACTAATTTACCATTGTCGAAACCATTTTTAAAACGTGCTTCGAAAATTATTTTAAAATTGGAAAATGAGAGTCGCCACCAATGTTTTATTTGATGTGATTGGATCACCACAAAACGTTTAAAATCTATTTTTGAAAAATATGTAGGCCTTCGAAATCCAGAAAATAAGTTCGGGAGTCGGTTATGCATGATGAAGGATTAGCACCCCCATACGCCCAAAATTGATACCACTTTGATTACTTTCGGGTCTTAGTTTGTTAAAACATTTGAAAACTCGAGTAAAATTTAAAATACGATCTTTGTCTTTGGAAAACTTTTTATGATTTTCAAAAAATCCTATTTGAAGAAAATCGCCCGTGTGTTTCGAATTTCTAAGAGAACTGGAAGTTGTGTCCAACACGTTAGGCCACTATGTTCTCGGACTTTCGAAATAAAAGGACGTTTTGAAGAACTTTAAAGAGGATATTCGATCGCGTGAATTATACAAAAATCATACCCAGCACGTTAAGGCATGGTTTTTTTTTGAGGTTTTCACACGAAAGGGTATTGCCTCGTTTTTGTTTTAAAATTATTTGTATGTATATATATTTTGAGAACTTGAAAATTTCGTATTGAATTTAAAAAACAATTCTCAAACACATGACTTAGAAAGATTTGAAGAAAGGATGCTCGTTTGCTTTGATTTTCGCGGAAAATTGAAGTCGTGACCAACACGTTAGGATACGACATTCTCGGAATCTCAAAGTTAACAAGCATTAACAAAACTTAAAGGAGGATATTCGATTCGTGCGAGTTATACGAAAAAATCACACTCGACACGTTAGGGCATGATTTCCCGAAGTTTTCACACGAAAAGGACATTGCCTCGACTTTAAAATAATTTTGAAAGCAAATGTGAAAATTTAGATATGAATGAACAGTTAATAATGGAGATTAAATAACACGAAACGAAAATGATTAGGTAGATAAATGATATACAAAAATCAAAACTACGAAATACGAAAGCATATAATCAAAAACTAAATATAAACATTGAAGAGAAAGAAAAACAAAATAAATAGAGTCAAAAATGTGATTTTTGGATGCCCGAGGGTAAAACGGTAATTTTGGATGCTTCGGGAACAAAATGGTAATTTTGGAAAGGTTCGAGGTTAAAAATTCGAGGGTAAAATAGTAATTTTTGGAAGGTTCGAGGGTAAAAATGTATTTTTTTAAAATTAAGGTCAAAATGGAATTTTGGAAAGTTTGGGGGAAAAATGTAATTTTTGGAAAATTCGATGCCAAAATGAAATTTTGGAAAGTTTAGGGGTAAAAATGTAATTTTTAAAAAGTTTAGGGTAAAAATGTAATTTTTGGAAAATTCAAGGTTAAAAAGGGAATTTTGGAAAGTTCGGGGTAAAAATGTAATTTTTGGAAAATTTGAGGTAAAAAATGGAATTTTGGAAAGTTTAGGGAAAAAATGTAATTTTTGGAGAATTTGAGGTCAAAATATGATTTCTGGACAGTTTAGAGACCTACAAGGCAATAAAATCACAAAATGGTGACACGTGGCAGCTTCTCAAGCATTCTGAAGTCAAAGGACTAATTTTAAAATCATTTAAAATTTCTGAGCCAATTTTGTAATAAAACAAAACTTGATTTAAGGGAAAAATTGAAACAAAATTAAAAGGGGAAGAACCAATTGCATAAATAAGCCAAATTAAGGACACGTGATAGCTTTCTGGGCTTTCAAAAGGGCAAAGGATTAAATTGAATAAGAAATGAAATTATTGGGCTAATTTAAAATTAATTAAACATATGAAAAAGGATCTGATTGTAAAATTCAAAAAAAGCGGAAGGATCGAAGTATAATTAACCTAAAAGTTAAAAACACGCGGATCTTAGTGTCTGGAGCGGGTCGAGTCGATCGAGTCTTAGGTCATAACTCAAAACGATGTCGTTTTGGCACTAAATGTTTACTCTAAATGGCAGCGTTTTATAGTTGTTATAAGTACCCCTTTTGTTCTTCAAAAAATCATTTTAGTAGCCCCTGTTTTAAAAAAAAAAACTCTTTCTTTCAAAAAAAAAGCTCTCAAGCTCCCCCCTCCGATCGTCGACTGGCCATGCTCTGGCCATTGTGACTTAAACCTTTCCCTTTGTGTCTTCGTGGTACTGGATTCGCCATTGCAGCTTAAATCTTTCCCTTCATGTCTCTGAGGTACTAGGTTCGCCATTGCGACTCAAACCTTTCCTTTTGTGTCTTCGTGGTACTGGATTCGCCTTTACGGCTTAAATCTTTCCCTTCATGTCTCTGAGGTACTAGGTTCGCTGTTGCGACTTAAACCTTTCCCTCCATATCTTCGTGGTACTAGATTCGCCATTGCGGTTTAAATCTTTCCTTTCATGCTTCGTGGTACTGAAACCTGTAGAATATGCTTAACTGGGCCTTTAAGTAGGCCAGATTGTTTAGGATGCCATGCTCGGAATGAGTCAAATGCTCCTAACTAAATGGATGTGCATGATTAATGTTAATTTTTTTTAAAGATTAGTTTCTTCTACTTTGGGATCATCTCCTTACGTCTTCTTGAGTCCATGACTTGGTAGATTCTTCATTTGAACCGTTCTTTTCAGGTTTGATTCTTTTAACTAGTTGTCTTGTTTAGGGTCCTTGTATCATTTAGAAAATTTCTAAAATAATACTCGCAGAACCTTGCATTTTCATGCAATTTTAGTCTATTATCCATTATCTTGGTATGAAAACACTTGAGCAGTATGGGAAAAAATGAGATTGTATTAGAGTCAAAGCCCGAAGAAAAAATTGTCGAATATTTATAAGGAACAAAATAATTATAAGGAACAGTATTAGATGCCTAGATATCAAATATGAGTTTCTCTGATCTGAGGATCATCTTTCTGCTCGATATGCATCTGGAAATCCTAGAGTACTTTTTCGATGCCCCAAGATGTAAAATTTCTCTATCTTGTCACATTTGAGGGGACAATTCATCACCTTCATTTTACATTCGAGCTACCCTTTTCGGGTTTTCAACTCAAGACCCCTTTGGTTTCAGGACGCCCTTTCATGGGTTTTCGTTGCCCCAGTAGACGTTCTGACTGAAGTCCTATAAGCAAGGAGGGCGAATGGTAATTTTTCATGCCAATCTTTATAGGTTTCTGTCATTTTTGCAATGATCTTCTTAATGTTTTTATTTGCCGCTTCCACTGCTCCAGTCATCTTTGGGTGATATGGAGATGAATTATGATGTTTGATCTTGAATTGCTCATAAACCTCCGATATCGTGCTGTTATTCAAGTTCAATGCATTGTTCGATATGATCTATTCTGGCATTCCATATCGGCATATGATTTCCTTTTTTAGGAACTTGCTAACTGCAGACTTTGTAACATTGGAATAAGAGGCAGCTTCTACCCACTTGGTGAAGTGGTTAATAACTACAAAGATGAATCTATGCCCGTTAGAATCCTTCGGTGAAATCGGCCTGATAATATCCATGCCCCACATAGAAAAAGGTCACGGAGAGGTCATGACATACAGATGTGATGGAGGTACATGAATTTTATCTCCATAGATCTGTCATTCGTGACATTTCTTAGCATAGTCGATACAATCATTCTCCATAGTTGACCAGTAGTATCTAGATCTCATGATCTGCCTAGCCATTTTGAATCTATTAGCGTGCATTCCGCAAATACCTTCATGGACTTCTTCTAGGATTTTCTTAGCCTCGATTGCATCAACACATCTTAGCAACACCTGATCCTTTCTCCTCTTATACAAAATCTTCCCATTTAGGACGTACTCGTTTGCGAGCCTTCTCAATGTCCTTTTATCATTTTCAGTAGCTTCTTCGGGGTATTTACGGTCTTTCACATTTGGAGGATGTCTTGATACCAAGGATGTTCGACTTTTTCTTCTTCTTCGATCTCGTAGCAATGGGCTGGAGTTTCGTAAATGCTCATTTGAATGGGCTTCATATCCTCTGGCCTGTTTACTTTTATCATCGAGGTTAGAGTAGACAAAGCATCAGCCATTTGGTTTTCCTTATGTGGGAGGTACTGAAATGTAACCTCGTCGAATTCGTTGATCAACTCGAGAACCATCTTTCGATAATCAATTAACTTGGAGTCTCTTGTCTCTCATTCTCCCCTGAGCTGATAGATTACCAATGCTGAATCTCCATATATTTCCAAGACCTTGATCCCTCGTTCTATGGTTGCTTGAATCCCCATAATGCATGCCTCGTGTTCTGTCATATTGTTTGTGCAATCGAAGTCGAGTTTACTTGTGAAGGGATAATAGTCTCCTTCTGGTGATACTAAGACTGCCCCGATTCCATTGCCTGTGGCATTTGAAGCACTCAAAATTTAATCTCCAATGATGCTTTGATGCAATCCCCTCTTCGGTGGTTGAAATATACATTAGGTCCTCATTCGAAAAGTCAAAATTTATTGGCTTATAATCCTCTAGAGCTCTACTGGCTAGGAAATCCGCTATCGTACTTCCTTTTACTGCCTTTTGGCTTACATAAACTATATCAAATTTTGAAAGTAGGATTTGCCATCTAGCCATTCTTCCGTTCAATGTAGTTGACTCCATCAAGTATTTGAGAGGATCTAATTTCGAGATTAACCAAGTTGTGTGGTACAGTATGTACTGTCGGAATCTTCGGGTACCAATGCACAGCATAACTTTTCTATCGATGAATACCTTGTTTCACAGTCGGTAAACTTTTTGCTGAGGTAGTATATGACTCTTTCCTTCTTTCCAATTTCGTCGTGTTGGCCCAATACACATCCCATAGAATTCTCAAAAACTGCTAAGTATAAGATCAATGGCTTGTTGGGACTTGGTGGTACAAAGATCGGAGCATCGGACAAATACTGCTTAACCTTGTCAAAAGTTCTTTGGCACTCATCGTCTCACACACTTGGATTGTGTTTTCTAAGAAGACGAAAGATGGGATCACATTTCTCAATTAATTGTTAGATGAATCGAGCGATGTAATTCAATCTTCCAAGGAAACCTCAAACCTCTTTTTGCGTATGGGTGGTGGTAATTCTTGTATGGCTTTAACCTTGTCTGGATCGATCTCAATTCCCTTTCGACTGACCACAAAACCTAACAACTTGCCTGAAGTAACTCCAAAAGTAAATTTGGCTGGGTTCAACTTTAGCTGGAACTTTCTTAACCTCAAGAACAACTTTCTCAAGACCTTTACATGTTCTTCCGCAGTTCGAGACTTTGCAATCATGTCATCGACATAGATCTCGATTTCTTTATGTATCATATCATGAAAGGCTCTTTGATATGTTGCCCCTGCGTTTTTAAGTCCAAATGGCATCACCTTATAACAGAATGTACCCCACATTGTGACGAATGTAGTTTTTGCCATATCTTCAAGCTCCATCTTTATTTGGTTATACCCAGAGAAACCATCCATGAAAGAGAAAAAGGAATAACATGCCGTATTGTCTACTAAGGTATCAATGTGAGGTAGTGAGAAGTTGTCTTTTGGGCTGGCTTTGTTCAAGTCTCGATAATCCACACACATACGTACTTTTCCATCCTTTTTGGGGACGGGGACTATGTTGGCAACCCATTTTGAATATTTAACCACTTGGAGGAAACCCGCGTCAAACTGCTTTTGAACTTCTTTTATTTTTAGCAACACATCTGGTCGCATCCTACAGAGTTTTTGTTGGACAGGTTTGCATTCCTTTTTTATTGGGAGCTTATGGACTAAAATGTCGGTGTTTAACCTAAGCATGTCTTGGTAAGACCAGGCGAAGACGTCTTTGAATTCTCTAAGCAGCTCAATAATATCATTTCATGTTTCTACCGAGATGCTGGTTCCAATTTTCACCTCTTTCTTTTCATATTCATCCTCTATGCTCACAGTTTCGATTAAATCTTTATGGGGCAAGATTTGTTTCTCCTCTTGTTCCATCATTCGCAGCAAATCAGGAGATAAGTTACTAGCTTGGTCATCTTCAAAGTCCTGAGGTTCTTCGAGACACATATCTCGCTCAAAATGAGGCTCATAGTCAGTATCAGCGTTGCTCATATCATTGATATCTAAGGATCTGACAAAAGAATGAGAGTGGTCCAATGAACAAAGTAAATTTAAGAATGATTGTATGGTATAAGTATGAGTATATATATATACATAATTCAAGAATGATTAATTGTGTAGGTTAAGGGTAAACAAATTGTTTGAATAGAATGAAAGAATATAAAGAGATATTTGTCAAATGAGATAAAGTGCATTTTCATTAAAATAATTAATAATAGTCAAATGCCCTTTACAAAAGATCTCTATCGTTCTCGGGCATAGAACGATAGATATGCGTCGAGTATTACTCTAAAAAGATCCTAAAGGCTATAGGGAGCTCCTCTTCAGTCCAGTTGTCTAGAATGCTTCCTAGTGCATACGGGCAAATTTGTGATAAACTCCTTCCTTCGCCTTCTTCAAAGATGGCATTAGTGTCCAACTTCGTCACAACTCTTCCAGTCTTCTCCTCCTCTTCAATTCTCATTCCACCAAAAACGAAAGTCTTCGATATATGGGGAAAGATCATCGGCTCCCATTTAATCTCTTCCTCGGTCAGTCGTGCTTTTTTCACCTCTCGTTTCCTTTCTATCTCTTTCTTCTTTTCCTTCACATTTGGCTTGTATCCCAGCCCAAAATGATCTCACTTTCCTAGTAGTGCTGGTGCATTGATTACCCCTTGCAAATGTTTCTCAAGCCCTTTTCCTGATAGTACCCATTTTCCAATTATTAATCGTAACCCCATCTTCGTGGTTTGTGATAACTTCGGTTCGGTAACTTTACTTCCTTCTGCTATGAATGTTGCATTAATGAATTCTAACAATCGAAAGGAGCACTCCACAGCCTCTTCGTTTCTTTCTACATACGGGGCGTCACTTGTCACGGATGGGATAAAATCTTCCTCTGCGTTTATTGTAACCAATCTTCCTTTGGTTACCACTTTAAGCTTCTGATAAAGTGAGGATGGTACCGCTCCCGCTAAATGATCTAGGGTCTCCCCAAAAAACAATTGTATGAGGGCTTAATGTCTATTACCAAGAAGCCCACCTCCTAGGTATTCCGGCCTATCTGCAATGGTACTTCAATTCGGCCAATCACTTTTCTTTCTGTTCCGTCGAAAGCTCTAACTATGTTGTGACATGTCTTCATATAAGAGCTATCGACTGGTAATCTTTCCAGGGTGGCTAGTGGTAATACATTTAAAGCTGAGCCATTATCAATGAGCACTCCAGGCAAAGTATACCCCTTGCAGCGAGTGGTGATGTACAAAGCCTTTGTCGACCCCATTCCCCTAGACGGGATCTCATCGTCGTTGAAGAAAATAAAGTTGTCAGCATTGACATTATTAATTAGGCGATTCAGCTTACACACGGAAATGACATTAGCCACATATGTTTCGTTGAGCACCCTCATCAGTGCATTACGGTGTGCTTCTAAACTAAGCAACAGGGTTAAGATTGATATGCGTGCTAGTTGTTTGTGTAACTGCTTGACCACACTGTACTCGCTGTGTTTCAAGAATTTTAAGAATTCTTTCGCTTCTCTTTCTGCTACTAGCTCATTTACTGGCTCAAGCTTATCAGTTTCTTTTTCTTCTGGTTCAATTGCCAAGGCCTTTCCTTTTACAGCTTCTTTTCTCTCTTATTTCGAGTCATAGAATTTCCCACTATCGGTAACGAGGTTTACACCTTCTTTAGATTGCTCTTCTTTGGGCGTTATTATGTTACACCCGTAATTACAAGGGACTCTCCTACTATCCTCATAAGGAAACGGTGTAAGTTTTCGTATGATGACACAAGGTGTCATTTACCTCCTTGTTGCAGTACCCTTGAACACAGAGATAATTATTACAGGGCGATCAGACTTGTTCATCCTTCTTTCTTCAGAGGCACAAATATCCTCCATCTCTTCTTTTTCTTCAAAGAACTCCAGTTTTTTGCAATCAATCAGATCTTGTACTAAAACCTTGAACTCTGTACAGTGTTGAATATCGTGTCCCTTAGTATTGTGGAAGTCACAATAATTCTTGGCTGTTATCATCATATCTCCACCATTCCGCGTGATCACTCCTCTATCTATCATTTGACGTCATACCCATTTCAAAGGTGATTTGACCTCTCCGATATTGGTCTTAACCCTTTTACCTTTTGCTATTGCAATCGCATTTACCCCCTGATCAGGGCGAGAAGGTAAAAGGTTCCCAACTACGTTAGGTCTAGACGACTCATCGAACCTTATACGCTTTGTCTTGATTAGTCTTTCCACTATTTTCTTGAAAGCGAAATAATTTTTGATGGAGTATCCGACTACTCCTCTATGGTATTCGCACTGAACATTAGCGTCGTACAATTTTGGAAAAGGTGGTGGAACTGGATTCGTGTAGTACGGGGCCACTGTATGTTGGTTATATAATTGTTGGTAAAGCTCTTTATACGTCACCAGAATAGGGGTAAACTGAATTCTTTCCGTGTTTTTTCTTGAGCTTGGTTCCGACTTTGAAGGATTTTAGATTGCTTCATCATGATTGACTTCGCATAGTTTGGCCTGTACATGTCTGTGTTGTTTATCTCAACTTCTTTCCTTCTAGGGGCTACCTTTTTTCCACTTTCCCTAGCGTCAATCTTACCGTTCTTAATTGCGCTTTCAATTATTTCTCCAGACATAACCATGTCCAATAAACTTCTCGTAGCATTTCCCAACAAGTGGTTGAGGTATAGTGCTTTTAGCGTGTGGACGAAAAGCATAGTCGTCTTTTTCTCTATTAATGGTGGTTGCACCTAAGTGGCCATATCTATCCACTGTTGAGCATATTGCCTGAAACTCTCACTCGACCTTTTCTCCATATTTTGCAAAGTGATTCTATTAGGAGCAATGTCAGTAACATGACTGTATTGTTTCATGAAGGCTTGGGCTAAGTCCTTCCATGAACTGATCTTTGCACGGCTTAACTGATTATACCATTTTGCTGCGGATCCCACCAAACTGTCTTGGAAACAGTGGATCAGTAAATGGTCATGATAGACGTATCCTGTCATTTTTCAGCAAAACATAGTGATGTGAGCTTCTGGGCAACTTGTCCCATTGTACTTCTCAAACTCTAGAGCTTTAAATTTTGGGGGTAATAGTAAGTCTGGAACTAGACTCAATTCTTTAGCATCCATCCCACAGCAGGTGTCAACCCCTTCCATTGCTTTGACCATATCTTCTAACCACTTGTACCGCTCCTCTATCTGTTTGGAAACTTCCAGTTTTATTCTCTTTGTCTCATTGATTTCATCAAAGTCGTGGTTGATGGGGTTCGCAGAATTTTCCCCTGGATTAGACCTTGATCCAGTCGGATAATTAGCTTGGCCTGAGGTACCAATGGGCTGTGGTTGTGCTCAAATGAAGATGGGAGCTCCCTGCGAGTTTGTTTCCGGTGGAACTTGATTATGTATGGGGGTAAAGCCAGGAGGGTTCGGGGGTCTTCATTCTCCTCCATTGGGCTTACTGCAGGGTTTTTTTCCCTTTTTTCGCTTCTTGCAATAGTTGGGTCAGTCGGTTGATTATGTTGCTTTGAGACTCAATAATCTGGTCTCTTATATCTTGTTGGACCCTTGCCAGCTGATCTTACAACTGTGCCTGCATTTGCTCCAACATCTCATTTTGTAATTGTTCCAACCTTTCTATTCTTTGGTCCATGGCTCTCCGAGTACCATAAGGATGTGAGTTCTCTATGTTTTCGAGTTTAACTGTTTTAAATTTTATTTAATGAGAGTTATTGTGTTAAAGTGTGAGAATCTAATGCGAATGAATGCGTGTATGCAATGCAAGAGAAAGTGTTGATCCTGAATTCAATTTCATTAGATAAACTTCACTTAGAAGACAAGTTTCTTTACATAGAACAAGTTACATAAATGACTTTGCCTTAGTGCATAAAGTACTAATTTTCATAAAAAGTTCGGCCAATTTTTGTCCTCGTGTTGACTTCGACTTATACTGTAGGCTTAACTCGTCGGCTTCTATGGCTAGCGTCTGCACGTGATTAGTCGCTTCTCGCATTTTTGTAAGTGCTTTACCAATGACATAATCTCTTTCTCCTACTTGCATTTGGGCCTGCTGGGTGTGCCATTCACTTGTTTCTAAGTTCCTTTCTAAAATTTCGACCCTTATTTCAATGTTTTGGAGTGAAGCCTCGAGCTCTTATACTCTTTTCCTCAGTTCTCTATTTTCGACTTGACTTGCTTTGAATTCTATGACAGAGTTCCGGCTGCGATGTCTATGTAAAGATTCCTCCAATTCAATGATTCTAGCCTCCATCTCGGTTATTTGGACCTTTAGTTCAGCTTTTTCAACTTAGCTTTCCAACAACTCTCCCTTTATGGCATTTTCCCGAGCTTGACCATCTTGAAAATTCCTTTTCCATTGCTTTGCTCGATCCTTTTGTTCCCAAATCTCTTGTTGCCATTGCTCAGAAGTCTTATCAAGTCCCGCGTTTTTCATGGATTAACGAAGTTTCTTATAGTGTTTCTTTAAATCTTTCAGTTCTTTCTCAGCTTTATTCTTCCCTTTCCTTAACTTTTTAGCCTCTATCTTGTAAATGTCTACATCTAACCCCAACTTCATCTTATCCTCTTCCAAGACTTCTATCCTTTTCCCAAATTTCAAGCTCTTTCTTTCAAAATCCTATTTTATGATGTCCAACTCTGATGGAATTTCTTGTAAGCATTCTTCTAAGAATCTAGCGTTATTAGGGTTCGATCCTGGAATATTATCATTGGCCCTTTTACTCCTTCACCAATCATATTCCGGCATTGTCATTAGGTTTGTAGCGAATAACTTCATCCTATGCGCTTGCCTCTAGGCATTGGTTATCTCCCTGACCCTCTTATTGTAGTTATCCCCTTTGTAGGTGAACTTCCACTAGGCCAAACCATGTATGAACTGCCTTAACTTATATTACCTCAACACGAGTAGAGGGGCATATCCTACGGCCCCCCATATTCCAAGTAAGAGAACCCAGTCAAAACTACCACAACGGTAAAGGATCTCATCGATAATAAGCTATGATGCCTTCCACTTTATGTCCTCTTCTCCGAGATTTTGAAGAACTGCTATCCATTTTTCCCAGATATATTTAGTTCTTTTTGTGTTGCTACAAATTCCTTCAAAGACAAGTAGTCCACTAAGTATGCCTTATACAAAATCCTCTCTTTCTTCCAAAAATGGCTATGAAACCAGACCATCAAAAGCGGTGCACAGCCAATGAACCTTCCTTTGCCTTCTCTCTGACAAGCAGTTAGCGATCGGAAGGTCTCTACAAAGATTGTCGAGACGAGTGTGACATTCCTACCAAGGCGATCGAAGAGATCCACAACTACATCCTGTATGTGCCCTAATGCTTTCGGGAAAATAAACAACCCACAAATACTCAAAGCGAAAAGGTCAACATGTTTCTTCACATCCGGATGTGCTAATATCAGATCCTTCAGACTCTTCCAAGTGATGCATTTATTATCCCATTTTACTTTGATTCTAGACGCCACCCATTGTTCGCTCATCCCAGTTATATTTATCAACCTCTTTAGAAGGATCGGGACATTCATAGCTCTCGAGTAAACCTTGACAGTTTGAATCTTTGAGCAACGGATTAACGCGGTGTATTCCTCTACCGTGGGCGTCATGTCAAAACTCCCAAAGGAAAAGCAACTATACGCGGGATTCCAATGCTGAGTGAGAGCCTGAAAAAGATGCTTGTCTATTTTTACCTCGACTAGATAAGGCAAATCTCCATATTCTCTATAAAATAACTGCTTCCTTTCATCATTCCATTGACCCCAAATATCCCTTAGCTCTTACACATTGTTTTGGGTCACGTTTACTCGAGTGTGATCCCAAAATTCTAATAAATGGCCTTCTGTCAAACTATCTCCATCCTCACGTTATCTCCCTTCAAACCATAAACGCACAGCCATATTATCTTTTACTCTGTCAAGAAACCCATTTTCCATGTCAAAGCTTTCTATTTGGTAATCGAGTATGAATTAACACCCTTTCTTGTATGATGATGCAATATGAAACAAAAGAAAATAGACAAAATAGAACACGTTAGCAACATATAATAATGTCAACATACGAGTATATAGCAAAGAACCTAAGAAATTATCTTAGGTAATTGCTAAAAGGTTCAGTATAGCTCCTATCTAAGGCGAGTACTTACGGTTCACTATATGTGGTTTTGGCTCTAGAGTAAATGGTACCCAAACCAGCAGATTCCTCGATCCTCACCTATTATAGGCTCATACGGATGAGTTCGATTTAGGGGGACACATTTCTCACATGTTTGCACGGAAGTGAAAACTTCACGAAAATAAGGGTACGGATGTAATCCCGAAAGCGATTCACTATCCTGTACGGAGGTGAAGACCTCACGAAGAAATAGTTTCCCGCTTCCGCTTAAAAGGATAATAACGAAATGCATATGAATGCAAGTTTATATCAACATAATATAATATCGCACAATGGTGTCGAGGATCGCATATTAAACAAAACCGAAGCTTTAAAAGTTTTCAAAAAAGACCCAAAAATAATCAATTTTGGCTTGACTCTCGTTTACTTTTAAAAATGTCCCTAGTGGAGTCGCCAAGCTATCGAAACTATTTTTAAAACGTGCTTCGAAAATTATTTTAAAATTGGAAAATGGGAGTCACCACCAATCTTTATTTGGTGTGATTGGATCACATGTATCCTTAGTAAATGTTATTAAATGATATTTTAATCCAAATAAACTTAGAAATGGATTATTAAATGAAAGATTTTATGTTACTCGATTTTTTTCTGTATCGAACCATAATGCAATGCTTCTATACCATATTTATATACGGGAATGGGGTATAAACGTGTTATAACAAATCATCATTACAAGCATTTAAACCCTGTCTTATTTCTCTTTTACAGATTCGGCTTGTAGAAGGCACAACTTACTGGTGACGGTGGTTGATGATGGTGACGGGGCTATTGATGCTGACGTGGCAGCATGCCAGTGGCCGGTGATGGAGGCAGTAGCACAAGTTGCTTTCTGGGGTCTGATCCTTTTTTATTTGGGCCAAATATGTAACTGGGCCTATTTGTTTGTAATTTGTATTTGGACCACTTTTATTTGGGCTTGTTTGGGTCAATTTGAAATTGGGCTCAAATTTGAGTTTGGTTTGTAATTAGACTTTGTAATTGGAACATTATTTAAATAAATTTAAATTTAAATTTATGATAAATTTAAATTTCCAATAAATTTAAATTTAAAATAAATTCAAATTCTGTTGGACCCGAATAAATTGGGCTTCAACAACCTTTTTTTTTTAATAATGAGACAAAATACAATCTGATTCTTATTGATCTTTATGATACTTTTATGGGTAAATTTTTGTAATCTTTATACAATGTTATATAATATTAAAGTTTAATATTTTCATAATAAAACTATTTATGTGCCTTCCCTAAATAAACATTGTAAAACCAAAATAGAGAATAAAAAATGTTTTAAATAATATTTAATGTTTTTAACATTAAAAAATTATTATATTTTGTTTTATTTTTGTGAATAAAATTAAATTAAATTAGATTTATTATACAACGATAATAATTTATATATATATATATATTTTTTTATTATATGATAATTTGATTCGGGATTTGACCTAAAAAATCAAATTTAAAAAATTTCCTAAAATACAATTTCAAAAACCTTTTTGAGAGGAGTTTCTTTCTCTCTAATTCAAAACCAGAACATTTTTCTTTTTTTTACTACTATTGATGTGTATCAATAAAATTCAATGGAACGTATCAAGTTAAATGAATAATCCATTCATGAACCATATTTTACAACAAACTTTTGTAACATTCGTAGAAGTTTAACTACTCTTTTGTCAATTTGTTATTAGTTGTACATTTTCATTTGCAATTATAAAACAGATAATTGGGATAAAAGAGTTTTAAAAAATCTTGAGAATTGAATATGAAACAATAACCTGTATTTATTTCCATACAAGAATTATAATTTAGGTGGGTTTAGTTGAAAAAAATTAGCAAAAAGCAAGGTCATTTGTGATATTCGATGTAACGGTTGTCCTTTTTAAGGCAGGACACAAGGCAAAAATCCCAGACAAGCACACTTACCTTGTCTCTTTACTCCTTTCCTTTCCTTTCTGTTCTATTCAGACCAGCTAGTGTCAGTCACCAACATGAAGCTCCAAACTCCTTCGCTCCTTTGTCTCTTTTACATTACTTCATTGCTATTCAGCTTATCTGAGTCGTCTCAGCCTCCTTTCTCATGTGATACATCTGACCCCGCAACCAAATCCTACCCTTTCTGCGAAACTACACTCTCCATCACCCAACGAGTTCGAGATTTGGTGTCCAGGCTCACATTAGATGAGAAAATATCCCAACTCGTTAACTCAGCTCCCGCCATTCCAAGACTTGGCATCCCTGACTATCAATGGTGGTCTACATGGTTTAGCTGTCAGCCGAGGCATGCGTTTCAATGGAACAATCCGATCAGCCACCAGTGTTCCACAAGTCATTCTCACCGCTGCTTCCTTTGATGTTCATCTTTGGTACCGCATCGCTCAGGCAAGTCTTTTCAAATAATTGTTGTATATTTTTAACTAAAATCGCATAACTCGAAGGACATGAACCATTTTGCAGGCAGTTGGAATCGAAGGTAGAGCAATTTACAACGTTGGGCAAGCCATGGGGTTGACATTTTGGGCACCAAACATTAACATATTTAGGGACCCAAGGTGGGGAAGAGGGCAAGAGACACCTGGTGAGGATCCTTTGGTTACTGGGAAATATGCAGTGTCATATGTGAGAGGGATACAAGGGGACTCTTTTGAAGGTGGGAAACTTGGTGAAAATCTTCAAGCTTCAGCTTGTTGTAAGCATTTTACTGCTTATGATTTGGATAATTGGAAAGGAGTAACTCGATACGTCTTCAATGCAAATGTAAGTGCTAAACTTAAAAAATTTAAACTTCGATTGCTTTTGATTAATTGGAAAGACCCCATATTTTTTTGGAATTCAGGTCAGTTTACAGGATTTTGCAGAGACACATCAGCCACCATTCCAGAGTTGTATACGACAAGGGAAAGCTAGTGCGGTAATGTGTGCTTACAATCGTGTTAATGGAGTCCCCCAACTGTGCTGATTACAATCTATTATCGAAAACAGCCCGAGGCCAATGGGGCTTCAATGGGTAACATTACAAAGCTCTTTTTCTTTCGGCCATAACAATACCAGAAAGATGATTTTATGATTTTCTTGGTTAAAATATTATCAGATATATCACTGCAGACTGTGATGCTGTCGCCACCATCTATGAACAACAAGGATATGTTATAGTACCAGAAGATGCTGCTGCAGATGTTCTTAAAGCTGGTATTGTTGATTAGTTTTGTTTTTCTGCCAAATGAGCTCTATACTTAACATGGTTATGGTGGATAGATGCTAATAGCATCATCTGAAAATTTGATCAATGAATTTTACAGGAATGGATGTTGATTGTGGTTCATATTTGTTGAAATACACCAAATTAGCTGTTGAAAAAGGAAAATTGTCTGTGTCTGAAATTGATAGAGCCCTGTACAACCTTTTCTCTATCAGAATGAGACTCGGGCTTTTCAATGGTAATCCAGTTAAGCAGCCTCCCGGTAACATTGTTCGGATCAAATTTGTTCCCAAGAGCATCAAAATCTTGCCCTCTAGGCTTCTAGCAACGGCATTGTCCTTCTGAAGAACACCAATAAACTCCTTCTGCTTTCGAAAACTGAAACAACATGCCTTGCAGTAATAGGCCCCAATGCCGATTCCGAACAAACACTTGGAAATTATGCGGGCCCTCCTTGCAAAACTGTTACACCATTGAAAGGGTTGCAAAGTTATGTTAAAGACACCAGGTTTCACCAAGGCTGTAGTGCAGTTAATTGTTCTTCTGCATTCACTGATCAAGCAATGAATGTAGCAACCGGAGCAGACCGTGTTGTTTTAGTAATGGGATTGGATCAAATCCAAGAAAGGGAAAAATTCGATCGAGTAGACTTCGTTCTTCCGCCAAAGCAACAGAACTTGATATTAACCATTGCAAGAGCTGCTAAGAATCCAGTTATTTTGGTGCTTCTTTCTGGAGGTCCAGTAGATATATCGTTTGCCAAAAACGATCCCCACATTGGAAGCATTCTATGGGCCGGTTATCCAGGTGAAGCCGGTGGTCGTGCATTAGCAGAAATTATATTTGGTGATCACAAACCCGGTGAGTTCTCATTCATGTATCATTTACTATAGTTTGCATGATAAACAAAAGGCACGCATAAGTTGTTAGCTTCATATTTATATGCAGGAGGGAGGTTACCAGTTACTTGGTATCCGCAAAGTTACACTAATATACCGATGACATATATGAGAATGCGTCCTGAACCATCTTCCAGCTATCCTGGACGCACATACAGATTCTACCAAGGACCGAAGGTTTTTGAATTCGGTTATGGCCTCAGCTACTCAAATTATACTTATGAATTTCTCCCTGCAAAACAAAACAAGGTCTATTTGCACAATCAGGTAAGTTCTCACATGGTTGAGAACTCAAATGCTCCCGGATATATACCTGTTTCGTAGATAGGAACTGAAGTTTGTGATAAGATAAAGTACCAAGTCACAGTTAGAGTTGAAAACAACGGAGATGGCCGGTAAGCATCCCCTGTTGCTATTTGTGAGGCCGGAAAAGATGAGTAATATGAGGTCAGTGAAGCAATTGGTTGCATTCCAGAGTGTTAATTTGAATGCAGGGGAAAGAGCTGAGATTGAACTTGAGTTGAGGCCATGTCAGCATCTTAGCTCAGCCAATGAAGATGGTACAATGGTGATAGAAGAAGGGTCTTATTTCTTGAGCGTTGAAGACAAAGAACTAGAGATTCAAGCTGTTAAATGATGCAAAGGACTACCTCATCAAAAAATGCAAGAAACTTTATAGCTAATGTGTTTTTTTTTTCTTTCTTTTTTTGATGAAAAGCTAATGTAACTGATTGATGTATCTATGATTCAGCTTTCCACTGAACGATTGTTTTCGGTAACATATTTTCCCTACATCTTTTTCAGCTACAAAATTATAAGTTTTAAGCAAGACGGGGTGAAGGATGAGAAGCAAAGCTCTGTTTTTTCCCAACAACATAATCGGTGTGCTGTGTTTTTTAGTCTGCCATTTTTCATTTGCAATTATAGAATAAATAATTGGGATAAAATGTGAAATTTTTTTCCATTTGTTATTTTGGTTGATAATGCATAAGCAACTAAAGTTGTCAATTGTTAATTGTTAATTGTTAATTGGTGATAGTAACTCTCTCCTCCATTTTCTCTTTCTTTTCTTTTCTCAAGCGGTTAATAATCACTTTCTATTAAAATTATAACGATTTGATTTTTAGTGATATCAAAATTTTAATTTTAGAGACAAATTTTCTTAATTTGAGTTAATTAAAAATTAGAATCGAATAATTGACCG
Organism: Kokia cookei; assembly: GCA_039519145.1. Lineage (NCBI taxonomy): Eukaryota > Viridiplantae > Streptophyta > Magnoliopsida > Malvales > Malvaceae > Kokia > Kokia cookei. The sequence goes on along the minus strand of CM076901.1, from coordinate 8,022,106 downwards.
TTGAATTAAATCATTTATTAAAATACTACAAACACTAAATTACAAAAAAGTAATCATTAATGAGTTTTAATTTAGAAAATGAAAAGCACCTAAACTAAAGACTATAGAATATAGACCCAATTTATGATGAGATAGTGGAAGGAAATGATTAAATCAATGCATTATTAATAGAATTTATATTTCTTATAATCATCATTCATTAATTAATTAATCATAAATCTTCCATTAACCAAAGTACGAAAGAATGAGAAAGTGGAATGAAAGGGAAAGATATTTTGAGTTCATGCGTTGGCCTGATGATTAAAGGTGTTTATTATCTTAAGTATGGTTTGAATTTGAGTTGCGTCAATCGCATTATTATTAAAGTTTTACTTTTCCTTTATAACTCACCAAAAAACAAAAAGAGAAAAATATATTCTTCTATAACCGATTAATGCAACCAAAAATAAGAGAAAGAAAAATTCTCTCAAACCCTCACCACTGTCGTGACTTACCAAGGGAAAATTTCGGAAGTGAAAATAATATAAATAGCTAAAATTTATGGCGAAAATATGTTAGAAAAGTGATAGAAAGTACGGATTTAAATTAGGATCATATGTGAAGTATTTGATCAATTATGTTTTATTAAGGAAGGTTTTAAGAATAAATAATGATTGTAGGAGGTCTCTATACTATATTTATTAATTCGGATTTAAATTTGATCGTCTAAGTTATGAGAATTGAGCATTTCGAATATTAGAGTGTTTAGAAACTAAATTGAATAAAATGTATTTATGAATATAATATGTTGAATTGCATTTGAATTGTATGATTAATGAATGTTCTATATCGCAATTTATTATACATAGCTAAAGACGACGTCGAGACGACAAAAAAAAAAAGTTGTCGATGAATAGTTAATCAATTTGTGCTCTCATAATTCGAGTTCATTTGATAAATATATGTATATGTTTAATTGGTTAAATGTCTAGAAATGGTAATCTAATAATGTGAGATATTCTGAAGGTATGTATATACTTGATTATGTAATTTGTGATCATTTGGTTGGTTGAAATAAATGAATATATGCTTATTGATGAATTAGGATTAATAGGGCTTTTTTATAAAATTAATTCAAAAAAAATAATTAATTAATTACATAAATAATTTATTTTTTTGATTAAATACAAAAATAATTTAAAATTTACAGTGAAAGTTGGTGGAGCCATACAATATGGTGCCATCAATATGCCACATCATAATCTCAGATTAAAAAATTAATTTTTTGATGGAGCCATGTAAAATGATACTACATGTATAAATACAATAAAAATATTAAAAAAATCTAAAAAATAAAAAAACTTGAAAATAATTTTAACTTTTTTTTATGGTACCATATTAAATGGTGCCACCACTTCCCCAAAAATATCAAACTTCTCTTTTCATTATTTAATTTTATTATTATGTTTTATAATAAAACATTATTATTTATTCTTTAAACTCTAAATTTTTTTTTACTCAAATAAAACATTATTATTTGTTTTTTGAAACTCAAACATTTTTTTTTTTGGCTCAAGGAATCCTAAATGTTTTCTTTTTTCTCCAAGTTTCTAACCCAAAGTTTGAGGGGAGTTTCTTCTTGTGACGCTGTCGCCGTAGACGATGCCGAAGTCAACTCCGAAGACGATGCCGACGCTGTTATTGAGGTTAGTTTTTTCTTGTTTTTCGTTGAATCTGCTCGAATTTTGAGTTGAGTTATTTTCTTTGTAAAAATTTTAGACTGAGTTTAGGGGCTGAGTTACTTTCTTTACTTGAATCTTAATTTAGGGGAAATATTTTTTTTTTTTTGAGAAAACAGACATGGAACTTAGACAATACTCACGTATTTTTACCCCTTTTAAGATATGATTTTTAGTTTATTAGTTTTAATTTTAGTTAACTAGAAAAATAAACATTCTTTAAGTTTATTAGTTTTGATTTTTTAAGACAAGTTTTTACTCTCCTTTTTAAATTTTTCTCTGTTAGATGATTTTATTATTTATTGTTTATATGTTGGATTATTTACTTGTTTAAGTTAAGTTATTTGTAGGGAAAGTGGTGCGTCATTTAATATGACACCACCAAAAAATTTAAAATTTAAAAAATAAATAATAAACAAATAATAAATCATGAGAAGAGAAGTTTGACATTTTTTGAGAAGTGGTGGTGCTGTTTAATATGACACCACAAAAAAAAAGCAAAAATATTTTCAAGTCCTTTTATTTTTTAGATTTTTTAGTATTTTCATGGTATTTATACAGGTAACGTCATTCTATATGTCTCCATCAAAAAATTGATTTTTTAACCTAAAATGATGACATGACACGTTGGTGGTGCCATATTATATGGCTTCACCAATTTTCACTATAAATTTTAAGTTATTTTCATATTTTATAAAAAAAATGAGTTATTTACATAATTAACATTGTCAAATAAAATCACGAGTATAATTGACATGCCATAAGATCTGTCTTGATAGGTAGGAGATTCAACGCTATGCGCATACATGTTGTGATACTTTGGAAGTCGAGAACATAACATTAGCTCAAATGCTAAAATTAATATTGGTTAAATTTGTGAATGACATGCATTCTTAATTTTTAAAATCAATTGCTTAATTATATTCTTTTATTAAAATTCTAAAATTAATTATTTAATTCTAAAATTTTACTACAATAATATATTAATTATTTTTTCGTTGTAATCAAAGTTGGTTTTCACTGCAGGTAACAATGACTAATCTTGTCACTGTGTATGTTTTTCGAAAAAGTTAATTATTGACCATTTTCATGTGTTTCATTTCTACGAGCGAAGATTGAACTCCTGACTATATGATTAAGAGATGAGATAAGAAAGCACCACACTATACCTCATGATTAAAATATTAATTATTTTAATTACTATTAACATTAAAATCCTTATAAAGTAAAATCCCTTGATTGATTATCTTATTACATTAAATATTGACTAATTTTTCTATTACTTTTTTGTTTAAATTAATATATATTATTGATTACTTCATATGTAATATGAGTTAACAACTTAATAAGAATTAAAAATATTTAACTAAATGTTTATATTTATTATGAAAATTATTTTATTGGATAAATAATTTAAGTTTAACAAATTAATTAATTAAAAATAAAACTATTAATATTCAATTTAATAAAATATTAATTAAAGGAAGCATATTTTAATAAAAACTTCAATGAAAGAAATAAAATTATTGGGTTAATATGCAAATTTACCATTATACTTTAAGTAGAAATTAAAATTTGTCATTATTCTTCGATTAATATTTGTTATTGTCTTAGATAAATTTATCACTGTACTCTAACTCTATTTTAAATTCTGTTGCTTTTATTTGATTGAAATTTGCCATTAAAATCAAGTTTTAATTGAATTTTTCTATTCAATTTTAATTTGAAATAATTTGAAGAAAATTTTGATAAGAAATATTTTTCTATTTTACTTTAATCTTTAACAATAACAAGTTAATTAATATAATATTAAAATTAAATGAAATTGAAAATGGTTATTTTATAAAAATAATTTTTTTATTGTATGATATATTTGTTTTTATTTTTCAAGTTTTGTTTTCATCAAATAACAATTTTAATTTAATTTTTCATATTTATAAATTAAATTATTGTTAACTATTGTTCAAAATAATTAAAATAAAATATTTGAAAGAATTATTTAATTAAATTATAATTTCAAATCAACAGAATTAGTATTTTTTGAATAATATGCTGGTTGCATTTAATATAAATTAAAATAGAGAAACATTCTAAACGAAATTAAAATGTGGCAAAAAAAATAACAAAACAAAGAGAAATTTAAAAAATAGAAAATGAAACATCAAACCAACAAAATAGTCCAGTGGGTTACAACGACAGAGATGAAATAAAACACTGGAAAAAGGAAGCAAGAAATAAAACTCCTTGTCTCTATCCACCTACACGCTTAAGGATCGAAGTAGGAGTGGTGAGAGAAACCAACAATCTTGCAAGCTGCTTCGAAAAACAAATCTGATTGTATCGGCAAACGAACCTCAAAAGGGAATCAAACTACTGAAAGACCATCGATAGTTGCAAATCAAAACCGAGCGTTGTGAGAAAACTATCCACAAACACAACATGCCATAAGGCAGAAATGTGCCACAAGACAAAGGAAAAGTGTGCCACAAGACAAAAGAAAAGCATGCCACAAAGGCATATAAAAACTAGAAAAAAATCAAAATTATAAAAAAAAGAACTGAATATAAAAAATTAAGGTGAAAGAATACCGACGGTCGATGACCAGCATTAAAACTGACGTCGTCGTCGACTAATCAAGAACAAAAGAAAGAAATAGAGTGATGCCAAAGATAGGTAAACCTAGATTAGTACCTTATCTGTATTGGACCATAGATTTAGTTTGGTTAACATAATTAATATTGAAAGGTAAAATAGAATTAAAAAAATCAAAGTTGATTGCAAAATTTAATAAAAATTAAAGCTTAATAAGAAAATTAAATCATATAAGAGTCTAATAGCAAATTTACTTATATTTTCAAATTATAATCGCAAATATCAATGAAATCAAAGTATAGTGATAAATTCTAATATTCTTATGATGGTAAATTTGCATTTTAACCCAAAATTATTTGATATGTAATTAATTAATTTAACAAAAGATAATTAATTAATGATAAAATTATTTTATATTTAATTTATTTAAAAAATATAATTGATTCACATAAATATTTTTTTAAAATTCAGCCATTATATAATTTGACAAAAGTGAACAATTTTACTTTAAAATAGAAATATTAGTTGGTATTCAATTTAAACAAAATATTCAGATAAAGTATTTTATTTTAATAATTAATTAAAACAAAATATAAATGATTAAGGAATGAAAATAGTTTATTTGATTCACTTAAACATTTTTTTTTTAAATTAGCCAATATTTAAATTAATAAAAATTAAGAATTTTACTTTAAATTCATTACGAAATAAAAGAATAGAGAGAATAAAAACAAGAGAAATATTAATTGATATTCAATTTAATAAAAAATGGGTTTTTTACCCAGATAATACAAAAAAAATAATTAATAACCAAAATAGTATCCCAAAATTATTATTTACCAAAATAGTATGTTTAGTTAAGTGGAGAGACTCTAAGTGGCGACACTAAGAGGTATTTTTGACACGTGTTTTTTTTTTAATTTTTTATTATTTTATATATTTAAAATAAAAAAATATTATTTTATTAGTAGAAGGACTTAAAGTGGCGGCACTCAGGGGTTTTTTTCAAAAAAATACCTGACACCCAGTGGAGGAACACGAAGTGGTGGCACCAATGGAGGAATATCAAGTGGCGGCACTAAGGGGTGTTTTGCCACTTGGCAGCACCCCATTGTGTCGTGTTGTGTGTTTATTTTATTTTATTTGTGAAAATAAATTTAAGTGGTTGGGAAATTTTAAAGTTTGTGATAAAAATTAAATGAAATAAAATTTTTGTTATAAAATAGGAAAGCGGGGAGCAAATAAACGGGAAAGAAAGAAAGGAAAGAAAGAAAGAAAGGAAGAAGGAGAGGAAAGAAAGAAGAAGGAAAGAAAGGTAATGTGTTTAATTTTAATTTTATTTGAGTATGATATCTTTGTAAAATCATATTTTATTTATTAAATTTTATTTAATTTTTAATAGATTTATTAAAGATGGATAATCAATTTTTTGTATGCATTTATTTTGATGGAGTAATTTCGAGAACATCGGTTGGATGTATATTTGATTGTTGGGAACAAATAGGAATGATATTTCGTCGAAATATCTCGGTTGATGATATGAAAGCAAGGATTAGTGCAAAAAATTTTAGACGTTGTGGGAGAAGGATCTCGAAACTTTTCTACAAGTTTCCAGTTTCGATAGATCCCATCAAATTCACCGAGATGGAACTTGTAGACGACGAAGACGTGGAGACAATGATCGCTCTTTATTGTTCGAATCAAAGTGACCCAAATGCACCGGTTCAATTGTTTGCTGAGTTAGTTGATGTGGAACCTGTACAAAATGAAGATCCAACTCCATTAGAAAATGAAGATTCAACTCCGTGTATGGTGGTTCCAGTATCGAACATTGAAAGTCAATCAATCGTACGTGGGCTAGACATCGATCTTAATGCTACTGCACCCGAGAATGATGCAGATCAAGATGGTGGATATGATAGTAGTATTCCTTTTGATAATGAAGTCGATATTGATAGTGATCCGGATGTGGATGAGGTCCCAGATGATACTGACGATGAAGGGGCGAATGACGATGAAAATACAGTCGAAAATCTAGTTACACATATTGTGATGCACAATAATCCTCTTGGGACACACATGTCGCTTATAAACCCCGATGCGACACATGCCGAGTTCGCGGAATACCCTGAAATAGTACCTGCTCACCGATTGGCCGTAGCAGCAGATTGTGAAAAGTTGTTTGTGGGCCAAAAATTTGAATCCAAGGAAGAATGCATATTTGCTATTAAGCGATATAGCATGAATGTGTCGATAAACTACAAAGTCGCAGTTTCTAAACCGACATTGTATATTGGAGAGTGCTGGAAGTCGACGGAAGGTTGCAAGTGGCGGGTGTGAGCTGCATTTATCCAGAAGTCGCAGATGTGGGAGATAAGAAAAATTGATGGGCCTCACACATTCAATTCAACACGTTTGTCAGAAGATCACCGAAAACTTGATTCCAGAATCATCTGCACACATATCATGCCAATGGTTAAGGACGACCCGACCATCAAGGTTTCTACATTGATTGTGGACATGCAATCACGATTCCATTATCGGGTTTCATATCGAAAAGAATGGATTGCGAAACATATGGCAATGGAACAATTGTTCGGTGATTGGGATGCATCATACAATGAGCTGCAATGATGGATAGCCGCAATGCGACAGCACGTGCCGGGGACTGCGATTGAGTTGGTGACACGACCTTATTATGGCTCAGATAACAACATGCAACCGGGAAGAAGAATTTTTCAGTATATATTTTGGACGTTTGATCCCTACGTTCGAGCATTTCCTTACTGCAAGCCATTTGTCTAGGTAGATGGAACGTGGCTATAAGGGAAATATATGCAAATCCTACTAATTACGGTGGCTCAAGACGGGAATCAAAACGTGCTCCCAATAGCATTCTCTATTATGGACAAAGAAGACATGGAATCTTGGGAATTCTTCTCGAGAAACCTGCGGAGGCATGTGATTCATAACGATAATATTTGCATCATCTCTGATAGAGCGAAGAGTATTATTGCGGCCATTAGGCGTACTGGTATACCATGGAAATCTGTTTAATGCAGCTGACACATTGCGGCTAACTTCCAACAAGAATATAAGAATGCAGACTAGCGGAGACAACTTGTGAAAATGGGTAAAAAAATTAAGTTCCAAATTATATTTTTAAGGTTTTAATTTTAGACTGTAACTTATGTTTTCTTAATATTCCTACAGCGTACGAGCTAGAGCCACACCGATTCCGGCAAAGAATGACCAGACTTGAGCGTGACATGGAAGGTTAAACGAACAAACCTCTACGCGAGTGGTTGGGTACCATGGAGCCGTGGAAATGGTCTCAAAGTTTTGATGAGGGGTATCGATATGGTCAAATGACGACCAACCTGGCAGAATCGATTAACGACGTGTTCAAGAGAATACGACATCTTTCGATTTCATCCGTGTTCTCCGCTACGTTCTATAGGCTAACAACCTTTATGCCAGTAATGGGAACGTGACAAATGGATCAGATGAACGCTGGTTACGTGTTTGTCGAAGCTGTCAGGAATGCAATAGATGCAAACCGTTAGAGTGCGAGGACGATGAACGTTGAAATATATTCACAACAGTTTCAACGATTTCAAGTTACTAAGACTATTGGGCGTCGACCTGGTATTCCAACTAGGTCATACGGGGTTGATCTCCAAAACAGACACTGCGATTGCAGGAGGTTCAATACACTTCGTTATCCCTGTACGCATGTCGTTGCAGCTTATGCTAAAGTGTCGGTCAATGTTGAACAGTTCATCGACCCCGTTTACACTCTCCATCGTACGTTACGTATTTGGGAAAATGAGTTCCCCGTCCTGCCTAACTTGTCCACATGGGAGGTACCTCCGACAACTTTCGAGCTTATCCCGAACAAAGGTTTACGAATGAATCCAAAAGGTCGTTCTCATATCACCAGAATCCGCAACGAAATGGACATTATGAAGAAAACAGACGGCGGCAAGCTGTGTGGACTGTGTAGGCTAGCTGGGCATACTCGACGTAATTGCCCTCAACGAACCTATCATATTGGTCAGTCATCCGGATCGAGTAGGGCCTAAACCCGGTTCATCATCATATACCTCTTAATTTTATTTTTACATTAATTTTCAAAGTTGTCCACTTGCGTCACAGTCACTAAATTATTTATATCTTGAGGTAAAGAATTCAAAATTATAATTCGTTTGATGTTTCTGAAATTAGACTTAAATATCTTTTTACCATAAAAATTATCTATCTTCCAATTTTTCATCTCTCAAATTCTCTACACTTTTCTTCAAAAATATCTCACTTAATAAAAATGGTAAATTACCTTTAAGTCTCTAAGCCATTCAATTTATGATTTAGGGTTTTAAGTATAAGGTTTAATGTTATGAAATTTAAATAAATGATCAAATAGTTAAAATATATGTACATTATGGAGGAAAAATTCATCATTATAATTCATCAACAGTCAAATTTAAACACTATTAGATACAACCCTAGTATCCATGATTAGATTGTGTGGTTCTCGGGGTATATCTTTGTGGTGGCCGACGTCTACGTCGAGGTTGCTCGTCAAGTTCATCATCATTATTAGGGTCCATTTGCCCTGGAGGAGTAGAGTATTGACCGAGAGGAATAGAGTATCGCGATAGCTCGTCAAACTCAGCCTGATATCCTTCCCTTGAGTATTACGGTGGCTCGTCAAATTGAGGCTGATATCCTTGGCTTGAGTATTGCGGTGGCTCGTCAAACTGAGGCTGATATCCTTGGCTTGATGAGCTATGCATATGTGATGATCCTACAAAATCAGGACGATAAGAATCATCGTCATTCAATGCCTCTTCATCCTCCTCTTCTTGTTGCTCTGGCACTGGCTGTGGGTTTGGGGCAGGAGCTACATGATAGGGGCGATCTTGTCGAGACATGTATGGGGGAATTATCGTCGATGAAGCACCAATCAAATATGGTTTCCCAAACTCAATGAACTACTGCATGTACTGCACCGATGGCTGTAAATCCGGAGTGTACTCCATCGGAGGTACTCGACTCATTCGGTTGTTTCACACATAAACATATTGTCCATGCACACTCCCCTAATCACAATTTGCTTTCCCCTTCTTATCAATCCCATGGATAGACCCTAATTGGAATGGCGGCTGCGGGATAGGCTGTTTACAACCAAACTGTCGGAGTACTCGATCCCCAGCATAGCACTCTACTGTTTGAAAATTGATTATCGGTGCGTTAATGCACCATTAGTCTGAGTGGAGGAATGTTGAGGCGGGAATAACAGCGGTAATTTATGGCTGTATATATGGGGTCCAGATGAACTGCACAATTAATAACATGTCAAAATATTAATAAGATTAAAGTAATATAATTTAGTAACATGCAACCATATTAACACGAGTCAAGTAATATAATTTAACATGTTAATAAATAACATACCCCTTCCTCAGCATATTGCTCTAGCATCAAACGATACATGGGAACTGTGTACTGCCTCTCGATCCCCGGTTTTGTTTTCCATCTAAGAAAACAAAAAATAACTTGTTAGATTCATATTATTAATAAAATATGTCAAATAATTAAAATTTAGGGTATATGGTAATCACCTGTTAACGAGTGGAAAAACATATGTTTGGTGCCTAACGGATGCCAAGAATGGCATCCGATATAGTGCCCAAGATTGCAATAGCATTAGGCATCCACCTATATCCCGAGAAGAAGAGTTTGTGGCGCGACAAAGTTCTCGGTATAGCATGGCAAGCACCGCAGATCCCCAACTATATTCATGAATCTTTCGCAAATCTCTTAGTAAAGGAAAATACATCAAGTGGATCTTATTATTATTTGCGTCCGGCATGAGTATGCCCCCTATCATTAGCAAAATATAGGCTCGAACGGCCCAAGAAACCTCCATTTCAGTTGCGTGTTCGGGTAAGTGCTGAAAATTGCTCTTCAACCATGTAAATAACAACGACGTGAAGTCTTTGTTATTACTAGTAACTGGATGCACATCGTTGCCGGCTCTTGGAACGAACTAACACCGATGACTGGTACAGCATTGATTGGTAGCCCTAGTTGGACCGCAACATCCTCTAATGTCACAGTGCACTCCCCACAAGGCAGATGAAATGTGTGGGTTTTCGGCGCCAACGCTCCACCAATGCACTGATTAAATCATATCTTAACTCAAATTTTTGGATCAATGCTGCTGATGCAAATCCGGCATCCCGCAAGTACGGAAGCAGACGTTCATGAGGGGGAAATTTAAGGCCCTGTGCACGACCCCTTAATGAACGATACGCGAGCTCTTCCTGTTAATTTACAAAAATAGTTAGTATAACCAAAATTAATTTTGTAAACAAATAATAATATCGTGAATGACATAATGAACAAATAATAATTTTTTTACATTCATATTGCCTTGGTGTGTATCTGCATTCACTGATTTGGCTATGTGAGAACGTTTCGAGTTAATTAATGAAGTCATTCTGTAACTTGAAAAAAAATTATCAATTAGTTCAATACATAAGTTTACCAATATAATACAAAAATAATAATTAAATACCAAAATGTGTTATTTACTAAAATTGTACAAAATATAGGTAAATAATATGATGGAGATATTATTTTCATAATTAATTATTTTTTATATTATATTTTGGTCAATAATATGATGAGAATATTATTTTGATAATTAATTATTTTTTGTATTATATTTTGGTAATTAATTAGCTAAGTTTAATTTTTTGTGAATTATTAAAACTTTCTTATTTTTATAAAATAATAAATTTTTAAATTTCATACTTGTAACTAATTTTAATTATAACTTAAAAATAGATTATTGTTTATTTTATTAAACACTTGTAATAGTTTTCTTTCACATTTTATTAAACAATCTTATGACTTGTATAATAAAGTTACTAACTAACAAAATTTAAACATTATTAAATTTTAAATTAATAAATATGAACAATATTTTTTACTTACTACTACTAACAACAAAATAAAATTACTAACTAGCAAAATTAAATTAAATTAAAGTAAATTAATAATAACATAATAACAAACTTACATTTCTTCTTTTTCTCTTAATTTACTCACCAACTATAACAACATTAAATAAAAAATCAATTAAAAATTAAATTAAAGAAAACAAAAAACTTAAAATAATCAAATTAACTAACAAATTAAAATATTTTAAAATTAACCATACTTAAAATATTCACTAAACTTACTTTTCTTCCACTCCTCTTAATTTACTCTTTTAATCAACCTATTAAACAAATAAAATTATAATAACAAATTAAACACATTACCACTACTAATTAACAAATTAAAATATTTTAAAATTAAATTTAAAAATAAACATATTATCTTTTTTTTTTCCTTCTCCTTCTTCCCCTTCTTCTCTTTCTTCCTTTTCTTTCTTTCTTTCTTTCTCTTTTTCTTTCTTTTTTCCTTCATTTTTCGTTGGTCCCTCCCTCCCACCTATTTTATAACAAAAAATTTTATTTTATTTAATTTTTATCACCTACCAAAAAATTCTAAACCACTCAAATTAATTTTCACCTCTTAAAAAACCCACACAAACACACACACAAGGCACAATGGGGTGCTGCCAAGCGGCAAAACACCCCTTAGTGCCGCCACTTGATATTCCTCCATTGGTGCCGCTACTTCGTATTCTTCCACTGGGTGTCAGGTATTTTTTTGTAGTATTTTTCTCGTATTTAAAAAAAAAAAACCCCTGAGTACCGCCACTTTAAGTCTCTCCACTAATAAAATAATAATTTTTTTATTTTTAAATATATAAAAATAATAAAAAATTAAAAAAAAGCACGTGTCAAAAATACCTCTTAATGCCGCCACTTAGAGTCCCTCCACTTAACTAAACATACCATTTTAGTAAATAATAATTTGGGGATATCATTTTGGTTATTAATTATTATTTTTTTGTATTATTTGGGTAAAAAATCCATAAAAAATTTAGATAATGTATTTTATTTTAACAATTAATTGATGAACTTTAATAATGACTTTAATATTAATGAGAATAATAATAATAAATTATTATTTGATTTTAATAAAAATATGATATAATAATTTATTATTAATTATTAAGGGCATATATGTCTTTCACTATTTGTAATTTTGGAGTTGATAATTTTATATAAAAAAGATTGGTAGGTAGATAGATAATTAAAAGTTTGTGCTTTAGTTTTAAGCCACAAATACAAAAAAGTACACATATAGATATTATTGAAAAATTAGTGACAAATCATAGAAAAAAGTACTCATTAATAGTAAAAGAAATACTTAAATTTGATAATTTTTTTTTTTTTTGTATCTAATTGATATCAAAATTTAAAAATCGTAAATCAATTTGATACTTTTTTAAGTATCTGATTAACACCGTTAAAAAATTAATATAATGTTGACATGATATTAATGGTCAATAACATGAAATGATGTGAGAAAATTTTTAATTTTTAATTTTAAAATTTTATCATGTGTCAAAATATTAAACTGTCAAATGTTATCATACTATTGATAATTAATATCATATCAACCTATTTTAACGGTGATAATCAAGTAATTAAAAGAAATATTATATTAACTTACCGATTTTTAAATGTAGATATTCTAAAAGAAAATTTGGATACAAGTTAATAAATAGAATTACCTCCCTATATATTAATTCATAATAAAACGAAAATGAGGTCCCAAAAGTCCATCCAGTGTAACAGTGGTCCCATAAGTCATAAAACAAGACATGCAGCAAAGCTCCCACACACCACTTCCTTGTCTATTCACTCGTTCCAGTTCGGCTCAAAACAATTCATTTACCTTTACCAGCATGAAGCTCCCAACTCTATCTGTCCTTTATCTCATTCACCTTACTTCATCGCTGCTCATCTTTGCTAAGTCGACTCAGCCTCCGTTCTCCTGCGACACATCCCACCCACGAACCAAATCCTACCCTTTTTGCAAAACTACACTCCCCATCACCCAACGAGTCCAAGATCTGGTGTCCAGGCTCACATTAGACGAGAAGATATCCCAACTCGTTAACTCAGCCTCCCCCATTCCAAGACTTGGCATCCCTGCCTATCAATGGTGGTCCGAAGCCCTGCATGGTGTTGCCTATTCGTTGAGGGTCACGCAAGGTATTCGTTTCAATGGAACAATCCAATCAGCCACCAGTTTCCCTCAAGTCATTCTCACCGCTGCTTCCTTTGATGCTCACCTTTGGTATCGAATTGCTCAGGCAAGTCCTCAAGGACCCTTTATTTTTTCATCTTTTTTATGATTCATATTCTCAGTTTATGATTGTTTACAGGCAGTTGGAATAGAAGCTAGAGCTATTTACAACGCTGGACAAGCAACGGGCATGACATTTTGGGCACCCAACATTAATATATATAGGGATCCAAGGTGGGGAAGAGGGCAAGAGACGCCTGGTGAGGATCCATTGGTTTCTGGGAAATATGCAGTTTCATTTGTGAGAGGGATACAAGGGGACTCTTTTGAAGGTGGGAAACTTGGCCAACATCTTCAAGCTTCAGCTTGTTGTAAGCATTTTACTGCTTATGATTTAGATAACTGGAAAGGAGTGAACCGATATGTCTTCAATGCAAAAGTATGTGTAAATTGTACACTTCAAAATTTGTAACTTAATTTGTTTGTTTGATGTTTTGAATTTGGAAAACTCCATTTTTTTGTGGATTTCAGGTCAGTTTACAGGATTTAGCAGATACATATCAGCCTCCATTCCAAAGCTGCATACAGCAAGGGAAAGCTAGTGGGATAATGTGTGCTTACAATCGTGTTAATGGAGTCCCCAACTGTGCTGATTACAATCTGTTGTCGAAAACAGCCCGAGGCCAATGGGGTTTCAATGGGTACATCACCTCCGACTGTGATGCTGTCGCCATCATTCATGAAGATCAAGGATATGCTAAACTACCAGAGGATGCTGTAGCTGATGTTCTTAAAGCTGGTATTAGTTTTTTTTTTTATTATCTAAAGCTAGGCGGTACTGATGGATGTTAATATCATCATTATGAAATTTCGATCTACGAATTTTACAGGAATGGATGTCAACTGTGGTACCTATTTGAAGAAATACACCAAATCAGCTGTTGAAAAGAGAAAATTACCTGTATCTGAAATAGACAGAGCCCTTCATAACCTTTTCTCTGTTAGAATGAGGCTGGGGCTTTTCGACGGCAATCCAGTTAAACAGCCTTATGGAACCATTGGTTCGGATAAGGTCTGTTCTCAAGAGCATCGGAATCTTGCCCTTGAGGCTGCTCGAAATGGCATTGTCCTTCTGAAGAACACGGATAAACTCCTTCCGCTTTCGAAAACCAAAACTACTTCCCTTGCAGTAATAGGGCCTAATGCGAATTCTGCAAAAACACTTGTTGGAAACTATGCAGGCCCACCCTGCAAACCTGTTACACCATTGCAAGGGCTGCAGAGTTATGTTAAAGACACCAGGTTTCACCAAGGTTGTAATGCAGTTAATTGTTCTTCTGCATTCATTGCTCAATCAGTGAAGATAGCAAAAGGAGTAGATCATGTGGTATTAGTAATGGGATTAGATCAAACACAAGAGAGTGAAGATCATGATCGTGTACACTTGCTTCTTCCACCAAAGCAACAAAACCTGATTTCTAGCATCGTAAGAGTTGCCAAGAATCCAGTCATTTTGGTGCTTCTATCGGGAGGTCCAGTTGACATATCATTCGCCAAAAATGACCAACACATTGGAAGCATTCTATGGACCGGTTATCCAGGTGAAGCCGGAGGCCGTGCTTTAGCAGAAATTATATTTGGTGATCACAACCCTGGTGAGTTCATTTATTTTCTTTGCATGATAAACAGAAGGCATACTTAAGTTTGTAAGCTTCATATTTGTATACAGGAGGGAGGTTACCAGTTACTTGGTATCCACAAAGTTACGTTAAAGTGCCAATGACGGACATGAGAATGCGACCTGAACCTTCTTCTGGCTATCCTGGACGCACCTATAGATTCTACCAAGGACCGAAGGTTTTTGAATTTGGTTATGGTCTTAGCTACTCTAACTATACTTATGAAATTCTCCCAGTAACACAAAACAAGGTCCATATAATGGTTGAGAGCTCAAATCCTTACAGGTACATGCCTGTTTCAGAGATTGGAGCCGAAGTTTGTGAAAAAATGAAGTACCCAGTCAAGGTTCAAGTTCAAAACCATGGCGAGATGGCCGGTAAGCATCCAATATTGCTATTTGTAAGGCAACCAAAGATGGTCAATGGGAGGCCAGTGAAACAATTAGTTGCATTTCAGAGTGTTAAACTGAACGCAGGGGAAAGAGCTGATGTTGAATTTGAGTTGAGGCCATGTGAGCATCTTAGCTCAGCCAAGAAAGATGGTTCGATGGTGATTGAAGAAGGGTCTTATTTATTGAGCATTGGAGACAAAGAATCAGAGATTCAAGTTGTTAAGTGATACAACTCATAGCTAATGTACCTTATTTCTAAATAAACAGCAGTTTCATAAAGTTGAAACAGCATCAATCGCCGAAAAAAATACTTCTGAGATAGAAGCCATATCTAGGTTTATATAATTGGTAATAGAATTTGAACGAAAAATAAGTTATAGATGTCCTCTAAACGTAGAAATAACGAAGCAATTCACATAACAAATAGCAGACAACATCATATTTCATATGCAAATAAATCCAAACCCACACACTAGACATCCTCCTCATCCTCCTGATACATCTTCATCATCTCAGCACAGCCAGCTTCAGCCTTGTCAACCATGAAGCCCATGGCATTGGCATAACGGGTGGTGGATGAAATGCCATTTAAGTTGGTCAAGATAACACGGGCACGTTCACGTCCGGGGGTCATTGTGGCACAATCAAGCTGGGAGCTCTTCACAAGAACTGCATCACAGACCTGATCCAAGTGATCCTCGGATACACGAATCTGGTATTTTCCGGTTTTGTCGGTGTGTCCCTCCTTCTCAAAGACAACTTGGCCGGTCTTCCTGTCGTTGCATACCACCTTAACCAAGGCATCTACAAAGCACATGATAGCAGAATACCAAGATTCAGAACCAAATACGACAAATTGTACCAATATTAAACATCACATAGATCAGACAAGGGGAACGAAAGATCCAGGCAACACAGCCGTTAAACAATACACAACATCCTGTTCCATGTCCGAGAACCAACATCTTTGGGTTCATAAATCTATGAGCAAAATTATCATCTTAAGCCTTAAAGCTTCCCCCTTTCTATTAAAATTTACACCTTTGAACCGCCTACTGATTTTGACCTCCAGTCCAACATGTCATGGTTGTTCCAATTATTTTATGTTTACACACCCTTTCATTCACTTTCACTCAATGTAACATCAAAACCTACAAACTAGTTCGCAGATCTACCGTTTTAAAACCTAAAACACCAGATCTAACAATGTCACCAACAGGATACATAAAAAGAAACATAGCAAAACATAGATTAAGATCAAAGTATGTTAGAAATAGAAAGTACCAGCTAGGCTTCTAGTATTAGGGGTTTCAAAACCAGCACGGCAACGATCACAGTACACATGGCCTTCTACCACCAATGGGTTCTTCACCATGCGTGTAGCACTCACCAAAGCTGGAAGCACACATAGTGCAATGAACAACAGAACTTTGGCCATGTTTTT
This sequence comes from Kokia cookei, assembly GCA_039519145.1. Lineage (NCBI taxonomy): Eukaryota > Viridiplantae > Streptophyta > Magnoliopsida > Malvales > Malvaceae > Kokia > Kokia cookei. The sequence goes on along the minus strand of CM076901.1, from coordinate 8,005,062 downwards.
TTTTTTTGCTTTTTTTTCTTGAACAATGTAATGAAGAAATGGGAAGAAGGTTTGGAGATTAAATCCTCAGAAACAAATCAAAGAAACAAAGGGTAAATGCTAAAGAGACAGTGATGATGAAAAAGTGGGAGTGAGATAAGGAAATTAAATAAAGGTGAAAATTGAATAAGAATAATAATGAAAACTGGCTTAGCCGCGTTTAGGAGTATATTCGTGTGTGGTGGACAAGCTGTATGAGCTGCTGGGTCGGGATGCCACGTCAAAACGGTGGTGTTGATTTGGTAATTTTGATGGAAAACAAGGGTGTTTTGGTAAATGGGAGTAATGAGTTTGATGACGCGGCGAGTTATTAGTGGCAAGCAGAAGGGCAGATTGGAGATAGGGAGAGTAGAGGATAGAACACGGATCCTAATTGATTGCAGCTGGCAGTTGTCGGTGGTCACATGGGGGCTGTTTGAGAAGGTTGGCAGAGCAAGCAAAGCGGGAACGGTGCCGCATCACATGAATCCTATAATTAACGCTACCAATATTTTTTATTCATTAAATAAAGAAAAATAGAGAAAGCACTGTTCTTGGCGTTCGACGCCGTGCTCACACAAGATTTCAATTTTTCAAATTTTCAATTTCATCATTAATAACGAAAGATAAGAAAAAATTTAAAAACAATTTTTTAAGTTTTGTAATTTTCTGAATCTTTTATAAATATATATTTATGAAAATCTAAATAAAAAGTAAATGAAAAATGTCTCAAAACATAAGAATATAAGACCCAATAAGTCTAAATAAATATATATGTACTTAAAACATTAGACTATAATATACCTCAAGATTTTATTTATAAAAATTTAAATAAAAGTACTATCATTTTCTATAAATATGTTTGCTTTATTTATAGAGTGTCAATCATAAAAAATATAAATAAGAAAATAAAAGTGCCCTATAAATTTTTTAAAGGTTATATAAGAGAATGAATTCTTGAAAGTTTTGAGAGTTATATGAACTTTCATCAATGAATTTACAACAAACATAAAAAGTTACTTTGGTTTAAAAATTAAAAAATGTAATTTTTATTTTGATTTAAAAATTAAATGTAAGAACTCAACAAATGGCTCCAGTGAAAAAGAGGATGTTGCTCATTTTAAGAGGTTCTGGATTCGAGCGCTTGTGTGTGCAAGGTGTGCGCGCGTTATCAAAGGGTTTTTAATTAACCTTTCAAAAATGATAAAAAATTGATTCAACTCTTTAAAAATTATAAAGATATAGATTATTAAAATGATGAGATTACATTTTTACTATCATAAAAATATATAATTTAATTCCGACTCTTTAAAAAAAAATTTTGACTCCGCCACCCGACAAGTGCAAGCCTAGTTACTTGGATGTCAGACATGTTATTCTAGAAATGGATAGTAAAATGGTGCAGCAGTTGTGAAATCGAACGACTGATGGGCCTCATGTGTGTTAACCCGGATGATTTTAGGGTTGAGACAGTAGGGTTAGGTTATGAGGATGGTGCAAAACAAAGTCGCAGATACCCTGGAGAACTTAGCAGCAGAGATGAGGTGGGGATTGCATGTGTTTCATAGGCCATTAGGTGAGGTCATGCAGGCTCTCAAGGAAAAGATGAGGATGGAGTTGGGGTTTTCTTGATGTATTGGATGATTAGCTTCAATGCTTATTGTATTGTGCTGACTGCTGAGTGTGCTTTACCAATTTATTAATAAAATGTTTTCTAATATAACAATAATGCTTGTTGGCTGAGAAAAAAAAAATGAAAATTCATGTGTAATTTTTTTGATTTATCTCAAACTTGACAACCTCGATATATTAATAATTGTATTACAATTACCTCTCATACAATGGGAGTAAAAACTAAGACGAAAAAGTAGTACTAATAAATATGCAATTGAGACAAAACCTTATGTTAATGAATGATATATTCTCTTTTTTTTCAATTATATATCTAGAAAAAGTAATGCAAAATAGAATGTGTGGCATGGTACAAGTATACTAGGATGCTTCTATCCCAAGGAAGCATGGCCTAGGTTTTTGAATATTACAACAGCAATTGAAGGTGAAGGTGAAGTTGTTTTAGCACTATGAAAGGGCATGAATGGCCGAAGGCTTTGGCGTCATTGCCCATTGTGTTCATGAACTCTGTTCTCATAGTTTGAACCTTCATTGTCTGCCATCTGACCATGTGAATTATAGTTCCCAGGAATTTCCATTTGCTGATCATTCGGTACCATTTCTGCCATTTCCTGATGACCCACCATTCCATGCTGCTATTTCCAACACATTTGATTACATTATTAATCCCTTTTATTTATTAAAAGAAAAAAAGCTATGGAAAACTTAGCAATTAGAAGGGGGAAAAGAAAACCTGAACGTGGGAATACAAGGTTGGTGGCATGGAGTTAGACTGAAGCCCAGTTGAAGCAAATGACTGAGGCCATGGTGCGAAATTTTCAGTATTCGGATTTGAGACGTGGCATTGATCTCCGATGTTGTGAGGATCCACATTTGACATGCTTCCTTGTAACAATGGATCGTAGACCGTGGATGAAAGATCCCTAAATTGTATCAACAACATATTCTAGAGTTAGGGATTCGAATTTCAATATCTACAATCCTTTTTCAAGAAAAATTATCGAGTTCGAAATGTTTATTGGTATTTTTATTTTTATTTTGCAGGATTAAGTTTTTGGAACTGAAAATGGAAAGTACCTGAGAGGATTTAGAGATGATGAAGCATCAAAGATTTGGGATTGGTTTTGACCATTATCAGGCAGCCAATTGACAACCTCATTCTCGAAAGATGGAGGCAATCCTTGCTGCACCAATCCAAACAAAAAATTCATATTTTTCAATAGGTTGATTTCAAATCCGAAAACTTTTGAAGTTGCCGAGGTTACCATTGATTTGTTTTACTGCAAAATAATATATGTATACATTACCTGTATAGGAGATGGATCGTAAGAGGATAAATGGTTGCTCAATATGTACTCCTGTAAACCAAAGCATTAAAATTTCAATTTTTAAAAAAAAAAAAAATTTAGGATCAGTTTAATACAAGTTATTTTGTAATAATAATAGATTCCGACCTTTCTTTGCACAACATTTGCTAATGTTTCGACAAGATGTTTCTCACAGGATTCTAGTTCCGCCATGGATGTGAACCTAAAAGGATCTGGTTCATATGCCCTGTTTTTGAAGATTCCATAAATTAATCAGCCTCAACTTTAAAATCCATTTTATGTGTTTGGGTCGGAATGATATTATTTTATTTTTAGTTGTAGGTGATTAATATATACCTTAACTGTTCCTCGGCCATTTGAAGTTGTTGTTGTAACCTTACAATTTCCTGTTGGATTTCCTGTAATAAAAACATTAACAAACACCAAATTAAAAATTAAAAAAGAAACATAGAAGAAAACACACATTAAAGTTTATGAGAGACAGAAATGTTTCTCATACCTTGAAATCAGAGTTAAAAGATGTTGGACTGCTTCCAGCAAAATTCCATGAAAAATAAGAGACAAAAACTTTCTCCATCAGCTATTTTAATTAAAATATTTTGCAAAACTGAAAATATAGAGAGCGAAGAAGGGGACAAACTTGGCCAGTTGAAGAGCAATATCATTTTCACTTCTTAGCCGCTGGAGGATCCTTAGCATGTACTGCGTAAAATACAGAATCGAGTGAATTGAGATTTATTTAATTTTCATTTTTCATGGAAAAAAAAAAATATTATGACAACAGTGTCATTTTCTTACCTCTTTGTTTTGGATATCACTGCAACAACAAAAATAAGAATAAAGAACATTAGCTTTAACATATGAATTACATGTTTTAAGGAGAAATTAAACAAAACAAAAAAGGGTTTAAGGACATACGGATGTCTGATTTGTTCAGGGAAAATTAGAGCACTGCAACAGATAAATCAATTGAGATGTTAGAGAATCAACATGTTAAATGAAATATAAATAAGCTGCAAAATAATATTTAACACTATAAAAGGGTTAAAAAGCATTACTGCTCTCTTTCTCGATCAGGGAGATTAATGTAACGCATAAAGACATCCTCGATCCTGGTTTTTTATAGGGAAAAAAAAAAAGGGTTAAATCAATGCCTGCTTATAGTTTAATAGTGTTGGTTAAAAGCTTATTTTAACATTGTAAAAGTTTTGTGAAAACAAAGGTAATGAGCATCTGCATGCATGAATTCTTTTATTGCATGCACATAGCCCTAACGTAGACTTGGATTGTTTTCGACCCTAAAAATCAATCTTGTTGTTCTTAAAGCATTCATATCTCGAACATATTTGTATATCATAAAAAAGAATGTTGGTAAGGAAATAAAGGGTGGTACCTTCTCCTGCCAGAAAAATGGCTAATCCGACCGGAAGGAGAGAACATGATAAGAGCAATATCAATGTCACATAGGATGGAAAGTTCATAAGCTTTCTTAATCAACCCATTCCTACGCTTGGAGAAGGTAACCTGACGATTGGTGTTGTTTTCTATTCTCTTAATCTCCAGCTTAACACGTCCCATATTACCTCTTGGGTCTTGTGTAAACCCTAAATATTCTGATGTGCCAAAATGGGAAGTAGTTGTTGTTGTTGCTTTGAAAAGGTTGAAAACCCTGATAAGAGATTATTTTTAGAACAAAATCTAAGGGATGATGAATTGCTATTTGGGTATATATATTGAGAAGAAAGGCCTAAAAATAAGGGTGTGGTTAGATGTGTGAGAGAAAGAGAGAGGGAGGGGGATATGGTTAAAAATGGGTGGGAGAGGAGAGATTTAAGTGTGAGATATTGAAGGGTTTATTGAGAGGGAAAGGGTCATCTATATTGAAAGTAAATTTTTCTTTTTTATTTCCATGCTTCATTAAACGTTGGCACATTGTCGAAATCATCTTTTTTTTTTGAAAAACGACGAGTTTCGAAAATTATTTTAAAATCGAAAAATAATGGGAGTCGCCACCAATCCTTTGTTCGGTGTGATTGGATCACCATAAAACGTTTTAAAAAAATCGTTTTGAGAACATGTAGGTCTTCGAAATCCAGAAAAATAGGTTCAGGAGTCGGTTACGCATGAGGAAAGATTAACACCCTCATACGCCCAAAATTGGTACCGTATTGATTATTTTCGGGTCTTAATTTGTAACATTTAAAAGTTCAAATAAAGCTTAAAATACGATCCTTGAATGCATGAGTTAAGTTTAAAAGAAATAGAGTTTGTTTGGAAATCCCGCTATTTCAAAGTGATCGAGGAAGAAAAGCTACGTCCAATGAGTTAGGACACGACATTTCAAGATCCAGAAATAATGAGCTTTCCTTTGTAAAACCTTTTGATATCTTTACGAAAAGGATATTTGATTATCTCGATTTGAAGAAAGGTTACACCTAGTAAGTTAAGGCGCAATATTTCGGAATCAAAGATAAGGAAACATTGCCTCGATTAAAGTATTCGATTATTTCGATTTGCAGAAAAATTGCACCTAGTGAGTTAAGGCGCAAATTTTCGAAACCCGAAATGAAAGAATATTGCCTCGATTTTAAAGTTTTTATGAAAAAAAGACAATTTCGAAAACAAGCATGCGAGTTAAATATGAATAAACAGTTAATAATAGATATTAAATGCAAAGTAAGATAAATAAAAAGATAAATTAATTGCGAAAAAGAATCAAAAATACAAAATACGAGTGCTTTAATAATTTAAAATTAAATGCAAATATTGATGAGAAAGAAGAATGATGCAATCGGAGTTCAAAATGAGAATTTTCGGATTCTCGGGGGGCAAAAATGATGATTTTGGATTCTCAGGGGTGAAACGGTAATTTTGGGAAAATTCTGGGTCAAAAATTGGATTTTTGAAAGTTTAGGGGTAAAAATGGAATTTTTGGAAGTTTTAGGGTCAAAATGGTATTTTTGGAAGTTCGGGGGTAAAAATAGAATTTTTTGGAAGTTTTGAGGTCAAAAATGGGATTTTTGGAAGTTTAGGGGTAAAAATGGAATTTTTGGAAGTTTTAGGGTTAAAAATGGGATTTTTGGAAGTTTGGGGGTAAAAATGGGATTTTTGGAAGTTTTGGGGTCAAAAATGGGATTTTTGGAAGTTCAAGGGTAAAAATTGATTTTTTGGAAGTTTCGAGGTTAAAAATGGGATTTTTGGAAGTTCGGGGGTAAAAATGGATTTTTTGGATAGTTTAGGGACCTTCGGGGTAATAAAACCAAAGACAGGTGACACGTGGCAGCCCTTCAGGTATCTTGAAGTCAGAGGACTATTTTGAAAACCATGGAAAATTTCTGGGGCAATTTTGTAATTAAAGCGAACCTGATTTAAGGATTAAATTAAAACAAATTAGAAATAAAGGGGACCATTTGCATAAATAAGCCAAAATCAAGACACATGGCAGCTCCTGGTGCTTTTAAAAGGTCGAGGGGCTAAATTGAAAAATCGTAAAAATCAGTGGGCCAATTTAGAATTAATTAAAAGTACGAGAAGGACCTGATTGAAAATTTTGGAAAAAATGGAATGTACAAATGCATAAATATCCCTTTTTCCAAAAACACGCGGATCCTAGGTCGGGTTGGATCGGATTTCGGGTCGGTCATGGACACTTTAAAGAAACTACGCCGTTTTGTAACGAAATACCCCTACCAAAACGTTGCCGTTTTTGTAAGGGTATTTAAACCCTCGAGCCTTTGTAAAATCGAACCCGTTTCTCATTTTTCGGATTTTAAGAGAAAAAAACGAGAGCCCTACCCTCCTTTCTCTCAAATCCTCTTCATGGCCGGCCAAACTCCGACCGGTTAGCTCAACCGTCGTCCGTCGCGTGGAGCCATACGCGCGCCGCCGATCCCTTCGCGTGTTCATCGCGCGTCGTCGCTTGGGGTTCACCGGTGCACACGCCGCTGCCCTCACCAGTCACGCACTGTCATTTGCCTCCGTGTTCGACCGCCGTTCACGTTTAAAGGTAAAAAAGGTTCATTTCTTCACTCTCCCCTTTTTTAAAAAGGGAAACAGATCTAGGTCTAGATCGAACCTGATCTAGCCTAGATCTAAAAGGTTTTGCCCCCCTCTTAAAAAAAAAACCAAATCGGTTCTGTTTAGGGTTGAAACTATTCGTACCCTCAATTTTTAAAACCTGTTTTTAATCTCTTGTGTTTCTTTGGGTTTTGCAGGTCCGTACGCGACGAGGCAAAGGCGGTGTTCGTTCGGGGTTCGACTTCCGGCGACGGCGATCGACGACAGCGGGCTGACCGAGGATAAGCCCTTTGACTTTTCGTGTTTTTTATTTGTCATTAATATTATTAATATTAATATTATTAAGAAAATATTTATTATTAATAAATATTATGAAAACCACCCACTTGTCATTAATGTCATTATTTATTACTGCCATCTATTATTAATATTATTCTTATTAACTAATATTACTGTTAATACTTATCTCCGTAATTAATATGTATTGAAAACGCGTACGAAATAATAAATTACAGTAATAATGTATGCATGAATGGGCATTAATGAATATATGTGAAAGGACATTAACAGTTTAAATCTAAAGGATTAACACTGACGAATGAGTGCTTACTAGTAGATGTATACTTTGCTCGGTATGAACTGTTTGGTATTCTGCTTTCTTGTGCTTCGGGTGCTAATATCTTTTTCAATGATTTACTGTTTCTGTTTTGTATTTATTTTTCAAGAGGTCCTCCCTTTACAACTGAAATGAATTCGGCTTTTATAGCCTATGTATCCATCATTCTTTTTTGTTTTACAGTACTTAATGTATGTCCATTCTCTCCTTTTGCAGGTTCGGCTATGGCAGTGGCGGTTGGAGCAGTCGGTGGCAGCGCAAGTTGGAGCTGAAGATGGTGACAAGTTGCTGATAATGTGGCAGCCTCTGGTTGGCTGAAGGGGAGGCAATAGCAGCAACACTTAGTTGTAGCAGACTTAGGATTAGGCTTTAGGGCAGTGTAAAATTTAGGCCTATTTGGGCCATTATGATTTTATGGTAGTTTGGGTCTTTCGAATTTGGGCCCAATTGGGCTTTGTAATTGGACAATTTTTGTATTTGAACCTTATTTATTTTAAATTTATAATAATCTTAAATTTGGAAAATAAATTTAAACTTAAATTAAATTTAAATTCAAAATAAATTTAAATTTAATATAAATTTAAATTTCTAAACAAATTTATTCTTAAAATAAATTTAAAGGGAGTTTGGGCCCAGTCAAAATTTGGGCTTCAACAGCTGCCCCTCTTTGCTCGTTGTTGTGTAACGGGAACAGAGCAAAGATCCAAAAGAAAGCCTAATTTTGGCCATGTTCTATTACTCAGCAGTTCTTTTTTCAACTGGTCCACCCTTTGTTTGACGTCTGTCGTTTAATTTCACTGCATCCGCTTCTCTACATCTTCGATGTTGTGGTTTCATCTTGCTCTTAGGCGATTTTCAAAATGACAAAATTTGCTACTGTAGTTTCATTCCATTCTCTTGAAAAATCGTAGCCTTTAAGTCTGGTTTTATTGACTTGGCCTTCTTCTCAGTATCTCATCAGGAAGATGGCCGCATCACTTGTTTTGATCCATTTCTCTGTGTTTCATCAGGAAGACGGATTTGGTTCACTTCTCTGTATCTCATCAGGGAGTTAACCACTTTATTGCTTCGACCTGCTTCTCAGTGTCTCATCAAGAAGCTGAGATTCGAAGATTTGCTCACATCGGGCGTGAGTTTGATTTGGTCTTCTTCTCAGTATCTCATCAGGAAGATGACTGCATTGTTTGTTTCAACTCGCTTCTCTATACCTCATCAGGAAGGCAGATTTGGTTCACTTCTCAGTATCTCATCAGGAAGCTAACCTTTTATTGCTTCGACCTGCTTCTCAGTGTCTTATCAGGAAGTTGGGGTTCGAAGATTTTGTTCGCTTTGAGCGTGGGCTTGATTTGGTCTTCTTATCAGTATCTCATCAGGGAGATGATCGCATCGCTTGTTTCAATCCGCTTCTCTGTATCTCATCAGGAAGACGAATTTGGTTCACTTTTCAGTATCTCATCAGGAAGCTAACCTTTTATCGCTTCGACCTGCTTCTCAGTGTCTCATCAGGAAGTTGGGGTTCGAAGATTTTGCTCACTTTGAGCCTCGTTTGGGTCTTCTTCTCAGTGTCTCATCAGGAAGATGACTGCGTTGTTTGTTTCAACTCGCTTCTCTGTATCTCATCAGGAAGGCGAATTTGGTTGACTCATCAGTATCTCATTAGGAAGCTAACCTTTATTGCTTCGACCTGCTTCTCAATGTCTCATCAAGGAGCTGGGGTTCGAAGGTTTTGCTTGCTTTGTGGGTGGTCGCAATCTGCCCCGTGATCGGGGTAAAGTTTTGGATTTATGTATTTCTTCTTTTCCTCGGTGGTCTTAATGATTCATCTTGCCATGTGGCGAGGGCGTGACCTGTGAAACATGCTTCTATAGGCCTAAATTAGGAAGTCATGATCAAATGCTTCTAACTTATATGAATGTGTATGATGAATGTCAGATTTATTTAATTAAGGGCGGCATGATTTGTCGTCCGTCCAAATTCTGTCTTTGATGTGTTGCTCCGTCTTTTCTAGGTTGTTCTGGAACTGCTTGTTTTTTAAGCTTATCTTCCCGTTGGTGGGTTTCGGGCTTCTTGTAATTTCTGAAAACTCCAGAATAATGCTCATAACTTTTTGTATGATTTATCAGTTTATTACCCGTTATTTAGATGCAAAATGCTTGGACAAAATTGTGCAGAAACAAAGTCATATTTCAAAAATTCTATAAAGGAAACAACATTAAAAGGAGGATCAAAGGAAACAATCATTAGTTGAAAATTGTCAAGTATACAGTGAAAAATAATTGGTTGCCCCAAGTATCGCAAAATGAGCTACTCTGTGCCAACTTGCTTGTGAATCACCCTAGCTCAGATGTGTGTCTAGAAGATCTAGAGTACTGTGTTGATGTTTCAAGTTGTAACCTTCCTCGTTCTCGTCGACCCGTTCTTGGACTTGAACCGCCCTTTGCGGATTTTCAACCCAAAGTTCCCTTGGTTCCAGGACGCCCTTCGCGAGTTTTCATTCTGAACCTTTTTTTTTTTGGATGCCCTTTGCGGGTTTTCATCTCAATTCCCATTTTGTTTTTAGGCGAAGTATTTTTTCACCGAGTCTGAATTGATTGGGTTGTACAGTTCCTTGTCGTCCATTTCTGTTAAGATGAGACCTCCTCCTGAGAAAGCTCTTTTTACCATATAAGGTCCTTCCTAATTGGGCATCCATTTCCCGTGGAAATCTTTGTGTATGGGAAGTATCTTTTTCAAAACTAGATCTCCCTCATAAAATTCCCTGGGACGAACCTTTTTGTCGTAAGCTCACATCATTCTTTTCTGGTACATCTGTCCATGGCGGATGGCTTTTAATCTCTTTTCCTCGATTAAATTCAACTGGTCATACCGAGCTTGGATCCATTTGGCCTCGTCCAGTTGAAGTTCTGTTAAGACTCGAAGGGAAGGTATTTCAACCTCGATAGGCAAGACTGCTTCCATACCGTATGCCAACGAGAATGGTGTTGCCCCGGTAGAAGTTCTAACTGAAGTTCTATAAGCAAGGAGGGCAAATGGTAATTTTTCGTGCCAGTCCTTGTAAGTCTCAGTCATTTTTTCCACAATCTTCTTGATATTCTTGTTAGCTGCCTCCACAGCTCCGTTCATTTTTGGGCAATAGGGAGAGGAATTATGATGCTTAATTTTGAACTGTTCACAAACTTCTGCTATCGTGCTATTGCTCAAATTGAGGGCATTATCGGATATGATTCTTTCGGGCATCCCGTATTGGTAAATAATTTCTTTTTTCAAGAACTTGCTAACCGGTGACTTGGTAACATTTGCATATGAGGTTGCCTCTACCCATTTAGTGAAGTAGTCAATCACCACAAAGATGAATCTATGGTCATTGGAAGCCTTTGGAGAAATTGGCCCGATAACATCCATGCCCCACATAGAAAAATGCCAGGGAGAGGTCATGACATGAAGATGTGACGGTGGTACATGAATCTTGTCTCCATAGATATGACATTTATTGCACTTCTTAGCATAATTGACGCAATCGCCCTCCATACTAGACCAGTAATACCCAAATCTCATTATTTGTCAGGCCATCGTGAAACCTTTGGCATGTGTCCCACAAATGCCCTCATGAACCTCTTCTAAGATCTTTTTAGCTTCGATTGCGTCGACACACCTTAGCAACACTTGATCTTTTCTCCTCTTATATAAGATTTCCCCATCTAGGACATATTCACTTGCTAGCCTTCGTAATGTCCTCTTTTCATTTTTTGAGGCTTGCTCGGGATACTTTTGATCTTTCACAAATTGAAGAATATTCCGGTACCATGGGTGATCTTGTTTTTCTTCTTCTTCCTCTGTCTCAATATCATAACAATGAGCAGGGGTTTTATAGATACTCATCTGAATGGGCTTTACATTTTTCGTCCTGCTAACATTAACTATCGAGGCAAGAGTGGCAAGAGCATCAGTCATCTGGTTTTCTTCCTGTGGGAGATAATGAAATGTGACGTCATCAAATTCTGTGATCAACTCGAGGACCAATTTGTGGTAATCCACTAACTTTGAATCCCTTGTTTCCCATTCTCCTTTTAGTTGATAGATCACCAGTGCGGAGTCTCCATAAATTTCTAGAATTTTGATTCCCCGCTCTATGGCCGCACGGATTCCCAAGATACATGCTTCATATTCAGCCATATTGTTTGTGCAATCAAAATCAAGCTTGTTGGCGAAAGGGTAATGATCTCCCTCTGGTGATACCAAGACTGCCCCAATCCCATTACCCATGGCATTTGAAGCTCCGTCGAAATTCAATCTCCAAGGTCGTTCTTCCATGATTGCCTCTTCAGTATTTGCTATATACATTAGATCTTCATTCGGGAAATCGAAGTTTATCGGCTCGTAATCCTCTAAAGCCCTACTGGCTAGGAAGTCTGCTATCGCATTCCCTTTTATTGCTTTCTGATTTACATAGACTATGTCGAATTCTGAGAGCAAAATTTGCCATCGAGCCAACCTTCCATTCAATGCCGCTAACTTCATCAGATACTTCAGAGGATCTAATTTCGAAATTAACCAAGTAGTATGATATAACACGTACTGCCTTAATCTGCATGTAGTCCAAACTAGGGCACAACATAATTTCTCAATAGGCGAATATCGCGTCTCGCAATCAGTGAATTTCTTGCTGAGATAATATATCTCCCTTTCTTTCTTTCCAGATTCATTATGTTGGCCTAGTACGCATCTCATGGAGTTTTCAAAGACCATCAAGTACAGGATCAATGGCTTATTAGGAACTGGAGGTACCAAGATGGGAGCTTTGGATAAATAGTCTTTGACCTTATTGAAGGTTTCCTGACATTCATCGTCCCATACCCCCGGGTTACGCTTTCTAAACAAGCGAAAGATAGGATCGCATTTCTCAATCAACTGTGAAATAAAACGAGCAATGTAATTTAATCTTCCTAAGAAACCCCGAACTTCTTTTTGCATGCTGGGTGGTGGTAGCTCCTGTATGGCTTTGACTTTATCCAGGTCAATTTCAATTCCTCTTTTGCTGACTACAAAGCCTAACAATTTTCCTAACGTGGCACCGAAAGTGCATTTTGTTGGATTCAACTTTAACTGATATTTCCTTAGCCTTCCAAATAACTTTCTCAGGATTCTTACATGTTCTTCCTCTGTTTGGGATTTTGCAATCATGTAATCGACGTAAACCTCAATTTTCTTATGCATCATGTCATGGAACAGGGTCACCATGGTCCTTTGATAAGTTGCCCTTGCATTTTTGAGCCCGAATGGCATCACTTTGTAGCAAAATGTTCCTCATAATGTGACAAAAATGATTTTGGTCATATCCTCAAGGTCTATCCTTATTTGATTATACCCAGAGAAGCTATCCATGAAGGAGAACAGGGAATGTCCTGCCGTGTCGTCGACTAGAGTGTCAATGTGGGGTAAGGGAAAATTATCCTTCGGGCTAGCTTTATTTAAATCTCGATAGTCCACACACATGCGCACCTTTCCATCTTTTTTAGGAACGGGGACTATATTAGCTACCCATTCAGAGTATTTGACCACCTGGAGGAAGCCGGCGTCAAATTGTTTCTTGACTTCTTTTATTTTTAACAACACATCCGTTCTCATCCTTCGGAGTTTTTGTTGCACAGGTCTGCTTTCTTCCTTTATATGGAGTTTATGGGCCACGATGTCAGTGCTCAAGCCGAGCATATCCTGATAAGACTATGTGAAGATATCTTGGAATTCTTGAAGCAAATCGATAAGATCCCTTCTGGTTTCTTCGGTGATGCTTGTTCCAATTTTCATCTCTTTCTTTTCATCTTCATGTCCCATATTTATAACTTTCATTGGGTCTGAATGAGGCAAGATCTGTTTTTCTTCATGTTCCATCATTCTTAACAAAGGTATATCACAATCTTGATTATCTTCAAGGTCTTGAAGCCCTTCTAAACACGTATCTTGCTCGAAGTGGGGTTCTAAGTTAGCGTCAGGGTTGCTCATATTATTGATATTTGAGGATCTGGATGAGATGAAGGTCCAAAGAGCGAAATAAATTTACGAAAGAATGAATATGTGGTATATGTATGAGTATGTATGTATTTAATCTTGTTTATTAGATATGTACGAATGGTTTATTAAGCCGAATTTAAGAAATAGTTATGGAAAGAGTATAAAATGGAAACTGCACTTCATTCAAAATAACTGAATAATGACCATGGGCCCTTTTACAAAAAGATCCATATTGCTTTCGAGCCTAAAGCAATAGGTGTTTTCGAGCATTACTCTGAGGAAATCTTAAAAATTAACTCCTCCACGGTCCAATTATTCAAGGTGCTTCTTGGTGCACACGGACCAATTCTCGATGGATTCCCTTCCTTTCCCTCATCTGATATCGCATTAATGCCTAGATCTTTTACGATGCCCACTTTGGTTCCAATTATCACTCGCTTCTTTTCCTGCAAGTTGATCACCTCTCCTAAGATGAAAGTCTCATAGATGTGCGGGAAAATCATAGGTTCCCACGAGATGTCCTTTCCAACTAGTATGGCCCTCCTTCTTTCTTGCCTCTTCTCCAACTCTTTTCTCTTTTGTTTTGCGTCTGGCTTGTACTCCAAGCCATAACTATCCCGTTTTTCTATTAGCATTGACACATTAACTTTTCCTTGGAGGTATTTTCCTAGTACTTTCTCAGGTCTCGCTTCTTTTCCGAACGTTAATTTCAAACTCATCCTGGTGGTTGATGATATTGTAAGCACAGGTATTTTCCTCCCTTCCGAAATGAAGGTTGCATTGACAAACTCTAGTGAGCGAAACGAGCATTCCACAGCCTCCTCGTCTATCCCCACATAGGGTGAATCGCTTGTTATTGACGTGATTATTTCCTCTTCAACATTAATCGTGATTAGCAGCCCTTCATTTATTAGCTTCACTTTCTGGTGCAAAGAAGAAGGTACTGCCCCAGCTGAGTGGATCCACGGTCTTCCCAACAGACAGTTATAAGTGGGCCTAATATTCATCACTAGAAAATCTACTTCATATATATTCGGCCCAATTTGAAGGGGTATTTCAATCTTCCCCATTACCTTCCTTTCTGTCCCGTCAAATGCTCTCACTATGTTATTACATCCTTTCATGTGAGAGCTATCAATTGGCAATCTTTGCAGTGTAGCTAGCGGTAGCACATTCAGGGCTGAGCCATTATCTATGAGTACTCCAAGTAGCGTATACCCTTTACAACGGGTGGTAATTTGTAGAGCCTTGGTGGACCCTATTACTCCCGTCGGTATTTTATCATCGCTGAAGAAGATGAAGTTATCAGCACTCACATTATTGACCAATCGATCTAGTTTGCTGACGGAGATGTCATTTGCTACATAGGTTTCGTTCAGCACCTTCATTAGTGCGCTTCGATGGGCTTCCGAACTTAAGAGCAATGATAGGATGGATATTCGAGCATGCTGTTTGTGTAGTTGCTCTACTACACTATATTCACTATGCCTTAGAAACTTTAAAAATTCTTTTGCCTCATGCTCAGGTACAAGCTCGTTGATGGGTATTTCAAGCTTGTCAGTCGTTTCATCCTCAAGCTCGCACGCTCTAGCTTTCTCTTTGTTGACCTCTATTTCTTTATTCTCAAGGTCATAATTCGTACCGCTACGGGCAACGAGATTAATGTCTTTCCTGGGTTCCTCTTCTCTTGGTATGGCCACGTTACAATTGTAACTCCATGGAACCCTCCTACTGTACTTGTACGGAAATGTCGAGGGCTTTTGTATGATAATACGGGGAGTTGTCTGTTCTCTTACCGTACCACGGATAATCACCTTGGGACGATTGCTTTCATAAGTCTTAGCCGTCCCGTCTTCGGAGGCGCAAACATCACTAGCTTCTCTTTCTTCAAAAAATTTCAACTCTCGATTATCCATCATTATCTGTACCACGGCTTTGAACTCGGTGTAATTTTGAATTTCATGCCCCTTAATGGCATGAAACTCGCAATGGTTATCATCTCCGATTATCATACTCCTCTTATCCTTCGCGACCATTCCTCTTTTGACCAACTCTTACCATACCCATCGAAGTGGAGACTTAATTTCTTCAACATTTCTCTTAACTTTTCGGGCTCCTTCTTCCAACAAAGCATTTACCCCTTGCTCCAGGTGATTAAGCAGCGGATTCCTAGCTATATTGGGTTTTGCTGGCTCCTCCAACTTTACAATCCCTTGCTCAATGAGTCTTTCGACTCGTTTTTTAAAGGCGGGGCAATCTTTAATTGAGTATCATTCCACTCCGTATGGTATTCACAGTGAGCCTTAACATCGTACCAAGCAAGAAATGGAGGCATGTATGGTCTTACATGTTGAGGAGCTACCTCATGCGCATCATATAATATTTTGTACAATTCTCCGTATGACATTGGAAGGGGAGTATATTGAACTCTCCCTCTATTTGGTCTAATGCCCGTCTCTTACCGTGGGGCATTTTGATAATTACTTATTGGAGTTTTAGGCTGACTCGCCACGAAGGGTCTGGTGAAGCCAGGTCTATATATGCTTGTATTGTTAACCTCGTTATCCCTTTTCCTGGGGGCACGCCTTTTATGACTTTCTCTGGTTTCAATTTTACCGGCTTTGATCGCATTTTCAATCATTTCCCCTGACATGACCACGTCGGAGAAACTTTTGGTGGCATTCCCTAATAGATGATTTAGGTAAGGAGCTTTGAGGGTATTGACAAACAACATTGTTGTCTCCTTTTCTGTTAGCGGTGGCTGTACTTGAGTTGTCATCTCGCGCCATCTCTGCGCATATGTTCTAAAGCTCTTGTTTGACTTTTTCTCCATGTTCTGTAGTGTGAGCCGATCAGGAGCTATTTTCGACCACATGGTCGTATTGTTTTAGGAAAGCCTGTGCCAAATCTTTCCACGAATGGATTTTTGATCGGCTTAGCTGATTATACCATCTGATTGCTGGTCCGATGAGGCTATCTTGTAAACAATGAACTAATAGCTGGTTGTTGTGTACGTGTCCCGCCATCTTCCTGCAGAACATGGTTAAGTGAGCTTCAGGGCAGCTCGTTCCGCTATATTTTTTAAATTTCGGGGCTTTGAATTTAGGAGGAAGAACTAGATCTGGAACCAGACTTAGTTCTTTGGCATATACTCCATAGGAGATTTCAACTCCCTGTATCGCGTTAAATTTCTCTTCTACCCGCTTATATTTCTCTTCTATTTGTCTGGGAAGATCTTCTCTTATCATCTTGTTAAAGTCCGAAACACCCAGATTCGCGACATTATCCTCTTGGTTTGAACCTAACCCAATTGGATAATTAGTCGGTCGTGACGTGCCTATAGCTGGTTGCTGTGCCCTTACAGTAACAGTGGGCTCCCGTGTCGGCATTTCATGCGAAGCCAGGTTATGGAGGGGTGTAAAGCCTATGGGACCATCGGGTCCTCTTCTCCCTCAATAGCGGGGCCCTTTCCTCTATCAACCATGCTTTGTTTTACTTGCGCTAATTCATTCATTAGGATTTTTTGCACCTCCATGAATTGATTCTTCATTTCTCTGCACATCATGCTCATCCGCTCTTGGATGCGTTCTTGCATCTGGTCTTGTAATTCCTTTTGGATTTGTTCAAGTCTTTGTTCCATGGCTTTAGTTTTCTTTCGAGTGTTATAACGGTGTGAGTTTTCAATGGTTACTGATGTAGCTGATCGGTAAATTTTAATAAATTAGGATTATTATGCAGAAGTATGCAAAAAATGTGATGTGAAAATTATGCATGTATGCAAGAGAAAGGTATTGACTCTATAATTCATTTTCTATTTAGAAAACTTCATTTGGATAACAAGTTCCTTAACATAAAGCAAATTATATAAACGGTTTTGCTTTGATGCCCAGAGCCTTGACTTTCTTAAAGAGGCTTGATAGCTTTTGACCTCGTTTTATCTTCGTCTCGTATTGTATGCTTAGCTCCTCTGCTTCAACCGCCAGTGTTTGCACATGATCAGCTACTTCGCGGATTTGGTTTAAAGCTTCACCCATAACATAATCCCTTTCTCTGACTTCGTTTTAAGTTTGCTGAAGATGTCAATCATTCGTTTCCAACGTCCTTTCCAAAATCTCAATTCGTATTTCACTATCTTGCAAAGAGGCTTCTAATTCTTTCACCTTCTTACTCAATCTCTCGATCTCAGTTTGGCTTGCTTTCAACTCCATTACTGAATTTCGACTACGATGTCTATACAAGGACTCCTCCAATTCTCCTACTCGAGCTTTCAACTCAATTACTTCGGCTTGGCTTTCTAAAAGGCTACTCTTCATAGCATTCTCCTGAACCTGGACGTCTTGAAATTTGTTTTTCCCGTGACTTGTTTTATTTTTCTTTTCGCAGATTTCCTGCTGCCATTGTTCTGATGTCTTTCCTAAACCAGCGGTTCTCATTGACAATCGAAGCTTTTTATAGTCCTTCTTTAGGCTGCTAAGATCTTCTTCAGCCTTATTCTTCCCTTTCTTAATTTCTCCGCCTCTAGCTTCTGAACATCAACGTCCAACCCTAAAAGCACATTCTCTTCCTCCAGCTTTTCTATCACTTTCCCCATCTCAGCACTTTTCTTTTCGAAGTCTTGTTTAATTATTTCTAATTCAGTTGGTACAACCTGCAAGTGTTCTTCAATTGGGCGGACAATTTTTGAGTTTGGCACAGGAACATTGTCATTTTTCGAACCTGGTTCCATGAACATTGTCATTTCTCCACCAATCGTATTCCGCAGTTATCATAGGATTGGCGCCGAATGCTTTCATTTTTCGAACCTGGTTCCATGAATTTGAGATTTCCCAAATCCTTTTTTTATTATTTTCTCCTCGGTACACAAATTCACATTGAGTTATCCCCTGCATCGCGGGTATGAACTGTCTTGATCTGTATTGTCTTGAAACTAGCAAAGGTGCATATCTAGTTGCACCCCATATTCCGGCTAATGGGACCCAATCGAGATCTCCGCATCGATATAATATTTCATCAGGAATAAACCATGATGCTCGCCACTCTATGGCTTCGTCTTTGAGGCTTTGGAGTATAGCTATTCACTTTTTTTCTGAGAAGTTTTCCTGTCTTTGCGTTGCCACGAACTCTTTCAAATGGGAGTAATCTTTAGACAAGTACTGATAGGAGACTTTTTCTGTCTTCCAAAAGTGACTATGGAACCATACCATTAGTAGCAGTGCACAGGCGATAAATCGACTTTCTCCCTCTTTTCTGCATGCATTTAAAGATCTGAAAGTTTCAGCTAGTATAGCCGGGACAGGCGTCACTCTTTTACTTAATCTATCGAACAAATCTATCATCGCGTCTTCTATATGCCCCAAAGCCTTCGAAAAAATGACCAAACCGTAGATGCTTAGGGCTAAAATGTTGATCTTCTTCTTCGCATCTAGATGAGCCAATATTAAGTCTCGCAGGCTTTTCCACGTGATGCACTTATTATCGCCTTTGACCTTAACTCGGGCTACAACCCATTGTTCGCTCATGCCTGTGATGTTTATCAATCTTTTAACCATGGTTAGGAGGTTTGGAGCTCTAGAATAGGCCTTATCTACTGATAACTTCGAATAACGGAGCAGAGTAGTGTATTCTTCTATCGTCGGTGTCATGTCTATATTCCCGAAGGTGAAACAATTGTAGGTTGAATTTCAATACTGCGTTAAGGCTCTGAAGAGGGACTTATCCACCTTAACTTCGCACAAGTATGGCAAGTCTCCGTATTCTTGGTAAAAGGTCTGTTTCATGTTGTTGTCCCAACTGTCCTATATCTCTTTCAATTCTAGCACATTGTTTTGAGCTGTGCTAATCTTGGTATAATCCTAAAGCTCTGACTCATATCCTTCTACTAAGCTGTCTCCTTTTCGGCGTTGAGTCTCCTCCGACTACACGCGCACGACCATATTGTCTTCCACTTTATCAAAGTACTTGTTTTTCATGACTAATTCTCTTATAGGTTACTGAACTTTTGAGTCTATACCTTCTCTAAATATGATGATGAAAATGCAATGCAAAAAGAGACAAAATAAACAAGTTAGCGAAGCACATCAATATCAATATACAAATATAGCATAAAACCTAAGAGTTTTGGACGGTTACTAAATGGTTTAGTCCAACTCCTTTCTAAGCAAGTTCTTACGGTTTACTAAATGTGGTTTTGGGTTCTAAAGTAAGGGGTACCCAAACCAGCAGATTCCTCGATCCTTACCCATTACATGCTTATACGGACGAGTTCAATTTGGGGGGACGCATTTCTCACATGTTTGCACGGAAGTGAAAACTTCACGAAAATAAGGGTACTTTGTAATCCTGAAATCGATCCACTATCCTGCACAGAGGTGGAGACCTCACGAAGGAGTAGTTTCAGGCTTCCACTTAAAAGGTAATATCAAATGCAAATGTATGAAAATTTATGCTAGCAATATCACACGTTACAGAAGATGTCAAGGATCGCCTTTTAAACAAAACTGAGGCTTTAAAAAAAAATTCCAAAGAAGACCCAAAAAAATAATCAATTGCGACTTGACTCTCGTTTGCTTTAAAATTCCCCAGTGGAGCGCCAGTTGTCGAAATCATCCTTTTTTTTTTTGAAAACGACGAGTTTCGAAAATTATTTTAAAATCGAAAAATAATGGGAGTCGCCACCAATCCTTTGTTCGGTGTGATTGGATCACCATAAAACGTTTTAAAAAAATAGTTTTGAGAACATTTAGGTCTTCGAAATCCAAAAAAATAGGTTTGGGAGTCGGTTACGCATGAGGAAGGATTAGCACCCTCATACGCCCAAAATTGGTACCGTATTGATTATTTTCGGGTCTTAATTTGTAACATTTAAAAGTTCAAATAAAGCTTAAAATACGATCCTTGAATGCATGAGTTAAGTTTAAAAGAAATCGAGTTTGTTTGGAAATCCCGCTATTTCAAAGTGATCGAGGAAGAAAAGCTACGTCCAGTGAGTTAGGACACGACATTTCAAGATCCAGAAATAATGAGCTTTCCTTTGTAAAACCTTTTGAAATCTTTACGAAAAGGATATTTGATTATCTCGATTTGAAGAAAGGTTGCACCTAGTAAGTTAAGGCGCAATATTTCGGAATCAAAGATAAGGAAACATTGTCTCGATTAAGGTATTCGATTATTTCGATTTGGAGAAAAATTGCACCTAGTGAGTTAAGGCGCAAATTTTCGAAACCCGAAATGAAAGAATATTGCCTCGATTTTAAAATTTTTATGAAAAAAAGACAATTTCGAAAACAAGCATGCGAGTTAAATATGAATAAACAGTTAATAATAGATATTAAACGCAAAGTAAGATAAATAAAAAGATAAATTAATTGCGAAAAAGAATCAAAAAAACAAAATACGAGTGTTTTAATAATTTAAAATTAAATGCAAATATTTATGAGAAAGAAGAATGATGCAATCGAAGTTCAAAACGAGACTTTTCGAATTCTCGAGGGGTAAAAATGATGATTTTGGATTCTCGGGGGTGAAACGGTAATTTTGGGAAAATTTGGGGTTAAAATTGGGATTTTTGAAAGTTTGAGGGTAAAAATGGGATTTTTGGAAGTTTTGTGGTTAAAAATGGGATTTTTGGAAGTTTGGGGGTAAAAATGAAATCTTTTTGAAGTTTTGAGGTTAAAAATGGGGTTTTTGGAAGTTTAGGGGTAAAAATGGGATTTTTGGAAGTTTCGGGGTCAAAAATGGGATTTTTTTATGTTCGAGGGTAAAATTAGAATTTTTGGAAGTTTTGTGGTCAAAAATGGGATTTTTGGAAGTTCGGGGGTAAAAATGGAATTTTTGGATAGTTTAAGGACCTTCGGGGTAATAAAACCAAATACAGGTGACACGTGGCAGCCCCTCAGGCATCTTGAAGTCAGAGGACTATTTTGAAAACCATGGAAAATTTTTGGGGCAATTTTGTAATTAAAGCGAACTTAATTTAAGGATTAAATTAAAACAAATTAGAAATAAAGGGGACCATTTGCATAAATAAGCTAAAATCAAGACACGTGGTAGCTCCTGGTGCTTTTAAAAGGTCGAGAGGCTAAATTAAAAAATTGTAAAAATCATTGGGCCAATTTAGAATTAATTAAAAGTACGAGAAGGACCTGATTGAAAATTTTGGAAAAAACGGAATGACCAAATGTATAAATATCCCTTTCTCAAAAAACACGTGAATCCTAGGTCGGGTCGGATCGGATTTCGGGTCGGTCATGGATACTTTAAAGAAACTACGCCGTTTTTTAACGAAATACCCCTACCAAAACGTTGCCGTTTTGGTAAGGGTATTTAAACCCTCGAGCCCTTGTAAAACCGAAGCCTTTTCAAATTTTCAGAGAAAAAAACGAGAGCCCTGCCCCCTTTCTCTCAAATCCTCTTCATGGCCGGCCAAACTCCGGTCGGTTAGCTCAGTCATCGTCCGTCGCGTGAGTTCATACGCGCGTCGTCAATCCCCGCGCGTGTTCATCACGCGTCGTCGCTTGGGGTTCTCCGGTGCACACGTCGCTGCCCTCACCAGTCACGCGCTGTCATTTGCCTCCGTGTTCGACCGCCGTCCACGTTTAAAGGTAAAAAAGGTTCATTTCTTCACTCTCCCCTTTTTTAAAAAAGGAAACAGATCTAGGTCTAGATCGAACCTGATCTAGCCTAGATCTAAAAGGTTTTGCCCCCTTCTTTAAAAAAAAAAACCAAATCGGTTCTGTTTAGGGTTGAAACTATTCGTACCCTCAATTTTTAAAACCTGTTTTTAATCTCTTGTGTTTCTCTAGGTTTTGCAGGTCCGTACGCGACGAGGCAAAGGCAGTGTTCGTTCGAGGTTCGACTTCCAGCGACGGCGATCGGCGACAGCGGGCTGACCGAGGATAAGCCCTCTGACTTTTCTTTTTTTATTTGTCATTAATATTATTAATATTATTATTATTAAGAAAATATTTATTATTAATAAATATTATGAAAACCGCCCACTTGTCATTAATGTCATTATTTATTACTGCCATCTATTATTAATATTATTCTTATTAACTAATATTACTGTTAATACTTATCTCCGTAATTAATATGTATTGAAAACGCGTATAGAAATAATAAATTACAGTAATAATGTATGCATGAATGGGCATTAATGAATATATGCGAAAGGACATTAACAGTTTAAATCTAAAGGATTAACACTGACGAATGAGTGCTTACTAGTAGATGTATACTTTGCTCGGTATGAACTGTTTGGTATTCTGCTTTCTTGTGCTTCGGGTGCTAATATATTTTTCAATGATTTACTGTTTTTGTTTTGTATTTATTTTTCAAGAGGTCCTCCCTTTACAACTAAAATGAATTCGGCTTTTTATAGCCTATGTATCCATCATTCTTTTTAGTTTTACAGTACTTAATGTATGTCCATTCTCTCCTTTTGCAGGTTCGGCTATGGCAATGGCGGTTGGAGCAGCCGGTGGCAGCGCAAGTTGGAGCTGAAGATGGTGACAAGTTGTTGATGACGTGGCAGCCTCTGGTTGGCTGAAAGGGAGGCAACAGCAGCAACACTTAGTTGTAGCAGACTTAGGATTAGGCTTTAGGGCAGTGTAAAATTTGGGCCTATTTGGGCCATTGTGATTTTAGGGTAGTTTGGGTATTTCGAATTTGGGCCTAATTGGGTTTTGTAATTGGATATTTTTTGTATTTGAACCTTATTTATTTTAAATTTATAATAATCTTAAATTTAGAAAATAAATTTAAACTTAAATTAAATTTAAATTCGAAATAAATTTAAATTTAATATAAATTTAAATTTCTAAACAAATTTATTCTTAAAATAAATTTAAAGGTAGTTTGGGCCCAGTCAAAATTTGGGCTTCAACACACATATTTTTTGTCCTTTGCTTTTTTATTTTCCTTATTTAGTCCCTTTAGGTTATTGATCAATGGCAGACTTATCCACAGCTGGGCTTAATCTCCTCCTCTCTTTTTTTTTTATAATTTTTCTTTAGTTCTTTCTGGTCTAGTCTCAAAAGTTCTAAAATATTATTTATTAAATATTAAAAATAAAAATATTTTTATTTTTTTGTTTTGTAATTATATTTAAAGAAATTATTTTTATTATTGACTTGTGTAATAAGTTACGTTTATTCAAACTTCAAAAGAAAAAGAATCTTATAATCGAAATCGAACTTGAGCCTAATTCGTTGATGGGTTTAATTAAGGGAGACTTTTTGGAGGTATTAAGCCTTTGAAGATCCAAAAACCAATGCACTAACTAGACCCAGCGATTTTGAGTTATTCTTCTAACCCAATTTCACTTTCATCTAATCTTATATTTAGAACCCATGGATCTGATCCGGCCAGGTCGAGTCAATGTATTAGGCTCGTTTGTAGGTCTTGAGTTTAGTTCGATCCGAAAAATTGACTTAAAATTCTATCCAAGTTCGATTTAAATTAAAAATGTTAAACATGAGCCCAACTTGACTCATCCATATTAATTTTTTTAAGATTATTTTGTTATATAAAAATAAATTTAAAAAATATAATACATTAAATACAATAAAATATTAAAATAAATATTTCTCAACCAATTGAAAATATATTAAAAAAAGTCTTTATACTTGAATAATACTAAGATGGTTGCAACTCTTTATACTTGAATAACACTAGATAGTTACAACTTAGCAAGCAAATGCATCTAAAATAATAACAAAATTAACAGCAAAATAAGAGTAATACAATATTCAAATAATAACAACAAAATAATAGCAATATAATAGCGAATTGACAACAAAATAGCAACAAACACCAGCTGAAAAGAAAATAAGGGTTGGTTCGAGCTGACCTTGGGCCAAAAAATCCTAGTCGAGGCCCATCTTGTTTAGAAAACGGGTTTTATTTTTGTCCAATCGCATGTTTTGAGAGGGCCTTCGAGCCTAGGTAGATGACCTGACCCATAATTAGGTCTACTTATATTTGACCAGATTTGAGTTACTATTTAATTATTAAAAAATATTTTTAATTTATTATGAAAATATAGAATTATTAATATAATTTTTTGTTATTTTTTTAATATTTATTAAATAATTATATGAGCTTTCAATATATAGTCCTTTCTTTTAGAAGTTATAACTACAATTATTAAGAATAATGTAACGCTCTGAAACCTGATCCAATTCGTGGAATCTGAATTTCGGGTGTTACCACACAAATATTTACTTATCCTTAATTTACTTAATTATTACATTATTTTTATATATAAACCTTTAAGGAATACTATTGACTACATTTGTGCTACCAATTCGTTCTGTATGCATAAAAGCCCACCACACCTCTCCTTTGACATAACCCTAACGTCATCCCTCCTGACATAAACCCACATCGACTTACCTGTAACATAATACACAACGGTAAGTTCATGAGAACTTAGTGAGATAAACACCAATTTACATAAATTGTATTTGTACATTGCATCTGGTAATTCGATTAATCATCTCATTGTTTTTTATTCCTCAACTTGTCTCTGACGAATACCTTTCTAGAATTTTCATTCTTCATACTTTGTAGATATCACACTTACTTTGGAAACATGTCATACCCCCCAACATCGTCGATACATCACTTACAATATTCAATCTAAGCCTTCATAAATTTTGATTTGTTTCCTTTAAGAGTTTATACAATCATAACATCATCACTCTTACCTTTATAACTCTAAGCCATCGTTTCGTCGAACTTCCTGGATGATCATATACACAGGTGGCGGATACCTCCACCAAACATACAATCTTGAGTCCTCGCGGAGAATACCTTTCCCTTACGCTGTCCCATCACTTCTTTATCTCTTTAGTTCATTATTCACAATCAAATCGTAGTTTTATACCAGGCTTTACAACAATTAATCCATAGAGATATTGTGCCATACTAATCTTAGTGATCACATTTAAGAACCATTTTGAACTTGCCAAACAATTCAATATTGAGTCCGCTATTGGAGGCCCTTTCCTTACACGCCAAAAGCATTTCCATTCACAATTCGTCCAGAGATTAACCTTAGTAGAGTGCCATAGGAGCATTCCTCTCAAAGGTCACCATGAATATCATTTCTATAGAATTTGCCATAGAAGCGTTTCATTCAGATTATTGTCATAAGAAATAATTTTTTATATTTCGCCACAAGATTGTTCCTCCAAAACCCGCCGCTAGGACGGATCTTAAAAATGCGTCACAAAAACCTTTCCGTACCGATCTTTGCCACAAAGGCATTTCCTTTCACCATTTGCCATAAAGGCTTTCCTTTCATCATTAACAAGCTCAACTTGTCCACGTGAGAAACGCTTGATTCCAAGAACCATATTACATTAATGTCACTTGACCTGATTTTCCCCAATGCACCAATGTCCAAAACAAGGGTTTTCCCTTTTGTGTTCTTGAGTTCCAAGGGACCCGTTGATGGCCTTTAAGTTCATATTTCTCAATGTTTCCCTACACCAACATGCCAAAATCAAGCTTGTCAACAGGCCAAAGGGGTAGCCATTTTATCATCAAAGCAGCCAATTCGAATGTTGATTTCCCAAATATTTCTCTTGGCAGGACATGAAACTGTTGTAAAACAAAACAATAACCCTTTTAGAATTCAATTTTTTCTTCCAATGGTGGTGGTTTCCACTCAGGTTGAAGAGAAGATGAAGTATGGCGATGATGAAACAAAAATACCAAACTATTAAGGGTAATTTTTAAAATAAATAATTATTAAAGAGAATATTTTATACCACATCAGATTTTCATTTATCATTTTAACAAGAGTGACCAAAATCATCCAATTCCTGTCCTCTTCAACCCCAGGCACCACCCGATCAGGTACTTCCTCAACCCAAAACTGGTTCGCGCTGTTGAAACCTGCTTTCACCATCTGATGAGCAACATGATTGGCTTCCCTTCTAATCCTACTGAACCTGCAGTGCATGAAATTTTTTGCTAAGAATAGTCTATCAACTATGTAAGATCGGATTAACGAGCATTCTTCTTTGTCTGATGCGAGGCGCTTCAAAATAGATGTTATTTTTTTTTCCTGAAAACATAATACATTAAATAATTATGTTATATAAAAGTACAAAACACAACTTTTCGCAATAGTAAGAAGCTTTCACTTACAATATTCTGCTTTTATGTTTTAAAACATTTTTATATGTACAAATATTACATATAGGTAAAAAAAATCATATGCGGGGATAGCTCAGTTGGGAGAGCGTCAGACTGAAGATCTGAAGGTCGCGTGTTCGATCCACGCTCACCGCAAGTATTTTTTCAACTAAACGGTGGGTATTTGGGCCTTCAATAAATCCAAGTAGCCCAAAAATAAAAGGACACAAGCCAGATAGCTCAAATACAAAGAGCTAAACCCAACAAAAATTTTATAATATCATCTCAGATAAATAAAATAATAATCTACCATTTGGAGTATAATGAATTATTTGGTGATTCAATTTTACAAAAAAAAAATATTTTAATTTACAATTTAATTTTCGCCTATTTTAGTTCTTCAATTTGGATTGTTTGTTAAATCATTCTATAATAGATGAAAAATTTAACGTTTGTTAACTTTGGCCACGTGATATTCACATGGAATGGATATATCAATCTTTATATAAAGAGTTGGTCAAAGTGAATGTCGGTAAGTCTATCCCAACACTTAAAAAAGTGTCGACCCAAAAGTGTCTTCTTAGAATTGTTTTATTGTAGTGTGTAGTGTAAAGTAGAGTTGTCCATGTTGGACAATACATGATTACACACAACAAAAACACAATACAGAAAAAATAACTAAACACATTATACAAATATAACTCAATACAAATACACAAACATCTTAAAATTTATATGACATAATTCATTATCGTACCAAAACACAATACATATATATAATAATGTAGACATAAACATAATACAAATACACATCAGATCCAATTTACCCAGTTTGATTACCCTTCTTAAGTATATTAGATTATGAGACATCAACAATGTGGATGAATATGTTTATGTAACCCCAAATCTTTTGATTTTCCCACAAAAATCCAAGGGAAGGTAAAGAAAATACGGCGAAGATCTTCATTACTGTTTGATCAGTCACGGGAAAGGTTAAATTAATTCAATTGAACCCCAACTAATCCCGTTACAAGAACCAACTAGAACAATGCTCATATAAACCGAGCGTACTATACCTTGGTGTTGACTCGTGTACGGCGTGGTGTGAAAGACAATCAAGTCTGCTTCAATTTTCTCATAAACTTGATAGGCTCTTAGTGTTTAGCCAAAACTCTGAGGCGTACTCCTTCTTCACTTGAAGATACACTGTAACCAAATTCTTAGACATCGCTAATCGGGTAGATATTTTAGCACTAGTATGTGCCAATAGTCTAACTCACTAGCAAGTCAGCAGGGTGGCGGATTATACTACTATAATGCGCCAAACAGTGTACATATATACTTTATTCACCTTTTTAGATTCAACGCTTTTTGAGTGTGACATGACATATCTTGATTTATAATTTGTTAAGTTTTATATCAGATCTTATTTTATTGTTTTAACAAGTGATATACAAGTTTGATCATGTTGAATCATTGGGAATTGATTGAGTTTCTTTCTTTTTGCATTGTATGTATGGGTTGGGTTTGTTATGAATGTATTTCTGATAAGTTGTTTGGTGAATAATTTTGTTTCTATTATTAGTTTAAGTTGAATTTGTTTCATCAAAAGTTCCAATTTTTCCCAAGTACAGATGCAAAATTTCTTGTTTAAGTTACTGAATTATCGATTTAAATTCAATATTTTGTGGGGTTAGTATCTTTAGTCGTGTTTGTTACAAAGTTTTGATCTTTTTTGGTCAATGTTGTCTGAAGAATTTTCAGGTGATCTGTAAAAATAACAAATTCATTAGCTATCCCTTTCATCTGAAAGCATTTTAGAGATAGTAAAGCACCAGAGACACGACATGCAAAGATGTTACGGGTGAGATCTATCATCTCCCATCTTCCAGTTTCTCAATGTTCAAAGTCATCCAATTCCTGTCCTCTTCAACCAAAACTGGATATTTGTGCTGTTGAAACCTGCTTTCACCATCTGATGGGCAACATGATTGACTTCTCTTCTAATCCTGCTGAACCCGCTGTAGATGTTCTTTGTTTTTTTTTCTGAAAACATAATACATTAGATAATTATGTTATATAAAATTACTAAACACAACTTTTCGCAATAGTAAGTACCTTTCCACTTTCAATATTCTGCTTTTATGTTTTAAAACTGTTTTATATCTAGAAATATTACATATAGCTTAGAGAACCGAACGCGGGGATAGCTCAGTTGGGAGAGCGTCAGACTGAAGATCTGAAGGTCGCGTGTTCGATCCACGCTCACCGCAAGAATTTTTTAAACTAAATGGTGGGTATCTTGGGCCTTAAATAAAAATCCAGGTAGCCTAAAAATAAAAAGACAAAGCCTATTTTTCTTTTGAAACTAGAATTTTTTTTTTGTGAATTATAATAACAAGATAAAGTTCGAAGAATAAATGCTACTAGCATAATTTAAAATCAGGTCATACTTAGAGCGGTGAATATTCTTGACCATCAGACTATCACATAAAATTCGAAACTAAAATTTTTAGAGCAATTTATCTTTTATTATGTTATATAAAATTGAGCATGGAGTAAGGTAGAGTTGTCCATGTTGGATAATACATGATTACACACAACAAAACCACAATATAAGAAAAAATAACTAAACACATTATTCGAATATAGCTCAATACAAATACAAAAAAAAATATTAAATCTTATATAACATAATTTATTATCGTATAAAAACACAATACAAATACACACATCACATCCAACTTACTCGACTTGATTATTCACCTTAGTTATATTAGATTATGAGACATCAACAATGTAGATGAAAATGTTTATGTAATAAATTTATTAAAAAATTGATATAAAAATTAAATATAATTTTTGTTGAAATGATAAAGTTGAAATATAATATTAAAACTCTTGCATGTATTTATTTAAATTTATCAAAATATAAAAAGAAAACATAAATTCCTTCAAAATAATATTTATTATTTTATAAAATAAAGGGGTAATTAGTAATTTCTTAATTGAAATATAAAAACCGAATGATTTTTATTTTATTTTGTATTATTTTCTAGAAAGAAATATTGTTTTATAAATTGCATTTTGAATTATGTTTTATTAGATTTTTATATATTTATATTAACTATAGTGAAATAAGTTAAAATAATAAAATTATTGTATCCTTTCATTTTAAATTCCAGATATTGTGGCAGTAAAAGCTCCCAAGTTAATTAAAATCTAATTGATAAAAAAAAAAAGTGTCAAAATAAAATTCCATATACATATAATATAAAAAAAAAAAAAACAATTGAAAGGAATCACTAATGTCTAATTAATTAAAAAAACAACATCAAAATAAAATTTCATCTACATATAATACATGTGTGATAAAAAATAAAAAAAAACCATCGGTGAGAAGATTTTGGGTATTTCCAAACCAACGCCTTATTTTTTTGAACATTATTATTTTTCTCTTTCATATAATATTATATATAAATTTAAAATATAAATCCTCGCTCATGAATTTTTTTCAAATGAAAAATTTTTAAAGAGCATATGAAAAATAGTGAGAAAATTGATGTAAATGAAAACTATGAGAAGTATGAGAGTATTATCTAATTAATGTATTATTATCAAGATATATCCCACACACGATTAATAAATATTATTTTCAAGATAAAATAAAATGTCTTTCTCAAATAGAGAAATTCTTGTTGCACCTATATACGTCACGAAGAAGTTATTAAATGTTGTTTCAGAAATATCTTAACCTTTGGATGGCTAAATGCATCACATTAACTCATCGTTTTAGCCTAAAATTACAGTTAAATTAATTAAAAATTTTAGTGTATAATATTATTATAATTTTTAAATATAGAAAATTGTGTTTTTTATTTTTCATGTAAGTAATTTGTTGCGTGATTACAACAATAAATTTCATTAATATAAGAAAAAAAAATTTCATATACTAGAGTAGAGTGAATTTCTTTAAAATACCTAATTTTTTTAAAAAAAATTACGAGATTAGGTCATTTTCTAGAAACATTACATGACTAAGTTGATTTTACGATGGAAGCGTTTTTATCTAACGATAACACGCCCCAACAACTATTTTCTCTCAACTCTTTTTTTTTATTATTAAAATTCTCTTAAGATTTTTGTAAAACATTTTTTCCAATGCAATGTTTTGGTACGTGTTTGGGGTGATTCTATGCAGGTAAGATTGTGCAATTATGCACCAAACTTAACGTTTGAAAGCTTAACATGAAATAGGTATCATATAGCCTAATTTTTGCCAAAAATAGAGTCCTCGTCTTGACGATCATATTTCCTCATCGCAACGCTGGTCGACACTATGTGATGTTGCGACGTCGAGTGGCCTGACGTCGTGATGTGACAAACTGTTTGGCGACATCACGACGTGAAAGTGATGATGTCTCGACATCGGCCTTGAAATTTTGAAACTTTGCAGTTTGGCCCTATTTCATGCTCGGGTTAGTAAAAGAACTTTTGTAAGCTCGATTAAACCTCAAAAAAAAAAATTGTATCATATTATGAATGTGTTTAAGTCATAAATGTATGTTTGAATGCTATATTTAATATATTTTGATAGTAATTGCTCCGACAAAAAATGTAACATCCTATAATTTGGACTCGACGATCGGATCTAAAAATTTAATTAATTCATATTTATATATATATATATAATATTTACAGTTAGTGCGTATATCAAATATTTGCACATAGTATATTTTAGAGTATTGCATGAACACATCATTCTATGTTATAACATTTGAAACAAACTTGCGTTTTAGAACAAACTTTTAGTTATGACCATTGGATGCCTATCGTCTTAGTACTGTATCAGAAATGCAAACTTGCGGTTTAAAACAAATGTCTTAGTACAGTTTTGGAAAAACAAATATGCATTTTGAAACAAGCTTTTAGTTATGACCATTGAATGTCAATGGCTTAGTATTGTATTGGGATCACCACCATTTATTTGTAAAATCTTAATCTTTTGGTCGTTAAATGCACTGCATTGGAATCTACACTTATTTGCAAAATCTTAGCAGTGTATTGAAACCATTATTCATGTGCAAAATTTTAGTACTTTATTGGTTGCAAAATCTTAGTACTCTGTTAAAATCGCTATTCATTTTCATTTGTAAAATCTAATACCACCATGGTAAATGTAAAAAAGTATGTCAGGAATCATTGTAAATGTTAGGAAAGTTTCGAGTTATTTCCGAACCAATAGAAAGATTATATTATTACATATCAATGATATAGAAATAATTTTAAACAATATGTTTTATCTTACTGAATTCTTCAAATGAAAAAACTCCGGAGGTCTTACGAAAACAGCGAAGAAATTGACACATATTTACAGGATAAGTGTGAGCTATGAAAGTGTTTTTTAATTAATGTGAGATTAAAATTAACTTTTTAATTTCTTATAGTGTATCTAAAAGTATATCTCTTATTAATTTATTTTTAAGAAAGTATCTAAGCATGTATCTAATACCACTATGGTATTTGTGATAATTTGCATTTGCAAAATCTAATCCCACCATATTGGTAACAATAATAAAGTATGTTAGGAACCATTACAAATTTTAGAAAAATTCCGGGTTATTTCCGGACCAATAGAAGTATTATTATTTTATATTATTATATATCAATAACATATAAATAACCTTAAACATATATGTTCTATCTCGTGAATTTATTCAAATGAAGAAACTCTAAAGAACTTATAAAAATAGTGAATAAATTAATACTTGTGAGCTACAAGAATATTTTCTAATCAATGTGGTATTAAATTGACTTTTTTTGTTTCTTAAAGCATCTAAAAGTATATATCTTTTTATTTTATTAATTAAAACTTTATTGAGGGCATAATAATTTTTTATTTAAGAAATTAAAAATAATGGAGGTAAAT
This sequence comes from Kokia cookei, assembly GCA_039519145.1. Classification (NCBI taxonomy): domain Eukaryota; kingdom Viridiplantae; phylum Streptophyta; class Magnoliopsida; order Malvales; family Malvaceae; genus Kokia; species Kokia cookei. Next base: position 7,972,367 of record CM076901.1, on the reverse strand, counting down.
GATTGGATTTTAAGCTTACTGGTAAACCATGATGAGCTACTTCTTTGCAACGGTGCAAATGGTGAATAATATGATATGCATATATGATATCTTAAAACATTTTTACTTATTTAAAATTTAAAAATATGATGTGTTTATCAATAAAAAAAAAACTAAGTAAAATTAAAAATCAGCCCGGGCTAAAACGTTACATAGAAGTTAGAAACAAACCTTATCGCTTAAACCTCGCCTAAAATTAGGCAATTTATTCCAAAAATGGGAGATTTTAGACTCATTTATTCTTTTCATAAAACATTTCTATTAAAAAAACCATTATCTGTCCATCGAAAAAACTTGTAATATATACTACTTTTCCAAAAGAGAAATGCGCTGTTTAATTGTTTCTGATCTGTCCCTCCTTAATAAAAATGAAATTTCTTTCTCTTCCTCAGTTGTCTTCTTATATATTCATCTTCTCTTCTGTTCAGGCAACTCAATTTTCACTTTCACTTTTTATTAATTTTATTCTTTCTTGAATCTGGGTTTTCCCCTTTCCTCTTTTTATTTTAGGGTTTTTGATTCAGTTCTGGATTTGTGCTCTAATTAATATCGGGTATGTTCTTTACTGACAGAACAAATACGTTTTGATTGTTTCTCTCTTTCATTATTAATTTGATCTTCATGAGTGCTTGATTAATTTATTATATATATATATACACATATTTGCAATTAAAATAGTAGAATTTCATTTAAAAAAAAATTGGTATTCATTTGCATGCATGACAGATATGTTCATTCTTCACTGTCAACCTCGGGTAATCCGTTCCCTTTAAAAAAAAAAAAAAAATTTGCACTGTAATTTCATTTCTTTACCTAAAATTAGATTAAAATATGCAATCAGGAGTCATATTTTAACCTAATATTTTGTTTTATCACAATTTATATCTATGTTTTGAATTCTATTTTTTATCATCATATTCATAGTGTTCCATGAAATACTAAAATTGTATATATTTTCTCTTGTGGAAAAAATAACAGGGTTTTGAGATTCAAATATCTGAAAGATAAGATACTGGAATACCTAGCTGTTCTTGAAGCTCGATGATTTAAAACCCTATTCTTGATTTTATATATTTCGTTCCATTTTTCTTTCTCTTTATTTCTCTATTTATAACCTAATTTTGTTATTATCACCTTTTTTTTAAAAAAGGATTTAAGTAAACCGAAAGCCAGTTTGAACGATCCAAACTGAAAACCCAATTTTCTTGTATGATGGCACCAAGCGTCGTCGTTTCTTCACCCTCTTCTTCTTTGATCAGTGATTACATCGGTTCGGAGAGTTGCCTTCATCTCGATAATAACGAAAGCCCTTGCGGCAGCGGCGGAGGCAGTGTTGTTGATTGCAGTCCAAGTCGTGGGAAGCGAGAACAACGGTTTCAGACGATTATTAAGAGAGAGATTCCGCCACCGATCCCGTCTCTGGCTCGTAACGACAACCTGCCTTGCCCGATGCCGTGGGTGTTGAAAAGGTATTACACAAGTGACGGACGGTTGATTCTCAAAGAAGAAAAAGTTAGATTCAATGACTATATTCGAGCTCACCGTTCCAATGGTCGTTTAACGTTGCACCTTGTTTCTTTCAATGACAACTAATATGAGAAGGTCGACGAAGTGGCTGAAGTCATCGACGAAGTGGCTGAATTCAGTGAAACCGACAATCTTAACAATGGCGATGATGATAACCGTGACGGCAAGGCCGTTGAAACTTTGGTTGAAGACAATGAGCTCCCTGATATTGAGGAGTCAACAGTGAAAAGTCCCATTGGTGAGACTCCATTAAAGAGTGGGATTTCAACAAATGGAGGAAAATGCTTGAAATACAGCAGCAGCGTAAGAGCAAGCCCCACATGTTTTCTGGGTTTGCCAGTGCCAGCAATAAGGCCAGTCCACAGTTAATTAGGGTTTAGCCAAAACTCCAAAAAAGAGTGGTAATGTATCGATTTTCTGGGATAAATTGGAATCTGTACGCAGTACGGTTGACCAGCTTTAGGCTTAGGGTTTAGGGTTTTTCATCATCCTAATTTAATTTTCATATCTCTATTCGATAAACAAAGTAGACTATGCCTTGCTTTGAAGAGTTAGCAGTTTTGGCATGGTTCGTCATTTGATCTATTTTAGCCAAAAAAATACGTTGATTATCTGATAATCCTTAAGTATTAACAATAAAGTACTATACTTATGCAGTTTATATGTATATCGTTGATGTTTAAGTATTCAATTGAATTGGTAAATAATCGTAAGTTGTAATAATCAATTTAAATTTATATGTCTGTATTTATGTGATAACACTCGAAATTCGGATTCGACGAAGTGCTGCAACTAACCATTTCTATCTCTACCCACAGTGGTGTGTCTTTGAGGTCTTGAGGTCCAAATGGAATGGGATTACTGAGGGTAATATTTTGCTTGGCCTAGCCTCGACCTCTTCCTCTTGTTGTTTGAACCATTTTATGGGATGTAATGCAATAAAAAGGAAATGAAAGAAAGAAAAAGAGTTACCTTTGGGAAAAATCTGAAACGGAAGATGAAGAATGCGTACAGGTTAAGCAGAGAAAAAGCTAGGGTCACGATTGATTTTGCAAAAGTGATTGAAGGGGTGCACCTGTTTTATAGAAATAAACTTGTGCATGAAGTTTATTTCTTGGAAACTGTTCAGGTTCTCTAATATAATTTTAACATCTGTCATAAACGTTAAGTATGTACCGTTTAGATTTACGCAATAATCGTCGAATTTTGAATGCGTCCAACTCATGGTATGCACTTGGCGTAATTAATCATTATCAGTTATTCGTTATAATTTTTCAAGTTGAAAATTTTGAGAACGAAATTTTGTAGAGGGAAGGAGAGTTGTGACACTCCAGTTTTGATAGATTCAAAATTATGACACATGGTATCAAAATAGTTTGTGTGACGAAATACTATCTGTTCAAGTATTTCTTTTTACGTATAGGATGGACGTATCCCAATCTAAAGATAGTTCCATGTCATATTACTATGTTAATTGAAATATGATAACATCGAAGTAAAAAAGGTAATTATGATAAGGGTTCGTGCCAAAGGTATAGTGTGCTTGTAGATATGAAGCACTGTTCAAGTTATGATACAAAATAATCAAGTTAGGAGTCCACCACACTGTATAACCGGGTATTTAAAATATTGAATTTTCATCAATGTTTTGATGTAGGCCATCATTAAATACAATTCTGAATGAATGTGACACATGTCAAATGTCATTTTGAGGACATAAGTCTTATATATATTTGTACAAGGGCTTGAGAAACAGGGTTGTTCTTCTTTCTTTCAAAATACTGTTATTTGATTTTTTTTTTTTTTTTTTTTTGAACCAAAAGCATTTCTTTGTCCTTTAACCGGGAAGCTGTAACACTGGATCTCATCAGTATTTACTACATAGCCCAGACATACTTTCATTCTACTACTCGTATGTTCTTTATAAACCTGTTCTTGAGTTTAAATTTTTTATCGTTTTATTTTTATGAAATTTATATCTATGGTAATTTGAAATTGTGTATTCCCTAGGAAAATCTTTTATCACGTGTGTGTGTGTATATATATATATATATCATAAAAAATTAAATGATAAATATCACATTCCCGTTGTTTTTATGATATTCATTTTAATTTTTATGATAAATGTCATATATCAAAATAAGGATATGTTGGTCATGTAAGAATAAATATTTTTTGAATTTATTAAAAATAATTTGGTTTAACTTTTAATATTTTTATAATTAATTTGAAATAAAAATAAAATTAAAAGCGATGTGATAAGTAAATTCAAGAATGAAGACAATTATATAAAAAAAATTTAAAAAAATAAATTATAAGTACTTCAATTAGAACTTTTTTCCAACTAAAAAAAATCAAATATCGAATCGAATAAAAAATTGTCAATTTAATTTATTCGATTTTATTTCCCAAATCGGTTTGATTTATCCAATTGAAGCGATTAATTTAATTTATTTGATTTTTGGTATAAAAAATCGAACCGACTAAATACACACTCCTACTTAGGGAGTAGTCTCTAGTTTAACTCTCCTTTGGAAGGGGCTTTATCTTCTAGTTTGTTTAATGTTTGTAAGAATCCTCTTAATTGTTTGGAACCTTTACAACTGCTAATTTAGAAATGAAATAAAAATTACAGTAAATAATTTTTGTTTTTTTGTTCAAGTATTCGATACAAGTATTACATCACTAGGACCGGCGGAAAAAGGTCCAAGTTGTATATATACAAATATATACATATTTCATTAACTATAGCTGCTTTGATTTTTTTTTAAAATCATGTGTACCAAGCTTGAAAACTTAAGGCCTACAACAGCTCAATGGCCTCTGAAATTTTCACAAGGAGTTTGATAATTTGATGACACAGAAGTTGAAGCCATTGATTCAAACCTGTAAGGTGGCCATTTACGAGACATCTCTAGTGCCAAGTTTGTTCTTCTGTGTCAGGGCTGGTTTCTCCAAGTGATGCCGATGAGGCGCCATTCAAGTCTTTCAATTTCCTAGATGCCCTATAATTCTTGAGAGTCATCATGAGTTTTTGCCTCTAGCCTTCAATTCAAGTCTTTCAATTTCCTAGATGCCCTATAATTCTTGAGAGTCATCATGAGTTTTTGCCTCTAGCCTTCAATCCCTGCAAATCGGAGGCTTAGCTGAGAGTATCGCTCATGCATCTCTTTCAGTTCGGTCTCTACAGCACCATATCTTCCCTTCATCTCCAATGTGTCCTTGATTAGTTCATTGATGTCCCTGAAACTTTTGATCACTGCTTCCTCATCATTGTGCTGTTTCAAGAAAGAGCTGGACCACAAGAGAATATCACGTTAAGTTCTTCAATTTTTTCTATTGGTTAGCTAGAGCGGTGCTACTCTTGACCCATTCTCAGGACAGCAACTGATAATGAAGTTTGGATTTTCAGCACTAACTTGTTGGGCACATCATGACTCAATAAGGCTCAAAAAGAAAATTCAAAGCAGTAAAGGAGATGAGAACAGCAGTGAAAGAAGGTTAATAATTTTGTGGGAATTCCATCTATGAGAAGATCTACCGTGCGAATCCCTATGAGATCCATCCCAGACAATGTTTCCTTTTAGCAAATGGTTATCAATTTTTTTTTCAAGAAAGAACAGGCAATTTAAATGTGTATGAAGATTCATCCTCAGGATAGACAAGTAACTGGGGACCACTTATTGGTTTGATTATTGCACCCAAATTACTAGTATACCAGGTAAAGCTTGGCCAAAGACCTTAGGCTAAGCTATACGAGCCCTTGGGCCAAAGCAAATTGTCTCCCTTGAGCACAAGATTCACACAAGTGAGAGACTTAATCAAAAGATTGTCAGTTTTGGGAAGGAATCAGAAAAGCAGACTAGTGGTCTTTTCTAGAACATAACATACCTCTGAAAGAGGTTGCTTGATTTCTTCTTAGTTTGCAATGCCTCAGCAAGCTCGAGTTCCAATGCAAGTACCCTTTCTAATGCATTTCCGCTTTCTGAATATTCATTAAAGAAAGGGAATATGTTTCCCAGTACTTCATTCACCTGTGTGAAGGCAGAAAATTGAGAGCCTGGTTGAAGAACTTTTATCAAAAGTTGATAGAACTAAGAGGACAATATCAATTCACCTTACGTAACTGCATGAGTTCTAGCTCTAAACCAGGAAACCTGGGATCGGAATGATGAACATCTTCTGAAAGAACCATATTCTCATTTTTCATCCTTTCCAGCTACAAGCACAAAAGAAAAGTATACCGATCACCATTATTGAGTATTAAATTTTATGCCACAACTGTAATGAAGTTAAATGATGAAAGATAATCACATATCATTCCCTCATCCTCAACAAGATATGAAGAAATTGCAATTTATTTTGGGTGGTCCATACCACACTGTTTAAGTGGTCCATGCTAGATCTGAAACTTTGGTCTTTAAAACGATTGTTGAAGTTCTCTTCGTTGACCAGTGCAAGAATTTCAACTCCATTTACACCATTAGATACAAGAGGAACCTGATAAATATTAAGCAAATCATCATAACAACGAAATTTCTATATGTAAATAGAAAGGACTCACACAGCAGAGGAAGGATAATAGAAACTAGATTTACTTCAAAGAAATCTTCAACCAAGATTCTCACTAAAGGAACAGGATAAATTTGAAATAAATTATTTTACCAGTTAGCCATGGTTATTGGAACTGGACCAGACCAGCCGGTCTACTAGTCCGGACAAAGAGGTTGACCCGGCTTTTGTGCGAACTACTTGGAACCAGTTGAACCAGTTATAATTTTTTAAATAATTTCTTTTTTAGTTTTTATTTTTATGATCTTTTAATAATTTATTTAATTAAAACCGGACTGACGGTCGAACCGGTCTAATAAATAACTGGTGGTCTGACCAGTTTGACTACCGGTCTGGTTTTTAAAACCATGCAGTTAGCATAAACTAATCACTTAGCAGTCTGGTACAAAAGAACGGACAGGCAGACCATAATATTAACACCTAATTTGAAGATGCAACACACCTGCCAAGAACTAGATTATGTTCATGTCAAAGCTAATATCCCTTCTTGATTTTGAACTAAATTTCTCAAAGATTATGTTTGGGAAACCTCTTATCATGAAGCAAAAAGAACTTGATGGAAGGTTAAGGACTAATGTCAAAAGGAATTAAGTGGAGTCCAGCTTTCAGCATGTTACCAATAATGACATAGATGGAACATGTAACAGATTCAACTAATACTTTGTTTTTCAACTTAACATGATAACTCACAAATTGCATGGAAATCTAACAAAGTCAAATTACTAAGAAAACCAAATTGTAATGTGAACATGTTCAGAATGCACTTGATTCATATTCCATCTAAAGGAAATGGACATAGTTGTTTCTTAAAAAGCAATGGTCCATGCACATATTTTTATGTTTCCTTGTTGTTTCTCTCTTTACTTCAATTGAGATTCTATACAACTCTTTAACCCATCATGAGTGATATATATATTATCCAAAACAAGTCCTCACAGCAGATGCAATCAAGAGCATAAGAATCGAGAGTGACATACAATTATGTCCATAGTCATACAGAATAGATAGCATTTAAGTGATCTATAAAGAAATTGCCTTTCAATATTTATTCTTACAATCAAATGCATTTTCGGTTCTTACTTACAAAGGAAAATACGCAAACATGCATCTGTAGTAAGTTGAGTTTCATATACTACATCAACTTTATTATTATAGTTCCTTCAAAAACAGTTATTCCAAGAAAATGTAAGTTACCTGCTCAGGTTGCAAATTGGTGTGCACAATTGCACAGTCACCTTCGTTAATGAGAGCAAGACATGGATGTCCTGCTTCTTTGGAATTTGCTGAGGTATATTGGTCCAGATAATTATGATCTATGTCCCTAGCTGGAGCACTATCCATGACCAGGTTATCAGAAACAAAACCATCATTTAGTTTGTCATTTCTTTCCATCTGAACATTCATAGTTGATGTGGAGGTCTCAAGCAGTTCTTTTAGAATGCTAAGTTCAATCAAGATTTTTGATTTTTCTTCATTGCATTCTAGCAAAGAAGCTTCAAGTTTCTGTTTTTCTTCCTTACAGCACTCAAGGCTTATCATTGAGCAATCCAATTCAGCCTTCATCAGGTCATAAGCCCTCATTTTTTCACGCTTATCTGAAATTAATGATCGTAACTCGGCCTCCAATTCCAAGATCTTAACTCCCCGCTCTTCATTTATCTTTATATAAGAAGCTTCAGTTTTCTTTCTATTGTCAATATCATCAATGGCATCTTGTAATTTCCATAGCATTTCCTCCCTATGCTTTTTGGAGACAGCCAACTGGTGCTTTAGTTCTTGCAACCTTGTTTCATACTGCTCTTTGATGAATGCAATTCTTAAGGATTCTTGCATAGCAGTTGGTGGTGCTTCAGATTCCCTCTTCTCTCGAACCTGGGTGGAGTCTGCATCTGCCTTATCTTTGAGCTCTTTCAAATGAATGGACAAGTTTTTGAACTCTTCAGTCATCGAAATCTGTTTAGAAAGCCTTTGAGAAAGTTCATTACAATGATTCTGCAGTAGCAGCACTTCATTCTTATGCCCTTCCAGTTAGTTCATCTGAGTGTTCTGTTCATCCAGTTTAGCATTGAGTACTAAGACATTAAGTTCCAGTTCTTCTTTAGATACCATCAGCTTATCAATCTCTTCTTGGGAACTGGCTAGTAGTTGCTTCAGCCTTTTGACTTCAAGAGCAAGCTGATTTTTATCCTCACAGTAATCAAACTCAGTTTTTTCTAGCCTCCTTTTGTAGTCCTCAAGCTCAGCTAATACAGAGCTACTTTTAGTGAGAAGTAACCCATTTTCACCCATTGCAGCTTCTAAATCGGACTTCAGGGTATCAAGAATCACTGATAATCTTCCATTTTCTTCAATGTAATGTGCTTCACAAGCAAGACAACCATTGAGTGCGCCCTCAACATCAAGATGCTTCTTTTGAAGATCTACAAGTTGCTTTTTAGAAATGGAAAGTTGACAAACAATGTCAGTGATCCAGGTTTCATACTGAGTTCTTAAGAAAATGAGGCTAACTTCTGCAGCTATAGATAACTGAGATTCCTGAAAAGTAATAGTTGAAGATTCTTCACGAGCATTGTTGAGGCATTCCTCACACTGTTGCAAAAGACTGCAAACTCTAGATTTCTCAGATTCTAGATCTGATAACATTTGTCTTAGATGGACCAGTTCAGATTTCTGCTGATGAAAGTGAAACAACTGGTGGTACTTCTCATTCATTTGGGAAGTAAGATCTGTAACCATACTCTCCAATTTTTCTTTGGAGCTTCTTTCAGCTTGCAGCTCATCATGCAAAGAATGCAAACTTCTTTCAAACCATTAATCTGTAAAGCAAGCTCGGATGACTCCTCAGATTTATCCTGTAAACATTGCACCAACACTTTGTTTTCTTCCATAAGTTCAGCCACTTTCAACTTACTACTTCCAAGTTCTTCACTGACTGACTTTAACACCAAGATTTCTTCAGCAATCTCCCTGTTCTTAGAAGTAAGCTCTTGCAGCTCAGCTTCAAAATGGTCAAGATCAGATAAAAGATCTCTCTGCTGTTGTGCGTAGCTTTCTTCAACTTCAGAGCTAACCTTGAGCTTTTCAGCAACAACTTCAATTTCTGACTGAAACTTTTGTACCACTACATTGGATAAATCTATTTTCTCAACCATGAATTGTATATCACGGTCAAACTTCCGCTTCATTAGCACCATGTCTGATTCTACCACACTTAGAGACATCTGAGCCTTATCTCGTTTGCCCTTCAGATCTTCCTTTTCCTCTAAGAGATGAAGAAAATTTTCATGCACAATATCCTGGAACTCTTCTAACCGCATCATGACAGAAATCAAGTCCTTGGACTCGATATCCTGATCAACCAAGCAACTTGGGAGGGACAGATCATCAAAAAACTTGCCATAGGATGATAATAACTTCAGTAACCTGTTTTGCAGAAAGTCAACAGTATTCTGCAAATTTTTCTTCACAACAACCAATTCATCAAACTCGGTTTTGATCATTGTCAACTCCTCCTGCAAAGAAGAGTTATTATTTTGAAGATTTCCATGTTCCATGGTTTCCTCCTTCAATAAATTATCCAACTTTGTTTTCTCCAAGACACAGGCATCATATTTGCTCTTGTAACTTTTGTATTCCATCAAGAGGCACTCCAAGTCAGTTATCTTCTCAGAGAGTAGATGATTTTCATGGGTGACATTTTCTACATTTGCTTCCAAAGTTTGTTTGTGCAGAACAATGTCATTATACTTGGCAATGCAAGTAGCCTTGTACTCATTAAGGGAATGAACATCATTCATAGCTGTTTCAAGCTTTTGCATTAATAACTCCTTGTACTCAACTGACAGTTCCAACTGTCATACAAGCTCATCTGTCCTCTCTTTCATGGGTTTAATATCAGCACTTGCTTCAAGCAAAGTTTCTTGTAGAGTCTTTGAAAACAGATCCAAGTATACATTTTGGCAATGCATTTCATAGACTTCTTCTTCAACCTTCTGATAAAGGCTTTCCTGTAAATGGAGGGATCTTTTCAAGTCCCCTAAAAGAATATCTCCACCCAACTGTTGTTTATTGACCCCTACATCCTGATTTTGACAATACAAGGCCTTGGTGGATTGATATTCTTCTGAATCCAGTCCATGACTCTGCATCATCTCCAAGTATTCTAGGGAGTTTGATCGTGAAGAATCTACAAAAGCTTTCCTGATGAGATTCTCATTTCTCTCAAACACAGACATAACCTGGGAAGAAAGCAGCACAAGATCCTTTTGCAACTGACCCACCGCGATTGAATAATTAAGACGTGCCCTTTTGAGTGTTGCTTCCGCAATAAAAGACCTCCTTTCCAGTTCCTTGCTTAGAGATTCCAAATTTTGCTTTTCTTCTGAAAATCTCAAGATCTCCTCATTCATATCTTGGAGCATACTCTCCATCTCAGACCACCCTATACAAGCAAGTAGAATGCTCATTTCTGAGACTTTGCAATTCTTCCAGCATCTGTCTTTGGTTTTCCTCAAGCTCCTGAACAAGAGCTTCATAGTAGCACTCCATCTGCTCCATTTTCTTTACAAGGCTTTCCTGCTCAGCTTTTGATTCATCCAACTTTCTCAGAAGTTCAAATATTTTACCTTTCATGGCATTAGTAGCACCCAGAGAATCAGGTTCGTGTAGCATATGACCAAGCTCGCTAACACATGGAACCATGCCTAGTTCTGGTTGGTAAAGCTCTACATCCAAACTAGTTTCTGGTATGAAAGCATCACCATTTGTTGAGCTCATTGCTCCGGGAGCCTTCATATTGCATCTATCAGACTGTACTGATCTAATAATAGATGTTTCTTTTTGAGTTCTTTGTTTGAGATCTTGCAGAATGCCAAGCAATGCCCCCAAGTCTGCATGAAGGAACCTGTGGTCTCTTTGATGGTAATTCAAACATGTCTCGTTTTGAAGTTCCCTTATCTTAGCCTCCATAGCTAAAAGCCCCTTTGACCAAATGACCTCTAAGTCTTGAAATAAGAGATTCTGATCTTTCTTAATAGGTTCTTTGCTATTCAATGGAGGGTCTGGTTTAGAACTTGTCATCTGCTAAAGGTCACCTTTCAACTTCAAACATTCAGATCTTAAAGCAGAAACCTCTTTTGCCAACCTTTCTCCAGAAGAAATCTCAGCAGCAAGTTGCTCAGCAAACTTCTCTGTTTCACCACCTATTTGATTAGCATGATTCTGTAATAAACTTAATTCCATCTTTAGTTCCTGAATGGATGACTCTGCCGCTTCCAAGCATCCTCTGAGTCTGTTATTCTCTTCATAGGCAATAGTCATGTCATTATCTGCGGAATAGTCTGAACTTCTGCCATGAACCCAACTGTTAGTCCCCGGTGCCAATAATTGATGAACTGAGGAATCCCCTCTCTCTTGCTGAGGGCTGTGACCAAGTCCTGCCACATGGACTGTACTCTTCTGGCCATCATTTTCATGGGCACTGGACATTTCATGCTTCTCTGCATTTAAACTATCTGAAGTATTTGAAGAGCCATCAAACCCCACATTTGAGTCTCCACAGTCATCATTCAAGGCAACATCTTCTTCAAGCAAGGGTTGTTCTGTAGATTTTTCTATAAATCTAACCCTTGCATTGACCTATATATAAAACAAAGCAGGGAAAAAAAAAGAAGATTATCCCTTATTTGTAAAGCCAAACATTTGCTGGAAATTCATAAAAAAGCTCAGAACAACTAAAGAGCCTACAATATAGCCTTTCACATAATGTAGACAGCAAATTTTTCACCCAAAAAAAAGAGCATGTCGTATTTAAAGATACATTAAAAGTACTTGTTGCATATTACTATAGTAGCATGGGACAGCTAAAGGGCTAATTGTAACTCATTTTAACCATCTTTACTCTTATCTTCACCTAATTATAACCCCACAGCCTATTTCAGGGTTTCTATAACAAAGTGATATAAGTCCATAACAATATCAATGGCATTCTTAGTAACAACAAGCTCCATTCAAACATTATCTCCATAATTTTATTGTGCTTCTGAACTGAACCGGGAGTATTTGCAGACAGTTCTCTTGAAGAAGTGATATCATACAGCTTAAAATCACTGATTTTGATAAGAGGAACATATCTTGTAATCTGTATTCCTCAATAAATGAACTGTCATGGAAAGAAGAGAACCATGGCCAATTATTCTCTTCAGCAGCGAATGTGTACTTGTAAGTAAAAGCGTAAAGGGCTCAATGTAAAAGTACGAAATAAAAGCAAAGAACCTTTAACAACAATAATACATGTAATATCTAGGAATCTAAAAGAAACAAACTGAACCTTATCAATGTGATTGTTGACAATCTCCTCAGAAACTGATACTTTCCCAGAAGAAAACTGATCAGGACCATTTTGGTCTGGCCCAACCTGCAAAACTCTCCCACTAAGTTCTCGTTGCTGTTCAAACTCCCTGAGAAAAGGCGTAACTACATAAAAGTAGTCTGAAATTAGAAGGAAGCAAAAAGTTTACATGTTTTTGATAGACACCTGAAACCAGTTTTAGAGGTTAGCATTTGTACAGTGACCTGTCATTGAGTACAAATTAAAAATTATTTGGGCATGAAACAATACAAATCTCTAATAGGAAAGAGTTCGAAAGACTTTCTAGAGGAAGCTACACGAACATTTTTTCTTCTAACTACACAAACAACCCGAGAAATACAACAAGCAACAAAACATCTCCCAAAAAATTTTTGAGAAATTCAAAAGCCCTTACATGTAATGTAGCTCCAGAATCACAGCCAAGAAGAGGCAATGAAACAACAGAAGGTTTTGATGCATCAGCATAATCAGCAAGATTGATGGTAGCCTCACCAAGAAGGCTGGATCTTGAGGAACCCTGCGAAATAGATCAGGTAAAAGACGGTTAAGGTCATACTAAGACTGTGTGTGCAGTCAAAATGTTGCAACTAAACTGTAAGGACTAGAATTTAACCATTGCCACAACAAGCTTATAGAGTTTTTCATCGAATTGCTTAGTTTTGATGTCTTGGAGAAGCCTTGTAGTCTCATAGATTGGATCAGCCCATTTGCAAGTTCCATTTCTCACATTTGCTTTGGTTGTCTTTGCAGTCATTTTTCCAGAATCAGCAGGAACAAAGGATATATACAGTTTATCCCATCCACTTCGTGGAATCTGAATTATTCCGAAAAAATATACATGGTACACAGTCATTGCAGCAACCAAGATGAATGATGCATTAGAATATGTTTTCCAGAGTTGAAGGACAATCACATATTATGCTGGAAATATATATAGTAGGAAACTTCAGAGTGCTTTTTAACACATATCAGATTAAATAGTGGAAAAGATTTATTTACATGAACTGAAATTAGTTTACTAAAGTTAAACCATCAGATTCTTCTCCCAATATTATGGTTAATTAGAATAATTAAGTGCTGAAAAAATAGCATGCAATACAAAGCCTATAAATTAGCAAGAAACATAATATTTAAACACACACAAGATACAATGTATGACGAGGATTCACTTAGTTGATTTAAGTAGATTACATTGGAAGTTTAGTGGACTAATGTCAAACCTTCTAATTCTTCTCCTGGTAGAATGGATGGTTATTATGAATCACCAAAGCTAAGAAGAAAGGCACGAATTTAAAGCATTGGCAAATTACCATCATATGGATGGATGTTACAATGTATTGCTTGCTTTCTTTTTCTCCCATCACATGGATTTTTTCCTACACCCACAAAGGTTTTATACCTTCTTAAAATCTTTACAATCTTTTAATACACCATAGCCAAAAGGCAGGACTCAAGAATGGTCATGTTTCAGTTGCAGGAGAATGAGGATTGACAGCACTCTCTTATAGCTATGATGGTACTGAATCCATATGTGGGTGTACCATACACTAAAAGTAAGCAACCTGCAGTTAAGGAACCAGTTATGGAAAAGGCTAGATTCATGGGCATGGCTACCGCATAAAAATTAATCCTTCAAGCAGTTGACCTTATGAAACTCCCCAACAAGAACACTATAGAACCATCATGTAAACTTTCCATTCTGATTTTTCATCGGGAAACAGAATAAATTTGTTTGATGTGCCAGAAAGGTTGACATATACTCTTTATCCACAAACACTAGCCAAAGACTCTAAAGCAAATACTTCATACCGAAATACATATTTCCTACCAAAATGCAAGCAATTTATAAGAAAATGTAGTTTCATGATAGAAGTACCATAGAAGATAAAATCACAAACTATGTGAGCAGCTTAGCTATCATATATTGAACTAAATTTATACAGTCAAATGCATTGTCATTAGATTTATTAATTCACCTTAACAAGCTATATTGTTCAATTTGGTTCACATCTATTGTTAGATAAATTCAAATATACTGAAATTTCAGCCTTTAATATGATCTTTCCTCTAGGGAGATCAATGAGGGATTAACTTCAAAAAAGAAATACATAGCACAAAATGTCACGAATACATATTGTGACTTACATGTGTAGCATGGAACAGAAGCCGGAATACAACTTTTACTTTTGACTTCTCAATCTTCCACTTAGTGATCCTCAACATTACAAGCAAACTAATTAATCACCAATTGTATGACATAACAATCCCCTTTTATAAACTGCCTCTGCTTATAACAAAACAACCCAACAAGGACTACATCATTTCCTCATAGACATCAGAGACCAGTTAAAACTAGTTCAAGTGCAAGCATAGGACAAGCTTGAAACATAAAGGCTCCTAAAAGCATTTAGATTCCATGAGTAAGTATTTTTCACCAAGACATTAACATAATTATGAGAAGAAAACCAATGTTAGAGCAAAAAAAAAAAAGGTTTTTTTTTTCTTTTTCAAATGCCCAAATGCACACAAGAAAAGTTCATATTAAGACTGCACAAAGAAAGGGAAAAAAAAGAGAATAGAGTAAGCAAAAGAGAATCCAAAACCAAACAATTCAGCTAAATATAGAAAAAAGGGAATAGTATAAGCAAAACTTCAAAAACACAACCACTCTTCTTTTCCTAGAATACCCATATTTGTGACCAAAAAATCATTAAAAAACAAAACTGACCCAATCGAGAAAACGTCAATGAATGCCAATAAAAACAATCATCCATGAAAAAAAAAAGTTGACATTTTTAGTCCATTCAATCACCTAAAGAAAAAGAAAAACAGTTACACAGTGAAAAAACCAACGAAGGTAGGTACCAATAGCGGATCTGCTGGTGCTGAAGCTGGAAGAAAGAGCATAGAAGGTTTGGTTTTCAGACAAAACCAGAGTGAACAAGGGAAGGGGAAAAAAACTTGTTTTTTTTTTAATATTTTTGAACTTCTGGGTGGGTATTTTGTAAGTTGAAAACTTCCCAGTTGGATGAGATATTTGAGAAAGTGAAACAAGGAGAAAAGATTGAGATTTTCTGCTTTTGATTTAACCCAAAAGAAAAAAAAAAAAAAAGGAAAAATAATACTTAACAAGCAAATTAAATAAGGTGCAATGGAGATTTGTTTGAAGGTAAAATATCAGCTTTCAGATATTCGAGGGATGTGATTTGATGATTAGTATTTACTAAAAAAGAGACATTCCGCCAAAGCTCTCCAGTTGCTTGTCCATTTGTTTGCTAATTAAATAAAAAAAGGATTTTATTAAGAAAGCAATTTTTATTTGGGTAAATTCCACAATTACTCATTAAATTATGAGTATGTTTTTGTTTTGGTCACTTAACTAAAAAAAGTTATAAATTGATCATTGAACTATTCAAAAGTTTTTTTTTAAATCATTGGGTTGTTAAAATCAAGACTACATGACTTTCCCTCTTCGCATTACTTGCATCAATCGAAAGTTTTCTTTCCCCTTCTCTTTTACAATTCAATTTTTTTATGAAATAGCTTCGACGTCACGAATTTAAGATAAAATTTTCAATTAACATTTAAAATTTATGGAAGAAATATACATGTGGGATTTTTAAAAGGGAAACAATTTAAATGTTAATTGTTGGGCTACATGTGTAATTATAATACTAAGGTTAATTTAATATGTCAATGTCATAAAAATACAATCTCAACAAAATGTTTATTAATTTTGCAATATAATATATTTATTTCTTATTTTTTTTAATATTTTAATTTTTTTATTAAGTTGATGTTTAGTTAACTTATGATGTTATTTGAATGTTTTGATTTGTATGGAGCTGTGGCTAAAATTTTTGTCAAACGTCTGTTCGGCACATGTAACGACTCAATTTCTAATGGTATCAAGAAATGTGATTTTGAAATCTTATTTTTGTAAATTTAAATATAGATATTTATGGAGTTATTATTGATATATTAAATTTTGGTTAAGCAATTTAGCCAAATATATGGTCAATTAAGGTATAGGGTTTAAATTGTAAAAGTTTAATCACTATATATTTTTTAATTAGAGAAAGGCTTGGGACTTAAATAGCAATTATCTTAGGGGCTAAAATGACTAATAGACCAATTCTAAATGAATGATAGTGAATGTCATTAGATTTTCACCAAAAAATTGTCATTAGATTAAATTAATTAAAAATTAAAGCTTAATTAAATATAATTAAGTTAATTAATTAAGTTTACTTAAAATTAAAATAAGTATATAAGTGAAAGTTAGTGGGAAAAGATGGTAAATATCATCTCCATCCTCCTATTCTCGTCCACCATCGTTAAGTTAAAGAGAAAAGTTTGAAAAACCTAGCTTGATATTTGACCAATATTTCAAGTAAGTCCCTAGCCATTTTTTTATTTTTATAGATTTTTTTATCATGGGAGCTTGATTAAGCTAATTCATGTATTGATTTGTTCAATTAGTGAGATTTTGATAAGTTACCATTATTGAGAATTGGATGAATTAGGTGTGAGATTGATTGAAATTGTAAAGCTTAACAAGCTTGATGGTAAGCTTTGTTACATTAATGAACATATTGAATAAAATGCAAACATACTATGAAATTGTGGTAGGAATGGAAAGTATAAGGTCCCTAATGAATAAATGTGAAATCGAATTTTAATTCAAAGCTTTAGATTGAAAGTTATACTTGTCTCGGGTTTAGGGATCAAATTGAATAAATTACAAAATATGTTTCAACTTGTATTTGATTGTGGATTAGATGGAAATTGATAGTGTTATATGTTTGTGTGATTATACGTAGCAAATGTCGATGCAGAACCGTCGAAAGGGAAAGGAAAAGCAAAATTGTTAACAAGTGACTTGGAAACTCTGGTTTGTACTTCTATGATTCGAGATAGAAATATTTGCTTGCATTTGTATGTTTATTGAGTGATTGATCATTGAGGTGCGTACATGGTGATAGTATGAATTTCTTTTATTTTCATATGAAATACATGTATATAGATGATGATTGAAGTTGTGATTATGAAAATGATTGAGAAATGGTATATGTATTAAATTGTAAAATGGAATTGAAAATTGGTACCATATTAGTTGTTCATGCTATATTGAGAAATGGTATATGTATTAAATTGTAAAATGGAATTGAAAATTGGTACCATATTAGTTGTTCATGCTATATTGGATATAGTTGACATGCATAGGATTGGATTGTGTACGGGCTTATGCGATTATGCATCAAGATGCATTTCGTGTGCTAGGATGCGTGCGCTGTATGCACTTTATGTGCTAGTTTTCCTTACTTCGATTTATCTAGTGATGCACTTCGGTGCCAATTGGTGTGTTGGTTGGATGATTCGTGTATTCGTTCAAGTTTGAGTCAGGTTAATAGGGGGTATAAATTGTAAATTTATATGTGATATTAAAAATAAAATTGGAAATGTTATGGAATCGATTTCATTCATGTATATGGACTACGAATTGTGAAAAACACGTAACCTATTGTGCATAATGGTTGAAAACGAGCCCTAGGATCGGAACAAACATGAATAAATCAATAGACTCTAGAATCAAGTTAATTGGTAAGTAAAAGGTTAAATTATATGAGATACTATGAAATGTGAAATTGCCTAATGTTAAATGATCATGAATTTAAATAGCACATTGTGAAAAGCATAAAAGTGTAATTCATGTTTTTTATTGAATGTTAGAATATCTTAAAGATAGGACATTTGGCAAAGAACTAGAAATGGTTATGATATTTTTATGTTGCATGAATAGGTTATATCATGTATTAGATGTAAGCTCATATGTGTGTGTGTGTGTGTGTGTGTGATGGAATTTATTTGCATTATAAGACATGAAATGGTTGGACATTATGGGCATATATGAATATGCAATTGTATTGAAGCATGTAGTTAAGTTATGTTATATCATCTTGAATCTTGAAAGTGTATCGCTCAGCATAGGATTTGTTTATTTTGTGCGCAGGTACAAGTTTTCTTAGAAGCTTTGAAAAGTGAAGTTAACATCCGGATCACCATTTTCGACTCAACAAAGTTCATATAACTCATTTCATTTTGGTTATGTTAGAATTGGGTGACTAGAATTCTTATTAAAATAAAATACAGTGGTAAAATAAAATAAAAGTAAAGTCCAAATAAACTAGACTTCTTTTATTTTATTTTAATTAGAATAAGGCATCTATTTTATTTTAATTAGAATAAGGTGATTCAACCTTACTACGTTACTTCTATTAGTTGTTGATTGGAACAAGGTTCTTCAACCTATAAATAGGCGTAGTCATCTCCTCTTGTAATCATTCAATTTTCGACATTAGTGAATCTTCTTCTCCTCTGCACGTAGTTTTTCCCGAAAGGGTTTCCATGTACAATCTATGTGTTCTTTCTTTACGTTTTCTTTGCAATATTTCTTCATTGTCGAAATTTAATTTTATCAAATTGGTATCAGAGCTTTTTTGAGTTACTAGTCTCGATCACGATAATGGCGACATTGAAGTATGATATTTCGCTGTTAGGGTTAGATAAGATGCTTCGAATTTGACAGATGAAAAGAAGAAGCGTAAAGATCGGAAGGCTTTGACGCAATTGCAGCTGCATCTGTCGAATGAAATTCTACAAGATATGTTAAAGGAGAAGACTACTGCTGCATTATGGGCAAAATTACAACAGTTATGTATGTCGAAAACCCTAATCAGTAAATTGCATATGAAGCAGCATCTGTATTCTCATCGTTTGGAAGAAGGTGCGTTTGTGCACGAACACTTAAATGTGCTTAAAGAAATTGTCTTGGATTTAGAAGCTATGAAGGTTTAATACGATAAAGAGGATTTAGGGTTAATTCTCCTTTGTTCGTTGCTACCGTCGTATTCAACCTTCAGAGATACAATTTTATATAGCCGTGAATCTCTCACTGTTGATGAAGTCTATGCTTCCTTAGCCTCGTATGACAAGATGAAGCATCTTGTGGCTAGATCTGACTCTCAGAGAGAGGGTCTCATTGTTCGTGGAAGACAAGATCGAAATAGTGATGATAATCGTAAGAGGACACAGGAACGAAATCCCCGCAGTAAATCTAAAGGTAGATCGAGATCTTCAAACAAAGATAAAACTTGTAACTTAATGCAAGAAAAAAGGTCACATTAAGAAAGAGTGCTACAAGTTACAAAATAAGATCAAAAGGGAGGCAGAGAATCAAAAAGGAAAACAACTAAAATAATCTGGTGAAGCTGATGTAGTAGAAGAATACAGTGATGGTGAAATTCTACTTGCTTCTGTTGACAATTCTAAAGTGAGCGAGGAGTGGATCCTTGATTCTGGTTGCACCTTCCATACCAATCAGGATTAGTTTACAACATATGAAGCTGTGTTTGAAGGTGTTGTTTTTATGGGAAATAATGCTTCATGTAAAATTACAGGTATTGGCACAATCAAAATAAATATGTTTGATAGGGTCATTAGAACTCTTAGTGGCGTGCGACATGTACCAAAATTGAAAAGGAATTTGATTTCGTTGAGTACTCTTGATTCAAAAGGACACAGGTACATAGCTGAAAGTGAGGTTTTAAAGATTAGCAAGAGTTCCCTCGTTGTGATGAAAGGGCAGAGAAAGACTTCCAAATTATATGTTTTACAAGGTTCAACTATTTCTAGTGATGCTGCAGTCGCTTCCTCTTCCTTGTTAGATGATGATATTACTAGACTTTGGCATATGCGTCTAGGGCATATGAGTGAGAATGACATGGCAGAATTGAGTAAAAGAGGACTTCTTGATGGGCAAGGTATTAGCAAACTGAAGTTTTGTGAGTATTGCTTTTGGGAAGCAAAAGAGAGTTCGATTCACCAGAGGAATCCATAACACGAAGGGAATATTAGATTATATTCATTCTAATCTTTGAGGGCCATCTAGAGTGCCTTCGAGATGTGGAGCTAATTATATGCTAACTCTTATTGATGATTTTTCCAGAAAAGTTTGGGCATTCTTTCTAAAGCAGAAAAGCGATGTGTTTTCCGCATTCAAGTCTTGGAAAACTATGGTTGAAAAACAGACAGGAAAACAGATAAAACACCTCCGCACAGATAATGGCTTGGAGTTTTATTCTGATGAGTTTAATGAATTGTGCAAATCAGAAGGGATCACGAGGCATTTGACAGTTCGTCATACTCCATAGAAAAATGGCGTTGCAGAACGAATGAACAGAACAATCATAGAGAAGGTTCGATGTATGTTGTCGAATGCTAATTTACCAAAGTCGTTTTGGGCTGAAGCAGCCTCTACTGCATGTTTTTTTATCAGCCGATCTCCATCCATTGCTATTGAGAAAAAGACTCCACAAGAGATATGGTCTGGTAAGCCTGCTGATTATTCTGATATAAAGATTTTTGGGTGTCCTACTTTTGCTCATGTTGATAATGGAAAATTGGAACAAAGATCCATTAAATATGTTTTTCTTGGTTTTAAAGCTGGTGTAAAATGATATAAGTTATAGTGTCCTGAAAATAGAAAAGTTGTGATTAGCAAAGATGTTGTTTTTGATGAAACTGTTATGTTACCTAACTTATCTCTTAAAGACTCTTCCAGTAAATAACAACAAAAGCAGGTGGAGTTTCAGATTGATCCAATATCTACAACAGAGTCAACTTCTCAAGTTAGTACAGAAGTTCAGAATAGAGTCACTTCATCACCACAATATTCTATTGTCAAAAATAGACCTAGAAGATAAATTAAACCTTCGAAGAGGTACGTTGAGGCTGACCTAGTAGCTTATGCTTTAAACGTGGTTGAAGATATTGATGTTCGGTATCATTTTGTGCATGATATTATTGCTCGTGGAGATGTTGTTGTGAGCAAAGTTAGTACTCATGAAAATCCTGCAGATATGATGATTAAGTCACTTCCCATAACCAAGTTTAAGTATTGCATGGACTTAGTTGGTGTTCATTGTTGAAGAATACCCCTCAAGGGGTTATGTGGAACAGGTGGAGAACTTGTTCGTTGAGAGTTCTTGTTTGTAGAGAATTCTTGTCAAGCTGGAGATTGTTAGAATTGGGTGACTAGAATTCTTGTTAAAATAAAATATAGTGGTAAAATAAAATAAAAGTAAAGTTCAAATAAACTAGACTTCTTCTTTTTTATTTTAATTAGAATAAGTCATCTATTTTATTTTAATTAGAATAAGGTGTTTCAACCTTACTACGTTACTTCTATTAGTTGTTGATTGGAATAAGGTTTTTTAACCTATAAATAGGCGTAATCATCTCCTCTTGTAATCATTCAATTTTCGACGTTAGTGAATCTTCTTCTCCTCTGCTCGTGGTTTTTCCCGAAAGGGTTTCCACGTAAAATCTATGTGTTCTTTCTTTACGTTTTCTTTGTGATATTTCTTCATTGTCGACATTTAATTTTATCAGGTTAAATGACATGTAACTAGGATTACCTTGTTAAATGTTGGAAATGGTCAAATTAATGTACATGAGTTGTGAATATATGAAGATAGTTTTGGTCTTATATGGATTTGGTATTAGTGACTTGAAAACGATATTTTAGACATGTCTATTTGTGTTGAATGGATGATTGAGGCCTTGGGTTAAACCTTATCGTCATATTTTAGGTTGAATCATATGAAATTTGGGAATTAGGGGTTTGCCATGAAAGTCGCGACTTCACACCTTGAATGTCACAACATCAAGCCATCTTGTTGCGGAATTCCCTATTTCAGGTCGCGATTTCGACTTTATTTTGTTTTGGAAACTTTACATATAATACCCAAAATTCATTACATTATAAAAGCAGTGATAAGTCGAGATTGTGTTCTCGATAAAGTGAAATAAGGAAATGAAGTTGATAAAAGAGGAAGGTAAGTGATGTTAGAGAATATTTAATTAAGAAGCATGATGTGATGCATTAATTTAAAATATGGGTTAAATCGTAAATATGTGGAAAGTTTTGAGGCCCAAGTGTAAATACTCATAATTTGAGAGGTTAAAGTATAAATATGGAAAATTTGAAGGACCAATAGGTGCAAATATCTTAAAGGAGGAAGGATCTGGAAAAGAAGGAAAATGGATGAATAAGGACCAAATTGGATAAGCATAAAAAGTATAAGGGACTAAATTTTAATTTTAGAAAAATTAAGTAATGATTCAAGAAAGGAATTGTGAAAAATGTTGAAGGTTAAAATGGTCATTTCTCAATCAAGATAATTATCATGAAAATATCATTATAATTAAAGGACTAGTGTTAAAATTTGATTGTTTTGAATATTTTATTATTATTTTATTTTAATATATTTTATTATTAATTAATAGTTATGAAAATATGAAAAAAATGGGGTGTTTCATCTTTCCTTCCACCTTTTCAGGCCACTTCCTTCAGGGAAGAAAGAAGTTTTCATTTCTTTACATTTAGTCCTTTCATCATAAATACACCACTTTCACCTAGAATTTCAAGAAATTTCCATAACCACCAAGAGAGAAAAGTGATAAGAAGATTATGAAAAACAATAATATTACCTTGGATTCAAGAAAATGGAAATTGGAGGAGAGAGAAAATCAAGTTAAAGTTTAAAATCAATAGGACAAGGTAAGAACATAAAGATTTCAATATGTTTTTAAGTTTGATATTGTTGAAAAAGCTTGAAAATGATATTAAAGTAGAGTTTTTTTATATAAAATTTTATGTCCTTAATGTTTTAGCGAAGGGAAATAAGAGAAATTGGTGGGAAATATTATAGGGAAAGGAAAGGAGAGTGTTACAAACTTGGTTATCAACTTTTTGCACTAAAACAGTTTTGGACAGTAGCAGTAGTTTGACTTTGAAAATTCATAAAAAATTGTTGAAATCAATTTAGAGGTTAAACTAAAGATGAAATTAAATCTTATTGAGCTTAGTTTTGTATGGAAGAAACAGTACAAGCAACGGAATTGTAGATTTTGAGACATATTAGTTTTTGTGAGATAAAGTCGTAATGGATCTGTGTTTCCCTGTTTTGACTTTGAAAAATCATAAAAAAAATTGTAAAAAATGATTAGGGTATGAAATTTATACGTTTAAATTCTTAATTAGTGTAATTTCAAGAGAAACATACGGAAACATCATCCAAATTCCATACTAAGTGATAAAGTAGAAATTTAGGGTTTAAAGTTAGTAAAGAAAGTTTGAAATTCTCAAGCGACAGAACATGGACAAATTTGAAGAATTTATTGTACTGATTGGCTATTGTAGAAATTTTTAAAATTTTATGATAAAACAATATATGAGTTTATTTTCAAAAACATAAAGAAAATCTTAATTTCAAATTATGTAGCTCAATATATAAATAATTTAGTGACTGTGACATGAGTGGACAACTTTGATCTGAACACATAAGTAAATAGTGATATTATGGTTAATGTTACATTTAAGTATGTTATACTTAAAGCTAAAGATTTTAATATATATTCATAAAAGATGTGGAATGAAGAAAAGGAGGAGGAAAAGAAAAAAAAATTGATAATAAAAATAGTAAATGAATTTAAAATGTTACGAATTGGTTACAAATGTTGGTATGATTAACACATGTGTGAATGTTTAAATGAATTGATAAAATAATAAGTGAAAAATTATTAATTTATGTGATATTGAAATCTTGGTTAAAATTTATAAAGAATTAAATTAATTGACACAATTTAGAAATAAATATGAAAGATACATAAAGATGTAAACTATTTTAGAAAGTGTAAGTCCTCCAATGGATTTAATTGTAAAACTTCGATAATTGTGTTAATTTTATAAGCTTGGTTATCTTTGCTTGGATATCATATTTTATTATGTGGATTTAAGATTATAAATGAGCATATGTTAATGATATGTTTAATGAATTGGTTTGATTATGACATTTGAATATAGTATAACATGAAATAGAGTGCTCGTCGCAATGACGGAAAAGCCATGTCGCGATGACACAAGCCAGTTTGTCATGTGGCAACGAGAAACCCCCGACGTTGCGAAGCGACGTCGCTCCGAAATTTTGAAACTCTTACATTTTAGTCCCTGTTCCTTCTTAAATTGTTTTCAAATCTACAATAAGCCCGTATAGGACTCCTAAATGATTTTAAGGCATATCGAAAGCATAAATTGATCAACTTGATTAAATATGTACTAAGAATAAAATTGAATTTTATCGCTCTTCGACGACAAGCTTCTTGATATCTTGACCAGGTCATTGGGTTGGGTATAGGAGTGTTATATTTAGTGGTATTAGAGCCTAGGATTTTCAATTCCCGAGCTAAAAGTGAGTCTAAAAAATACATGTTATATAATAAAATCAATATAGAATAATGAAATGTGTATATGAAATTAGAAAAGATAGTGAAATGAGACTTAGATTATTTGTAACTAAATAATTATTTTTGCAAGATTCATTCGAAATATAGACATGAGAAAAAAAAAATAGAGTTTGGACTTGAGAAGTAATGAAGAAGTGAAGGTAATAAATAAATATGGCACGAGACGAAGAGATGAGAAGGAAGGACTAAATTGTAAAATTTAAAAACTATGTGATTGAAATAAGAGAAGTGAAATGAATAGAAACTTGATATGTGAAATAAAATATGAGTTATAATAAGCCTGTATAGGAGTCTTAAATGATTTTAAGGCATATTGAAAGCATAAAGTGATCAAATTGATTAAATATGTACTCAAAATATAAATGAATTTGACTGTTGTTGTTTCAACAACAAAAGTAGCATCCCGATATCTTGACTCAACGATCGGGTCGGGTATAAGGGTGTTACGATACAAACTGGTCCTAAGGTTGGGAATTTTAACTACTGTCTTCAAAGTTAAAACATTGAACCTTGGGAGTCGCGACACCAGTGTGGGAAGTGTTGTAAATGTTACAATTTAGTCCTTATTCAACCTTGGGATAGTATTGAGCTTTCGTAAGCTCTTATTTGACTCGAAACTGTTTATTTATCTTGTTTTGAATGATTAATGATGCAATTTGTACATAATTGATCGTAGTTACTTCGACAACGAATGTTGTTAAACTAAGCCTTATTGGATAATATGTTTTGATATAACAAATTAAAGTGTTTTTGAATAAAAGCTAAATGGAAAAGACTCCAGTGAAACTTCTACCGGTAAAACTCCACTTTTACCGATACAACTACAGTTCTACCGATACCTTGAAGACTTCTACCGAAACAAGTCAAGTCAGTAGCTAAAATTCATAATCAACAAGTCATGTCGGTAGCTAAAATTCATCCTCCCCTACACTTCTATCGATACTTTGATGGGTTCTACCGATAACAAATGAAACCCTCAGAGTTCAACCGATACAATGAAGCATCTACCGATAGAATGACTCCAACGGTAATATTTTGTAAAGTCGTCTACCCTGGGACTTCTACCGGTAGAACTCCTCTTCTACTGATACAACTACAGTTCTACTGGAACAACTAAGCTGCAGACTGCATTTCATGTTGGTTTTTATGGCTGCAACGGCTACATTACTTTCCCAATAACCACAACGGTTGGAATTCACTTAGAGGGTATAAACACCATATTCCAAAGGTCTAGTATCAAGAAGAGCAATGTGCAAAGCCTAAAGATCAATTAAAACAACTTAGAGCTTAATTCTTTCATACTTTTTCTTGTAAACAATTGTGAGCTTTCATTGTTTTCATTTAGCTCAAGTTTTCTTCTTTGTATTTGTGCTTAATTGGCAAATATCCTAATCTTGTAAGGACTATTTTTTGTTTGCTTGTTTGTTTCTCTTTGAGAGAGGGTTAATACTTAAGGTTTAGGTAGAAACCTTAAGGGAGTTTCATCTTAGGATTTTGGGTATAAGTCTTAAGAGAGATTGTAAGTTTAAACCTTGTCCTCAAAGGTTATACAAATCTAGTGGATTTGGGAAAATCCTTAGTTGTGGAAAGCTGAGGTTGTGGAAGTAGACAATTGAGGCCGAACTATTATAAATCATTGTGTTCTTTTTTGCAAACTTTAATTGTTTCCACCATAACATCTCAAAGGTCGATTCAACCTCTCTACCGGTATTACCGAGTTGATCCATCGAGCTAACAAATGTGACATCCTATAACTCGGCCCAATGATTGAGTCGGGTATAGGGTGTTATAACACAGGTTCAAATAGTGTGACCCCAACCCCCTACCCTTAATATCGTATAAAAAAGGATACCATTTGAACGAACAACTTTATACGTAATCTATATTATATATAAAATGGTCGACTAAGCTATTATGAAACAAAAATACTAAATACCTTTACTTTAAAGAGCAATTAATATTATTATAAGGGTATTTTTATTATTTAATGCTTTTATATAATATTATTGTTAGAGTAGTGTGACCTGAATCCCATTTAATCTGACCTGAAATGTTCGAGGTGCAACTCACTTGTTTAAAAAATAAAATAGAGGCAAAATAAAGGATCTATGGGGACCATATCGCACAAGTTGAATCTGTATAGAACTATACTTCATCTATTAGACATTGATTATAACAGGGTTATTTAACCCTTAAAATGTGTGTAGTTAAAAACCTCTTGAATGTTTTTCAACATTAGTGAATTTTTCCTCCTCTGCCCGTGATTTTCCCCGATAAGGGGTTTTCACGTAAAACCTACGTCGTTTTATTTTTCTTTCTTATTGTTTTGTGATCATACTTTTTGCCATTATCCACATATAGATACAATATAACAAATTTAAATAAAACAACTGAAAACATTTTTTAAAAATTAAACATAAGACCAATATAGAAATCTCTTACCAAGGTAATTTTTTTATTTAAATTTAAAAATTTGATGTAACTTGATTTCTTAAAAACTAATATCAGTAAAGTACCAAGGAAGCCCCTGTATTTTGGAAGGATTGATTTTAGCCATTTTACTGAAAAATAGGCAAATTATCCCTTATATATTTCAAAATGTGCAAATTAGTCCTTTCGTTAAATTTTATCTATTAAATGATGACATGGAACGCTAATTGCATGCTGAATATTATCTTTTTATGGGTAAACAATAAAATGGTCACCCGACCATGCATTTCATTCCATTTTGGTCACTCAACTATTAATTTTTTAAATTTAGTCAGTGAACTTTTCAAAATAAATATTTTAGCCACTTTGAGATGATGTGGGCTTTCTTTGTTGGTCTAGTAATAAAATTAGCCTCTAATGTTCACACATTTGATCAATTTGATACTAAATATAAAAAAATTAATAAATTTAGCCCTCAATACTTACAAAATTTTTCATTTTAGTTCCAATTCTTAAAAAAATCAATAAATTTGGCCTCAACATTTACCAAATCTATCAATCTAGTCCTAACTCAAAAAATTAAAAAATATATATTAAAAAAAAAATCATTTTTGGCCCTTTAGAACCCATTGATTAAC
Organism: Kokia cookei; assembly: GCA_039519145.1. Taxonomy (NCBI): domain Eukaryota; kingdom Viridiplantae; phylum Streptophyta; class Magnoliopsida; order Malvales; family Malvaceae; genus Kokia; species Kokia cookei. The sequence continues at coordinate 7,944,422 of CM076901.1, read as the reverse complement.
CTATGTGAGATATTAAAATAAGAAAAAAAGTAACCTCTTTCAAGTCACTTGCATCAATTCTTTTACTATAATTAAGGTTTCACACTGAAACAAATCAATTGATTTAGAACCTATATGGAATAATTGACTGCATTACTACCCAGACAAATAACGTTTTTAATGCCTTCATTTTATTTTGGATTTTAAATTTTTATGTGTTTTATCCAATCTTTTTAGAGTTATTTTGCAAGTGACTTAAAAGAGAATACTTTTTTTCTTATTTTAATATCTCACATGTATACCACCCAAAAATCGTAACCATCTCCCATCTAAGGTCTCAGGGTTTACAAAACTTTACAAGTTTTTTTTTACATACAAATTAATCACAATTTATACATTTACCAACTTACAACTCAGAATACTAACTCCATTTAATCTTACACACTCATTTACAATATTTCAATCAATCAGGAATCAATATTCATATCACATATCATGACATCCATTTTTCATGTCTGTAACACCCAAAACTCGAAAATTGTCGCCGATTAGGGTCCCGATGTCTTTTTATTTATTTATCACTGTTCATCTTTTAATATCATGTCATAAATCATCAATTAATTATAATTATAACACAACAAGGGCAAAAAGGTCATTTCCACGATTTTTGGATACATTTATCGGTACTTGTTGGACAAGTATCGGTAGTTATCAAGTCAGTAACCAGTACAGACTTCTTTCAATACTTGAGACAGTACTACCTATACAAGTGTGACTTCTAACAAAATATGTCATGCTTCTAGTGATACTAAAAACTCCAGAGAGCTAAGAAATCTTACACTGCAACTTCTACAGATACAAGTATTCAAACAACTAGTACTTCTGTGAGCAGAACTACCGATACCTACTATGGGACTACCGATACAACTTAAGCCAGTGAACAACCTGTAACACCCCTAAACCCGATTCATACGTATAAAACTGGTATAAGAGTATTACATACAGTGCCAGAGAGTTAAAAATGAATATAATAAATTTTTTCTTCCAATATATATATATAAAGTTCCAAAAACAACATTTGAAACCCATTCATTAAGAACATCAAGTAATACCATTTGTACATGTCATTTTACTTCAAAAAAAAGTACCTAAGCTTGAAATCTTCTAAGAGTGATGTGATGAAAGGTCCCCTAGCTTGGCTTTAACTTCTCGTAGCTATTTGTACCTACGCATTAAGTCGGTGAAAGCTTAGTAAGTACTACAAAAGATAATAAATAAACATTTAAACGATTACATTCATAATTCTCTTGCATCACTCATATAAATCATATAACTTACCACATTGGCTAATTTCACATTTGTGTCACCTTTCACAATTTGGCCTACTGTAGAATATTATAGAACCTATTGGATAAACGGAACTAACAAAAAGTACCGAAGTACTTAATAGAGGGCACATAAGTGTTGGGTAACAGAGGGCACACAAAGTGCTAATCAGAGGGCACACGAAGTGCTAATAACAGAGGGCACGAAACGTGCTAAATAGAGGGCACACACAGTGCTGAACAGAGAGCACACACAGTGCTAATCAGAGAGCGCGCTAGTGTTCCTTAATGGCATGCCAATAATATCACAATGGTTCTAATTCGTCTACATGGGCATATTCTCATTTAACATTATTATTCACAATTTATTATCACATTTACATTTCTCTTCATATTATACATAATCATGTATTTCTCACATTTATTTTCTCAAATAAATCCACAATTTCACCAATTAATCACACAATCAATCTTTATAATTAACCACATAATATTTTACACATATATTTTTCTCACATTTTCATCATCATATATCTCTTACTTTTATTTTTACATTAATTTTCAAAACTATCTATTTGAGTCACAGTCACTAAATTATTTATATCTTGAGATACAGAATTCAAAATTATGATCTGCTTGATGTTTCTAAAATTAGACTCAAATATATTTTTACATAAAAATTTCAGAATTTTTACTTTATCCAATTTATACAGTAAATTCTTCCAATTTACCCCTTCGCTGCTACCTGACAGTTTCGATCTTTCTTCACTAAAAATTATCTATCATTTAGTACAGAGTTCAAATGATATTCTTGTCTATTTCTTTTGAAAGAAGACTCATTAAGGAATTAACCACATAAATTTCAGTCTCTAATAATTTTTCTATATTTTTATATGATTTTTCAAAGTCAGAACAGGGGAATTCGAACATACTCTGACCTTGTTACACAAAATTAGATATATCTCAGAATATACAGATCCATTTCTATCACTGTTTCTTCCATATGAAACTACACTCAATAAAATTTAATTACATATTTAACTCGACCCTTAACTCACTATATACAATTTTTGGTGAATTTTCGAAGTTAACCCTCTGTTCTGTCCAAACTGTTTTACTCAATCACACATAATTACCATTCTTATAATTATACATATCATTCTATTCATTTTATCACAATTAATCCCTTCATTTTATCATTGTAGATATTCATACTATGTACCTATATAACAATTTTTATGCTAATAATTTATATACCATTAGAGAAAGTAAACTATAATTCAAAACTCTTTTAGTACTTACAACAAAAAGTTGATATTCTTCTCTTCTTACTCCTTGCTCTTCTCTTTTTCTTTCTCTTCAATTTGATCATTGTCCCTCTTTCCTTTTTCTTCAATTTCATATAAACACACATATAAGCTATAAGCTAAAATTCAATGATTTTCATGCTAAATTATGAAAATACACATGTATATCATAAAAATTTAATCATCACTTACCTTAGCTCTTGAAATCTCAAATTCTAACTCAAACTTTATGTTCTTTAACACTCCAAAGTAAACTTTACAAGAAGATAAAAGTGACTACTAGCTTTCTTCTATGTTTTTCTTAAAGAAATTTTAATGAAAATGGAGAATTTTGAAGATTGGAGGGCTTAACAATGGTGAAGGGACTAAATTAGAATAAAAGCAAAAGTTGGATGTAGAGAGAATAGGCATGGACGGTTAAGCATTATGGAAAAGATTATATTTTTGATCTTTTAATTCTTTTCCCTTTCTCCAATTCTCTAGATTTCTCCACTAAAAATATCTCTCTTATAAAAATGGTAAAATTGCACTTTTAGTCCTTGGGCCATCCAACTTTACACTTTGGCCGAATTCATTGTCTCCAAAAATATCTTCCATCAAATTACTCTTTTGCCCCTCCTTAATCACTATAATTCCCATAATGACTCATAATTCATTTTGGCTAAATTTCTATTTAGTCCTTTCTTCTTTCACACAATTACTAATTAATCCTTAAATTTTCCTAATCTTCTTATTTTAACTATATGTTCTAATTCTTTATTCAACTCTAATACTGTTCCAACTCCAGTTCAAAAACGTGGATGTTACACAACCTCTCTCCTACCCTGTACTTCTACCGGTACATGCATAAGTTCTACTGAAACAAGTATGCAGAATCTCATGAATCTTGTCAAAAAAACAAGTTTATCAATACTTATCATGCCTAACTCTAAAATGCATTAGACCAATACATAATTCATAGTTTCCAATTCATTACATTGTACTTCTAAGTCTATTTTTCGTATTGAAGAAGCATACATTACTAAGTTCAATATTTCATTAAAGACATAACAAAATCATCAGAATCTTGAACGAGTAAACAAAAGATAACATCATCCTAGTACATGTTATATAACCAAGTGATATAAATACTACCGAACGAGCTCCCGAGATAGTGTGATTTTCTTCGAGGTAATCCGATCTTCAACCAGCAAAACGAAATCTACAAAACAACAACAATAAACAGGTAAGCTTTCTAAGTTTAGTAAGTTCACAATAATTGTATCATAGCACAGTATTAAGCCTTGCAACGACATTGAACAACCGAGTCGTAGATCTTCCTTTTAAACAATCTTATGCTCTACTGAGTCATAAGTCTTCCTTTAAATATAATCTCATGCTCATCTCAAGTCACGAGTCTTCCTTTAATATAATCTCATGCTCACCCCGAGACATGAGTCTTCCTTTAATATAATCTCATGCTCATTTCGAGTCATGAGTCTTTCTTTAATATAATCTCATGCTCATTTCGAGACATGAGTCTTCCATTTATACATCAAGTGAAACATCCACATTTTTTAACCGGAGTTGGAACAGTATAGGGAAGGAGTCAAGAATTAGAATATGTAGCTAAAATAAGAAGATTAGGAAAATTTAAGGATTAATTAGTAATTGTGAGAAAGGAGGAAGGACTAAATAACAATTTATCCAAATTGAATTATGAGCCATCTTGGGATTAGATTGATTTAGGAGGGGCAAAAGAGTAATTTGGTGGAAGATATTTTTGGATGCAAAGTTTTAGGCCAAAGTGTAAAGTTGGAAGGCCTAGGGACTAAAAGTTTAATTTTACCATTTTTATTAAAGAGAGATATTTTAGTGGAAAATTATAGAGAAATTGAGAAAAGAAAAAGGAAATAAAAGATGAAAATATCATCTTCTCTTTAAAAATTCCAACCGTCCATGTCATTCTTCTCGAGCCAAACTTTTGTTTTTATTCCAATTTAGTCCCTTCACCATTATTAATCCCTCCAAGCTTCAAAATCCTCCATTTTCTTTTAAATTTCCTTAAGAAAGGCATAGAGGGAAGCTAGTAGACATCTTAATTTCTTTATAGAGTCCACTTTGAAGTGTTAAAGTGGATAGGGATTGAATTAGAATTTCGGAAATTCAAGAACAAAGGTAAGAGATGATTCAATTTTCTTAAGCTTATATGTGTTTGTATGAAATTGAAGAAAGAGGGAAGAAGGAGAAGGACCAAATTGAAGAAAATGGAAAGGAGAAAGCTAAGGTGTGAGAAGAAATTATCTACAAGTGAGGTAAGTACTACAAGTATTAAAAGACTTAGTAACAATTAAGTTAAAGTGTTTATAATTTTAATATATATGATTAATAATGATGAAAATGAGATGTTTAATTATAAGTATGATAATTATGTGTGATTGAATGAAATTTAGTATAAAGAAGCATAGGAAAGGAATTAATCTCATTGAAACAGTTTGGACAGAACAGAGGACAAACTTCGAAAATTCACCAATAATTGTATAAAAAGAGTTAAGAGTTGAATTAAATATGTAATTAAATCTTATTGAGTGTAGTTTCACATGGAAGAAATAATGAAATAAAATGAATTTTATATTTCGAGATATACTAGTTTTTGTATAATAAGGTCAGAATAGGTTTGAGTTCCCTGTTCTAACTTTGAAAAATCATAGAAAAATGTAAAAAAATTATTAGAGACTGAAATTTATATGGTTGAATCCTTAATGGGTCTATTTTTGAAAGAAATGGACGAGAACATTATTGGATCTCTGTACTAAAAGATAAATAATTTTTAGTAAAGAAAGGTCGAAACTGTTAGACAGCAGAGAAGGGGTAAATTGAAAGAATTTACTGTATAAATTGGCTAAATTAACAATTCTGAAATTTTTATGGTAAAAAGATATTTGAGTCTAGTTTCAAGAACAACAAGCAGATATTAATTTTGAATTCTTTAGCTCAAGATATAAATAATTTACTGACTATGACACAAGTGTACAACTTTGAAAATTAATGTAAAAAAAAAAAAGAAAAAGAAAAATTGAATAGAAATGAAAAATTTATGCATATAAAGTGATATGTGATGAAATTGAGAAATGAGAATGAAATGGATAAATCAAAGGGTTCCAAAGTTATTGGTACCTAATTGTTTATGATATTTGATTGTTATTTGGTTAAATTGATTTGTTATTTATTTGTATTATCATAATCTGAATTATTCATTATTTAATGTTTATTTCGATATTTATATTTAATAAGTGAATATAAGGTAAGCGTTAATAGTGAGATGAATGAAAATTTATATTGAATTAATAGTATATTTGAATTGAATTTGAAAGATTTGTGATCAAAATTGAAAGTGAAAGTAAAAGTGAAATTGGAATTGAAAGTGATATGAATTGTAAATTGAAAATCCCTATTAACTAGTCGGGCTGAGTCGGATATAGTTGGCATGTCAGAGGATTGGAAGATTTCAGGGATACTTTGACCTTAAGTCGATGAGACACTGGGTGTCATTATTTTACTTCGGATATATTCGATGAGGTATTGGGTACCACTTTACTTCGAGTAGGCCGATGAGACACTGGGTGTCACTTTATTGCTTCGAACTATCCGATGAGGCACTGGGTGCCATTCTGGTGTGTTTGGTTGGATCCGTGTATCCGTCAAGGTCCAAGTCTTGTTAATAGGGTAAACAATGTGAAAAAAAAAAGAATGTGCAAATTGTGACATTGAGGTAAGTGAAATGATAATCACATGAAAGGTAAGTACAATATATGTATAAGAAATCAAAGAATGATAAAACTAAGTAAGCTAATAGATTGGAATAGCTAAAATGTGAAATGAGGAAGAATATGTGAATTCATAACACTACTGTAAGTTAAATGTTATACACATAAAAGATATGTATTTTACATGAATTAATAATTAAATGAATGAGTTTGAAATATGTGATTAAAAGATGAATGATTAATAACTCTTGTAGTACTTACTAAGCCTTCACTAGCTTAACGCGTTTATTTCAATGCGTAGGTATAAGACCTCTGAGAAGCTAAGGTTAGATTAGGTGCCTCTCATCAAATCACATCAACATCGGAAGATTGTAAGGCAAGGTATATTTATTTTGTGTGAAATGACATGTACAAATGGTATACCTATGTGTCTCTAATGAATGGGTTATCAATATTGCTTTGATAATTTTCATGAATTGAATGAAATGGTTAAAATTGTGTTTTGGACTGATTTGAAATATTGAGAAAGTTTTTAAGTTGTTTCAGGGGATTATTACTAAGTTTTCGGCTATATTTATTGATTTTAAAACAAAGGTATCAATATTTTTATGGTGGTATCGATATTTGCCCTGTTTTGAGTAAAAATTACATTTTCATTATTTTCAAACTGGTTTTAAGTCTCGATTTTGATTATGCTTGATTATTTTGTGATATTTTGAGTAAAACGATTCAATTACACAGTATTTGAAAGAAAATTTTGTTATACTCGTTTTTAATTCTCTGACACTGTATGTAATACTCTTATACTGAGTTTATACGTGTGAACCGGGTGTAGGGGTGTTACATCAAATGATTCGAGAACTTCCACATTAAGCAATAATTAGCTGTTCAAATATGGAATTTAAAAAACGAACTCACTGGATTAATTTGTAGTAGCGGCTTAAGTACAGGGACTACCCGTTAGCAAGACATTCATGACTTGCTCCCGAAGCTGTATATCCTCTAATACATGTCCTTTGTGTCCCAAATTATTCACAAAGTTCATATGTGTCATATACCATGTCCATTTCAATTAACTTTCATCACAAATACCGTTTCGAGCAAACATCAATATAATTCTTATTTATCAGACATAATATCGAATTAACTAAAAATAACATTTAGTTCAATTTACTAATTGTCATATATCAATCAAATTAATTCATTTGTAACATGAATAATAGCTAACACAACACATAATCATTTAAGCGTTTCGTTGTCACCTGAATTCAACTATATCATTTCTTCACTTACAATCATGCCCCTCAATACAATTTCATTTCAATTTGATTTAATTCCACAATTTAATATTTACTAAGCAAACAAATTTAAATACAACATACTTAAATTATTTCAATAATTTACAAACAAAAACTAAATCAATTATTTTACTGTACGAACTTACCAGACGAAATTGCATTTAAAGTGAAATCCAATAACTAATCCGTAATTTTCCCTTTTCCACGATCAATAGCACAATCTTGATCTATTACAATAACTTCATTTAATTGTTTAAATCAACATGAATTTTTAATCATTTTACGCAAATAAGCCTTTTTGGTATTTTTACAAAATTACCCTTAATGTTTCACTTTTATTCAATTTAGTCCTTTAGCTCAAAACTTGCAAATTAACCATTTTATTTTAACTTTTCAGTTTGCCAAACAGTTAAGTGCCTACCAACAGCCCACCTTTGTAATTATTTCACCTCAAGTCCTTGCGATTTTAACACTTTAACATAAATATTACTAAAAATTACATTACAAACTAGTCTTATTTATCAACCAAACTTAATAAACTTCAATAAAACTTCAAGAAACAACTCATTCATCAATGGCAAGATTTATAACATTTGACAGAATCACAAATTGGTCCTTTGGTTAGTTAGACTAAGCTAATACGGACTCAAAAACATAAAAATCACTAAAAACGGACGAGATTTCACTCACCAAATTGAAGCTCAAAGTTTGACCGAATGATCTCCCATGGTTTCTTTAAAGTTTCGGCTTGGAGAGGAAGAATAATGAAGAGAATGAATTTTTAATCTTTCGATTTTTAATTAAATTAGGTTTTCTAATGAAATTACAAAATTACCCATTGTTCACACCTAATTTTAACCAAAATTGAAGCCAAATTTGTCCACTCAAGTTACTAATGGTTTTATTACCATTTAAGTACCTTGACTTACCTTTCAATTAATAGAATTCAACTTTTGCACCTTTTACGATTTAATCCCTTTTATTTAATTAACTATTTAATCAATAAAATTTTGTAACCAAAATTTAATATCATACTAATGAACTTGTAAATATTAAATAATTAATATTTACGGTCTAACATGTCAAATTTGTGACCTCGAAACCACCATTCCCGATCATACTAGAAATAAACTAATTAGTAAATCCTCATTTTACTAGGATTTAATTGCACTTTACCCAAAATCTAAAGAGTTTCACATCATTTCTATTATTAGGCCATTTAAAGAGGGCCAAATTTCATAAATGGGTCCTTCAATTATATTAAGTTTCAATTAAACAAACTTATTTTCAATTTAGTCCTAAACTAATTAGGATTAAAAGAATAAATAACCCAAAAGATAGTGGATGTTAATCATGTCACCACCGCTTGGACTTTTTAACCATGACTTAATTACCATTTTGTTCCCTTTACTATTTTTAATCTATAGCAATTAAATTTTACCTCTTTTACAATTTACTCATTTTTCCTTAATTAAGCAATTAATTATCAAAATTACACAACCAAACTTCAATTCACATATAATAAGACTCTGTAAATATTTAATAAAAATATTTACGGCTCTTAATCTCAAAAACGAGGTCCCCGATACCTTATTTTCTAAAATCACTTGACTTTTGAGCCAAACCACTTATACTAACTTTTAATTCAATAATTAAAATTCCCCAATTCAAAAATTTCATATAAAATTAATATTGACTTATTTAATTTAATCACTCATTATAAAAAATTTCCCGTCGGGTTTGTGGTCCCAAAACCACTATTTTTGACACTACTAAAAAACGGGCTGTTACAACATGGGTTAGTTGATGGGTTAAAAGGTCTAAAAATGATTTTTTTTAAAGATATTTTTTAAATTTTAGATTTAGGAATATTGATAGATTTTGTAAATTTTGAAGGCCAAATTCCTTTATTTTTTTAGATTAAAACTAAAATGACAAATTTTGTAAACATTGAAGGCTAAATTTGTTGAATTTTTTATATTTAAGATCAAATTGATAGAATGTGTAAACATTAGATGGAAAATTTTGTTACTAGACCAATAAAAAAAAGCTCACATCAGCTCAAAGTGACTAAAATATTTAATTTTGAAAAGTTTAGTGACTAAATTGAAAGAATTAATAGTTGGGTGACCAAACTAGAATGAAAAGCATAATTGGGCAACCATTTTTATATTTTATCCATAAAGAAAATAATTTTCAGCATGGTTTAACTTCCACATCATTATTTAACACATAAAATTTAACGGAAAAGCTAATTTGTAAGTTTTAAAATGTATAAGAGGTAATTTACCCATTTCTTCAGTAGAGGGGCTGAAATGCAATCCTCCCCTAACTGCAGTGGCTTTCCTGTTACTTTTACCAAATACTATCATACTAATTTACACAAAATTCGGAGTCCGATAACGCAGTTGTACATAAACCAGGTAGACAATGTCAAAACGGTGCCGTATTTTGTTGTAGTCTCCTAATCGTGGTACATCTCCGGTAGTGACTGATTTTAATCCACGGTCAACTCCATCTCAGCTCAATCTCTGCAACACTTTCCCCTTCAAAACAACGAAAAAGGGGGCGGCGGTCAGGCGGAATCCCTATATTTTAATCCACACTAATATTCTCTATATAGATTTCGATTTTCGATTCTCTTGACGAAGAAGACGAAGATTTATAATTAGATGATGTCAAAAAAAGCCAGCAACTGCGCTATTTGCGACAATTCAAATCGCGCTTCTATTTGCGCCGTTTGCGTCAATTACAGGTACGTCAAAAAATCGTCGCTAAAAAAGTGAAATATTTTTATATTATAATATTTAAAATTTTAAGCTGTTAACTTCTCTTTTATTTCCTTGATGAACTGTTCTTTGCAGATTAAATGAGTATAATTCTTTGTTAAAATCATTGAAAAACCATCGTGATTTGTTATATTCAAAATTAAACGAACTGATTGCCGCAAAGGTTTGATTTCTTTCACTTAGTTGGAAATTTATTTGTTTATTAATGTCTTTTACTCTTTTCGAGTTTCGTCTTGATTTGTTTTTAGTATTTAGGGGAAAGCTGATGATCAACTGAATTGGAGAGTTCGTCAAAGCGAGAAGCTAACTAACTTGAAAGAGAAGCTTCGTCGAAGCAAAGAACAATTAGCTCAAGGTTTTGATGCTTACACCTTAGTTCTTATTACTGATTTCTGGAAAAAAAAAATTTGTGTATATTTATTTAGTAGGATCTGATAAACAGTTCTTTATTATAGGTAAGGTTAAGATTGAGAGAGTGTCTCATGAGTTAAAGGTTAAGTATGGAGTGCTTAAATCAGCTCGTGGCACGGTACTAACTTTGTTCATTTCCGGTTTCTTCACGAGAATCGAAAGCTTTCTGAATGATAGTTATAGGTATTTTATTTTTTTCATCTTTGCAGTTGGAAAAGAATCGTGTGGAAAAGCTCGAAGGGTTCTATCCCAATCTTATTTGCACACAAAGCCTGGGGCATGTGAGGACTATTTGTTTTTTATGTTTATTTACTTATGAGGTTTTAGATTTATGTTTATGCTAGGTTCTTTAGTTTTTCTAGTCTATTACAATATGTACAAGTTGTGACTTATGACGTTATCTGAGTTTCAGATGGCAATTACCTCAGAACGTCTTCACAAGCAATCAGTTGTCATAAAACAGATATGCAAATTGTTTGCCCAACGTCGTGTAAGTGCTTCTGTGCTAATTGATATGCTTCTTTTCGCTATTCACATTATCTTTATGATATGTAAGTTACTGAGATTTAACCAAAAACAGAGGATAATATTAGCAAACCAAATATGCAGGTGATATTTTTGCTTTTGCAAGACGTAAAGACATAGCTAATGTGGTTAAAATGAGGATGCTTAGCCAAAAACTTATAGGCCTTATTTCCCCTTTCCTCCATCTTATTCTAGGCCTAAGTCTCCTAGGTTAAATCATGTTGCTTTGACATAAGCTAAGTTTGATTCTGTTTCCACAGGTACATTTAGATGAGGAGCGAAGGGATGGATCTAGTGGTCAGTATGATCTGATTTGCAATGCACGCTTGCCAAAGGGGCTTGATCCACACTCTGTTCCATCAGAGGAGCTTGCTGTCTCGTTAGGGTATTGTTTTTTCCTTTTCTTTTAAGGCTATGTAACAACTCTATCCTGCTACAATTATTTTCACCCCATTGTGTATTATTACATTGGGATATTCCTTCCTTCAGTTTTACATGTTCTTCATTGTGAAAGTCTTTTATTAGTATGAATACTCCAGGTTCTGACTCTCTGTTAATCCATATGACTTGAAATCAGATACATGGTACAGCTTCTAAATCTTGTTGTTCATAATTTGGCTGCTCCTGCTCTTCATAACTCGGGTTTTGCGGTAAGAACTAACAACTGACTGCACCTGTATGCTGTCTAAAATATTTATTGAAATGTCTGGTTGAGTTACTTTATTGTTTTAGGTTTTCAGTCATTCAGGTTTCCTGTGACAATCTTCAAGAGGTCTAAAATTTCAAATCATAATCAATTATTACTAAAGAATAAAATTTTCTTTTAGACAAAGTTGGTAAAGTAATAGCTCATAGCTGTGCATTTTCTTTAGAATTTGTTATATATATTTAGATAATTATTCTATACATCGGCAGTGGAATAAAAAAACTCCACAAGCAAGGTTCTAATGCTGCCATGTGCCCTTATTTAAAATTTTTTTCATCTTCTTAATATAATAAAAGGACACGTGGCAGCATTATACCCCCTCTTATAGAGTTTTTTTATTCCACTGCTAGTGCAAAGAATAATACACTGGGGCAAAGACGAGGGCAGGCGGTGTCCTTGCCCCCCCCTCCCCACCCAAATGGTAAATTGACTACATAGTCCCTTCAAAATTTATGAAGTCACAAGTTAATATAATTGTAAAAATTGCACTATGGCCCCAAAAGATTTATTATTCATTTCTGATCCCCAAGAGCAATATACTCCCCCTTTTTTCCCAATCTTTTAGCTTCATGTTTGTTTGATACGTTTTCTCTGTTCTTTTTTTTTTTTAATTTGTTGTTCTATATTGTTTACTTCTGGTGGTGAGAAATATCTACTAGCAACAATCTTTTGGAGATATTTCCCCTTATGGAAATCTGCTGTTTCACATAGAGGGATATTGGTTTCTATAATGATAAACAAACAAATTTGACCTTATGTGAGATCATTTTTACCTCAACTATATTATACTCATCATAGAATGGTTTCACCTCAGGGGTCTTGCTCCCGAATATGGCAACGGGAATCTTATTGGGATGCACGTCCTTCTTCTCGAAGGTATCTCACTAGATAATGTTATTTTACATGGCTTACTGAGGTTTTCTCCTGTGGGACTGAATATTGTTTGTGTTCTGCAGCAATGAATATCCGCTTTTTATACCACGCCAAAATTACTGCTCCACTAGTGGGGATAATTCATGGACAGATAAGAGCTCTAGTAATTTTGGTGTTGCTTCAATGGAATCCGAGAGAAGGCCTCATCTGGATTCAATTAATAGCTTCAATTTTTCTTCTGCTTCTCCACACACTGTTGAAACTCATAAGGAATTGCAGAAAGGGATTTCTCTTCTGAAGAAAAGTGTGGCATGTGTAACAACTTACTGCTATAACTCGCTCTGTTTAGATGTTCCTACCGAGGCATCTACCTTTGAAGCATTTTCTAAATTATTGGCCACATTATCTTCAACTAGGGAAGTTCGATCTGTTTTTTCCTTGAAAATGGCTTGTTCAAGGTAGAACCTTCTTTCTTTTTTTCTAATTTATGAACTCGATTTCATTTGACTTGTGCAGTTTGGAAAGTTTTTATAGTTTACAACAAATGGTTAGTTGTTCTTAAATAGACTTGAGGGGAAAGTATCTGTAGTTCTTTTCAGATAGTAGTTAAGTGCTAACTTGGTTTCTTTTATGAAGTAAATATTGAGAAATTTACCGCTAGAGTTGGACATTACTATCCATCTTATCCTTTGGCTATGCTTACCAATTGATTAGTAGCCTTTATATTTTAAGATGCACCTTATTGCCTGTTTCTAACTTGCTTCAAGTGAATAGATCACCAATGTAATGAATAATAAGTTGTCTGAAGGAGGTGTCTTGGGCAGGATATGAATTATCTTTTTCTTTTTCTAGTTTGGTAGAACTTCATTTTATTTGTTGTTTTAGCTCTTTCATTTGTTAAACCTCCTTGCGGCTTATATTTTAAATTAGAATTTCACCAATTATTACTTTTTTGGTCTTGTCAAAGTAGAAATTGTCTTCTTGACAATCAAATGTGAAAAATGAGACTTTGAAGATGACCTGCTTGAGTGTTTCTTGACTGTAGAGGGAGCCTAGCATGAACCAACTCAATCTCTCTTATAATAATTTTAGCACAATGAAGAAGAGAAAATTGTTGTTTATTTTCTAATTGCAGTGTTTTTATACACATGGATGCATGTGAATACATTGTATTTTGGAGTTGTTCATTGTTCTCATCTTTTTTATTTTCAGGTCAGGTAAGCAAGCTCAACAGCTTAACAAGTCTGTCTGGAATGTGAATTCTCCTATGTCATCAAGCACATTATTGGAGAGTGCACACATGCTGCCTTTGACGGTATAAGATGCCTTTGACTTTGTTCCACCGAAAATTCTAAGATTTTAGCTTGTTCACTTTTCTGATTCACATGCTTCAGTATTCTTTCTATTCTATCGACCTTTCTGTCTCGTGTTGCTGTAAGCAATTGTTGAGAGAGTAGAATTTCCTTGAAAATATGACTAAAATATATTATAGTACTCAGCATTTGCCTTTCAACTGGGAGTCCTTTGCATAGTTTTCGATTCTCAATTTTCTATATGCCTTTTCCAATTGTTACCTTGACTTCTGGAGAACTGTAATAAGCATGATGATGCAACTAATTTAGACCGTAACTTGGAAGCTTGGTAATTTGAATAAAAGCATTGTGATTTTGTTTTTCTTGGCGGTGCAGAAAAACTTCTCTGATCACAACCTTCCGAGTTCAGCTGTCAGTTTTCTTTTCGGCAATGAGATATCTGATAATGGGAAGAACGAAAGCCTTATTGATGGATGGGATATAGTGGAGCATCCGACATTTCCCCCTCCTCCATCAGAAACCGAGGATATTGAGCATTGGACTCGAGCAATGTTTATCGATGCCACAAGGCGATGACACATTGCTTGTAAGTGACATATTGCATATGTGATCTAACGCAATCTCAACTAGCATTATGATTAGCCGTAAGTATGTTAGGCCGATGCTTATTTCCTCCAGTTATAGCTCTAAATAGACATGATGTCGAGCAATGATGTGTTTATATATATATATATATATATATATATATATATATTTATAAAAATGTTAAATCAATGGGTTTGTAAATTTATATTTAAGGAAAAGTGCATTTAGTGTATTTTTTTTGGTATTTCAATTAAAGTAATGCATTAAATGAAAAATATTTTGTATAATTTGTAACTAAATAATCCTTAACAAGTGAATACAATCCCCACTTAATGGAGTCTTTACCTCAAAATAAAGTGCCAATTTAATTGTCCATTTGATACAAAAAGATTATTAAATTGAGGACATAAAGATGTTATCTTAAAATTGATTATATGAACCATCGAGTTTGTGATTATTTTTGGGTTCTAAAATAGTAAATTTTGACGTGATTTGGAATGACCGTAATTATAAAATGTAAAGGACATAAAGATGTTAGTATTAGTATGATGATGATGATGATGTTGATGCTGTTGTTTTCGTGGTGAAAGTGTAGAGTGCCAAATTGATAGATCTTGGTTAAAACCGAAAATGGTCCCAAATTTTGGAACTAAAATTGAGGCACGATGCGCATTGGAGGCAGAAAAGCAGCTTTGGGACAACAGGGATTTTGACAGTAAGTGCTGAAGAAGCCTTTTCTGGATTTGCTCTCGTGGAAAAAATCTAACCAAAGATTGATAGAAGTGAAAGGTGACATCTTTGAAATCTAATGATTCCAAACAATAAAATTAAACAGCTAAATTTATTGAATTTTCACAAATCTTGATATTTAATAATGTGTAAATTGGATGTAATAATAAAATATATTATACTTTTAAAAAAAGAATTCAAGTTTAAATTCTAAACATGATATTTTTGAAAGAAAAGTTATGTAACCTTAAATTTTATTGTTGAGAAGAAAAGTTATGAATCTTGAAAGAATTAATTTCTCTGCACAATTAAACAAATATGAATGGTGATTGTACTTAAAAGGATTAAATCACTTTTTTTGGGGTCAAGACTTGACAAATATTTTTATATTGGCGTTTGAATTATTTTGAGGTTCAAATTAAATTTTGAACTTGATAATTGTTTTTACGTTGAGGTTTTGAATTTTTTTTATTCAAATCAGTCATTTATATTTTCTTGAAAACCTTAAAATTCATACCTCAAGAAACAATTGCTAAGTTCAATGATTAATTTGGACAAAAAAAAAAATCAAGCCTCAATATAAGAATAATTGTCAAGTTTAAAGCCTAACTTGAACAAAAAAAATTTAGACTCCAATATGAGAATAATTATTAAATTGAAGCCCAAAAAGTGATTTAACCCTACTACATTACTCTTTTTGAGTTTATTGTGCTAATTTAATTTTTTTCAAGGTTCACTGGTTGAGTCTTAACTTAGTTGGTATCGACATTATTGTCAGTGCAAGAGGACGTGAGCTCGAGTGTGTTGAAAGACATTATCCTTTTATTTAAGAGTTAGAGAGGGTTATGTATAGTTCTAGATATTGCATCAAAAAATAAATACTAAAAATCGTAATACTACACTCGTATGAAAGGGTAAAGACAACATAATTTAAAGTTTGTTTTTTCTGTTTCTATCTACACTTCATGTGGATATGTTATGTTAAAATTATATTATTCCATGTCAAATAAATCTTGATTCAACCTTTGTTGATTGTATCATCAGCCTCTAAACAGCAAAACCCAGAACCACCATTCCGTGTGAGAAAAATTCCAACTTGAGCTTTATCTTTTTGGGTTAATGGTTACATCAGAATCGAGAATCCCCTTCCCAATTCTGGGAACCTAAACTGTTCTTTTTGCAACTTTACGTTTGCAGCTTTTTCTCAGGACTTTTAGACCACACCACATGATGTTTGAAATAATTGAAAGCAATTCCAGTGGCTTCAAATCCTTCCTATTGTGTTGTTTTTAGCCACCAAATTTAGCATAGAATTGTATCCATTAAGACATCCAGGAGAATATTGAAAACAAATAAAGCAAAGCCCAAATGCAGAATCAAAGCATAGCATGTTATAGTTGGTGTCTTTCTCCATGACAGTGAATGCCTCATATTGCAGCATATATTGTGTTCTCTTTACACTTTGATACACTCTACATGTATTTGTACATCCACTTATATTCTCTTCAATCCGATACATATCAATATTCCATACTCATTTTCATTCTTTGCACCTTTAATTAGGCACTAGGGTTGAAGTGTATGCATGCAAAGCTTTCTGGTGTATGAACTGTAGTTCTTTTCTATTATCAAGTAATGCATGGTTCATTTCCAGTATGTATACATATACATATATATATATATGATGAGGTAATGAGCTTTTAGAAAAGGTTTACAATTATTGGAAAGGAAAAGGGCAAAAGAGAAGAGGCTCTCACTCTCAAAAAGTGGAGACTTATCGTAAAAATCATGTGGTCTAATCAGCTGTATGTATTAGTGAACTGAACATGTTACATCAAATGATTTCATCTTCTTTTTTCCGTGCAATGCAAGCACTAAAAGATTGATTGCTTTGTGATCATAGCAAATTTGTTCACTACTTTCTTTCTTATTTATTATCAACTATATATGTATATATATATATATATATATAAGTTAAAAAGAGCGCAACAGGCTGTTTAATTAACTCTTCAGTTGTTAAAAATTTACCAATTAAGTTTTTTGATTAATATTATGTTAAAGTGACCATAAATAGTTACTAAATCAATTTTCATAAAACTGACATGGTAATCTATATCAACAATAGTTGTTTGTCATGTGCTTGGGCTTTATCATAGCAAACTATGCGAACTTAGATGGTTAAATCATACGTAGTGGTGGAATTATGTTGAGGTCCAGAGCTCATATCCCTCAAATTTTTTTTTTTTTTAATTTTATCTTTTGTAAATTTACATTATAATCTTTCAAAATATATATATTACTTGTAAAAGATTATTATGTTATTTAAAGTATTAAATAAACATTAATTTATTATTATTTAACTAAAATATCATTGCCGTAATAAATTAATGTTTATTTAATACTTTAAATAACATAATAATCTTTTACAAGTAATATAATAATAATATATATAAAAAAGAAAGATGCAAGACTTTTATCATCTTTCTTCTTCATACTGGTGATTAGCAAGAAAAGAAGAATTTTTTTTTTTACCATTTTTCCTCCAAATTTGAAATATAAGTTATGCTTTTCTCCATAGACTTTGAATCTTTAAATCTTGTTTTACTGTACCAATATTTTTTAGTTTTATCAAGTGTATTAAAAGTCGTCATTTAAGGATATTTATGCAACTTGAAAGCTTATAAAATTAAGTGAAATGTGTATGTTTTTGGACGGAAAATGATTAGGAGACGAATTCTAACTTACTGGAAGTGTAAACCATAAACCCTAAACCCATCAAATTCACTATTCACTAGGCGGTAAAGAACAATGGGCATACTAAGCACATGTTAGGCATCAACTGGAGACAACAATCTCTTAACAAGGCTAATGTCCTAAGAACAACAATCTGTCACCGAAGAGATTATTAGCCTTCGTACCCTTAGAACTAGGTAGGAGAGACAAGCTGGCATAAAAATCATTGTCAACACAAACCCAAGGGTTCTTGAAGACCTTGGTCAACTCGCCGTCCCCCACGCACAATGGAACACCATTTACCAACAATACTTAAGTCGATTTGTTAAAACTTTGACCACCAATTTATACACAACATTACATAACACGATAGGTCGTAGTTCTCTCATAGAGGAAGGTTTATCTTTTTTCAGAATCAAGTCGTTAATAGAAACCAAAAACTTGTTTGTCTTGAGCCACTTGCAACATTGATAAACCACATTGACGCCAATAAGAAACCAACACTTCTAAGAAAATGTTGGATTCATACCATCTAGCTCAGAAGCTTTATCCGGGTGCATCTCGAAAATAGCTCATTCAAAATTAACTAGGCTGAAAGGTCTCACTAAGAACTCATTATCAGTCTCAACGACACAAGTCGGCTCAAAGAACACACCAAAGGACAGGCTCGAGCTGAAAAAGGATTATGAAAGTAGTATGAAACAACAGCACACATATATGTACCAATAGTTTTTTTGTTTTATCAAATATATTAAAAGTTGCAATTTAAGGATATTGATGAAACTAGGAAGCTTATAAAATTAAGTGAAATGTGTATGTTTTTGGATGGAAAATGATTAGGAGACGATTTCTAACTTGTTAGAATTGTAAAAATGAAACAAAAATAGTTAGATAATGTTATAGTAAGTTTCAACCAAAGTGAAGGGGAAGAAGAAAATCTTGATCACTTTTTTTAAAATTATGTCAAATGGTAGCTTATGAAGCAATGAGCATTCCTGTGAAAACGGAATAAAAATGGTTAACCGAGTTGAAAGTTATGTGAATTTCAAGTTAGGAAATGATAATGGGTATTTTAGATATTCTTTGTCAACATCTACAACAAAAATCCCAAGATATAGTAAATGTTATGTACTTAGTGTCAAGCACCAAAACTTTGATATGAAAGTTGAGAGAATATGATTGGGACAATTTGTCGGAAGTTGTGAAAGCATTTTGTGAAAAGCACAATATTGAGGTTCTTGATATGAATTCTCCATATGTGGTAAAATGTGGACGTTACCAACATGTTGATTTGAATATGGAGCACCATTATCAAGTTGAGATATTCAATGCTGCTATAGATTCTCAGCTTCTTAAGCTAAATAGTAGATTTAATGAATGGAAAATTGATCTTCTTACCCTTAGCTCCGCTTTGGATCCGAAGGATGCTTATAAATCCTTCAATATAGATGATATTTGTTGTATTCTGGAAAAATATTATCCTTTTGATTTCACTGAGCAAGAGAAAGTAATCTTGAAGTATTAGCTGCAACATTATAAGCAAAATGTTCCGATCATTCGAAATTGCATAATTTGTCCACAATTTTTGATCTTTTTCAAGGATTAGCAGAGACACATAAATCAAAGGTATATTTTCTTATTGATAGATTAATTTTTCTTCGGTTGACTCTTTCTATTTCAACTACAACTACAGAAAGAGCATTTTCAATGATGAAAATTGTTAGAACAAGTCTTCACAACAAAATGGAGGATGAGTTTCTTACATATAATCTTGTTGTTTATATTGAGAGAGATTGCTGAAACTTTTGATTCAAACTCTATATTTAGTGGTTTTATTTCCTTGAAAGAATGTCATGCACAATTTTAAGTAATGATATGCTATTTCATCTTAATTGTTGGAATATTACTTCTTTTGAATTAATTTTTATATGTTTAACTTGATTGTCATATTGGAATATTGCTTCTTTTGAATCGATTTTTTATATGTTTAAATTAACTGTTACATGGCACTTCTAATTTTAGCTTGACCCTTTCAAAATTAATATCTCAGCTTCACCACTGATCATAAGTCAACATGAACCATTCATTTGAAAATCGCAAAAAATTCTTTTAGGCATTGATGCTACAAAGCTATTAAGCGAAGCAATCGAGAAGATAGGAAGAATTCAATGAAGCAAAAATTTAAGTAAACGCTCTCAATTATATTACTGAGTAATGGATGATACAAGATACAAAATGAAGATTCATAGTTGAGTTCCATAACGGAAGGTATAGATTGAATTCCATCAACAACTTACACTCAAAGATATCTACAAGATAGAATCCTAAAAAATTTAAACTTTTTATTATCTTTTATCCTTAGGAATACAAATTAACTTAGTAACTACAATTTACTAGAGTGTTTACTAAGTCACCAGGCTTCAAGTAGATGAACTTTTTACAATGTTCCAAGAATTTAGTTTATCTTAGGGGAGAATGTATTTGTTGTTCTCCAAAAGAAATGACCTCATATGTGTGAAGACCCAGATATGTTCACCATCCCTTGCACATTAGGTAAGGTTAAAATTAAGCTTGCCTTGTGTGATCTAGGAGCTTCAATAAATATCATGCATTCATTTATTTATTAATCTTTAAGTGTTGGACCATTAAAAGGAACATGTGTGATAATTCAATTAGCTACTAGATCTGTGGTTTATCCTGAAAGAGTCTTGGAAAATATTTTGGTGTAAGTTAATAGGTTGGTCTTTCCTACCGATTTTTATGTACTAGACACGAAAAATGATTTTACCCCTCATTAGACACAAAATTTATTAGGAAGACCTTTTCAAAAACATCAAAACTAAAATTGACATGCATGAAGGCATGATGGTGAGCTAACTAAGTTCAATATTTATGATGTCATAAGAAATCTAAGTGTTATATATTGTGTTTTTGCTATTAACATTTTTAACCCATTTAATCTACTAATGTTGTCGGTTTGAAAGTGCTTCATTGTAGAAATCTTTGATAAGTGCTAAAAGTAACATGTTTTAATCTCATTCTTAATACGTTTTTGGATGATCATTCGATGTAAAATGGTTAATTTTATGCTCCTAATCCTTTAAATTCATGTGTCTATACTTAAGAGAGAATTTGGCAGCAGAAAGAGCGAAAACTGGACAAAAAGAGTAGATTTTAGGAGCCACATGAGCTGGGTACACGACCGTGTGAGCCACACGGTCTGCCACACGACCATGTGCTAGACCATGTGGAAGTCACGAATTACATCCAAAACACACAAAAAAAACGTAATTTTTAGGTTTTTTGGGCTTTCTATAACCTATATATACCAAATATGAGAAGAGAGAAGTAAGCCGTCAGAGAATATTGAAGAAAATAACTCGAAAAATACCATTGAAGCTATCTTTGAAACATATTTTCATCAAGATTAAAGATTTCCTTCTAATTTCTACGAAGTTTATTATGAGTTTCTTTATTTCTAGTGGTTATAATGTCTTTGACATGTTTTTTTTTGCTATTATGAACTAATTTTCTAAATACTTAGGGGAGATGAACCCTATGATGAATTTTGGCATTTGATTTCTATTATATGCAATAAATACTTAGATCTTGTTCTCAATTATGTTTGTTTAATTGTTGATTTAGTATTTCCAGTATATTAATTCATGTTTGATGTGCTTAAATAGAGGAAAAATCTCTGTTTAAGAGTAGATCTAGCATAATTGAGTGGAGTTGCATGCAATCTTAGAAATAGGACAATATAAATCTATCGGATCAGAGTCAAATCTAATAAGGGGATCCATAGATTGAGTTAATGCGATGATAAGGGTTTTAATTAGAAAGAAATTTCAATTAATCAACTTAGAGTCAGTTGCTCTTACTCGTAAAAGATATATTAACATAATTTAGAGATTTCTACAGATCAAGATATTGAGAGAATAACTTGTTTGATTCAGATTGATAATGACAGATGAAATCTAGGTGGATTCTTTTTTGGGTATTGTTTCGTTTCTTGGTTATTTATTCAATTATTTTCCTGATTTATTATTTATCGTGTTCTTTAGTTTATTAATTTAGTTAATTTTAGTTCTAATTAATCACTCCAAGTTATTAGTTAAATAATAGGAAGACAGTAAGTACTAGCATTTTTAGTCCTCGTGGGAACGATATCTGTGCTCATCATAACTATACTGCTAATGGATAGGTGCACTTGCCTTAGTTATATTTTTAGTTTGTTTCGACTGCATCAATCTTTCTCTTGAAGGATCACAAAAAATTTTAACATTACAAAAGAGATCGAAACCATCTGGTTAGCGAAAACGAAGAATTTTGCAAGATAGAGGCACCCTTCTTCTCAAAACAATTACTCATATAGATCCAAAAGAGCAACATCTGGTTAAAAACCTTAAACAAAGACGTTTGCAGAGAAGCACTCCGTGGTTAAATAATATTTTTTTGTTTGATTGTTTCATTATATTGCATATAGAATGCATCTCTAGGTTGCATATGCATTTGTATTTTCATGTTCATTAACATTTTTTTCTTTTTTACTTGAGGACAAGCACATAATTCATATATTTTAGACCCTTATTGCTTTACTTTTCATGTGAAATATCATGTTTTAGCTTCATTTACATGTGTAGTGTCACATTTTCAGATATTAACATTTTTATTCTAATTTTATATGATTTAATATTATTAATTAATTTGGTGTTTCATGACTCTAGTTAGGTGCATATGAACTTGGGATGCAAGTTTGAGGACTAATGGAAGTGAAGCGAATGAACAAAAACAAGTAAAACGCAAAGAATCAAAAGAAGGACGAGTGGGCCACGACTAAAAGATGTGGAGCCCCAGCCCCAGAGATTTTTCTGAATAAAAGAAAAATTAAAAAATATCTATGAATCGAATTTGTAATTAATGTCAATTAAATATTTAGGTAAAAACACCTCTGTAGTCTCTCTCAATTTAGATATTGAGCTCTAAAAAATTCGAAACAATTTAATCCCTATCAATTTCGAAAATAAACAACTATGAATAATTAATCGCAACAATTAATTTTTTTCTGTCTGTCGTGCATTTGATTAATATAATAACAAATTAAGTCATCAATGTTTATATATTCTATCTATTTGGACTTGATTCTATTTTTTTTTTTAAAATGTATAAAATTTATTCTATGACCAATAAAAAGTATATGAAATTGACAAAAAAAAAAACATTAATATTATCAAAATACTCATTTTCGAAATTGATAGAGATCAATTCACACTGATTTTTTCAGAAAAAAAAAAATTATTCAATATCGAAATTAATTTTTTTTATCAAATATTTAATATCAAATAATTTATTAATTTACTCGTAATTCAGTTGGAAAGAAAGGATATTAATATTGATGGGTTGGGAAGATGGTGACTTTAGTGTTTGATATTTTTCTTCTCTTTTTTTTTTTTTTTTTTTTTTTTCTCTTTCTTGGTGTAAATAAATATTTCCACTAATTTCTTTGTCTTACTCTCCTAATTATGAATTTGCTATTAGCACTTGGGAATTTCATAGATTCAAAGAATCTTGTAGCTAAGCATGCCCAAGTTTTTGGTACACTTGAGCTGTACTTAATTTTTGTTTTGCCCATTTTCTTTACCAAATTGAAATTTCAATTGCCTTTGCTTATATATATATTTTTTTCAAAAGTAGGTCCATTCAAACTTTTCTTTTATCTTTTTTCTTTAGAAAAAATGTTATCTTATGTTTGGTTAGCAATAATATATAAAAGAGGCCACTTAGATTCCATGGGATGTAGGAAAAGGAGTGCCATTAGCTTATCAGAGCAAACTAAAAGGAAAAAGAAGATTGGAAAGAAAGAAAGAGAGAATCCAAAACGTCCCACCTCATGCATCAAAGAAAATAGTGAATTCATTTTGATTTCATGTGTATTTTTGTTGAAACGATTGAACACAAATTTTACATAGAAAAATTCTTTAAGAGAGGATAAAAAATCACGAGTAAAAAAAGATTTTGTTATAATAAAAGAAGGTACAAAAGATGAAAAGAATTAAAAAAAAAAAACCCTTGGAAACAAAAAAAAAAAACAAAATTTTAAATTAATCAGAGTTTAAGTAAAAAAACTGAACAGAATTTATTGAGAAGAGAAAAACCAAAATAAAAATTTGATTAAAATAACAAACATTCTCCAACAATTTTTTAATGGAATTACATTAACATATTTATAATGATAAACAAAAATTTAATCACTGTTGTTTTATTTTGCCGACAGAATTCTTTTTGTCTAAAAAATTTAAAAATAAGTCGGTTGTTGCATGACCTAATTTGTGTGATGGATGTGTTTAGCACTATAAAACATAGATTCTGCCTATCTCTTCCTCTCCATAAGCTTAGCTTACCAAGACAAAAGTACATTTGTTCAAAAGGTGCTTTGATTAGTTGGTAATATCTTAATTATTACTGATGTTTGGATTATTCAAACCTCACTGCACATTTTCTTAGTGGCATTCATGTAAACCAAAAAGCATGCATTGACTAATACCCACTGTCATGCAATGTTTTTTTTTTTTCTCCTTTTATTAGGTTTTGGCCGCCACCTCCAAACTCATGCATAATTTTGAAGTTTTATATTAGTAGTTAAATTATATTTTATTTTATTTATTCAAAAATATAAATAAATTAGTCCTTATACAATATATCAAAGAACAAATGAGTTTTTTTTTGTTAAAAATTTCATCTATTTCTACAAGTAAAAACTAGCGTGGCAGACAAAATAATCAGATAGTTACACATGGCACGTCACATGTATCTCATTATGATATACAATGACCAGTTTTTAACAGTAGGATTAGATGGTAATTTTAATAGAAGGACCAATTTGCTCTTTGATCTAATATATAAAGACTAGCTTACCCAATTTTTAAGTAGTGGGGACAAAATGCAATTTAACTCCTAGTAAAAAGGCCCCCTAATACTTTTACCGTCATTAATGTATTGTGCATGTGATTGATTAATTGAATCAGGTTAACAATTATTCAAAAGACAATTAATTAAGGATTAAATAATTAATTTTAAGTTAATCATGACATTGGTTTAGACGTAAACTTGTGTGCGTTTCAAGTGATTTAATTTTTTCTTATATAAATTAATTAATTTAGAGTTCTTTGTTTTGTTTCTCATGTAAATATACCTTTTTTTTAACTAACATGATTCACATGGGCATGCATTTCTAAAAATTCATCCATGATTTTAATAATAGAAAGATTTGATTGATTGATATACCATTAATAATTTAAAAAAAAAATTAAAATATTTTAAAGTTTAAAATCTAATTTAAATTTAAGGTGGTAGTTTGGGGATGTATAGTGCAATTAACTTTTTTGTTACTGGTGGAAACTTGTAACACTAAGACGTTAACCATTGCTTTTAGCATTTTATATAATTTAACACATGAGTGAAAAAAATAGGTAATAAATATATTTGTTAAATAAACATTAAAATGGTAAAGTTGAATTGATTAATTTTTATGAATTCTATATAAAAATATAAAAAATAAAAATATCTTAAAATAATAACCTCTCTATTGAAGTTGCTATGGTGCTTAATATAAATATAGATATATAATATGTATTATCACCTTCTTTTAACTTTTGTTCCTCACTATTTATTGATTGTGTTGGTTGTTTTTTATTCTTTTGTCCGCTTTCAAGGAGTGGTGGAAGACTGGAAAGGTGCTGTAGAAATACACGAGAGAGTCAATTTGAGTGTTCATTTGGGCTTTTTATTTTTATTTATTTATTGAAGAACTTTGGGTTTTGGAAGTTCAATTGATCCGGAAGGTCAGTTTGTAAGGTTCCTCAAATATTATTTATTTATTGTGTGGTTTTTATAGAAAGTTGGAGTTTTGAAAGATTCAATATTTTCCCTGTTAGATCACATCATTTAAGTAAGTTTGTGGTCTACTAGGTTGGTGTTTGAGTTTTGCTGACCATGTGCTTGTATCTTTATTCTTTGGTTAATATATGATGGCTATGTAGTTTTACTTGGTGGATGATTGTTGCATGTAAGTTTGGGCCAATTAGGAGCTTGAGCCGACTCTGGTAACTTGCTTTCAAGAGTATAAATAAAAAGTTAAGCTTGTTATCTTGTATTTTAGTTCATGATTCTGATTACTAGTTGATCAAGTTGATTCTTTGCCTTTCTTTTTCTTCTTGGAGGAAGATTGTCTTTAGTCAATACTCTAAAAAGTCTAGATTCATATTTTAGTGGCTTTGGTTCCTTGTATTGGTTCTGGGAATGCAATAATGTTGATCCTCAGTGAGGGAACATCTTGTTTATAACTTTGCTATTCTTTTAGCTGCATGATTTCTATTAACAGATTTTCTTTTTATGTATATAATTATGACCACTTCCATGTATATAAATATATGTATAGCTTGATTTCCTGTTCTTGAGTTGGTTTGTCCTACTGCTTCTGCTAATCCTACCATTGCTGGTTTTGCTTGGTAGTTCTGGGAAGTCTGCCCCGATTTTGCTAATATGGAGGTGATTTTTGTTGCATATTCTTGTCCAGGCATTTGTAACACTGTATTTGTTTTACGAGCCATGGAGATTTGGTAGGTATTTTAGAAGACAAATCCCATGTAAGTTCTGTTCTACATTCATCTGCTGCAAAAGACAATCAATCAGCTGTTTGTCTGTTCCATTTGCTTGACACAATATGAGCTCTCCATCAACTGAACTTACCAGAAGGATGGCAATATATGAGCAATTAAACCAAATAAGCCGGTGGGGAGAATCATTCAATCGCAGTGATAGTCCAAATACAGGATCATCCACAATTGTAGAGGGGGATGTTAGGCTAGAGAACAAGGTGAAGTTGCATTCAGATTTTATTTCTACTTTGGTTTCTTATACTTTTTCTTCCAGTTGTATAACTATATTGTTCTGATTTAAATCATAGGCTGGATATATTTCTTCTGATCAAGTTGAACCTTCAAGATGTGATCAAGAAACAAACAAACCCATTGATAAGGTGATGATTTTGTAGCATCTGCTCTCAATCTTTCTCCGCAGTACCTTCATTTAAGTAACAAATGATATCTATTGATCCACTATTATCCATAACTAGCCTTCATGTCATATGCACTATTGTAAATTTTTGCTTTTGATAGTGTTATATTTTAAGTTCGGATATGAGCATTAATTTATATGCAATGCCAATATATGATAAATTCTCCTCCCAGGGTTGAAGTATCATGGACTATATATATTAGTGAAGTATTGAAAATCGTCTAAGTCCTTTGTTCTTAATTAGAAAATGCTATTGTTATTGAGTTTCCAGCAACAGTGTAGTTCTTGTTCTACAGCCATGGAAAACCGTTTTACATTCTAAACCTATTAGTACTTTTGGCCCTCCTACTTGGTTCAATTGTATTCATCTTTTATTTAAGTACACATAATCTGCGCAGACACAGAGACGTCTGGCACAAAATCGAGAAGCTGCTCGTAAAAGTCGTCTACGGAAAAAGGTAGATAGAAAATGTAGTCCGTATACAATATTTGCTTGATGGTAGTGACTTCGTTGTTTAGATATATACAAATATTTATGATTCAATTTCTATCTTATAGGCCTACGTTCGACAATTAGAATCAAGTCGTTTGAAACTAGCTCAACTGGAACATGAGCTCAAAAGAACTAGGCAGCAGGTGAAGTGAAAACTCTCAAAGGCCTTCCTTTATTTTCAAAGAAAAAGCACATCTCTGTCAACCATGTTCACATATGTGGCATATCTAACCAATTATGCAATGCCTTAATGCAGGGTATAGACATAAGCAGTGCATCAGATACTGGTTATTTCGGACTGTCTGGAACCGTAAACTCAGGTTGGTTCATCAGATTGGCCCACAGAGTATTTAGTCTCCCAACATCTTAATGCACTGCAAATATTTACTTTGTGATAAAAGAGATTTTTTCATTTTGTTTACATGCCATTTGCACAGTCTTCTCTTTTAGTAGAAAATTATATTCAAAGGTCTTACAATGCAGAAAACATCAGTTAATGTATTTTCATGATTTTTCTTGAAACTAGACGTATTTTTAACTTATTGCAATTATCAATCTTGCAAGATCATATTTTTCTCATGCAAATATAAGGTACCCACATCTTGGTTTCTTCTTTAGATTAGCTTCATGTGAATGTTGCAGGGATTACTGTATTTGAGATGGAATATGGACACTGGGTTGAGGTGCAAAATAAACAGACTTCTGAACTTAGATGTGCACTCCAGGCACATATCACTGATATAGAGCTACAAATACTGGTAGAACATGGCTTGAATCACTATTGCAATCTGTTCCGTATGAAAGCTGTTGCTGCAAAGGCAGATGTCTTTTATTTGAGCTCCGGCATTTGGAGAACTTCAGCTGAGCGTTTCTTCCATTGGATTGGAGGATTCCGACCATCAGAGCTTTTAAATGTAATGCTGTCTCATATAACCTTTTTCTTTTAATTTCCTGAAAAGCTGCTAATGTGATTATTGGTTACTAGTTATGCTTATCGTCCGTCTTTTGTGGAATACTATTTTTGAGCATGCTTCATTGTTGAACAGTACTTAGCAACTTGCATTATCACATTGCTAACCATAACATATGCTACTTGGTCTTGAGTGAGTCAGATACAGGTATGTGTTTGAAAATGATAGTATTCTTTTCCTAAGTTTTCTTTGAATTTGGAGGATACTTGGAGGGCCATATCCTCGTACTCATATCCAAATGCGTTGGACATGGGTGTCAGATATGAGTGTTTAAAGAAAAATGAAGAGTTAACATAGGTTGTAACTGCATGAACAGGGATCTGTATGGTCCTGGCTGCTGAATAAGGTTAGGTCATACCAATGGTGTTTAACTATGTCACTCGCAACTTGGATGTGAGTGTCAGATATAGACATGTATCCACCGTAGGAATAGTCAAATTTTTCAAAGTTTTTCCTTGTATTTGGATAATTGGAGGAAGCCATATCTCTATACCCAATGTGTGGGACACAGGCATTAAGAAGGATGCAACTGAATTTCATTACAAAGTTTTCATGTCATCAATTTCTTTAGATAAGCTTCACTTCATCATCTTGAGACCCTTTAGTCTGTTCCTGGAAATGCCCCACATATGAGCCGCCTATTGAGGTCAACAACTTGTTATGAAGACCAACTACTGTAGTTCCATTGCATCAACGTATAAAAACCTTTTCCGTTCATGAATATTTTGAAGTGTGATTTGTGTTTGCATAGGTTGTAATGTCACACATCGAACCCTTAACTGATCAACAACAGTTGGAGGTTTGTAACCTTAGACAATCTTCTCAGCAAGCTGAAGATGCTCTTTCCCAAGGAATAGATAAACTTCAGCAGAATTTCTCCTGCAGTGTAGCATCTGATTTGAGTTGGGGACACTACAGAGCTCAGATGGCTGTCGCAACCGATATAATAGAAGCCCTTGAGGGCTTTGTAAATCAGGTATCACGTTACAGACTTTGATTTGAATGTTGGATATGGATATGTCTCAGAAATGTACATTAGTTTTACCAAGTTATGCTTGTGTTATTCCCCCAAAACAGGCCGATCACCTTCGGGAACAGACTTTGCTACAGATGGTTCATATCCTAACAACACACCAAGCAGCTCGAGGTTTACTCGCCTTAGGGGAATACTTCCACCGTCTCCGAGCTCTCAGTTCACTCTGGGCTGCCCATCCACGTTAACCACCAATATATCTAGGCTGTAGGGTCACCACAAATTTAAATTTTGGAGGTCTTGTCATATGAACTTCAATATATACTACATGATATATATATATGTACTTACAATGTTTGAAAGAAAGAGAGGAACTTCTTGAGCATAAATCCTGTAAACATGAATCTTATATGGTGTATCAAGAAGTTTAGGACATCAAATTTAGATTTACTGCTGTTATATTGTCCTATATATTGTTTGAAAGCTGGAAAATTATATTAGCAAGATGTGATTACCTTAATTTTGCCATTTTTCCATATTCAAGTTAGTGAAACATGGAATTTAGCTTATCTGATTCATTAAAATTAAAGAACATGATACCATCAGAAATGAAGAGAACCAGGATTCTTTTTGTTCCATTAAAGGCCAAACATTAGCCACAAATAATAATCTGTTTGAGCCTTCTATGTTGTTTGTTGGGGCTGTTTGTAAACAGAAGCAATACAACTATAATAAAATCAAAGAAAATGAATGGTAAAAATGACAAACTAGAATAAAAATGAATTTGAAGCAAATCCAAGATTTATATACAGAAATACCAACTTCACTGCAATTTGGAAGAAAAACAGAGCTCAGCAAACATAACATCTGCATATCTTTTTTTATCACAAAGTTTTTTTCGTTTGACTTCTTGTTTATTTCTTGAGAAAACAAAATACCACACTGCTTTTGAAAAAGAAAAAGATTACCAACTTACGTTCTCAAAATGGATTTAACACTCATAGCTTTCAAGTAACTCTTTGAGTAGAAAGAAAAGGTTAGGGGAAGAAAACATAAGCCTTGCTAGGAAGTTGCAGAAGATGGGGTCTGACTATGAGAGTGGCAAAAACAAAGTTTTAATAATAACAATACTAATGAATAGCATATTTTGGTAATAAATAATAATAGAAGTTAAATTTTGCTATTATTCTCTGTACCATGTGTAAGTTATGAATTTAGTCCGTATATTTTAATTTAATCATTTTCAATCTCTGTACTTTTAAAATTTTAAGATTTTAGTCTCGACTAAATGATAGATATTAGATTTGTTATACCATCACCTGAGCTAGACGCGTGGCATCTCCAGAATGTATTAGTTAGACACCTGAGAGCAAACCTTTGCCCTCCATCCATCAAGCTGCCCTCAGTTGTCCAACCTCCCAAATCAGCCATCCACTATGGAGCTACCTATTGATAGAAGAGACAATCTCCCTTCAGTTGGTCACTCGCTCATTGTGGCCTGACCATCCGTTTTTCAACGTGAACACTCTCTTCAGGTGCTGCTGGGCCTTTGGGACCCACTTGTACATAATAATCTCGTGTTGCTTAAAAGAATAATAAAATGACTTCAGTACACCTCATTCACATACTTTATGATGATAACTACCTTTCCACGTCATATAAACAGACAAGAGAACCTCTCCTCTAAATACCAAACATGTTTAATTGTTATCATTTGGTCCGGGACTAAAATTTTAAAAGTATAAGAACTGAAATTAATCAAATTAAAGTTGAGGTATTAAATCCATAATTTATGCAAACTACAAGTTCTACTAGCATAAATTGACCAATTAAAACCCACATTTAAAAAAAGGGAACCTGGAATTGAACCCGACGTGAATCGAACACGCAACCTTCTGATCTGGAGTCAGACGCGCTACCATTGCGCCACGGATCCGCAGTTGCGATATTGTATCTATACATGTTAATATTATATGATCAATAAGCTGCGTCCTAAGGTCATGAAAAATGCTATGAAAGTGTCCAAGATGTGTTGCGGCCCTTTTTCCCCATCGTACTTAATTTTCGTGGATGAAGTTCTAACTTCAAACATGCCTTGCCTTAGCTTATCACATTAATACTTTGTTTGGTAGACTAGAAAATAATTTAAATGATGCAAATTTGAAAGATAAAATATAATTTTTTTTTTCTATTCATTATTTGGTAGAATTGAAAAATAAAAAGAAAGAAAATGAATTATTTAAAAAATATATTTTTTTTAATTAACATATATTTTCTCTTCTCTTATCGTTCTAATTTTGAACGGTTGATTTTTATGCCTCTTATTTTCTTTCTACCCACTTTACTTCTCAACCAAGCATACTCAGAATTTATTTTATTTCCACTCTCTCCTCTCATCTGTCTACTTTTCTGACCAACCAATCACATCTTAAGGTATAGAAATCAATCATTCTAATAATAAGAAGAGAGAAAATTATAGAGATATATATATTAATTTAAAACTATGCATTTTTCAAATATTTTATTTTTTTTCCTTTCATTTTTCAACCGTCCTACCAAAAACACCTATTGAAAAAAATTTATGCTTTTTATCCTTCTAATTTTCTACCCCTTTTATTTTTCATCCTTCCAATTTTTCTTTATACTCAATAAAATAAAGCCTAAATCTGTAAAGTGACATCCAATCACAGCATCAAGGTTAAAACAATATTTTATATTTCAATTCTCCCTCCATATTCATGCTTCAGCACAAGCAATAATTTTTATATTTTTATCTAGGCATAATGATTTATTTAGCCTTCTAATTTTATCAAAGTCAAAGTCATTTTAACTCTTCATTTATTTTTTTTTTGTCTCTTTTAGTCCTTAAACTTACATTGTTTGTCAAATCGTCCCAAAATGGATAAAAAAAAAGTTAACATTTGTTAACTTTGTTGATGTGACATACACGTGGATGCCACGTTAGCAATTAATTTATTTTTTTAAAATATAAAAAATTAAAAATTATTAAAAATAAAAAAATAAAATAAAATTTATTTTTTAATTGTTTAAAATTAATTAATTGCTAATGTGGCGTGTAGATGGACTTCTACATGGATGTCACGTTAACAAAGTTAATAAAGGTTAGTTTTTCCATTCATTTTGGGTTATTTGACAAACAATACAAGTTTAAGGGTTAAAAGAGGTAAAAAATTAAATAGAGGAATAAAATTTTTTTTTTTTTGTAAAGTTGGAGGGCCAACTAAGTCATTATGCCTTGTATCTCTTAACTCCGTTTTCGAACAATTGAATACCATCTTAGGTTGTGTTTGATAAACCGTGAAAATTTTTATTTTTATTGAAATGAAAATTTTCAACATTTAATATTTTAAATGTGTTTGATAATCCTTTTAATTTTTTTAGTTAATATAAAATTTTCAACAAAAACGTGCACTTAATGTAGAAAATATTAAGTTGATTTTTATTTTATTAAAAAAATAAAATAAATTATTTTTTAAATAATATATCCAAATTAACTTATTTATTTTTATCTAAAATAATATAAAATATTATGTTAATAAGATTAAAATTAATAATTAATAATATTTCAAAAACTAATATTTATTTTTATCAAACATATAATTATAGTATATATTTATATTTATTAATTTATCAAATAATTTTTTAATATAAATTTAACTCTTATAAAATTTAACAGTAAAAATTTAATATGTAATTTTTTTAATTAACAGTCACACCCTTAATTTTTATATAATATCTATAATTATTTATAATCACTTCAAATAAATTGATTATAAATATGTGAATTTAAACTAATTTTTTTTTAACATTATCTTTATCCATAACACTTCAATCATAATTAGATAAGTCCTTCTTTTTACCTTTTTACATGTGTGTTTTTTAAAGAAAAAGAAATTGAAAACCCTTTGCTAAGGGTTTGTAATTGGTAAGAAGAGTTTGTAATTGCATAAAAAATTAAAGGTCAAATTTTTCTATTAGACCATGTGCTTTGTTTAAATTGTAGATTTAGTACCTATACATTAATTTTGTCAATTTTAGTCTCTATATTTTTCGAATTTTGAAATTTTAATCCTGACCCAATGGTAACAGTTAAATTTGTTTGGTTAAATTATGTTATTAGTCCTATATTATGTGTAAAGTTATAGATTTAATCCACGTTCACCAATTTGATCATTTTTAGTGGCTATATTTTTTGAATTTTAAAATTTTAGTCTTAATGCAAACGACAGTAGTTAAATATTAACTGATTTTTTGTCAGTAATACACGAAAATAACAAACAAACATAGCATTACACATGTGATATTATGTTTGACACATCAAATTTTTAAAAAAAAATCACTTAATGAATTTAATAGTTATCATTTTGTTATGACTAAAATTTTTTCAAAATTTAAAAGTATAGGGACAAAAGTGACCAAATTAAAATACAAATATTAAATCCATAACTAACGCAAAGTGTAGAGTCTAATAACAGA
This sequence comes from Kokia cookei, assembly GCA_039519145.1. Taxonomy (NCBI): domain Eukaryota; kingdom Viridiplantae; phylum Streptophyta; class Magnoliopsida; order Malvales; family Malvaceae; genus Kokia; species Kokia cookei. Next base: position 7,910,094 of record CM076901.1, on the reverse strand, counting down.
ATTTGACCAAAATTAAAAATCCTATCACAAGGAAAGTCACAATTTTCATTTTTAGGAAATTAATCATTAAAACTTAAAAAAGAAAAAGAAGAATTGTTACTAAATTAAACAATGATGATTTTCGAAAGAAAATATAAAAAATAATTATTTTTGGATTTTAGTAAGTTGTTTTTTTTTTTTTTTCAAATTGTTTTGTGGAATCAATTACTTAATTCACCACTTATATAATTTTCAATATTGAATTTTTATTTTCATTTTAGATATTTTTTACGGAAATATTTTTTTGTAAGAAGACCTTTGTGATTTCTCTCAATTTCGAAATTAAACAAATTGGTTCCTTTCAAAATAATCAGAGTAATTTAATCTCTATCAATTTCAAAAGTGAGCAACTAAAGACAATTAATTTTGACGTTAATATTTTTCCTCAATTATATGTATTTTTAATTGGTTTATCAACAAATTTAACTCTCAAAGTTTAAACATTTTATCAATGTGGTATTGATATAATAAATTTAGCAAGCCTCTCGAGTCTCTAACTTGGTTTAAAAAAAATTAATAATTTTTCAGAATTGTCTCGTAGAGATCCATCTCGAATTGGAAATTCGAGAAATTGTCAAAATTAGCATTCTTAATGTTTTTTAGTTTGTTATTGCAACGCAATTAACACGATTTAAACTCAAGTCACACCTAGATCATCAAACCAACACACGAAATGTTATGTAATAATTATTTGTAAATACGTTTCGGTAATTTCCATATATATAGGTTATATGGACTTGTATTGAATTTCTAAATATGATGAAGATTTATGTTGGGTTAAATATCCAATGGGAATGCCTTGTTTTATTTTTGTAGGCCAAATTGGGTGAAGATTTGAGGGACCAATCCAAGAGGGTTTGGGCAACATAGCAGTCGAATTAAACAAGAGGAAATTCGGCCAAGAGACCCAATAAGGTGATCCACTATAAGGATCTTTCTTTTGATTTAATTAAAGGGATAATATAATTTTTGGTCTTTCAATTTCATAACTAGGTTTATTTTGATGCTTGTATTTATTTTTTTCCGCTTTGGTACTTAAACTTGGCAATTAGGTCCATTTTGATCCCTAAACTTGAAAATTGTACCACATCATCACCTGAAATTATATATAATTGTATAATCTCAAAGTGTCACATTTAGTATTCTAACAAGACAGTTGGTTCTCTATTCAACCAGTTCGATCAATTGTACCTTCGACTAATAATGATTAAATAATCAATTAAAAATTCATAACAATCAAAAAAATAAAAATATAGAAAATTTATTAAATTGGATCAACTTGTTCAATGTTGATTTTTGTCCTTGTTTTAATTTTTACCAATTTCAATCGATTTATGAGTCAATCGGTTCAACCACTTTGTTTAGACAATTATATTGATTAGTTCTCTATTCATCCGATTTGATCTTTTTTTAGTAACACTAGTCACATAATCAAATCTTAACATAATTTAAATTTAAGGATCAAAATGAATTCAATTATCAAATTTAAGAATCAAAATGAAAAAAAAAAAGTATAAGTACAAAATAGACTAAATTATCGAAAAAGTATATCATCCCTAAATTGAAACAAAGAAATTTGATAGAACTATCTCTCTTCATGGTTGGATGGATATTACCCTTATTTATCTTTTTTTTTTTTAATTCATTTATGATGTAAATAAGTTATTTATCTTAAATATCTACTATATAATTAGGCTTATTACTCAAGGGTTAGGACTTAAAAGATATTGAGAGTTTAAATGATTCAACTCTTATTATTTTTTTAAAGGTTAATTCATTTAATGAATGGATATATATTTGAAGTGATTATAATTATTTATTACGATGAGAAAATTAATTTTGAATAATTTAAAGTTGTTAGCAAAAATCGATAAAAAAATCGAACATTCGCAAACTTCTCTAAAGTCACTGTAAAAGGAAGATTATATGCATAAGCAAAATTAAAAAAACATGCTACAAGAGGAAATAAAAATTTCTAGAATTGAATATTAATTAAACAACGGAAAACAAACAAACAAAAAAAAACTTAAGATAATACAGGTCCAAATCAACTCGTGAAATAATTTATTATTTTGAAATACTCTCAAAATAGAAACAGAAACAGCTTAAAAAGATGACGAAAAGTCACCCATTTTTCTAGAAAAACTACTAGTGGCTGATGGAGTTTTAGCGAACAATAGGCCATTGTCATCTGTCTATCACAACTTGTGAAGACAACAAAGATATCCACAAAATAGATTTTGTAAATTGAAAAGAGAGAAGAAGACATGTGGAGTGAATGAGAAGAAGAAAGAAAGAACGAGTTTGCCGGAGGGAGAAAAAAACAAATGATAACCCGCTCAAAAGTTAACACAACCGCTGAACAAAACAAAAGATAAAAAACAAATAATTGAGAGAAAAAAAAAAGAAATTTTTTTTAGGGTTTTTAATTATACAACAATAACTCTTATTGTTTTTAAACAAAATGTATAAAACAAATAATACAAACAAAATGTATTTAAATGAATACACACAATTGAGCAAAGCTATAAAATATAAATTAACATCAACAAGGGCTTGTAGCTTCAGATATTCTATGATGTATATTTACATGACATATTTCAACAGCATCCGTGGCCTAATGTATAAGGAGTCTGGCTTCTAATCAGAGGATTGTGGGTTCGAGTCCTTCCTAATATTTTTTCTTTTCCATGATACCCATCAAGCCGCGGCAATGCTTTTTATTTTATTTTGTTTTTTTCCTTTCCCCGAAACCCATGAAGCCGCCGCCGCAATGCTTTTAATGCCTTATTTAATATATTTCTCATGTTAGTAGGGGCTTACCCTTGTATTAATTTTTCGATTGGCTGGAAACTAATATCTTTACAAAATATAGTCCACCAGCTCTATAAACCAGCATTAACTCATCCAACATATACTTTTTAAGAGAATCGTCAGCCATGAATATACATTCATGGTGCTCATTTGTCACATAACACCTCAAACAACAATAATAATAATAGACCATATCCAGATAGGATATATCTAAATCTGCACTGGGTATCCATTAATATTTACTCTTTCTGCACTATTTTTCAGATTTGGGATGGCAGGAAGATGAAGTCAAAGGGGTTGGGTTGGAAAGTAATCTCATACAAATGAATATGATATAATCTAATTCATGAGATATTATATGTATTAATCTGGAATCAGGACCTTTTAAAATGTGCATGGTGATGGGTGGTTTTGGACCACTGAAAGTGATAAAGAAGCAATGTGGCTGAATCAGGGACACACGCACACTAGGCCAATACATGTAGGTGGAATGCGTTGATTGCCTAGAGTAATAGATGAGCTGCAGAATGAAATGACATTAGAGATGAGATCGAGCTGGTGAATGATTGCACGCTTCCCTCCCTCTCTCAACATCATCAAACATGTCATCTTCACTGATTTATTTTTTTTGTCTGTCAACAAATGCCGTCCACCTACTTTACCCCATCATCACCTTTGCCTTTTCTTCTCTCCTAAATCACAACCTTAATCATCAAATAGGGTTTAATCCCCAAATAGCTTCCAACCCACTTTCTCCTCCCTATGCCCTAAAACCACTATGTTGATTTATAAGTGAAGCCATAAATTAATTACTTTGGGTATTATTTATTTGTAATTGTAAGGTTTTTTTGTATTAGTGAAACTTTCAAAGGTTTTGATATAATTGAAATTAGTTCGAGGTTCAATCATTGAACACCTATTTTTTATTGAAAGATATATATTTGTTTTAAACGTTTTACTAAGTTGATATTACAAATTAATTGGACATAATATTTTTTCATATACAAATTAATTTATATTTATTATGAAGATGTTTTTGTTTTTTATATAAAAAAATTTGATCATAATATATAACAAGAACAATAATTAATTTTTAACAAATATATTTGTTACATAATTTTTTTCATTCATATACCGTGTCATAAATTTAGTCTTTAACTGTGTATAAGTGTTCGATTGATGGTTTGAGGAAGAAAATGAAATTAATAAAAAATCATATCACATTAATATTCTTTATTTAAAATTTTATTGTATGATTCACTTTTTTTTTTTAAATCAATTATTTATTAGGTGGATTATTAATAAATTGTTTATTTTTTTCAAATTTTGATTAACAATATGATTTAAACAAAAGAAAATGTAAAGATAAAAAATCGAAAGAAATGAAAAATAAAAAGATAGAAAATAATTTTTTTGTATTAAGATGAAAAATGATCATCACTTTTATTTTTTTTTCACTTTTTTTTACTAAATTTATTTAAAATTTATTTTATTTCTATTTTTCTGTTCTCTTCTTTCCTTTCACTTCTTCACTTAGTCATGCATACCCTTAGGGTGGAAAAGTGGAGAGATGAAGGTAGAGAGTGGAAAAGTAAAAAGAAAATAAAATTTGAATGTATTTAAAAGTAAGAAGAAAAAAAATAGAAGAAACGATCATTTTTCATTTTAATGCATAAAAATCAATTTTTTCAATTTGGAATGATGAGAGGAGAGAAAACGAACAACAACGTAACTGGCGTGATTCAAACCCAAGCCACACTTAATTAATGAATACCCTTAACCATCAGATCAACATACAAAATTCTCATCAACTATTTACTCTACTAAGTAAAGCGTTAAAAGTATTTAAGTAATTTGATGGAGATACAAGTCTCATCCTAATGTAAGCGTTAAGAGTAAAGCGGTTCGAAAAATGGATTTTGACAAAAAATAAGATTCATTTTTTAAATGAGTCGAGCTTCGGGTAAGATTTTTTGGCCCGGGTTGACCAGAATCAACTATTTTGTTATTGTTCTTTTTTACTGTTTCACTGCTGTTTTACTACCATTTCGTTATTACATTGCTACTATTGTATTATTATTGTTTGGATATTATATACCTATTGTTTTATTATTAATTTTGCTATTATTTTAGAGGCATTTACTTGTTAAGTTGTAATTATCTTAACATTATTTAAGTATAAATTATTTTTTAATGTATTTTTAATTTGTTGAGAAATATTTATTTTAATATTTTTAGTGTATTTGAAATATTATATTTTAAAATTTTTTATATAAAAATAATCTAAAAAAATTAATAGGGTAGGCCGCGTTAGACTCAAGTTTAGTATTTTTAATTTGGACTGAGCTTGAACAGAATTTTAGACCCATATTTCAAATTAAACTGAATTCAAACCTAAAATTTTGCATCAGTCCAACCCATTATCAAGTCTATTGATAGACATTTTTTATTCATTATAAGCTTAATAAAACTCCAACTTTAATCTTTCAAGTTAATGTCTAATAATTTCGCCATTTTCCTATTCATAAACACTTCCAATCTAAAGATATAAACATTGTATCACATAACAAAAAAATATTGTAATATATATAACTAATACAATTATAAACTCAATGAGTAGTTTCAGTGATAAAGAGGATGATGTTCATCCTAAAAAACTCGAGTTCGAGCACTTATATGTGCAAAGTACGTATGCGTTATCAAAAGATTAAAAAAATATGAAAAAATACTAACATGTAATCACACCATTATATTAAAAAAAACTAAATACTATTATATAAAAATATTTAATAATTAAGTAAAAGTGTTGATAGTAAAAAGTCCACGAGAGGGGTGGCCCAAAGGAAAAGAAAAGTAGAAGACTCCCCACTTTAGAAGGTCGAGCTTATGATTATGAATCCAGTTGTGTAGTTTCTGGGATTGACATTTGGCCTACAACATGTTTTAGGTTCTAACTTTCACTTTTCTTTTTCTCTTTTACCAAACAAGATCAGAAACTATTCAAATTTTCATTTTAACCCTCTAAAATTTTATATATTTTTTGAATTATAAAAAGAGGACAACGCCCTAACAACTAGCACGACTCGAACCCAAATCACACCGAAAACGATAAACACCTTGACCATCAAACCAACACACGAGTTCAAACTTTTTAATGTCGACTTCAACTTTTGCCCTAATCACATTTCATTTCAAACCCCAAAGTGAGATTTGAAAAAATATCAATCACTTTGCCTTGAAACCAAAGCAGATTTGAGGGTTCCAGATCCCTTGAGAAAATAAACATAAAAAAGTAACTGGGTGTTAAGGAAAAGAAAAGAAAATCGTGAAGTGGTCCCTGAAAAAAGAAAAATAAATGAGTTGAACTAACCTGGTAAGCAACTTGCCAATACCAGCCATATCTTTGTTGCACTTCCACAACTGATTTGATATGTTTGTTCATTTTTCACTTATTGATACCCATTATTTTAACTATCCTATGACACACACCATGTGATTTTAATATTTTATATGATAAATATATTTATAAAAATTCTGATAATTTTGAGATATTAAACATTACGGTGTTTTTAGGTTTAAATTTCATCGTAAGTATTTTTCTAAATTTTATATAAAATATGTTGAATAGATTTTTTTTTTTTGGATTTATTTCTCTTTATATGAGTCGAACCCACATCTTTTTATATTGATAACAATGTCAATGTCGATACCAACTGAACTAAGATTCAATTGGTACATGAATAGAATTTAAGCATAAAATATAGCGAAAAAACTTAAATATAATTATTAGTTAAAAAAGTTGACATAAAAAAGAAGTTGTATTAATTTTTTTTTAAATGTGCTAATTTTATTGATGTAAAATAGAGTTATTATTAAATAAAATTCTAAGCAGCTTAATTATCACTTAATTAATATTAGAGTTAATTATGTTAATTAGTTATTATTTTGAATAATATTAATTTGCATTAATTACATAAAGTAAAACATATTATATGTTAAATATGTTAAAAATGTTTTAATTATGATTTTAAAAGTTTCTATTACAATATTTAAATTGACAAGTTAATATATGTTAATTATATTCAGTAATTCAATAAGAAATATTTTATCACGTTAATTATTGTAATTAAAAATATAATATTTTGAAAAATTGATTAAATATTAAACATGTAAAATCACATGTAACATATATGACATTAAAAGTTAGTTTAATAAAAAGAATGAAATTTTGATAATTTCACAATCGAGATTTGGTTGATAGATCATACCAACTCAATCAACCCTTTAAAAAATAGTATAGAGTCCACAAATGGATTGAAATGTTACCATTTTTTAATAATTTACTTTAGGGTAAACTATACCTAAAGTTACTAAACTATTATTAAGTTTATATTTTGGTCATTCAACTTTAAAAAGTTACAAAATGGTCACTAAACTATTCAAAAGTTTTCATTTAAGTCATTGGACTGTTAAAATTATTGTCGTATGACCTTCTTTGTTTGCACAAATTGAAAGCTCTCTCTTTTTTTTTTAGTTTATTTTTTCATGAAATAATTTTGAACATCACAAATTTGCGAATCAAAATTCAAACAATTTTTTTCTTAGATCTTTGAAACTGATTGTCAAATCAACTTAAATCTAAGGTATATTCTTCTAGTCAAATTGTTGCTTGGAGCTCACTAGCGAGACTTTAAAAAACTGAAGAAACTTAACATCTTTGTGACTTAAAAGAAAAACTTTCGAATATTTCAGTGACCATTTCGTAACTTTTTTAAATTAAATGATTAAAACGTAAATTTAGCAATAATTTAATCTATATCATTCCACTAAGCAAGTTTTTAGAGTTTCAATAATTTCATTACGATTATTCCTTACATCATTTTCATACGTCAGAGGTTTTGGACCATCCAGTTGTATCCATTGAAGATCATTAAGAAGAAAATGAAACATTCTCCTCTATATGGGATTTCCAGGGCACTTTCTTGATTTCGTGATGGAGATGCGGTTTGACTAACATTTCTTGGCATTGCATTTACTTTTCTTAGTACTATTCATGTACTTTAGGATTATTTTCTAATAAAATTAACACCGACGGGGCACTTGTTGAATCAAATGGTGAGTAATTTGATATAAAGAATTCGAATTCGAGTTTTTCGAATGGAGAAAATGATGTTGGGAGAGATTATTTCCCGCTTAGGATCCAATCTGATTTGGCTTTAAATTTAATCATAATCTAATGTAGTTACTAAACACCCGTAATTCTTACACGGAAACATAAAATTAACATAATTTAGGGTGTATTTGAAAAGTAACATAGTAATTATATTTGAATATATTATATGACGTAACATATTTAAGTAAATATTGTAATTAATGAGTCTCTTTGAATTGGGTATAATTTAAACACTTTAATTCTTATGAGACAGTGAAAATTGAAAAAAAAAAAATTATATGGATAGATTAAACTTAATGACTTTCAAACTTTTTTTTTACTCTTTTTAAATTTCAAATTAAAATACAATTACACTTTACCACTAAATCACGCATTAAAATTTCTTATAATTATGTTATATATAATTATAATAAGAATAATTTGACTCGGGATCCGTCCCGAAAGATCCATGATTTAAGTAATTTCAGACACTCCATTTAGGGAGGAAAGACACGCTAAAGAAAGCATGACTTATCTTCCTCTTCTCCAGAAAATCTTCCGTCTCCAAACTCCAAAACCTTCTTCGAAATCACATTACCTTTTCTTTTTTACTCCCGTTAATATTATGTATCAACAAATTACAACTTCCCTTTCAATAAAACTTCACATATAGATTGTATGATGAAGTGGTTTACCAAAGGAGAGCAAACAAATTGTGACCTGCCAACCGCACAATGAGATGTGGCTGAAATCCAGAAGTGCCCTAATTTACTAAGCAAGATTTGGATGGTGAGAAGATATGTCTAGTTTTTGTTGGCAAATTTTGGAAGTTGGATCATAAATTTTTAAACTTTAATGGGTTTCACATGTGAAAAAGCTTTTTATCTATAATCCCCAATCCCTCATTTATTCCATGCTTATCCAATTATATATATAAACAGTGACATGTACTATTTCTCTTAAACTATGCTTATATTTATTAATAATTCTTATTAAATAAATTGTTTTTAATTTTTAATATCATTTAAAATAAGGGAAGAAGTTGACGGAGGTACAAGACAGATCACCCTAGGAGCGTAGAGAGTCGTCATGGACGGAAAGACGATAAAGGGGAGGGGGAGAAAGAAGGAGAGAGATTGCTAAAGGAGTAGAGAGATAAAGGGATTTTCTATCTAATGTCTCCATTCTACCGAGGTGAGAGGGATTTTATATGAGAGATTTGGGATGCCATGTATAGGCATCTTATTGGTGAATGGGTTACGTCTTTATCTCCTATTAGAAGCGGCACTATAATCTTGTAGATCAATAATGAGACAATGTAGGGTGATTTAACAAGTGATGGTCGTCTCATCATGATTGAAGGGCTCTAGGCGTTGGGTGCTACGTGATCTTGCTTTCGGTGAAGGTGATAGATGGCAAAGGTGCATTTGATGAGATGATGCTCGAGACTGATATGTGGAGGTGGTATAACAATTGCCCCTAGTTGAGGGGAGGTAATAAAGTGATCTCCGTCAAGGTGACTGAATGGTCCTAAGGGAAAGTTGCTAAATGTTAGGGACATCTTTTAAGTTTTGGATGTTATACTTTGAAATTTGTGTTGGAAGAATCGATTTCAAAAACAGTGTTTTAAGCACAATGGAAATTTAAAATTTGTTCTTTAAAATTGAGCTATTGTGATATTTATAGTAATAAACTTTAATAGAAATTACCCTTGTGCTTTATACAAGGCAGTTAAGTCGATTCCAACTTTCTATCGAATGACTTTCTCTTATTCTTGAACCACAAATTATTTTGAGTGTGGGCTTAAAGAATCATGAACTAATTGCATTAAATGAAAACTTTTAATTAACTTTCTATTATAATTAGAATTATGTGTTTTCCCCCGAAAAATTAAAATAAATTATCACTATTTTCTAAAAGAATAGCGATGTAAATAAAGTGTGAATCGATATAAGAGTTTTATTCGAATAATGTATAATTAAATAATAATAATTTAATAGAATATCCTAGTATATCTAGAATACAAATAGTTCAAAGATTTTCTTTACTTCAAACTTGACATGCTTAATCTACATGAACGCAACATGAAATTTAACATTTGAATTATTAAAATATCAATAATAGAAAAAAGTTATAAAAGAGTGTAAAACCGTGGATCCCTCTTTTTTAAGAATATGTTTTTTCACATTAATATGGTATAAAATTATCCACGACAATTGAAGCTAGAGTTAGCAAAATAGGCTTGAGTTTGAAGGCCCGCTAATACCGATCTGAGCTCATAACGATTTGAATCCAATCCAAGCTCGAGAAAATCCAAACTTGAAAAAATCTAAGTTCGAGAAAGCCTAAACCCAATAAAATTTGAACTCGATATAGATCTAATCTAAAACCTTAAAAAATAAGAATTTGTAGCGAAACAGACATTAATGAATAATATAATTGTATGATAATATTTAAAATAAAAGTAAAATATAAATGAGAATTTATAATTATTTAATCTACGAAAATATATTTTAAATATTATATAATTATATTAAGAATTTAAAATTAACAATAAATCTTTATGTTAACTAAAATAAATTTAAAAAATATTAATTATGAATATAAAATGAATTTAATGCAATTATTAATGTGTATAATAAATATTCAAAATTAATAATTATTTGAATTAAAAAATTTAAATTTAATAATTATATAAATATATAAATTTAATGATATGAAAATCAAATTAAACCTAAAAGAATTAACTTATCGAATTTTTTAGACTTTCTGTTCATGAAAAATTAAATTTGAATGTACTCATTGTACCAATAATTCATATGAAAAATGAACATGAAAACTTTCTTGCTACTGTATGGTATCATAATCATAATTTATTTTTAAATTTGATCCAAAACATTATCATTTCTATGCCGATTGAATTTTAGTTGAACTGACATCAATATTATTATTAATATAAAAAAATATGTGTTTGAATGCGCTATTTAATAATTGTGGAGAGATTATAAACATTTTCAATTTATATAAAAAAATATTGATATTTAAGAAGGAATAACTGAATTGGTACATCTTAAGGTTTTAATTCTAATAATATTTTATTAGCAAAAGTAGGAAGAATGAATGATTAGCAATTTGTATGAAAAGTACAGAAATCCTTTTTTTTAGGGTTCGCCGTTTGATGGGTCCTAAAGCTGGTGAAAGCAACGGTGTTGATTAGGTCATAAATTTTATAATATACACAATAAAGTAGGTTTTTTAAATTAAAAAAAAAAATCCATTTTGTCCAAAGAAGAAAAAGTAAAGGGAATAAAAATAATTATATCCGACAACTTACATACGGATGTTCATATCTTGTTTATTTAAAAAAAAAATATTTATTTAAATATAAAGTGTAACTTAAGTACACTAATGACATCATAATTTTGACAACTTAATTTAGATGAGCGGTGGAGTACAGAGTGATGCGTTTAGTTTATTTTTTATCTCATGTTATAGTATATAATCTCATCGATATCGTTATTTTTATATTAACTATAAGTAAACATACCGCTCATTTAAACTCATCATTAATTCAAAATATATTATTTTCTTTTTAAATTATAAGCATATAATCATTATCTTATAATTGTTTTTTTTTTCTAATTAATAAACTCCAGCTTCATTTATTATACCATTTTTTAGGGCTAATTTATACGTATATGCCGAAAAAAAATTTTGAGAAAATATGTTAAAATTTTCAAAATTTATCGATTTATGTTGTTTTTGGAAAATATATTTAAAAACAATAATATTTATCAATCTATACCGAAACTTTTGAAATTTTTAATCAATCTTTACGATCTTACTCCTAATATAAGAGTCTTCATGGTACTTTTATAAATATAAAAATAATTTATTTAAATTTTAATTATATAAATATATAAATGTGGGAGATCCACTTGCACCAATTTAAAACTAAAATAGTTTTGCACCATTCTGTAATTTTTTTATATGATTCATATTTTAACATTTCATCATATTTAATGTTCCAATCATTTGATCATGCACGTCAAATTCAGTGTAAATTAAAAATCTTTAACTATTTGTTTTATGTAAGAAAAAACACTTCCAATTGTTCAATATAAATTAATATTGATGATATTTTAACTCGACATGATAGAAATATCGAATTAATTTAAAATTTTACATGCATGATAAATTTAATGGCTGGATTATTAATATACCAATCGTACAAAAAATTACGAAAGTATATAAAAACTACTTTAATTTTAGATTTTAGTTTTAGATCCGTGTAAATAGATCCGTCGTCATATATTAAAATCATAACAAATTTTTTTTATTATGTGATAAAAAGAATTCAAACTCAAAAAATATGTGTCATCATATTTGTTTCTCTAAGAACACAAAATTAAATATCAGATCAAATAAAAATTTTACAGGTATGATAAGTATAAATATTTTAATAAATTCAATAATTAAATTATTAAATATTAATTATATAAAAAAATTATGAAAGAGTGTAAATTTACACCTATGTAAATAGATTTATTTCCGTATTATAATATAATCGATAAAAAAATCAACAGATTAAATCTTAATTCAATTCACGTAATTCTTATTATAACAATAAAAAAATGTGAGGTTATTCGTATTATTCCTCCAGTTGCATTATATATTAAGCAGAGCAAGTGAGCACTCAGATCCAAGCATCTGACCCTCTAAAATGGGAAGAAATTACAGAAAGAGAATCTGAGTCAATGATAAGTCAAAACTCAAAAACCCAGCTTTCTGAACTATTATATATATTTAAAGTTAATTATATGTAATAATTCTCAAATAATATTTTACTCTCACTAATGTTCATATAAATAAATAAAGTTTTAACAAAGCTGGAAGGGTAAAACAAATTGAAAATAAATAAAAGAAATCGAAATTAGGATACTAATAGTTGGTAGCAATGATTAATCATGTCATTATAATTTTTTTTTTTTTTTTAAGAACAAACTGCTGATTATGAAATGTGTTTATTTTTATTGGTGAAGAAGAGATGAAATAAGCTACATTTGATGATTGAATAAAAATCTTTTGCATTTCTTAGTTTTTCTTTTGAGTTTTGGTAATATTGATTTCTCAAATTTCATTTTCAGAAATTGTAATATTGTTGATTAAACAATGAAAATGGCACAATACCAATCATCCTTTCCCCTCTATAGGAAACACCATCATTGCTCCCAACAATCCTTTTCAACCTTAGAAATTTGAGCTTCTAAGATATATTCCTTTTAATTTCTTTTTCATCTTTCATGAATTCATCTCCATTTATATAAATCCCTTCTCTTCGTAACCTTTTTCACTCCACACCCCCCCCCCGTCCCTCTCTGTTTCAATGGATCTATCTTCCACGAGCTCTGTGAATGGATTCTACACTTTCCTTACTCGTGGGTTAGACGATCTTGAAAGGGTGTATCTCTCTAATAACTTCATGTCAATCCAATTCCTTCAAAGGGTTCTTTGCCTTCTCAGATCTTTCCATTCCCAGTTGCTCATCCTTGTTCAGAAGCTACATCTCCCTGTTGGTGATAAGTGGCTTGATGAATACATGGATGAAAGTTCCAAGCTTTGGGATGCTTGTCATGTTCTTAAATCAGGCATATCCGGCATGGAGACTTATTATTCTTCTGGGTTTAACATCATTTCTTCTCTTGATAATCATCGTCATCTTAGTCCCCAGCTTTCCAGACAGGTCCTTCAATTCCCAAACTTTCTTCCTAATTTCAATCGCTCAATTCATGATCTGATTCTTTTTTAAATTCAAAACAGGTAATCAGAGCAATTTCAAGATGCCGGAGGGAAGCCATGGGATTAGAAGAAGAAAACAGGGGGTTCATGGAAACAAGAATCCAACCACTTGCATTAAAGTTGGAAGAGAAAGTTACAATGGAATCAAAGCTGAACGGGTTCAATGGCTTCCGAGGAGTACTATATGCAATGAGGAATGTAAGTTCATTGCTACTAATGATGTTACTCTATGGGGGGGTTCATTGTTGGCCAGAATCAAGTATGGTAAGAGGGGGAAACGAAGGGTGCGTGTGTTTTGGATCAACATTCATGATATCAACAGCAAGATTGCAACAAAGAGTAGCAGAAGAGATAGAGGGGATGAATGGGAAAGCAGGGATATTGTTGTATGAGTTTAGGAGGTCAAAGATGGCAATGGAAGAGGTGAGAGGGGAGCTGGAGAGGAGAGGAGGAGGAGGGGTGGTGGAGTGGGAAACAGAGGTGGGATTGAGGGACAAAGTAGACAACATGAGAGGGTGTTTTGGGGTATTGGGATCTGGGGTTGAAAATATTGTTGGACAGATTGATGATTTCTTTGATGAGATTGTTGAAGGGAGGAAGAAGCTTTTGGACTTCTGCAGTCACAGGTAAGAGATTCGGGTAAAGGGCATCAGTTGTTTGGGGGGGTTGTGTCGTTTAACCCTTCTCTTCCTTTTTAATTTTTTTTAAATTTATCTCCATGCATTTTATTGCTTCTACCATGGAGATAGTAGTTTTTTTTTTTTTTTTTTTTTTTCTCTTCATATGGATGCTGGGGAGCATAGCAAAAATCTTGAAGATTTAAACAGTTTTAAGACCCCCATCCCCCCCCCCCCCCAAAAAAAAAAAAAAATATATATATATATATATAGAAAAGGGAGGAATTTTTCTCTAATGTTGTTTTTAGTTCTTACCCTAGAAAAAAAGGACATAGAAGTTTCTGCTATGTTGAATTAAGAAATAAAAGAGAGAGGAGAATGTTGGAGTGTAATATTAAAAAGTGGCTACGTATTTTACTTTTATTTAATTTTGAAAGTGGGTTCCCTCTTGGTCCAATGGTACAGAGAAGTAAAAGGTTCTATTTTGTGAGAATGGATGGACTTAAAAACTTAAAAATAAAGAGAAAGTGAATTATAAAACAACAAATATATATCAGTGGCAAAATTAAATGGCTTTTTTTAACTAAAATACGATGAAAATAGTTATTATTTATCAAAACCATGAGTCCCCGATTAGTTATCTAAATATTGCATTTTGTTATATATTTGAGATCCGCTAAGTTATCCAGAATCATCATCCATGGTGACAGTTTCAGGCTCGAGATTCTCAAACCATCAGCACTGGTGACAATTTGGTGTTGAATTTATTAAAACGGAGTTCATTTTATATTATTTTATTAAATAATGCTAAGGATTTTACTGTCAATGTATTATTTTAACCCCACAAGCGTGTTGTATTTCCTTAATATATTTATTTTAAAAAGATTTTGCTATATTCTATTACACAATTATCACCACCCTTATCTTATGTGTGGAGCCTAAAAATTATCAAAATAATGTAACAAGTAGTTTTTTTAATTTAAGTAAATAATTTAATTTTCATAATCATATTTGGGCAAAAGAGCCTAAAAAAAAGAACAAACATGGTGGAGGTGAAAAAGATGGAAAGGGGTAATGAAGAGGATAATGAGATTCCCCACCATAGCTGGGCTTATTTGATTGATGTTGAGAAAGCTTTATGATGTCCGATTCGGGGTTCCTAAAAAGCAGAAGTCCAGTGCCCACTTCTTCTTTTTTAATCATGAAAATGCTACTGTTTCTGTAATGGAAATATATATATATATATCATCCCCCCTTCTTTTCCTGACATCTCTGTCCCCTTCTCTTTTTCCTCCGAAGCTACCCGGTTTAGGGTCAAACTATACCATCATGTAAACAACACAAAATTTTACTTACGATTTACCCATCCAAAAATATAACAACAATAATAATAATAATTAATGATTTCGAGACTGCTAATGAAGACCCAGTTTTAGTTTTAGTTTTATTATTATCGTGTTGCTCTTTTTAAAACTAAAGTAGGAAAAATAAATCACTTTCTCAAACACTAGCGAGTGAATCGTATCTCATCCTTTCCGTCTCCTGCAGAAAATTCATGCCTTGCCTCCCTTCAAGGGTGTTCCTGAATAATACCCTCAAACACAAACACACAAAAAAAACAAATATAGAAAAAGGTATAAAATAATGTTGGAAATTACATGACAGCAGCAGCAAAAAAACAAACAATATAACTTAGTTCAACATCACGCCAAGCCACCCAAATCATATGTTTTCTTCATTTGCTTTGCTTCTACTTTTCTTTGAAACTAAAGCTTTTCAGCTTTTGTTTCCTCTTCACTGCAATTTGACAGTACCAGAACCAACAATAATAATAATGAAAATCCCTACAACTGCAGCAACTATATTGCAAGTAAATGCACAGACAATATCATGGTCTTATGAACAATCTGTATTTTAAATATTACATTCATTACACTTTTCTTTCTACACATACAGAGTTCCCTATAAAAAGGACATACTACTAAATCAATTCAGTAGGCTAAACCTTACTTGACAATCCACATTACAAAGTACAGTTGGGTTTCTGGATATACACTTAACATACCAAATATGGAATGTACACTGACTAAATAGACCTTCAACAAATGTATGTCTCTTGCATCATAAATATTATTACAGTATTTTAAAGAGATGGCTCTTTATAACTTTTATCAAAATAATTTTTCTGCAGAACTGTATGACCTGCTTTCTTTATTTTTACACACAAGCTCAACATGGATATGCAAAATAAATTTTGATTGCCAGATAAAAATTGAGGGTATGCCAAGTAGCAGTCAGGCCATCTTATAAATCTTCAGGAATCAAATCCAGGCATTGCAAACTGGGCAGCAAATGCCTCTACACGAATCCGGAGATCAATAACATCTTTATTATTGTGAAGACCCTTGAGAGACTCTTTTTGCAATTTTCCATGATCCCTCTGAACCCAACTCGTAATTTCAGCTGCTGTACAGAGAAAGTCTGCGATTGTCTCAAAATCAGACTCTAAACAACCTCTTGATGTCATAGCAGGCGTACCTGAGAGAAAATTAGGCAATTAAGACGTTAATGAAGCAAGACAGACTGTAAGCCAGAACATTGATAACATTAAAATAAAAGAATATAGTCGGTGGATCACTATAAAAGAACTAAATTCATGAAATAGTGGGTTAAATAAAAGTATAAAACATCCATATTTAATACACTAGGAACCTCTATTTTAAGAGCTAGTCATTAAAACGAAGTCATATGGTTCTAAAAAATGTCTCAGTCCCCGATAAAACCAATGGTAGTTAGCTGACAAGAAGCACAAACCATAAACACTATGTCTCTTTCAACACCTTTGAATATTCAAATAACCTCAGTTGGTATGATACCACTCCAAATACTACATGAATTAGACAATTCTAAATATGTTATTAGGGAATATAGAACATATTAGTGCATTCGAAAGAATTGATTAATGGAAGTCCAGCACATTGTGCTATGAATTGGTTCACTTGAATGATATCAAGCCCCAGAAAGAAAAAGGAAAAATCTGCAAGCAAACCAAAAAAACGTGCTTTGCCTGAAGGGAAATAGAACATAACTACTGTTCTATGAAGCTATCAGAACGAAATAGAAATTTATTCAACATTATATACAAGAATACTGCTTACCAATTCTCACTCCTCTGGGAGAAATAGCACCATTGTCACCAAATATAGCAGTTTTATTCAGAGTGATGTGGCACATCTCACAAACTTTCTCATACCATTTGCCTGGGAAACAGAATATGGAAAGTATTAATCATGGAAGGAATAGTCTAAGAAAGCATGTCTTAATATGCAGGAAATGCTCCATCCATATGAACAATTGAACATATTGGTTGCTTTTCATAGTAATAAATTGCTTTTTAGCTAGTCAAACAGATGGGATGATGAGATGTAGACAGAAAAAAAGCTTATAGAAAATACAGTTGACAAGCAACTGGCTCACTTCTCTTATGATTCGCGGGAAAATTGACAGCCTTTAAACTGAAATATCACCTTCTATTTTCACTACATAGAATCTTTAATTATATTAATTATTGGCTTTCAAGATTTGGTTCACTAGAATTAACTTATACTCTTTAAATGGGAAAGGAAAAACACTTCGTTGTATGCTTTCATCTTCTAAAATATAGCCATGAATAATTGGGGGAAAAAGTCAAGAATAAAATGGTAACAAACTAGAGTTCGATCTTTACAAGGAGGTTTTGGTACATTACAGAATCAATGCCACATTTTGCAACAAGGGAAGATAACTTCGAAATGCAAATAGAGGCTGTCCAGAAAGAAGGGGAAAAAGAAGGTTAAAAATGAGTTAAGAAGTTTTGGATGAAAAATTGGAAACAACGTGAAAATATGCAATTTTTTAACATAATCAAATGAAATTACAAGAAAGAATAACTTAATTCAAGGCAAAAGAAAATTTCAGGCGTTAGCACATTTTTGCTCAGTGTGTAAATAAACCAAATTTGTGATTTTGAGCAGGCACCTGTTAAGCCTAGTGTAGTGAGATCCCACAGCAACAAATGGTTGTCAGTGCCCCCGGTAACCAACTTGCATTTTCTTTTCAGTAGGGCAGATGCCAAAGCCTGAGCATTTTTCTTCACCTGTTGCATATAGGCTTTGTACTCTGGTGTACTCACTTGCTTCAATGCTATGGCAAGAGCGGCAATGTGATTGTTATGAGGTCCTCCTTGTAATGATGCATGGACAGCAAAATTTATCTTTTCCTCAAAATCAAGGTGGTCATTACAATCACCATTACTGAGACACATGCCTTGCTTTCTTGATTTTGCAACTCTCCTATAAAAGATTATACCTCCCCTTGGGCCCCGTAGACTTTTGTGTGTTGTTGAAGTAACGATATCACAGTACTCAAATGGACTGGCACATTCCTGTAATGTACAAGGGTGAAGAAGCCGGTATGGAGAAAGAAGAACAAAAAATTGCCTCGCATTAAAAAACAAATACTGAATGATTCACCAACATGAAGAGCCATTATAAGTTGAAGCTATTATATTCTTACAAGGGCCGAGGCATATCAAATGGATTTTATTTTCTTTTTGGGGTGTAGGGAGACAACTCAAACAATAACTTAGCACACATTTCTAACAGTTCAACCCTGAAAGTCACAAAATCATTCCTGTTATTTTGTGCATAAATAACCCTAACAAACTAGATTTATGAACTTTGAGAAGGAAAACACCCTGTAAAAAAATCAACAGTTTGTAAATTGTAACTTTGAATTTCATTAATATCACAGATGAGCTAGCAACAGCGAAGTATTCAAACAAATAGAGCTCTCCTAAATGTATTTAGCATAAGGGAAACTGGACACTATGAAATTCATACGCTTTACTATCACTGTAAAAGTCAAAATATAAATCCTATCATTAAATGTCTTCCAAAAATCTCCTTTTTTCTGAAATAATTAGACTCATCCGACCAAAAGGAGAAATGAACAAAAGGAAGGAAACATTACATTGCCATGACTAACAAGTACGAAGGTACAAAGGATGAGATCCATTTACATTTATTTGTATATAAACCCAATGCATATGTGTTTACATTGACAAATTACCAATTGTAATAAACTCAAAGTTTTTAGGAAAGGAAAAAGAAAACAACGAAAATTTGAGAAGATCCATAAAGTCAGACAGTTCACAGTTCATAATAATATATGATAAATCAGTCCATCTCAAACAATCTAATAGATAGGTTTACCCTTGGTTCAACTTCAATAAGTTGCAAATGTTGTTAGGATATACAAATTCACAGGCTGACAGGATTTGGTTTCTGCCAAATAAGCTCAAGCTTTCTCTCTAGAATGCAAGTAATGTGCCTTTTCTTTCAGGTCTTTGTTAATGTAAATCTGAGCATGTATGTTTCGGTCTGCATGGGATTGAAGGTTGGGCTGTGTGAATCACAAACATATTCGACAGGCAAACAGTAACACTAGTACATTACTTGATGTTTACCAACAGCAATGCTGCTTGTAAGTTAATCCCAGTGGTATCTAAGTGATTAATATTTTTTCTAGACTAGATAAGTAATTTACCTCAAGCCTATCCACCAAACAAATTGCAAGAAACTTTAACTCGAGGAAAAGAACCTTTGCACTACAATCAAAACATCAAAACAATAAGTAATTTAAACAAGAAAATTTTCCAACCTTGGCTGCCACAAGACCACTAATATGAGCCATATCACACATCAAAACAGCTCCACATCTATCTGAAATTTGCCTAAACCTTGCATAATCCCACTCCCTGGGATACGAACTCCCACCACAAATTAGAATCTTGGGCCGATAATCAAGCGCCTTTTCCTCAAGCTTATTATAATCAATAAACCCTGTTTGAGGATTCACCTTGTAAGGAAAACTCTCAAAGAATATCGACGCAGCAGACACTTTCTTCCCACCCGGCATATACCATCCATGGCTCATATGCCCTCCAGAGGGCGAATCCAACCCCATGATCCGATCACCAGGCAACAAAAGTCCCGTATAAACGGCGAAATTTGCAGAAGTACACGAATAAGGCTGCACATTGACTCCCCATTTGTCGGAATCAAGATGAAAAGCTGCCAATGCACGATCTTGACATAGGCTTTCGATTTGATCAATAAAATGATTGCCCGTGTAGTACCTCGCTCCAGGCATTCCTTCGGAGTATTTGTTTGTTAAATGGCTTCCCAGAGCTTCCATCACAGCTCGGCACACAAAGTTTTCAGAAGCAATAAGCTCAATTCCTAAGAATTGCCTCTGCTTTTCCTTGTTCATGATCTCACTCAATTCAGGATCGGCCTCTTGTAGCTGTTGGTTTCCCCACGACCTGACCGCGGCTCGTCTTTGGTCCGTACCGGGGTCGGGAGCAAACCGTTTACAAGGATTTGGAAGAGGTTTAGGATCCCTTTGTCTTTTCACACACATAGACTGCCCCCAAATCCTAATTTCTTCATCACTTTCGATGCGATTTTCACGGTGGCC
Source organism: Kokia cookei (assembly GCA_039519145.1). NCBI lineage: Eukaryota > Viridiplantae > Streptophyta > Magnoliopsida > Malvales > Malvaceae > Kokia > Kokia cookei. The sequence continues at coordinate 7,889,154 of CM076901.1, read as the reverse complement.
ATCGTCTTTTTCCTCGAACAACTGTAACGGAACGGATGAGACGGAGAAGCGAAAGGCGGTGTCCATTTGAAGCGAAATCGGATCATCCGCAATGGAGGATTTAGTAAAACCCAGGGAAAGACCCGATTTAGTATGAAATAAATCCATTGAAACCCTAAAAAGGGCAATTTTTGAAGTGTTTGGGGGAACTTTTCCCGAGGAGCTCGAATTCCTAATAACGGAAATAACGATGCTTCGACCGATTCGATGTGAAACCACAAACAGAGCTTCCCATAGAATATGTAAAAATAAATTTTGGTGGTTTTTTTGTGTGTGTGTGTGTGTGTTTACAAATGAGTCCCTGAAACTGAAACCTTAGAAAAGGCAAGGAGGGAAGGTGGGTTACCGGAAGTGACAGGTGGTTGACGAAGATGTGGTAGAATGACGGCAGAAGAGATTCTTGACCGGGGATAGCAGGTAGGGCATACAGGCTTGTTACGTGGACAAAATGGATGAGAATGGTTCACTTGGTTTGGTAAATTCATGCAGATTGAATGACGGCTAGGTTCATTCTTTTTAAAAAGGAATTAAAAAAGTATATTTATAATAAATTGATGTAATAATTATATAATGTTTTATTATGTAATAATTATATAATGGTTAAGGTTTGGTTGTGACAATCACAAAAGGCAGCAGACAGTGGCTTTTGCCTAAAAATGAAAAAATATATATTATATATTCTCTGTAGTTTTTAGAAAATCACGATAAAATTGTATTTTAGGCTCTTTAAAAATATATTATTTCCCTCAAGCGATTTCCTTATTTATCCCCCAAATCAAGGTGCTTTGAGTCCAAATCTTATAAAGTATGATTGTTATTTTAAATTTATTTTGAGTTTAAATTATAGTGTTCATTAATAGGATTAGGTTTAATTATGATATTAATACATGTTTATTTAATTTTAATCTAACTTAAAATAAAAGCTTAAAATTTTATTCAAATCAACTTATATTTATAAATGGTTAACCTAAACTCAATTGAGGCCTGCTTATGTTTTGTTTTTAAATTTACTTAAAAATATTTATATTATTTTTAATTTAAAATTTAATAAATTTATATATTTTCTATTTATTAAAATTATATATATTACTATAGGTTTAATTTTTTGTTTTATAAATTACTTCATTTATAGTTGTAATGTATAATATATATATATATATATATATGAGTTTAGAGAAATGTTTGAAACGATAAAAGTACCCTTTATTGTTCACTATATTACTAAATTGGCATTAAACTAATAATTATTTATTTTTTAATAATAAAGTCTTTGTCGATTTAAACTATACAATTGAGTACTTTAACTAATTATTAAATATTAATTATAATCTAATTTGTATTGCAATAATATATAAAATAAAATTAATATCATTATAGAACCTAATGAGTGACTCTAGTGATTAAGAGGATATTATTCATATTAAGAAACTCGAATTCGAGCATATGTGTGTGCAAAATTGTTTTCAAATGATTAAGAAAGTATGAACAGATACTACAATGTATCATATCAATATATTTTTATTTTTATTTTTATTTGTTTAAATTACATAATTGAGTATATTAATTATTAAATATTACTTGAACTTAATTATCATTTAATTAGTGTTACAATTATATTAATTAAAATTAAAATATATTATTATAAATAGCATTTAACATTGAAGCATTTTCAAATAGTAGCATCTAAAAAAATATCAACAATATTCATGTAACTTCACAAGTTAAAAATGAAGTTTAAAAGTTGAAGATACCGATTTTATAATCAGACCGATAATTAAATTAATCAAATTATTAATTTTTTCATTCGATCGATTCGATTAATTTAATTACCAATTCGATTAATTTACGTATTAAAAAATTGTAGAGAAAAAGAAAGCATAGAGGAGAATAAGAGAAGAACGATTCATTTCGGTAAAAGAAACTAAAATTTTAATAGATTATTAAAGTTGTTGTCCACTTCTTTCTTTTCGAATAAATAATATATTTCCTTTCCGAACAAACAATTTATTTTTGGTTTTGACTTTTTCTCTCCGCAAAATGTTTCCTCAAGTCTTTTTGAAAAGAAAATTATTTTCGGGAATTATATGAATTGTGCATAGTACTTCAAATGCGAATAGCGATTGACAATTTGAGGTGACTACAAGATAATGATTGTGTCATAAAAAATATGAGATTTTCGTAATCTTAAACCGAAGGTCAATATGTTGATTTGGGTCTCGATGGCTTGTTATGTTGGAATTTTAAATTTTTTTTTAATTTTTAAAATTTAAAAGAGTATTTTTTATATTTGGGTAAATTACAAAATAATCACTTTTGTTTACCTCAAATTACATTTTAATCATTTATGTTTAAAATTTACTTTTTAGTCACTTATGCTTGAAATATTACGTTTTGATCATTTATTTAATTAAAGATTTATTTTCATTCCATTTGGAAATCTAAGTTGATAGTTAAAACCTAGTTGGACTGTCACGTAAGATTATCGTTAGGGAGATAACGGAACTTAACGGCACAGTGATCACTTCGTAATAAAATACTAACATAAATAACTAAAATGTAAACAAAATTAAACAAAAATAACTATTTTTATAGTTTAACTTTTATATTTTTTATTTTAAAAATATATAATTTGGTCAATCGCAGTACCAATATGAGGCTTATCTTCTTCACCATTTTCTTTGCTTTTTTCTATTATTTATTATTTAAAATCTTTCTTAAGCGTGAGATTTTTTTTTTTTTTTGTCAGAACGTTACAAATTGCAAAATCTTTTTCTTGGTAAATGTTTTTCTTCTCTGATAAACTGAACATCTCTCAAATCTGAAATCACTGGTTGATGAAGATAATGACAGGGAAAGGAAGAAGATAACCTAAAGCATTATTTTTTATTTTCATTTCATTTTTTTCTTGGTTTGGGTGCATACGTTTTCGGCTAGTTTTAAGTTTTTAACACTAGGTTTTGATTTTTTTTTTTTCTCAATTTGGCCTAGGTAAATTTAGCTCACATATTTAAAAAATCGATTCAATCGATTTTTTTTCGATCGTTGGTTCGCAGTTCAACTATTATTTTTATTAACTCGTAATTTAAATAAGGTTTTAATCTATTTCAAATCGATGTACTAATCGATACTTAGTTTAACCAGTTCGACTGATCGACTTGATCTGATTTCAAAAAGATTGGTTGAAGATAAAACATTTCAATGACAGGATCAAAATCATTTTTTAGGTGGATGATAGGTTTTGTTCTCTCAACTCTATTTTTATATCCATGTATAATGTAATATTATAATAATAATATTTGTTTGCACTTTTGATTCTATACTTTGCATTAGAGGTGGGTGTTCGAATAATTCAAGTCGAATTGATTGAAAATTTTCAAGTTACTTAAGTTGGCATAGTTTTGCCAAATTGGGTCTCAAAAACGTAAGATATAAGAAAAACTATCATTAACACTAAAATCTAAGAATTGATAAAAGAAACTTTAAAAAGACGTAAACTACTTGAAAATAAACTCATTAAGTACTCGAGAGAACCTAAAATGACATATAAAATTAGGACAGATCACTCATTTACGATTCTCACTTTTTCTTTTCCTTGAGATGACCCTGTGTTGTCTTTAGCTACGTTCAATAATTCAATTATAAAACAGTGTCAATCCACATCCCAACCACATTACAAAAACATAGCTAATATATTTCGCATTTTATTCATTTTAGTCCATATATCTTGGATACTCGTATTTTTTCGTATTTAACATCAAATCAAATTTTGATTTCACATTTTTTCATTAGGGGTCTTATACTTTTTATCTATAGCATAATTTCATGATATTTTTCCATTTATTCAATTTAGTCCTTACTGTCACAAAGTTATCCAACAAGCATAACTTAATTTTTAACTTAGTCCTTAACATAATCTAAGTTCACTATCTAACAGTCTCTTGAATTTCAAGCCTGATTCATCAATTTTTTCTCTAATGGAAACTTGTTAAACATCTAACAATTGAAGAAATTGACACATGGGCTACCTAAATAAAGCTCCCATGATTAAGAATATGCAAAAAATTCAAAGAAATTGCTTGTTTAGGTTGGCTAATTTTGAACCGAAACTTGAAATGGAGGCAAGGTTTTCTCCTTTAGCTTGGACGATTGGAAGGAAGAAGATGATATGTTTTCATCTTTCATGCCACTAATTTTGTTATTTATACTTTGATTAAGGAATAGATTGATTTAACTAATCATGATTATGCCATTAATTAACCTTATTTTTATTCTTTAATTATAATTACATAAACTTAATGGCTATCACCATCATACTCCACTATCTCCTATTTATAATTGGTTAATTAACCAATTTAGTCCTTTGAATTACTATCTTGGTCCTTATGCATTTTTTAAATTAAAATTCAATAGCGATTAGATTTTTACAATTTAATCTCTAAGCTTTAATCAACGATTTTCTCAATTAAATTAATTAATCAATCTTTAATATATTTTCATAATATCTCATAAATCTTCTTATTTCGCATTTACGAACTTAGCTTATGAAAATAGAGTTCTGAAACTGCATTTTTTAACATCGACAAAAGTCGGGTCATTACAATAATCAAGCTCGACTATTGCATTATCATTTGATTCACGTATTGCAATCATGTTTGTACATCATTATCATGTTCAATGGTAATTGCAAGATATCTTATTGGATTGTGACACATGATATATCCATACTTCAAAAAATCAATTGACCTATTTTTAATTTCATCTTCTCTAATAATGTTAATAAGATATTATTACTTAAAAACTACACAATATCGATATCATTAATTTGATTTTTAAACTTGACAATTGCAACCGTTGCTCATCTTGTATATAATTTCTATATATAATATCAAATTAAATTAATAATTTTATCAAATTATAAATATATAAATAGAAATTTTTTTTTTTTCCAGAAAAACATAATATACATATTCACACAAATTCAAAATAGAAAATAACATATCCTAACTTTTAATTACATATTTCATATTCAAATCACAAACACGTGAAACCTAAGATATTTGTTTGGAACATAATATATCTAAACTCTCGTTCACCTTCGTAAGGACTAGAATGAATTTTAAAAAATTATTCGGGAGATAAATATTAATCAAATTACTCATCGTCCTCTTCTTTTTCACTATTCGAAATCGAAGGTTACAAGTTGGTCATTGACTTGTTAAATTCTTAACGGATGTTGGATGTGGGGATGGGTAAATTTACAATTTGATCATTCAACTATTAGTAAGTTTAAAAATTAGTAACTCAACTATTAGTATGTTTACAATTTGGTCACTAAATAACGCTAAGAGTGACTATTATAAATTTACTAATAGTTGAGTAATTAAATTATAAATTTACTAATAATTAAGTGACCAAATTGTAAACTTATTAATACTTGAGTGACCAAAGTGTAAACCGATTCATCCCTGCATATAACATTGGTTAGGAACATAATGGGCTAGTTACCATCTTATAATTTTCGAATGATTTAATGATGAATGATCAATTGAATTTTTTGAAATTAAAGTATAAATTTATAAATTAATAATTTGGTGATTTTGGGTGGTTTATTTTTAGATGAAATAAAAGTCATGGATCCGAGAGGGAGTTATAAGAGTGGAAAATAACAGTTCAGAATATTGGCTATACAGTTTTCTCTCCTTTTTTGTTCCTTGTCAATTATTAGTCAATTGATTAGATCGGAGAACAATCAGTCAAATGGAGTTAGGGGAACTGTGGGCGATCTTCGGTCCCGGCGTCGCTGGCGCAGTGTTCGGTACCGGCTGGTGGTTTTGGGTCGACGCCGTCGTATGCAGCTCCGTCAATGTCTCTTTCGTCCACTATTTACCTGGTACACCGCGTTTCACCTCTTTTTTCCTTCCATTAATTTATCAGCTTCCTTTCTAATTTCCTATTATCAATGTTTATATGGCTCATCATTATTATTATTTATTTATTTTAGGAATATTTGCTTCTATCGCGGCTTTGATGTTCAATTGCGTTAGAAAAGAGGATATTGATTACTCTCCTTATGATGAAGGCGAGTGGAGGTTAGCTATTTCTTTTCCTTACCTATTTTAATTGAAGCTTTTCTCCCCGGGAAGTTGCCTTTCATATGCTCTACAGAGTTTGATTGTACTTTCTATTACTGAATTTTGCGAAAATTATAATAATTTTGCCAGTGTTTTGAAAGTTGAGTAATTAGTTAGGGTTTTACTATTTGCTCTGAGTTGTGATACTTTCTGGTGAAATTGAGTTGCTTTTGTTCATATGGCTACTTGAAACGAGGTTTATTGATTTTGTAATGATTACTTTTGAGCTCTGAAATCCATAAGCATGTCTTCGGATTCAATCATAAGCCTAACAATAATCGTTTCTTTATCACTTGAAAATTTTCATAGTAAATATAAAGAAGTTTGCACCATGTATTGATGCCATTATCTAAGGGTGAGGGTGTAATATCGACTAACAATATGCGTTATGCATGGTTTGTCCTGTTAACCCTTGTGTTTAGTGGTACTTAATAAGCTGATCTATTTGTCGGCACTCGTAGAGATTAGAATTCTGGATTTGGCACTAGGATTTGCCTTTATTTGAATTAAAGCAATTGGGAATTGTTAATGGTGTTTATGCTTTTGATGCACATTCTGTCTTGCTTTGTTTTCTTGCCATGCGCCTTGGTTTTCATGTAACTGTGTTTATTGCTTATATTAAGATTGTTTATGTGGCATATTTGTAGTTGTCCCAACGGAATCCGCTGACCATCCTTGTAAATGCTCCGCGTATATTCTAACTCTAGATTCCTTTTATGAGAATTGCTGTAAGATTGCTTGTTTTGGGCTAATGGATGCTAATCCGTGATTACAACAGGTTGAAGCTCTGGCTTTTCTTTGCTTATGTTGTATCCTTTGTCTCACTAGCTGCTTCAGTTGGCCTCTTGATACAAGACTCGCTAGTGAAATCTGGTCCTTCAGTGTGGACGGGTACTGCAGGCATCTTACAGTGTGTGTTCGTCTTAATCAGGTAAATGTTTTCCATATTTGGAATTGCAGCTATCATCCATATCATGTTAGGTTAATTTTTCTATAACTATTTCAATCTGAAATGAATATCAATCGTGTGTTGTACCTATATGAGAATGAGACACAAATAGTCAATCCATACATATACTGCCTTAGTCATCCTGGAAGAAATCCTCTGATTTCATTTAATCTCTGACTGCAGTGGGCTGATATATTGGACTTGTCACTCAGAATAACATATATATCCAACCGAATCCGGTGTTTGCAGCTTGGAGCCTGGGACTTGAGACGCGAGGCAAGTAATTAATCAATGGTTTAAGATAGTTGGAAAATTGTTTCACTTCCATAAATATTGTATTCGACTGTCATGAATTTGATTATGAAAGAAGGATTGATCCACTTCCCTTTTGGATATTTGTGTGATGATGCTTTTTCAAGTCTAAATTTCAACCACCTGCTTTTTGTCAATAGACTCAGCCTGGTTTTCGATCAGTTTGGATAGGATAGAGTTTTGTAGTTCAGAATTTTAAGGGTGAAATGCTCAACTCAGATTGCTTGATGCCCACAACTGCAAGTTACTTTCCTAAGTTCGTGTAATTCTTCTATCCAAACATACAACAACTTCCATGTAATTTGTTAATGATTTGGGTATCCATTTTAGCATAGTGATTTATTTGACCTTTCAATTAAAAAAAAATTATTTTAACCTTCATTTGATTTTTTTTACTGTTAAATTTGCATTATTTATCAAATCATCCAAAATTTTACTAACATAGCAGCAATTAATTGATTTTCTAAAATTTTAAAAATTCATAATATTACTTATTACAAATTAACAATTATAAAGAATAATTTTTAATTTTTTAATTTTAAAAATTAATTAATTATCAACATGCTATTCATATAAACAAAGTTAACCAATGTAATTTTTTTCATCCATAAAGTGATTTGACAAATAACAGTAGTTAAAAATTCTTTTTTTTTTTTTTTGTAGAATTGAAAGTACAAAAAAATCATTGTGCTGTTTTTGACAATAACTACAGAAATGAAAAGAAAAATTGGAAATAAAAAGCAGTTGAAAGTAAATTTTCGCAGTTATTAGTTGTGGTACTGAAATATGAGCAGGAAAACCTTTTTGGGGCTTTGAAAAATACAAAAAACAGTTTCCTACAAGTTACGAGGCTACCAAGACATGCAAGAAATTGGTTTCATCCAAGAAAACAACAAATGGAAATTTAGGCTGAACTAAAAATGGAACTTTTTTTTATTTCCCTTCTTTTTCCTTTCCAAACAATTGACCAAAAACCAACAATAACATATTTTTGCCTCTAACATTGATTGAGCCTTCTTGAAAGGAAAAAAAAAGGAAGGAAAAGGAGGAAAATAACCCTAAAAGCTGCTTCTTTCCATCATCATCATCTTCCCACTGCACAGACAAAATAACCCCAAATCAAATCTTTTCCCTATTCCATCAACCTTAGAAAAACCCTAAAGAATTCTCTTGTTATAAGTGAGCAGGAATTATTGTACTATTTGCAAAATGCACCCTCTCAAAACCCTAAACCCACCACCTTCCATACCCAACTCCACTCATCAGCTTTCTTTCAACCAAAAGACATCGAAAAAAAAAAGGTGGGGAAAAAAAGAAAAACTAATCATCTGCCATCAAAAATTGGAACTTCTTCGGATTTTACTATTTAAGGGCAAAGAAGAGTCAAGCTTCAGATCCAGAGTCAGATGAGCTCAATTCTGAAGAAGCTCCATCTAAATTAGTTGCAAAAGATTGAGCCAGCTTTGGTTGCACACCATGGCGCAGTTGCAGTGATGGCCTCGGTTTCATGTACTGCAAAACCAAATCAATACAAAATAAGCACAAAACATATAAGAATCATCTTATAAGAGTTCTTACTTCTTACTTTACCTCTTTTTTTAAACCACACCACTTTCACACAAAAGAAAGGAACTGAGTAGACATGGATCATGTTGCAGATGAAAGCATATAACAAGAATACCCGAACCTTAACAACATTCCAATGGGGAAAAAAAAAAAAAAAAGGAGTTCCATTACCATAACACCTCAACGTTATTTTCAATATACACATAAAAGGTTCAATAGAAACATTACTAGGAATTAAGTCATATAAAAACTTCAAAGCAAATTTAAGGAATGAATCCGTTATATCAGTAAAGGGAAAGTACAGCAACAAAATTATAAAGATATATCTTACCTCCTGATAAAAAGCATTGATCTCCTCTTCTGTAAGACCTTCATCATCACCAGAGTGTTCTTCCCAGCCAAGAGAACGAAGGAAAGCAGCCTCTTCCTCATCTGGATAAACCACACCATAGGAGCTCATATTCTTTTCACCATCATCAGAAAATCTCTGAGCCTCTTGACAGGTATCACCATTGCTAGTTGCTGCAGAACCATTCTCATTAGCATGAGTAGTCATAGAAGGACTATCTACATTCTTTGTAACTTCAGATTTCTCTGTGGTGGATGATGAAATATGAAGGTTTGAGTCTGAGAGACCAGGTGCAGTGTTTGCTGACGTTTTCTTCTTCAGGAGATTAAAAAAATCATTTCGACTCTGGGTTTGAGCCAAAGAAGGTTTCTTTTCCACAGTGAACCCAGCTATTGGATTCAAGGCAGCTGCTTTGCGTTCCCCAGAAGAAAGCTTTGTGTTGTTATTTCTTGCAGGAGCAGATGTAACAGCAGTACCAGCATGTTGGCTAGTTGCAACTTTGCTGTTCACATTTGTTGGACTAGCTACATCTTTTTGAGTAGGAGATGGGACCCCATTTTCCCATCCTGGTTTCAGAACCAAAAGCTTCCCAGATGTCTTTGGCATATCAGACTTGACATGTCCACTATGAGGAGATTGATTACCATGATGAATCGTGGAAGGTTGCTGCTGCCCACTTTTGACAGCTATATTCATCTCACTTGCTCTGATTGCTGGTTTGGCTTTTGATTTATCCACTGAATTGAGAATCTGGGAGTGGGACAACAAAATTAGGTAATTATTAACTGGAATTTCTATGTTCTTTTATGCATGAAGTAGACAGGTAATATAGCATTTATGTAAACCACCTACAAGGTTTTGTGCCTTGTGGAGAAATGCAAAAAATATTCAGACATGGAAAAACATGGACCAACCTCAAGCTCCTTACAAGTCATAAGAGTCAAAAAAGGCTACAAGAATTCCAAGATAGTACCTGAGCTTCTAAACAAACGTCCAACATACAATCTCAGATGAATAAAGACTGTCCCAGAAAGGAAAGAGAAAGAGAGAGGGAGACCAAACATGTTTAATAGGAATAAAAGGACGAACTTAATGCACCTAATAGACAAGATTTTGCCAAAACATAAGGCAACTGGCTTACCGAACCCTTAGGCATCGAAGGTGTCACTGGTATTAGTTGCTTTGATTGTTTAATAGCAAGTTCCTCGCGTCTTTGGGTCTTGACAGACAACTGTTTGAGACAGAATGTTTACTTAGATCAAAGATATAGGTTATACATGTAATGAGAAGTTAGTGACTAAGAAGCTTACCTGGGGAGCGGTACGGGTTCGAGAAGGAACTTGAGCTAGTGCTTCAGCCATATTAAGACCAACCGTGACACTTTGGACCCCAGAACCAGAGGTGGAAACAATTAAGGGGGCAGGTAAAGAACCTGTGCTACTACTTCCAACCATTGTGGGCATTTCTGCCAAAGCTGAGGTCCATCCTTCCCCACCAATTAAAGCTGAATTACAAGCATGTGAACTCAGAGAAGCTGAACTCAAACCAGGAGAAGATACTCTACCTATCTGAGGCCCTGCTTGCCTGTCTTCAGTTCCAAGTGAGGGAAAATCTTTCTCAAACACGGCCTTGTGGATGTTACTTCCGATAGTACCACCAGAAAGCAGACCATTGCCATTGTTATGATTATTATTACCACTATCACCTGAGCCCAATGCAATCTTTCGAGGCAAAGGCTCACTCTGTTTCCTAGAGACCATAGAATGAGAACGCCGCAATGCATCTATCTCAACCCTACTGGTAGACACACCAGATTTCTCAACCCTACTGGTAAAGATACTTTCTAAAGGGTCAGAAGAATCACGCTCCCAATGGTCCCCAAAGCTTGACCTATCTTTATCCCTTTCTCGGTCCTTATCACGGTGATTCCTACTAAAGCTACTGTAAGCATGCTTTGCAGAACCATTACTAGAACTCCTACGTGAATTCAAAGAAGATGCCCGATCCAAAAACGCATAACGAGGGGAATCAGAATCACCTATATTCCTAAAGTTTCTATGTCTTCCATGATGAACCAGTGAAGAAACATCTAATACAACAACAACAATACAGTTACTATATATTCCCAAATTTATACACAAACATTCCTACAATGACAACTATAAAAAGAACATTAGTATAAATGCAAAGAGAAACACAATGGTTTAGGAAACAACAAGTGTACCAATGGCATATCTAACAGACATGCATGTCCAAGAGTAACATTGTAATGGAGTATAACTGGAATGAGAAATGCAATGTATTCCTAGAAGTTGAGGCGTCAAAGGGTACCTGAGTTAAAAGAAGAGGAAGCAAAGTGGTGGGCAGAATTGCCACCACCCCCAGTAACAGGGCCTGTACTTCTCAACCATTCTGGAACTAATGCTGGTTCACTTCTTTCCATAAGGGATATCGAACATGATCATCAGAGAACTAATAATATAAAAGAACACACTTTTTCAACCTTCTTCAAACCCTAACCACCTTATGAATTTTCTTCCTACACAAACTCAAACTCTATTCTTTGTCATTCAAACCACCATAACTTGCCAATAATTTTGCGGATTTAAGGTGTAATTCAACAAATGACAAAGGAGTTGTTTGATCAAAAAGCACAATATGTTTAGCACGATTATGGGGCCATAGCAACCAAACAAATACAATGGCAACAAGGAGATTATATTCAAATAATTAACTCACTCACTTCTCCATCTTTGATTAAAAGATGGATTTGCAGATTGCAGATTTTTCCAGTTTCAAATGACCCTCATATTTCTCATAAAAGAAGATCCAACCCTCTTTCTAAATCAACAACTTAGGCAAAAACAAAGGAATGAAAGGACTATTCCAAAATAATGCTAAACGCCCATAAACCAGTAATATTAGGAAAAAAAAAAAGTCGCCCTGAATAAAAATAAGTTTGGAGTAAAACTAAAAACCCTAGATTTAATTTGAATTATAAGTACCCAAATGCTAGGATTTGAACCCAAACGACAACAAGAAAATTTGGGGAAACATTTGACAAAGAAAAACGGAGAGAATTAACCCTAATCCCCGCTTCAATTTCACGTTATTGCTCCGTTTTGCGTTCCCTAAAATTCACACTTTATTTTCCCGGAAAATTAAAAAAAAAAAAGAAGGAATAATTACAAAAAGAAAGAAAAAAAAAATAAATAAATAAGATGAAACAACGAGGGAAAGTTTCAGTGAAATAAAAGAACAAAAAAACTGGAAGAATAGATAACAGTGATGAAGAAATAAAGGGGAAATGCCGCAATTTCTGAAATTAGGGTTTTGTTTTTTTGAGGGCAAAGATGGAGGCGTAATTTATTTTTGTTACTATATTTTTTTGATACTGGAACGAAACATATGAAGATCAACCACTTCTTCCAACCAAAGAAATAATTTCGAAACTCCAAATATTCTATTTTATAAGTGTAGTTTTTTTATATTTTTATTTCTATCAATTTATTATTTGGAGAAATATTTTTATGAGAAATTATTATTATATTTTAAGATCATTAAGAAATGCTCAAAATATACAATAATCTCTTAATTTATTCGTTTGATTAAAAAAAAGGTTAAACTATATAATTATTTTTTACTTCAGGTTATATTTTAGTTATTTATATTTGAAATATTATGTTTTAATCACTTACGTTATCGTGTTGTGACATTTTAATCATTGAGTCGTTAATTATTGTTAACAGTGGAACGATAAGCTGATTTGACACATTAAACCATCATTTCAAATGAAAATATTAGGTTAAATTATGCAATTGCTCCCTATATTTTTTTCCATTTTGAGCTTTTCCGTTCAGTTCGAGATTTGAATCCGGTAATGACTCCAATCCCATGAGTCTTGTAATTACGTCTGGTGATCGCTGTTGTTTATCGTTATTGGACGAAAAAACTCAAAATAAAAAAATATAGGGATTAATTGTATAATTTAACTTAAAATTTTCATTTAAAATGATAATTTAACGTGTCATGTCAGCTTACCATTACATCGTTAATAACAATTAACGGCTCAGTGACTAAAATGTTACAACAGAATAATGTAAGTGACTAAAACATAATATTTCAAACATAAATAACTAAAATGCAACCTGAGATAAATAAAAATAACTATTTTAATAGTTTACCCTTAAAAAAACCTTCTAAACATGGGAATTTGTTTACGTTTCCATATGGTTATTTTTGTATACAATACTCTTTTCTATTTATCTTAATATTTTCATCATTAATTGTTGATATGGGTCGGGTTTGAAAAAATTAAATCAACTAAAAAATAATAAACATATTTGATAAATCATAATAAAAAACGATAGACTTTTCTTATAAAAACATATTTATCTTAATATTTTCATCATTAATTGGATCACTTTATAAATTTTTTTAAAGTTATTAAAATAATAATTTTGGTTTTTAAAACCATAAAATGGGTTCAAGAGTTTGTTACGCGTGAGGAAAGATTAGTATCCTCACACGTCCAAAATTGGTATCTAGTCGATTATTTAACGTCTTAGTTATTGAAAATAAAAAACTCGAGAAAAATTTAAATTGCGATCCTTAAATGCATGAATGACATGTTTGTTTAAAAATTAAATTTTTCGAGGAAAGCTTGTTAATTCGAGTTAATCGAGAAGAAAAGTTATGTCCAGTAAGTTAAAGCACAACACCTTGAATCATCAGCGTTTTTAATTATCCCAAGTCTTGTATATTTTAATTTTAAAATAGGGTATTCAATTATCTCGGTTCAAAGAGAAAATCACACCTAGTAAGTTAGGGCATAATCCTCTTGAATTCCCGAAATAAAGAGCATTGCCTCAATTTTTGAAAATTATTTATGTATTTTTTAAAAAGAATTAAAATATTATGCAATTTATTTAATAAAATATTATACAAAAATGAAAGAATATGTACATAATCTACAATTATAATGACAAAATAAAAAAATTACATGAATAGAATAAATTAAATGAGTACAATTAAATACAATAAAATAAAAAATAGTAGTAAATAAAATAACAATATAATTATAATAATAATGACAATAAATATTAATTAATTAATAATATAAGCAAAAATAAATATATAAAACACAAATATGAGAAAACTGTAAAATAATTAAATCAAATATATAACAAAGCATGTAATTAATTTAATGGCAAAAAATATGGCATACAAATAAATAACAAATAAAAATATTCATAAATAAATAAAATTAAATAAAGGCAAAAAATATAAATAGCATAAAAATAAGAAATAAATAAAATACATAAAAAATAAATGAAATTAAACAAAAGCAAGAATGTAAATAACAAAGAAAATAAATAACTAATAAATAAATAATGAATAATAATTAAATGCTAAATAAAATAATGCAAATAAATATAAAAAGTAAAGTTAATAGGGATTAGGCATGAAAATAAATAACAAATAAATAAATTAACAAAAATAAAAATAAAAATTAAATGTTAAAATAAACAAATAAATATAAACAATAAAAAATAATATGGACTAAATTAAATAAAACATAAAACAGCAAGGTCTAATTAAAAAAAAACAGAAATAAGTGGGCTAAATTAAATAAAAAAACTAAATTGTAAATGCAAGCAAATTAAAGGTACAAATTAAAAATAAAAAATAAAATAAAATAAAATAAAATAAAATTTACAAAGACCAAAATGCTTCAAAGGTTCAAAAACCTCTCCGTTTTCATGATTTTTGTTTTTAAACATAAGCCCCTCAAAAGATTCGAAGATCTATATCCATAAATTTTAAATATGCTATCTATCATCGGAGATAGCTAGCGTTGACAACGACGACGGGAGCCGAATCCTTGAATTTCTTTTTTTTTTGTTATGGAATCTTGCTATGAATTCTAAGAAAAATGCGTGTCCGAATGTGCTTGAATAAAATGTTTGAATATCATTCCTAAAAAGGAATTTCTCCCTTTACATTTGATTTCGTGTTTTTTTATAACACAAATTACATATTTTTTTTATTTTCTTTTCTTTTTTTGTAGATTTTTGAATTTTGGAGCAAGGGGTAACGGCGGCCAAGCTTGGGCAAGGGTGACAGAGGTGACTAGCTATGATTTTTTTTTGTTTTTTAATTTAGGGTTTTGAAAAAAAAGGGCTTGTGAATTGGGCTTGTAAATGGGTATATAGTTTGGGCTGATTTTTTATTGTAATTGGACTATATAAACATTTGTTTTATTTTATTTTATTTATTTTAGGTAAATATATATATATATATATAGGAGTTCGAACAAAAATAGGCTCTAACCTCCATTGATGTTGGACACATTCATCCCTCTCTCACCTCGCTCTACTTCAATTAAAATTTTGGTACTTATCTTTAATATTCAATATTATGAAGTCAAGTAAATATTTAAACATAATGTGAATTGAAAAAAGGTTTGCTATCTAGCACGCGTAGGTTTTTGCTCTCTAGCAAAAAAGTTTTAGGGTTTTGTTTTCTTGTTTTTGTGACGGCGTTGGTTTCTTTTGTTTGTTTTTTGGATCGAATTAAAAGATGGAGAGGGATATGGCAACTTTGTCGCTTCTAAATGAGGAGGATGAAATTAAGGAAGCTTAACGTATTGAAGATTTAGTGGAAGAAGAGACTGCTTTCTGTTTGGTTGGTTATTTTTTAACAGCTGGTGTTATCCATTTTTCGGGCAATACGAAGTACAATGGTGAATTTGTGGAATCCGATTAGGGTTGTTCAGATTATCGATTTAGGGGAAAAACATTTTTTGTTTAAGTTTTTCACTTGATGGATATGGATCGTGTTTGGAAGGGGGCTCCATGGACTTTTAATAATCATTTGTTTCTACTTCATCGTTTATTTAATGGAGAGGATCCCTTGAAGGTTTCCTTAGTTTTCTCTTTCTTTTGGGTTAAAGTCTATGATATTCCCCCTGGGTTTTTTTCTGAAGTTTTAGCTAAGCAACTTGGTAATTTTATTGAAAGATTTGTGGAGTATGACAGTAGTAGTGCGATGAGGGGCTTTCGAAAATACATGAGAATTCGGGTTATGCTTGATGTTCATCATCCATTGAAGAGGAAGAAGAGATTGTTGTTCTCGCCGAGTAATATTGGCTATGTTTTTCTTTAAGTATGAGAGGTTGACTTTATTTTGTTTTTTCTGTGGGAAGTTGGGTCATAATGATTCTTTCTGTTTGGAGAGGATAGCGTTGAGGGTGGAAGTGGCAGAGATAGGATGGGACTTGTCTTTACGTGATCTTTCGAGAAGGATGAGGGCTATGGGTATTATTTGGTTACATGAGGGAGGGGGAAGGAAGAATACAAGAAGGGTTAGAGGATTAGAGGGTTTTGATCAGAGGTGAGAGGGATGTTGGGGTTGGGGGTACGGGTAAGAGGGGGTTGGGTTTTAATCTTATGTTGGGTCTCAATTTGGAAGGGGCATCATCTGGTGGAGTAATACAAATGGAGATGGAGCATGATTTTGAGGATGCTATTATTAGTGGTGGTGACAGTAAGAAACGAGCAAGTAATGATGGAGGTGCGGTGATTATGGGGGGAGAGCAAGTAGTAAAACAAATTCATTTTTTATTGGTGGCTGCCAAGGGGCATGCCGACCGATCGCAATGAAAATATTTAGTTGGAATGTCCGGGGGTTGAGGAGGCCTCAGACTGTTGGGCATTTTTGGCATGTGTTGAGGGCGCATAATCCCCATGTGGTTTTTTTTATGAAAACCAAGATTGATAGTTTAAAGATGGAACGAGTTCGTAGATAGTGTGGTTTTTTACATGGAATTGATGTGGCGGCGAATGGTTCACGTGGAGGGATTTGCCAGGCTTGGAAAGAAAATGTTGTAGTCTCCTTTAAAAGTTTTTCGACTAATCATATTGATGTTGAGTTGAATGATACTGATGATGATGCACGTTGGAGATTTACTAGATTTTATGGTTCACTTATGCTCATGGGAAAGATGATATGTGAGATTTATTACGTCATTTAGGTCAGTCTTGTACCCTTCCCTGGTTAATGTGCGAGGATTTTAATGAGATTACGTTTGCGTATGAGAAGGTTGGGGGTATTCTTAGAGATAACAGATGTATGGATGCTTTTCGTGGTGTTTTGGAGGAGTGCCAATTGATTGATGTTGGTTATTCTGGTGCCTGATATACTTGGGAGAGAGGGAACCTTCCTGAAACAAATATTCGGAAAAGATTAGATAGGGCTATAGCAAGCGATGATTGGTTATCTATGTTCCCAAATGCTTTGGTAAAGCATCTTCCTCACTATTTTTTTGATTATTGTCCCCTTCTTATTTCTACCAATTTTGATGTAGTTAGGTGTTATCCTCTTAGATTTCGATTTGAGGTGTGGTGGACGTTGAAAGATTCTTTTGAGGATATGGTGAAAAATAGTTGGGAGAGGGCAGAGGGATCCTTCTCATCAAAGTTGACTAGTTTGCAAGGGGAGATGCTACATTAGGCTAAAAAAGTCGCAATTCGACGTAAGGGGGTGAAAGTGGAGTTGAGCAAACAATTGGAAGAATTATCAGCCTGTGTAATTGATGATGACATTCTAGCAAAGATTATTGATACCAAAATTTGTCTTAATTTGGAGATTGATAAAGATGAACATTATTGGGAGCAGCGGGCACGGTGTACTGTTGGTTTTTACCCACGGTGTGGATCTCGACCTGAAACAATATTTCATGTTTTTAAGGACTATCCAATCTCGATTCAGATGTAGAGTTTTTTGAAATTAGACTGGTGTTATCTGTGTTGGAATTACTTGAAGAGGAGTGGCTTAGTTAGATTTTTTCTAGATGCTCCAAATGAGAGGGTCGGGTGTTTGTCTGTGGGGTTTGAGAAATCTGGATCCATCGTAATAAGACTCTGCATGAGAGGAAGCATTCATCAGGAAAGCAAATCGCTGATTGGGTTCTTAGTTATATTAAAGAATTGGACGATTTAGAAGACAGAAGACTTACTAACGCTGTAACAGAGGAAAGATAGAGTCCTCCCTTTGGTTCGATTGTCAAAATAAACTTTGACGTTGCCTACCAACAAGCAATAAGTAGATCTGCATCGGGGGTGGTTATCCGAAACTCTAGAGGGGATATTCTGGGCACGAGCAAACTGATTCACACGAATGTTGACTCTTCGTTTGCAGCGGAGGGTCTAGCTTGTTTATAAGCTTTGAAGGTGGGGGTACGGTTGGAGTTTGCAGAAGTTGTGATTGAGGGAGATGCTCGTACCATAATACAGAAATGTCAAGCAAATCAAAGGGATTTATCAATCATATGGGCAATAATAGATGATATTCATAAAGAAAAAAATCATTTTCAACGGATTCAGTTCCAGTTTGTTCTTAGGTCGACAAATCAAGAAGCTCACATTTTGGCCACATCTTGTCTACAAGAAAGTCAAAATGGTTACCTGGGTACAGAGGAAGGTGAAGCATCCACGAGCATTTCACTGCTTGGAAGAACCAGAGAGCCAGATTAAAGAAAGCGGAGTCTTGGAAGAGAGAACGGCAGATAATTTTTGAAGTTTTCCTTTTGGGAAGAGTTGTTGCTTTGGAAACTTGGCACAAAGAGTTTATTTGGGTTTCCTTTTTTCAAAGTAACGGGTGCCAATTCATTATTAGCTAGAATATTTTCTTTTTTGTTTTATTCTATTTTGCAACAGATTTGTGGCTATTGATGTTTAGTTTCTTGGGCCAATTTCATTTGGTTTAGGCCAGTGATGTTTTATTTTTATTTTTTGATCTGTTTTAATAAAATCCAGCTAAGAATTCAAAAAAATATTTAAACATAATTCTTCGAAAAATATTTAAACATAAAATATATGGATTTTTTTGTATATCATGTTATTTCATTTTTACCCTTTTAATAGTTTATATATACAAGGATAAAATGGTAATTTCATATAGTGAAGCGGGTCAAGGGAGAGCAAGCAATTACCATAACCACTCCATACTCACTATTCAAAAGAAAAAATCCACCTTACCCCACTTCCACTTTTCAAAATAAAAAAGTTGCTCTATTCAAAGAGAATCGATGCAAAATCCATCAGGAGATTTTGGTTTTGCCATCTCTCGGGTGGAAAATATAAAATTTATTTCCATAGGTGTGTTTAGTAAGAAAGATAAGAACATAAAAAGAAAATGTATTTTTCTTTCTATCTATTAATTGGTAGAGTTGAAAAGTGAAAGGAAAGAAAATAAAACAATTGAAAAATTTATAATTTGAATTGACATACACGTCTCTCACATTTTCTCTCCTCTCCAATTTGAAAAGATTATTTGTATGCATCATGATGAAAATTGATCATCCCTCTTATTTTTTTTCCTTTCACTTTTCTTACCAACCATCCAAAAGCGCTCCATTTTTTTTTTTCACTTTTCCTCTCCCTCCTCTTATCGCTCCACCTTTCCACCCAACCAAGCACACATTTAGTTTGATTTACATCATTATTGTTGCAACAATTTAGAGGACATGATTTGAACATATTTAAGTGTGTAACATTATTTCTTTTAGGGACTAAGCGTAATTTAGGCATTGTATTTTAACCATTTGAAAATGTTATTAAGATTGTGTTTGAAAAATCAGTCAGAAATTACATTTATAATTGTTTATAATTACACTTCAAAAGTAATTTAATCATTTGAAATTTTTTTATCTTTTTTTTTAAGCAAGTGACATTATTTTAAACAAAGTCAGATTTTAAATTTAAATTTTTTAAATGACAGTAAAATAAAATAAATTGAAAATATTCTTCATTAAATGATAAGTCGCTCCTTATTTACTTGTCATTTTTCATAATTTTTATCACACCTCAGTATAACAATTTCACTTTTGTACATCTAAGGAGCTTAGCTTGGCGAGTAGATCCACTATCATTAATTCTAATACAACAAGTGGTTCAAGTTCCATCACACATTGGTATAACAACCTTACTTTCGAATTTTAAAACCTAGATCACTCACCTGAAAGAACTTAGCTAGTAAATAAAACATCTTTACTCTCTCAAATGCATTCTCAAAAATAGTTCCACGATGAACAGATAAGTGCTCTCAATACTCTGTTACAAAACCTTTACAAGTCTCTTGAATTTATAAAAGTTCGAGACTTGTTAACATACTATAAATCAATTACAATTCAATCTCCTATTAAATAACAACTAATATGGCTTGCATCGTGGAACAAATATGGCTTGCATACTTTCACAATATCAACATCATTTAAGTCCTAAGATTTTGCTTCAAAAAGTACCAACTTCAAATATGGCAAGTAAATTGCTTTTTTTGCAATGATGACTGAAATGGCCACTTCCATTGGCACATAAACAATCATTTCAAAAACTTGCCTCAATAATTTCTCCCTTTAGCAGGTTTTTCAACAAAACCAAACAAGTAAAGAAGTTTATCATTAGAACATCATTGCTCCCCCTTAGCACAATCCCTTAACCCATCAAACTTAGCTTAGTATGTAATTAAGCAAATAAACCATCAATGTAACACCTCTTACCTATTCTGATGTACGGTACGAGTGGAAGGTGTTACCAAAACACATATGTAACAAAAACTATGGAGTTATTTAAATTTTCAAAAATTAAAATATTTTGATAAAATCATAAAAATTTAATTTATACAATTTGAGGGCTTTAGAAACATTTAAAAATCATTTAAAATCATTTCTAAGGAGATTGGAAGTGTTCAGAGTAAAAAATGAGCTTCAGTGGGCTCAAAACTCACAAATAGTTTAGTAAGACTACCCAGGGACCTAAGTATCACTACATAACCCCATCTTTCGATACTTAGGGCTATGTATCAAAACCTAGCCCAAATACTATAGTATTTTAGTTATTGACTTGCTTTGTTCTGATAACTATATTATGGGTACTAAAATCTGGACCTCTAAAGCTAAAAATTACCCTAAAAACACTTAAAAATCATATCCAACACTTCTATATCAATTCAAAAAGGCTCAAGGCATTACAAAACAAGATTCAAACACATTCAGGCTCAAAATACACATCATAAACATATATTCAAAAGTAAATGATGACAATCATGGTTACAAACAACCGTAAAACCTTGGTGTAATTACAAAAGGGGTTCTAAATACAAATAAAATTTACATTTTTGTATTCAAATTAAACATTGGTGTACATGCCATTATACTAAAATAAATGATGACAATCATGGTTACAAACAACCGTAAAACCTCAAATAGAGATGCGATGCTTCTAAATCGAAGTCCAAGCTCCCATCGAGCCCTTAACCTATGCTTGTGACTGACGGATGAAAAGTGAGGCTACAACAAATGATTGGCCAAATGGGACGAACGACTAACAGGACTTGCAAACAAACCGACAACTAGGGATAAATGATGAGGAGAAGAAGAAGGAAAATCTTAGGACCTTGGGATTATTATTTTTATTATACAAAAAGAAGTAATGCATGGTTTGGGAAATTTGAAGGACTTTTTGCAACATTTGATATATTCAACTTATGGTAGTGTTGTATGTAGAAACTACAACTAAACGTTAACTTCTAAATAGGGTTTCATGCAAAAATGATGATGGCAAGTTGGAAATTATGATATTGTGGCTTTTATGTCTATAAATACTATTGTATATAAAATGTTGCGATGTTTTTCCAAAATGTTTCTAAATGACCAATTTATTGTACTGTCAACATGAATAAGACACACAAGCACCAGTCATCCAAATATTCTAACATTTTTTAAAATATTGAGTTATTTCTATTTCGTTGATAGATGTTTAGCAATTATTAATAGGGGTAAGCAAAATTTGATTCGAGTCGAAAAATTGAATTTTAAGTTAATCCAATCTAGTTATTCGGTTTTTTTGAGTCAACTTTAGTAAGTAATTCGATTTTTCGAGTTCAAGTCGAGTTGAATTTTATAATTTGAATAACTCAAATGACAGATTTATATAAATACCTCTTTGATTCTTATCAATTTCGAAAATGAGCAAATTAGTCTCTTTCAAAAAAATACAAAAATACTTCAAAATAATTTTCAAAAATTCAATAATATAAAATTAAAACAAAATATTCATAAAAAAATACCAAATTTTCATGATTTTTTTTAAATTTTCCAAAATTAAAATTATAAAAAAAAATCTAAGACTATATAAAAAAATGTTTGAAAATTTTAAAAAATTCAAAATAATAATTTTGAGAACCTAAACAAGTAAATTATCAATTCGAGGTTATAAAACTAAAGTGTTTTTTTTTTACTCTAACAAGATTTAATTTTTGACATGTTTAAATTATTTAATTTAACTTAACAATTTCACTTGATTTGACTTGACTCCATTCGAAAAAATTTCACATTGAATTAGGATAATAAAATAAGACTTATCAACTCGACTAACTCAAAATTTTGTTAGTCAATTCGTTCAAATGCTCACTGCTATTTATAGCATTAGTCTTATTCATTACTAGACTTTATATTTGTATTGCTTTATGTTCAACTCTTTAGTACTTAAAGATGCTACTAATTATTAAGCGATGCCATTTTATTAAGCTGAGAACGTTAAGAATTTGTCTCACACAAAAAATAGGTATTTTTCAAAAAAAATTTATTATTATAAATATCACAAATTATTTCAGCTTTCAAATTTTTATTTTTTCACTGTACAAGAAAACCATTTTCGAACCGGAGTTTTTCCCAACATAAAGCGATGTTGTGTACAAGATAGCATCCATAGTATACAAAGACTATATTGCAAAAAGTGATGTTCTGGTTGCTAAGGATCAAGCTATTGTAGATGGTGTTGACATAATCTCACTATCTCTCGATTTTAATTAAATATTTTATTATGAAAATGTTGTAGTCATTACTTCCTTTTAGCAATAAAAAAGGGGATTGTTGTCATCTACTTCGCTAGAAAGGATGGTCCTAATACTACACATAATACAACTCCACTAATTACAACAATTGCGCCTGAGGCACTTAAACAAACTTTCACTCTAATGGTAACTTTAGTAAATGGCCAAACATTCAAAAGATATTAAAAATTCCCAAATTTTTCTCTAGTTATAGATACACCCTTATACTACAACAAACAAATATATCATGTAAATTACCCCAAGCCTTAGCCCTTTGAAAAAGATAGCTTAAACCCTTCGCATAAAGGATAAATAGATACAACGATAAGGGATTTCCTTGCCTAAAAATCCAATAAGGAATGACTAGACCCACCTCGTAACCATTTAGCATAATCGAATATTGAACTGAAGAGATACGCATCATAATCCAATCCATTGATCTACAAAACCTAGCTTATACAGAATGAAATCGTAAGAAATTTTAGTCCACCCTATCATGTGCCTTACCAATATCAATCTTCATGGGAACCTCTCCTACAACACCCCACCATTTATTTTTCATGTGATGAATTATTTCATAAGTGACCATGACATTATCAATAATAAGTTGCCTCGACACAAATGTCGATTGCATAGGATAAATGAGCTTGTAATACGAGAAAACTTGAATCTATGCATTATTACAGAAAACACAATCAAGCCACTCCCTAACAAACAAATCCATTCTACGACCCCATTCCCAGGTATATTGAAACCCAATCAAAGGAATCTCCACAAGCTCGCAATCTATAATACAATCTCGAAACCCATTCCTCAATGACACCAAATACTCAAACCCACCCCATTTTTCATTCACTGAAAGAAGGTTATTAAAATCACCCACACACACCCAAGGCAAACTCGAAGCTTGTGCAAGAGTATGAAGCAATCCCCAACTCTCTTGCTAACGCTCCACTTCATGAAAGCCATAGAAACCTGTCAATATACATTTACCCAATCTGCCATAATCTAGAACAACATCAACATGATTCCTATAGAAATTAATAACAATAATGTTGCTAGTATTATTTCGAAAAAGTGCCAAACCCCCACTCCGAACCATTCTAAACCAAAATGTAAAAGAACATGAATCTTTTCAATTTAGGCCCGACCTTGGGGGTCGCCTGAAGGTGCGGTCGCTTAGGAGTCAAGGTTGAAAATGATCTAAAATATTGTTTTCCAATTTTTAAGGGGCCCAAAATTTTTTTAACTTTTAAAGGTAAAAAAATTTACCAACTTTTAAGGGGTCCCAAAAAAAATCTTTTTTAGCTTTTAAAGGTCTAAATTTTTTTTACTTAAAATTTTTTTTCTCCAACTTTTAAAGAACCTAAAACCCATTTTTAATGTTTTGCTTAGGGCTCTAAAAATGTCAAGAATGGACATGCTTCAATTTCATTAGAAAAAAAAGTCTCAGATAAAAACAACACATCGAGCTTATTCGAAGACACTAGGTACTTAAGAGACAACACTGTTCGAGGATTCCTCAAACCCTAACAGTTCCATGCTAAAAAAATCATTATTCTCAGTGGGTCCTGGACAAGGGACCAGCTGATACAAAAGACATAAAAACATCACATTCTTAGAAACAATCCTTACACACTGAATTTGGTCACCCACCACATTAGTCAACATTTCCCTTGGTCATTTCTTCACAACCTCCACATCCATGCATCTATTCGCTAATTCATCCACCTTGAACGTATCTTGGCTACATGAGCCATGCACCAAAGTTCCCCCACTTACACATGGGAGGTCCACACCATTTTTTACTCCAATAATAGTTGGTGATGCATAAGTGATTGAGGAAAATATTAGAAACAATTTTGAATTTTCTTATCCCCTTTATCTCATCCCATATTTTGAACTCCTTAAGTTGATCCCACAAAATCTGCTCCTCTAATCCACCATAATCACGTCACCATTGAGAAACCAACCACCGTGTTTGTTGTTGCACCTTCGACCGAATTTCCTTTGGCCAACCACACACCACCGCTCCATATGATGCCTCCAAAAGCTTTCAACAATAAGACTCATTATGTCCAATGATCCCACAAATGCAACACACCAACAGTTTGTTCTTGTAATTAAAAGACACCTCAAAATAATTATCACCTTTTGAATGAATCCGCTTCTTCCTTATTAGAGGCTCATTGATATTAAGCCTAACTCTAATACACAAAAAACTATTCATAAATCCTTACGACTATTCAAATCGTAATCTAAAAATTACCCCAAAACATTCCCTAAATCCCTTGCCAGCCCTTCTTACGTAAAACCCAAAGACAAATCATGAACTTGAACCCAAAAATCCGCAAACAAAAAAACAACTTATTTTGAATCTTCTTCGTTCTCTAGTTGATGAATAAACATAATACAATTGTTAAACGAACCCCCAAGAACCTCCTTTTCAAATTTAAAACATGATACAGACCAGAGTCACCCATTAAATTAATATTCACTCATTGTAAAGGTCGCCATAACGAAAGGAACGTACAATCCATAGCCAAAAAGTTTATCACTTGCTTACCTTGGAACTTACCCAATAAGCAAAGATCATAATCGATACCATTCGAAACCACAATATCAAACTCCAACACCAACTCTGAGCGCTCCCTCTCATTAATAGACAGACTCTGCATACCCTCCTCCATTAACAAAACACAATACAAAACAAACCAACAAATAAGCTTCGACCTGGCAAGACAAAACCTGCACAAAAATGGTAGAATAAACTTGAACTCACACCTTCAAAAACTTAAGAGGGAAGACTCTTATGGAATGTATTTAAAATTAAGGAGTGCAAGAGGTAATAAATAAATAAATCATACACTAATTAGATTTTTTGAAACAACATTATTTAAAAATCTAAATATTATAATATATCTTTTAGTATAATATATAGACCATATATATAAGTATTAACAATATTTTAAACCTAACTCTTATTTAATTATGATTTCTTTATAAAGAATAAACAACCTTAATTGCGAATTGAATCTTAGCTCGATTAGAATGGACATTGTTGTCAATAAAAGCCACATATAAGATACTAAACTGTAACACCTCATACCAGACTTACTTGCCGAGCCCAGACACCAGAATGTTACATTCGTTGTTAACGCAACTTAAGAGAAATCCAATTCAAATATCCTTCCTAATCAAGTTAGCAGAACAAATTGTAGCTAATATAAATTTTTTGTTTTCATTCCAAGTTTTTAATAGAGCTTTCATTGGCTCTTTCAAACAATTTATAGGTCATTTAGGACCTATTTGCAATTTAATTACTACGTTATATTATTCACTACTATTCATATGCATCTAATTCCAATTTCGACATCATATGATTTCTCAAACAAATTATAAAATTTCAAAACTATTAAAGTATTACAAATAAGTCCATTAATACATCAGATAACAATTATTCACTTAATGTTTCAACAAATCATCTATACTACTCTTATGTAATAGCAAATCTATCACTTATAACAATTATTAGCATCACACTCTTCTACTATTTTTCCTCCTCCTCCTCTCCATTCCACATCTTTCTTCTACGTGTATACATATGTATATATGTACCTTTGATTTTGGGTATAGTATGCTTATGTATATAACATCATTTAAGATTTTTCTAAGTGCATACACACTCTTATTAATGCTGTTCATTTGAGTGGCAGTCACTAAATTATTTATATCTTGGTCTACAAGATTTCGAACTAAGATTCGCTTGTTGCCTCAAAAACTAGACTCAATGAACTTTTTACCATTAAAATTTCAGAATTTCCACATAAGCCAATTAACACAGTAAATTCTTTAAATTTCTCATGTTCTATTGCTAGGAAGCTTTGACCCTTCACTAAAAATTAATTATCTTTTAGTACAAGATTTATATTATGTTGCCATTTTTTTTCTCTTGAAAATGGATTCATTAATATTTTAAAATATAAATTTCATCTCTTAAATGTTTTTGTACCATTTAATTATAATAATTTTTCAAAGTCAAAATAGGGAAACCCAAAGTCACTCTAACATTGTCTCACAAAAGTTCATATATCTCATAATATACAATTTCATTGCGTACACAGTTTCTTTTATGCTAAACTAGACTTATTAATCTTCAATTTCATATTTAATTCAACCTCTAAATCAATCTCTACAATTTTTGGTGAATTTTCAAAGTTAAACCACTGTTGCTGTCTAAAACTGTTTTGATGAATATATTTGCCTGAAGTATCAATACCTTACTTAAAGTATCTATTATTTACTTAAGCCCTAAAGTGTTTGTACTTGGCTTGTATCGATACCTTTGTCCTAGTATCAATACCATTTTCAATTTGATGTTTAGAAAGTTATAGAAAAATTCAATCTAGGTTATTTTATCATAAAACCATTTCATTTCAGTAAATTTTATAAGATTAACAAAAGTATTCAGACTTTACAGTTAAGTCAATTTATGTTCACAATTAAAGTTGTACTTACTTCAATTTAGTCCCTAATTTTATGTGATTTATTTTTCAATACATACACACTTTAATCAAATAATTCATTATAATATATCGCGTTTCACACATCAATTTTTATGTATTTCACTTTTATAATTTTATCCACACATTTTCTCAAATTTGACAATTTAGTCCTTATCATTGTCGAAACCATCCCTTTTTTTTTTTAAATGACGTGTTTTGAAAATTATTTTTATGTTGGAAATGGGAGTCGTCACCATCCTTTATTTGGTGTGATTGGATCACCACAAAACGCTTTAAAAATCGTTTTGAAAACATGTAGGTCTTCGAAATCCAGAAAAACAGATTCGGGAGTCGGTTACACATGAGGAAGGATTAGGACCCTCATACGCCCAAAATTGGTAACGTATTGATTATTTTCGGGTCTTAATTTGTAACATTTAAAAGCTTGAATAAAGATTAAAATATGATTCTTGAATGCATGAGTTGAGTTTAAAAGAAATGGGGTTTGTTTGGAAATCTTGCTATCTCAAAGTGATCGAGGAAGAAAATTACGTCAAGTGAGTTAGGACATGACATTTCAAGATCTAGAAATAACAAGCTTTCCTTTGTAAAACCTTTTTTATTTTTGCAAAAGGATATTCGATTGTCTCGATTTGAAGAAAGGTTGCACCTAGTAAGTTAAGGCGCAATATTTCAAAATCGAAGATAAGGAAACATTGCCTCGATTAAGGGTATTCGATTATTTCGATTTGAAGAAAAATTGCACTTAGTGAGTTAAGGTACAAATTTTTGAAACTCGAAACAAAAGAATATTGCCTCAATTTTTGAAGCTTTTATAAAAAAAAATAATTTTGAAAACAAGCATGCGAGTTAAATATGAATAAACAGTTAATAATGGCTATTAAACGCAAAGTGAGATAAACAAGAAGATAAATTATCCACGAGAAATCAAGATGCAAAATACGAGCACATAAAAAATACAAATGTTGATGAGAAAGAAGAATGATGCATTCGTAGTTCAAAACGAGACCTTTCGGATGCACGGTGGCAAAATTGTAGTTTCGAGAAAATTTATTGTTAAAAATTGGAATTTAAAACATTTGAGGGTAAAAAGGGCAATTTTGAGAGTTTTGAGGTCGAAAATGGGATTTTTGGAAGCTCGGAGGTAAAATGGTAATTTTTGGAAGGTTTGGGGTCAAAAATGAGATTTTTGGAAGTTTGAGGGTAAAATGGTAATTTTTGGAAGGTTCGCGATTAAAAATTGGATTTTTGGAAGTTCGGGGGTAAAATGGGATTTTTTGTAGTTTGGGGGTAAAATGGTTATTTTGGAAGGTTCGGGGCTAAAAATTTGATTTTTGGAAGTTCGAGGGTAAAATGGTGATTTTTGAAAGGTTTGGGGTTAAAAATGGGATTTTTGGAAGTTTAAGGGGTAAAAATGGGATTTTTGGGAGTTTAGGGGTAAAATGGTAATTTTTGGAAGGTTCGGGTTTAAAAATGGAATTTTTGGAAGCTCGAGGGGTAAAAATGGGATTTTTGGGAGTTCAAGGGTAAAATGGTATTTTTTGGAAGGTTCGGGGTTAAAAATGGGATTTTTGGAAGCTTAGGGGTAAAATGGTGATTTTTAAAAGGTTCGAGGTTAAAAATGGGATTTTTGGAAGTTCGAGTGGTAAATGGTAATTTTTGAAAGGTTCGGGTTTTAAAATGAGAATTTTGAAAGGTTTAGGGACCTTCGGGGTAATAAAACCAAAAAAAGTGACACGTGGCAGCCCTTGAGGCATCCTGAGGTCAAAGGACCAGTTTGAAAACCATGGAAAATCTTTGGGTCAATTTTGTAATTAAGACAAACTTGATTTAAGGATTGAATTAAAACAAATTAAAAGGAAAAGGGACTGTTCGTGGAAATAAACCCAAACAATGATACGTGGCAGCCCCTGGTGTTCTAAAAAGGGTTCAATGATCAAATTGAAAAGCAATGAAAATAAATGGGCCAATTTGAAATTAATTAAAAGTACGAGAAGGACCTAAATGAAAATTTGAGAAAAAATGGAAGGATCAGATGCATAAATAACCCTTCTTTCAAAAACACGCGGATCCTAGGTCGAGTCGGATCGGACTCGGGTAAAAGCCCAGAACGGTGTCGTTTCAGGGCTGAAACTCAGCCCTCAAAACGGCAACGTTCTGGGGGCCTATAAAAACCCTATTTCAAAGAAAAAAAAACATTTCCTTTCACCCTTTTAAAAAAAAAACCAAAATCCTCTCAAAAATCCTCTCGCCCTTTCCCGGTCGGCCATGCCTCGACCGATCAGGCCGGTCGCCGTCTGTCGCGCGTAGGGTCGCACGCGCACCGTCGGCCCCCGCGCGTGGTCATCGTGCGTCACTGCCGGGGGTCTTCTGGTACACGCGCTGTCGCCTTCCACGCGCTACGTGCCTCCGTCGAAGGTGAGCCGCCTCTTCATCTCCGTCCGCCGTCGTTTTCGACCGTCAGTAGGTAAAACGTCCTTTTGTAACCTCATACCCCTTTTTTTAAAGTGTGAGTCCGATTTTAAAAGCGGGATCTGAGTCTCCGGGTTGGTTTCGAAACCCAGATCTGGGTTTTAATGTATAAAACGAAGATCGGAGGTAAAAGAAAATTTCTGATTCTTTATTATTATTGTTTTTTTGATCCATTTTCATATTTTTTTCATGTTTGCACGTAACGGGGCACGGTCGGCATTCGGTGACAGCTTCGGCATGACTCCGGTGACGGCCCGACCACCAAAGGGAGTAACTTAAACCGACTCTTCATTTTTTTATTTTTAATTAATAATAATTTTTTAATAATATTTTAAATAATAATAAATCTCATTTAATATACTTTGAAATAACTGAAAATAATAATGGATGATAATGGTTGCAATCAATGCATTCGATTGTAAAAAGAGATGTGAATGGTTTTAAAACACTTAAATTATAAACAATAATAAATGATTGCATTAAAGTTATACCTGAGATGATTCAATGCTTGAATATTCCGAGACTGTTTGTGATTGCCTTGTACCTGTATCCTTTCCTATTCTATTGCCGAATGTTTAGTGAATTCAAAAGTAAACTTGTATGCAAATATTTCCAAGTATCCTTCTTTGCATTTCTCTTTTTTCAGCCCCCGAAACAATGGATTTGAATCTGTTCTTATACCCAATTTTACAATGATGGTTTTCAATTTAATGCCCATCTTTTCTTATTGTAGGTACCAGTGGTGGTAATGGCAGCTGATGGCAGAGGTGCAAGTTGAAGCTGGAGGTGGCAACTTGGTTGTTGATGTGGCGTGTCCTGGTTGGCTAAGGTGGAGGCAACAGCAGCACTTAGCAGACTAGGGTTTGGGTGTAATGGGTTTGGGCCTATTCGGGCCATTTCAGCTTAGGTTTGAATCTGGGCCCGATTTGGTCTTAGGTTTTGGTTATTTGAATCTGGGCCCGATTTGGGCTTAGGTTAGTATTTGGATCTAAGTTTGTAAATGACTTTGTACTTGGACATTTTTTTTAAATAAATTTTAAATTTAAATTTATAATAAATTTAAATTTCAACCAAATTTAAATTTAGAATAAATTTAATTTTAAAATAAATTTAAGCTGATTGGGCCCGGGCGAATTGGGCTTCAACAATCATCATAAAAAATACCATATTTTTTCATGATTTCACTTTTATAGTACTTTAGGCATATTTCATTATCTCATAACACATTTATTAAACTTTTATCATATTATCCTTATTCACATATTAAATTGTTTCATTTATAAATTTTCAAGAGTTCACAATTTAATCTCAATCATCATGAAAATTCATTATTTACTATACTTTTTACCTTAACATCAATTAAATAACACTTAGCGCTTCATTTTAACCCTTTATCCTCATACTTTATTTAAATCACAATGCATTAATTTAATTTCATACATAATCTTTGCACATTCGTAATTAAGACAACTATTTAACTATAACACCCAAAATTCATTACCGTCGTCGATTAGGTTCTGTGGTCTTTTCGATCATTTAACGTTGAATATTTCTCCAAAAAATAGTTCATTTAATATGATTAATTACATTAATAATCTTACACAACATAAATTATCAAATCACATAACAACATAATCCATTTAGGGTAGAAATATCATTTCCACAATTCTGGGAGACTTTTACAAAAGAACTCATGCTTCTACCGATACTAAAAAATCTAGAGAGCTAAAAAGTTTTACCCTACAACTTTTACTGATACAAGTACACAGACTATCGATACTACTATGAATAAAACTATCGATACTTCTTATGATACTACTGAAACAATGCAAGGCAGTAACCAACCTCTCTCCTACCCTGTACTTCTACCGATACACGCAAAAGTTCTATCGAAACAAGTGTAAAGATTTCAATTATTCACACAAGTTCTCAAGTTTAACAAACATTCTTCATTTGTATAACCACATCATACAATAGAAACAACTTAAGTGATCATAAATTCACATGTCTAAACATTTTAATGCATAATGTTTACTTTCAACATTAAGCACAACATACAAAATATGTTCAACATTCATCTACAAGTTTCAACAAAGAACCAACCAACCCAAAATCAAGTTTTATGCAAAATAACATCGTCCTAGTACATGCCATGTAACCGAGTGATATAAATACTACCGAACGAGCTCTCGAGATAGTGTGATTTCTTTAAGGTAATCCGATCTTCAACCAGCAAAACGAAATATTTAAAATAATAACAATACACGAGTAAACTTTCTAAGCTTTGTAAGTTAGCAAATGTTATAATTTAATACATCATAAAGTCTTGCAAAGACATGTTTCACCGAGTCACTTTTATGGAATACCAATTCATCCATAATTGAATTAACCTTATGCTCTAACCAAGTCATAAGTCTTCCTTTTTAAACAAATCTTATGCTCTATTGAGACATAATTCTTCCTTCAAACATAATCTAATGCTCTTCCCGAGACACAGGTCTTCCTTTAAACATAATCTCATGCTCATCCTGAGTCACGAGTCTTCCTTTAAACATAATCTCATGCTCATCTTCAGTCACTAGTCTTCCTTTAAACATAATCTCACCCTCATCCCGCGACATGACTCTTCCTTTAAACATAATCTCATTCCCATCCCAAGACATGAGTCTTCCTTTAAACATAATCTCATGCTCATCCTGAGACGTGAATCTTCCTTTAAACATAATCTCATGCTCATCTCGAGACATGAGTCTTCCATTTATACATCAAGTGATTCAAGAACTTCCATATTAAGCAATAATTACCAGTTCACATATGTAATTTAAAAAACGAACTTACAGGATTAATTTGTAGTAACTTTCATCACATTATACAATTTCGAGTAAACATCCATATAATCCTTATTTATCAAACATAATATCGAATTAACTAATCATGTCGTTTAGTTTAATTTACTATTTTTCATATATTAACCAAATTAATTCATTCGTAACATGAATAATAACTAACACAACACATAATCATTTAAGCGTTTCATTGTCACCTAATTTCAACTATATCATTTCGTTACTTTCAATCATGCTCCTCAATACAATTTCATTTCAATTTAATTCAATTCCCTTACTAAGCTGTAACATCTGTGTGTTTGAACCGGATTTGGAGCGGTGATAAAATAGAATTGAGAATTAGAAATGTTTAGTTCAAGTAAGGAAGGTTAGAAAATTTTAAGGATTAAATAGTAAAGGAAATAAAATATTGGGGACTAAATAGCGAATTATCCAAATTGAATTTTGAGTCATCATGAGAATTAGATTGATTGAGGAGGGGCAAAAGAGTAATTTGGTGAAAGATATTTTTGGAGGCAAAGTTTTGGGCTAAAGTGTAAAGTTAGAAGGCCCAAGGACTAAAAGTACAGTTTTACCATTTTTTTAAGTGAGATAATTTAAGTGAAAATTCTAGAGAATTTGAGAGTAGAAAAAGTGATAAAAAAGATGAAAATATCATCTTTTTCATATGTTAGTCTTCCATGCCCTTTTCTTAAATTTCCAACTTTTGCTTTTATTTCAAATAAGTCCTTCCATCATTTTTAAGCTTTCCAAACTCCAAAACCTTCCATTTTCTTTGGAATTTCTGAAATAAAGTCATTAAATAGAGTTTGTAGACACCTCAAATCTCATATAGAGTTACTTTTTGGGTGTTAGAGAGATAAAGGACTAAATTGAGAAAATTTGAATTCAAGGGTTAAGGTAAGAAATGGTTAAATTCTCATGATATACATGTATTTTACTGTTATTTAGCATGAAAATTATTGAATTATAGCTTATAGCTTATATGTGTTTATGTGAAATTGAAGAGAAAGAGAAGAGACACAAGGATCAAACTGAAGACAAAGGAAAAGAATAGAGCAAGAGGTAAAAGATAGGAAATTCATCCTTTTTGTTGTAAGTACTACAAGAGTTTTGATTTATAGTTTACTTTCTCTAATGGTATATGAATTATTAGCATAAAAATTGTTATATAGGTACATAGTTTGCATGTTTACAATGATAAAATGAAGGGATTAATATGTGATTGAGTAAAACAGTTTGGGCAGAATAGAGGATTAACTTCGAAAATTCATCAAAAATTTACATAATGAGTTAAGGGTCGAATTATATATGTAATTAAATCTTATTGAGTTTAGTTTCATATGGAAGAAACGGTGATGGAAATAGATCTATATATTCTAAGATATAACTGATTTTGTGTAATAAGGTCAGAGTACATTCGAGTTCCCCTGTTCTGACTTTGAAAATTCATAGTAAAATGTAGAAAAAATCATTAGAGACTGAAATTTATATGGATAAATCCTTAATGAGTCTATTTTCAAAAGAAACAGACGGGAACATCATTTGATCTCTGTACAAAAAGATAGATAATTTTTAGTGAAGAAAGGTCGAAACTGTCAGGCAGCAGAAAAGGGGTAAATTGAAAGAATTTACTATATAAATTGGCTAAAGTAAAAAATCTGGAAATTTTATGGTAAAAATATGATTGAGTCTAATTTCAGAAACATCAAGAGGATTATAATTTTGAATTTTTTAGTTCAGGATATAAATATTTTAGTGACTGTGACACAAGGGGACAGCTTTGAAAATTAATGTAAAAATAAGAGTAAAGAGGTATATGATGATTATGTATATGTGAATAGAAATGTAAATGTGATGTGTAAAATAATGAGAAATGATGAATATGAAGTGTTATGCCCATGTAGACAAGTTAGAACCATTGAGATAGTAGTGGCATGCCATTAAGGAACGCTAGCGCGCTTACTGTTTCACACTTTGTGTGCTTACTGTTTCGCACTTCGTGTGCTTACTGTTTCACACCTTGTGTGCCTACTGATTTGCGCTATGTGCGCCTATTGATTGCACTGTGCGTGCTTACTGTTTCCCCAGCACTTGTGTACTTACTGTTAAGTACTTTGGTACTTTCTGTTCCGTTTATCCGATAAGTTCTATAGAAGTCTACATTGGGCTAACATGTGGAAAAAAAAATGTTAACCAAAGTGAAATGAATGTCAATGTGGTAAGATACAAGCTATATACTGGTAAGGCGAAAGAGTAAATTACATGAGAAAATTTAAAAGTTTATACTTTGCTTTTGTAGTACTTACTAAGGCTTCACCGGCTTAACGCGTAGGTACAAGGAATACAAGAAGCTAAATCGAGACCTCTCATCACATCACATCACTTGGAGCTCAAATTTAGGTATATTACTTTTGATGTAAAATGGTATGTACTATGGAACTTATATGTATACTTATTAGAAGATAAAAATGTTGTTTTGAAATGTTTTGTGTGACGAAATGAAATGAGGTATTTTGGATGAAATTGTGTTTTCAGACTAAATTGAACTATTGGTTAAGTTTTCACATGTTTTAGGGGGTTTTACTAAATTTTCCAACCTTAATGGCTGATTTTGAAGCTAGTGTATTGATATATCGTATATTA
Organism: Kokia cookei; assembly: GCA_039519145.1. Classification (NCBI taxonomy): domain Eukaryota; kingdom Viridiplantae; phylum Streptophyta; class Magnoliopsida; order Malvales; family Malvaceae; genus Kokia; species Kokia cookei. The sequence goes on along the minus strand of CM076901.1, from coordinate 7,853,425 downwards.
ATGAAATACTTCTATATCAGGTTTACACGTATAAACCGGGTATAGAGGTGTTACATAAGCAAACAAATTTAAATACAACATACTTAAATTATTTCAATAATTTACAAATAGAAACTAAATCAATTATTTTACTGTACGAACTTACCTGATTAAATTACAACAATATATAGTACAGGAACTATTACATAATTTTCTCCTCGCTTCGATTTTCAACTCATTCTTGATTTGATCGAAGAACTAAAGTTAGTCGAATGTCTCTTCTCCTCCAACTAGAGTTTTGGGTTCTAACTTCATGAAGAAGATGAAGTTTTACTTGATTTTTATATTTTATTTCTTTTATTTCACCTTAACTAACCAATTTACTAATTTACCCTTAGTTATTAACTAGATAAGTTCATAATTACTTACCCATATTTGTCCACTAACATTAACTTCCTCAAACCAATTAACACCTTTAACTAATAGATGCTACCATTTTCACCTTTTTCAATTTAATCCTTTTTATTTAATTAACTATCTAAACAATAAAATTTCGTAACCAAATTTTAATATGATATTAATGACATTTTCACATTTTTCAATTTAATCCTTTTTATTTAATTAACTATCTAAACAATAAAATTTCGTAACCAAATTTTAATATGATATTAATGACATCGTAAATATTAAATAATTAATATTTACAGTCTAACACATCAAAGTTGTGACTTTGAAACCACCCTTTCCGATCATACTAAAAAATAAACTAATTAGTAAATCCTTAGTTAATTAGGATTTAATTGCAATTTACCATAATCTAAAGTTTTTCACATCATTTCTATTATTAGGCCATTTAAGGAGGGTCCAATTTCACAATTAGTCCTTCAATTATATTAAATTCCAACTAAATAAACTTTATTTCAATTTAACCTTAAACTAATTAGGACTAAATGAATAAAATATTCCAAAAGTTAGTGGATGGTAATCATGTCTCCGTGCTTGGACTTTTTGACCTTGGTTTGATTACCATTTCGGTCCCTTTACTATTTTTAATCTATAGCAATTAACTTTTACCTTTTTTTTACAATTTACTTCTTTTTCCTTAATTAAGCAATTAATCATCAAAATTACTCAACCAAACTTCAATTCACATATAATAATACTATGTAAATATTTAATAAAAATATTTACTGCCCTTAATTTCAGAAACGAGGTCTCGATACCTAATTTTCTAAAATCACTTGACCTTTAAACCAAATTACTTATACTAACTCTTAATTCAATAATTAAAATTCATCAATTTAGAATTCCATATAAAATTATTATTAGCTTATTTAATTTAAACACTCATTATAAAAAATTTCTCGTCGAGTTTGTGGTCTCAAAATCACAGTTTTCGATACCATCGAAAACAGACTATTACATTAACATTCTCTACACTTAGATTAAAATTAAATAAAATAAAGTTCTAAAGTACTTACCTTGTCTCTAATCTCTTCAACTTTTTCACAATATTCTCCACTTCCACTTCTAATTTCTTTATTACAAGACGATATTCTAACTCTTTAGTATCTCTACTTCAATTCTCCTTTTGGGTGGCTATGAAAATTATCAAAAAATTTGAGAGAAAAAGTGAAATTTTATGGGAGGAGACCAATATAAAAAATGAAAATCCCCTTTGTATGTATATATAGCCAACGTGAGAAGCATGGAGAAAATGGAAAAAAAATTCTACATATTTCTTCAAAAATCTCTCATAATTAAATATAAATTAAACATTTTTCATCCATTATCATTATACCAAACAATTATCTATTTTAGAAAATAACCATTTTACCTTTAACCTTCTTATCTTTTACATTCAGGCCATGCCTCACTTTTTGGAAGAATTGCAATTTAATCCCTCATATTTTCTTCTCTTATTCAATTTGATCCTTGCTTTCTAGTTTCCTATCACAAGAAATCAATTTAATTTCACTTTTGGTCCTTCAATTTTTCTTATATTTACACCTTAACCCTTTTGAACCTTGAATAATTATGATCGTGTCTCAAAACTTTTGACATCTTTATAATCTAATCCCTACCTTAAATTTAACATGTCACAACATACTTCTCTTTTTTTTTGGTGAATTACAAAGGGAAGGCAAAGTCTTAACAACAACGCGACTGGTGTGATTCAAACCCATGCTACACTGGGGCAATGAACCCTCTTAACCACAAGCCAACACACAGGGTTCAACATACTTCTCTTTTTATTACCTTCATTTCTTTATTTTACTTGATTGAAAAATCAATTATTCGTAATCTCAAATTATTATCGCTTTTATAGTACAATAATTTTGAGAGTGTTACATAAACTCTATATTTATAAATATAAAAAATATAAATGAAATAAATCTTATTCTAAAATATATTAATCTTAATCAATTAATAAAATATTCATAACATAAATGTTTTTATTTTTATTTTTCCTTCCATTTCCCCTCTCTTCTTTTTAATTATTTATTTACTTCCCCTCTACGATTCCTTTCTGATTCCATTTTCCACAAAACGTTGAAAAAAAAAGTCATATGTCAATATAACAACCAACATGTATAGTGTTTTAAATGTTTTCAACTTGTCACCATTTTTGTCATCTTGCAATAGTAAATTATTTTTGAAGAAAATCGTGATGACAGCATCACCCTTTCATTGTCATTTTTTTTAAATATATTTGTGTGATTAAATGATAATATTTATTTATATTTTTTCGACTCTTTAATAATGTACATACACTTTGTACATACAAGTATTCAAATCCGCTCTTAAAATAAACTTCATTTTTTTCACTAAAACTAGTCGTCGAGTTCCTCTATTATTATTTTTACATTTTAAAAAATATTATTAAACTAACTTTTAATTGCATGCCCCAAATCCAACCAATGAATTCTTGGACATTATGATACTACATTTTTCTATTATCATTTTTTATCATAAGCTTTTTGCAGATTTTTTAAATTTATGATCATAGCAAACAAAGCTAAAATATGATATATTTATGAGATAATTCTTTAATCTTTTCTGGGGATAATTTTTAAAAGTATAAATGAATTTTGATTTAATATATAATATTAAACAATAATTTTAATTTTGTATAATTTTATATATTAAATATTTTGATTTATTTTTCACATACCACTAATGTAATTATTAATATAACATCATTTATTGTTAACATATTGCATACACAAAGAATTATATATTTATTCAATATAAAAATAAAATTGATGTATTTATTTAAATGTATACAGTTGAATCAAAATCAAAATTTCATGTATACGTTTAAATTGCAATAAAAGTTTCATATGTATAATTGCACCAACTTAAATTTCATGAATAAAATTACACATTGAATCAAAATTTATGTATATTTTTAATATTTTTCCTTTTAATATTATTATACATTTCTATAATTTAACTTATAATTATAACATATATTTGAGCTACTAGATTACCTAAAATTTACATGATAAACAGACTTGTTAAAGAGCTATAAATATTATTATAGTGAGATTTTAACTTAAGACATATTTTAATTAAAGCTTTATTTAATTTTAATATAATATTTTTTTCATCCATATAGTGAGTATATTATAATCTAATAATCTAATATTATTTAAGAGTTTGATTGAATTGATATTACTTGGCTTAATTAAAAAACCATGTATTTATGAACCCAATGAGTGGTTCCAGTGAAAAAGAAGATGTTGTTCATCTTAAGAGACCTGGGTTCGAGCACCTGTGTGTGCAAGATGTGTGTGCATTGTCAAAGGATTAAGAAAGTATGAACATATATCATCATGTAATCACCCTGTATATTAAAAAAAACCATGTATTTATAAAGTTATACTATTAAAACCCACGTATAATGAGATTTGAACTTAAAAACCATATAATATTTAAACTTTCAACTTCACCACTTAAATTAAAGTTTGAATTTATTTTTATATGCCATAAAATATTTATATACTCTTTTAATAAACATAATTTATACTAATTTTTCTCCCACGTGAAAGATATGTTGTGATGTAAATGTGGATCGAATGACTTACGAACTTAACTAAAATTTTATAAACTGTTGATACACAGTATCACCGGATGTCAAGATAGAAAGAAAAATAATGTCTTGATTCAGAAAAATAGGACCAAAGTCCTTCAAATAAAGTGTTTATGATTACCTAAATCATGGGTATTTTGAATCGAATAATCAAATCAAATTATTATATGTTTTATTATAATTGTTCAACATAAATAAATCTAAATTCGAATTGAATCAAATTAAAATTAAAATTCAATTCCACTCACATAGCATTACACTTGTTTCTTTTTTTTTTTTGAATATACTGATGTGATTACATGGTGCTCGAATTCGAGATCTCTAAAATGAACAATATCCTCTTTTCCATTGGAACCATTCGTTGAGTTCCATTACACTTATTTCTTTGATTCAAGTCAACTAGACTATACAGATTTTGTTTTAGAGTTTAAATCTCACCCATACCCTTAACATTACGCAGATTCACACATTTAGAAAGGATAATGACGAATATCCCATTATTGCCAGCTGCCATGTGGGTCTACTTATGATGCCAGCCGCTGTAGACCATTAACCCCTTTGTTTTTATACAGTTCTTTTTATATTTGATATCAAATTAATTTTTTAAAATTGATTTTATTTGTAATTTTTTAATTCAATTTTTTATTTAAAAGATATCTAATATTTGTTTATGAGTTTTAGACATGGGAGAATTAATCATGAGTCGAATCAATACAAAATCTTAAGCTTGTCTTTTAGGTTTGGATTTAATTTAGTTCGAAAAATAGATTTAAAATTTTATATAAGTCCGACCTAAATTAAAAATGCTAAATATGAGTCTGACCCGATCTGCTCGTATTAATTTTTTAAGATTACTTTTATATAAAAATATAATACATCAAATACACTAAAAATATTAAAATAATTGTTTTTCAACAAATTAAAAATACATTAAAAAATATTTATACTTAAATAGCACTAAAATAATTGCAATTTAACAAGCAAGTATTTTTGAAATAGTAGCAAAATTAATAATAAAACAAGAGTTATACAACATCAAAATAATAACAACAAAATAGTATTACTATAATAGCACAATAGCAGCAAAACATCAATGAAATAATAGCAAAACAACTAATTTTGATCGGGCTAGGCTCGAACAAAAATAATCTTACCCGAGACATAATCCGTTTAGAAAACGAGTTTTATTTTTTTGTTCAAGTTTATTTTTTAAACCTATATTTTTATTCAAATCCTCTTATTTTTTGATCGAACCCTTGAACTTTGACGAGTGACTTAGCCGATGATTAGATCTAAAACACTATTAGCAAAAGCTAAGGTACTAGACCTAAAAGGTTCGAGTCATATTCTTTTTTTGTTGGATTGTATATTAGTTAAATTCTATATTATAATTGATCATATATATATATTTATATGTATTATAGTTGTAAAACTTTAAAAAAAATTGTAACTCCAACACAATGATTTTGGAATAAACATGTGGCAAGAAATTTATGGTAAAAATATTATGAAGGTTATTATATTAGAAATTAAATTATATTTTGTTTTTTATTAAAAATTGGATAAATTAATTTTTATATGTTAAATAAAAAAGTAAATAAATATTTTTTTTAAAAATTTTTATCAAATTTTTGATGTATAAATATATTAATTTACTTTTTGATCTAGTATATATATAATTTACCTTTTTTTAAGTATAACAAATACCATACAATTAAAATATAAATACAAGTCTGAATACTAACGCCATGTTTGGTTAGGGGAATGGAATAACATTCCCTTTTATTCATTAAATGGTAAACTATTTATTTGTTTGGTTGAACATAATACTCATTCAATGAAATTACTATTATTTTTCTATTACTTACCCCTCGTAATATCAAAGAATAGCTATTCGATGCAATTTTGAATAACAAAACAAAATTAATTTTCAAATTAATCTTTTGAAATTTAGACTCTGAAAATATAAAAATAAAATATTTTATTTCAAAATATAATTTAAAATAAAATATTTTAATATAATTTAATATAAAAATAAAAATATTTTAATATAAAAATAATTATATTAAGAATGTTATTAAATTATTTATTTTTATTTTTATTAAATTATATTTAATAATAATTATATTAAAATATGATTAAATTATTTATTTTTATTTTTATTAAATTATATTTAATAATAATCTTATTATATTTAATAGTAATAACAACAAATTATGCTAAGGGTACTTTGGTCATTTTAATTTTTTTTATATTATTACAACATCTATTACATTCAACCAAACACAAGTATACTATTATAGTTTTATTCCATTACATTCAACCAAACAATTGAATTTTTTATTACAATTTTATTCCATTACAACTCTATTCAATTCTAGTGAACCAAACGTGCCGTAAATGTTAAGCAGTGTTTAGCATTGTTGTAAAAAAACACTTTTGACTTAAAAAACACTTTTGAGAAAAATGTTGTACTAAACAAGTAAGGACTTTCGACTAGATAGAAAAGCTAAAATTTATAACTTTTCTTTTTCAAAAGTACTTTTGAATGCTTAATTGCTTTTTCATCCCTCCAACAACATATATTAAAATAAAATAACACAAATATGTTAAAATCATAAATTAAAAAAATATATTTAAAAAAAAAAATACAAATGTATCAATATCTAATTAAAAATATTTAAGATTATATTTAAATATTTAAAATATATTTTATATATTCTAATTAAAATTTATAAATAATTAATATTTGTTACTTAAAAATATATTCTAATTAAAATTATTCAAAGTATTTTTTTATAGAAATACTAAATACTTAAAATTTAAATTAAAAAATTAAAAAAAAATTAAAAAAAATTAAAATATTTTTTACAATAATTTTTAAAAGTACAAAAAAACCAATAATAAACTAACCCTTAAACTATTATTACATCACAAACGACCTAATAATGACAATTCAAAATAAAATCAACAAACTAAAGTGAGCTAACCAGACTAAAAATCCATCTTATAACCAATAAACAAGTAATCCTTCCGTGTCAAGATTTAAAATTTCTTGCAAACGCCACGTGGCGACGCGTATAATCTCTTCATTTCTCTCTCTTCCGACGGCGTTTACTAGCCAGCCACTCTGTCTACCATTATCACGTTTTTTTTTTCTCTCTCTTTGGGTCAGCCGCTTTTAGCTCCCAATTTTTCTCACCTAAATTTTCCCAGGAAAGTTACGGAGAAAAAGAACAAAAGCGTTTCTCTTTCTTAAATTGATATTTTCGGAAACCATAAGCTGCTTTAGGTTGTTTTTTTGAATTTTGATGGATTTGGTTCCACATGCATCACTTACCTCGATTCTTTAGCAATAGAGTCTCCATGGACTCGAAAAGGAGCAGAAGAAAACCTAGACTCGAGCGCCGCAATGCAGCGAAGGACATCGATTACGATGCGGGCTCCCTTTGTTCGTCTCTCGACGATACTTCTTCTTCTTCTTCTTCTTCTCCTCTAATCACACGATCGCTCGATTTGTATCAAACAAGCTTTCGTCTCGGAGGAACCGACGGAGAGTTCGATCGAATTTGTCGGAGCTTGGGCTTTAATGGTCCTGAAGATTTTTCAATCTCGACCGCCTCCTGGGAGGCCCGTAAGATCAGATCGTCGTCGGATCTTCTGCCTCGGTCCAGATTAAACCGGTTGGATAGTCCTAAAGAAGAGAAAGCTCTAGTAAAAGGTGTTGCGGGCGCTGAAGTAACAGTAGATGAATTGGCTGAGAGGGTTTTGGCTACTGAGTTGACTCAGAACGACTCGTCCGAGTCGAAAACGGAATGCTGCTTTTCTGATAAAATTGCGGTGGATAATACTACGACAACCGAATTGAAGTCAAGCGCGTCTTGCGTTTCGAATATTGTTGGTGGAGGAGGGAATAGTGGGATTAAAGGGGATAGACCACCGTTTTTAAAGCCACCTCCGGGGATGAAGCTAAAAGCGATCGATAACGGCTGCTCCACTTGGGATCTGTTTAGGGATTTCGGCCCCGATGACGATAGAGGGTGTGCGATTCCGGTTAACTCACATTCGTCTTCCGATGACGAAGAATATAAAAGAGAGGACGGTGGGTTTAAAGAGGGAAATGCTAATGAGGAAAATTTAATCAGAATAGGAGACAATGCGGTGCTTTCAGAGTCTTGTTCTTTCACAACTTCGAATGATGATGATTCTTCGAGTACTACAACGGAGCCTATGTCAAATATTTCCCCTAACGGTAGGTTCAAAAGGACAATTACATATTGGGAGAAAGGTGAGCTTCTGGGAAGTGGATCGTTTGGATCGGTTTACGAAGGGATTTCTGAGTAAGTGATTTGATACTCTGCCTATAATATAACATCCATTTTCATTTAGTAGTTTTTGTTTCAAGTTATTTTATCGTTTGTTTCAAGCATCTAGGGTTAGAAAGTATTCTTGGTCTTAGTTAAACTTTTAAGAAAGCGCCTTTATATGGCCCCTTTCTTCTTTAGAGAGCACCTTCTTACATGTTTGGCTTGATGGATTAAGGATAGTAGCATCTTAGGATTGCTAGATTTCATTTATATGGTGAATTCCAAATGTGACTACTATTTGGACATCTCATGCTTCTGTGTCTTGAACATGAAGGTTTGATGTATTTTAGCCTGTACTTTGTTTTTTTTTTTTTTTTTTTGCTGCTTGAAGTTTTGCATGATTGGACCTACATTTTTTGTGGGCAATTTGTGAATGTTAGGAAGTCCTGTCTCTATGCTGAGTAATGGCATAGAGAACTAAATACCAGAGTTAAGTAAATCATTTACTATTGTTTGGAAATAGATTTTGATTGTCAAATCGAGTATAAGTTTTTGCTGGTATTATTTGGTTAGGAACTTGTTCCTTGGAGATATCTTGTTCTGTATATAGATTTCAAGATGATAAATTTATTTACTGTTTTTGAAGACATGAGAAATATAATTAAGGGACTACACTAGGATCTTTGAGATTTGGAACTAATTGTAGAGATTTTGGATTGTTATAGACTTTAAGCTATATGATGACATTTACTTGGGAGTTACAGAAAAAAATCACTGATCATAAATTTTTCATAATAGCGTAACAAAGCATATTTTGTCCTAACCAGCAATTAATTGGTTTTCCACTTGTTCAGTAGATCATGCATTTCTTTAGGATGTTTTTCTTTCAGTCATGCTATACTAATTAGTTATCCATTCATTTTCCTGTAGCGATGGATTCTTTTTTGCGGTAAAGGAAGTTTCGTTGCTTGATCAAGGAAGTCAGGGAAAGCAAAGTGTTATCCAACTTGAACATGTGAGAAAGAACTTGGCTTTTATTTATTTAAATTTTCATTTTCTTTTATGCTAATTAATCTTTTTTCTTGAAATATCTATTTTCTTCTACTCTGTCTATTTAATTTCTCTATTTCCTTTCTTTTTCAGGAGATTGTGCTTTTAAGTCAGTTTGAACATGAAAATATAGTTCAGTATTATGGCACAGATAAGGTACTAATTTGTCACATTTACCATAATCACTTGAATTGATAACTTTGGGTATTCTCTGATTTTTGAAAAATTGATTACGCTTATTATTTTTTTTATTTTTCTTTTTTGAGTTTTAGGACACAAAACCTCTCTTTATTGGCTACTTACGGCAAGAACCACTTTGTCATTTCATTTGTAACATTTTAGCCTCCTATCCTACCTTTTTTTTCTCATCAAAATAGACATTAAACAAAAAATTCAAATATAGCCATTTGCAATGTATTTTTTCTCTAAAAATTAAATTTTACAGAATGTGTATACCCACAGAAATTTATCGTGGGCAAAAGAAAACATTTTCTATCCTGTGGCCTAGTGTAAATTTATCATGGGAACTAATTTCTCTTGGACTTAGAATGTTTTATCATCTGTACCCGTTGAAAGGTTATATTGCTGCTGCCGTTTGAGGCTATTTTGCTAATCTTCTTGCATTAGTGCATTATTGCACTACAATTTGACTGTTACATATCTACCTCTCCCTGTATATTCTTGCATTCTGAGAAAGGCCTTAATGCCAAAGTTTATGTTTAAATGGCCTTTCTTGTTTAGCTATAGAGAGATGGTTGAAAAGAAAAGAAAAAGATTGTCAGTTCAATGCCAAATATTGAATGACTGTTGATGCATGTAAATCGCTACATTTATGTGTGCTTCTTGGAGTATTATCATTCTAGTTATCGCAAGTGGGGTTGTTGAATACCTTGGCTTAATAGGATGACCTTTTACTTCAGTTCTTTTGTTAATTGTCTAACTTTCATCTTTCCATTTTTTTATTGTTGCAGGATGAATCAAAATTATACATCTTTCTTGAGCTTGTAACCAGAGGCTCCCTTTTGAAACTATATCAGAAATATCGTCTTAGGGATTCTCAAGTCTCTGCATATACAAGACAGATTCTGCATGGATTGAAGTATCTTCATGACCGAAATGTGGTTCACAGGTAAATTTAGACTTTTTATGCTGCTTCTCATTTAATTACTATATTACTTTATGCAGCTTCTCATTTAATTACTATATTACTTTTATTTATTCATTTTGTTTGCTTGATCTAGCTAAATCTGAAATTTTACTGCCACTTTAGTTGTATGCTCTTACATGCTTATATTTGCCAATGGAAAATTACTTCATATGGGAAAGTTTCCCTATTACTGTGAACTTTTTGCTTTACCCAAGATTCCTTCTCTGTGTTGATATGCCTTCTCAAAGGGCATTTAAAAGTCAAGGTTGGTTGCCTGCTTGATTTCTGTCCTTTTCCCTTGGTATTTGTTATATTTTTGACGTTGGAACTAAAAATTGTTTGTTCTATGTTATGCTTAAGTTGCTATGAACATGAATTAATTCCTTGTTTGTTGATACAGGGATGTTAAGTGTGCAAACATGTTGGTAGATGCAAACGGATCTGTGAAACTTGCAGATTTTGGGTTGGCAAAGGTTTTTTCAACTTTTAAGGACTCTGGTCTTCTTTCTTGTTTCTTAGTAGCTTCAAAAATGATCACAGTAATGATATTGGTGCTGGTGTTTGTCTTCAGGCAACCAAGTTGAATGATGTTAAATCATGCAAAGGGACAGCATTCTGGATGGCCCCTGAGGTTTGCTTCTATCCTTTCCACTTAGAAATGATATATTCTGTAATAGTTGTTGTTTGATGTGTGTTAAGCATCACATTTTCTGTATAAGTGATACTGCTCGAGATATCTAGCTTTGTTGGAATACTCAATAATGGCTATGGTGACAACAGAAATGATAGAATACGTTTTTAGCTAATATTCTCCTATACTAGAGATAATGGTGGTGTTATTTTAGCTTTTAGGAATACTCAATCATGAATATAATGACAAAGAAACAAGTTCTTGGCCAATGTTTCTCTATATAGAGAAAAAGGTATAAATCTCTCTTGCTGATCCAACATAATTTCCCAGGGCTTCATTTATATGAACAATGAATACTTATTTTTCAAAAAGTAAATCTTTTTAGCCACCAGGAAATTTTGAACAAAGTTGTTTTTGGTTAAGACAAATTTCATGACTAATAGTTGCAAATGCTTGATTATGGCATTTCTACCATTGTGAAAGATGCTGGCTCCTCTTGAGATCAGACCTAAATGATTTCTTCTCTTAGTTAGATGAGTTTAGATCAGACCTAAATGATGTCTTCTTTGGGGCTAGTTTAGCAATGCTTTTTAAAAGTGCTTTTGAGCCAAAAAGCACTTTTGAGAAAAAGCTAAAATTTTCTCGATCTCCTTTTGGCAAAAAAAGTGTTTTTCCAAAGTATTTTTGGTGTCAAAAGCACTTTTGAAAAACTTAAAAGCACTTTGTTTAGTAATGCTTTTATCTCAAAAGTGCTTTTTGTCCTAAAAGTGCTTTTGAAAAGCAATGCTAAACAAAGCCTTAGATAAGTTTTGTTATGATAATGGGTCTGAGATCGAGTTACTAGGCAATTAACAGGAAAATCAGATTCGACAGAAAGCTCTTTGCCCTTGTTTCCATTCCAAGTATTGCCTATGGTGATGGAACACTAAGGGAGTCGCCTACCTTAATTTTCTGGAAATTCAGCTTGTTTTATTCCTTAGTTAATTTCCTCATAAATAAAGGTTTACAATAAGAGCAACCCTAATTTCCTAGCATACTAGGAAAGTTTTATTTTCAGCTAATAGAGAAACCTTAGGAAATAAAATAAAATCAGAATCACATTCCAGTCAACCTCCTTCATTGCATCCTTGATTCTATTGATTCTTTCCATATGTAACAAGTTCCAGTGCTTCTTCCCTAGAAACACGGTTACCATTGTTGCCTTTGCTATATTGTAGTTATTTACTTTTTGTGACATACTACCAATAATGTTGTCTTCCAGTGATTGTTGATCATCAGCTGTTGAATTACAGGTTATCAACCAGAAAGGTCAAGGGTATGGACTTCCCGCTGATATATGGAGCCTTGGTTGTACTGTGTTGGAGATGTTAACCCGTGAAATTCCGTACCATCAGTTGGAATGTGTACGTAGCTTTTCTCTGGATACAAACATTACTAATATAAATTATTAAGTGATCTAATATAAAAGTAGAAAGAATAGGCAATATGGAAATTTGTATGTTCTCATCACCAAATGACGAAATGGCTTATAGAATTTTATGGCATGAAGTTGGGTTTCTACTTTGTGGTATTTGATTATGTCTGCACTCTGCGGTAGGATGTTAGTGGTTTTTTTTTAAAGAGCAAGTTTGAAAGAGGTCTTTTTTTTTATTCAAGGGGGAGAGGGGTGTGGAGGGATGTTCCAGTTTGTTTCATAATAAATTCTTTTAGAAGAAGTTGCTGTTCATTCTTTTCACAGTGAATTCTGTCTTGCACTGTGATGGAGAGCTATGAACAAGTATTGTTGTTAGTTAAATTTTTTATATTCTCCGTTTTCATGCATGCAATTGTAGCTTGCTTGAATATTGTCATATTGTTCATGATGTCTTGTGTAACTCGAAACAGATGCAAGCATTGTTCAGAATTGGTAAAGGTGAGCCACCACCAATTCCTGATTCTTTGTCAAAAGATGCAAGAGATTTTATCATGCAATGCTTTCAAACCAATCCTGAAGCTCGGCCAACTGCTGCAAAGCTCTTGCAGCATCCATTTGTGAAGAGGCCTCTTCCATCGCACTCAGGCTCTGCATCCCCTCATCTTGGCCGACGGTTTTGATTGTCCAGCCTGGAAACTAAATTGCAACTAGTTATGAGGTAAACATTTTCTGCTTGTGGTATACTTATTTTTTTTTCAGCTATTGAAACTAGTCTGTTCCTTTGATCATACCTGGAATCTGCCATTCTGTCACAATATGTTGTGTTTTTAGATCCTAAGATGCCTAAAATATCAATTGAAAATGGTATATTGATTCTTGTGAAACATGAGTCAGTGAAAAGTTTGTTTGACTTCGATTCTTACACCGATGCTTATTCTCTTTGGGTGCCGCTATGTCCATGATGAAGAAGGAAGACAGCTTTGCGTCCATAAACTCAAATGTTTTTTACCTTTTACTTTTGCCCCTAAAGACTAAAGAGTCAGCACAAGGGTAGGGTAAAACGAGTACGAGGCATTCTATGGGCCCTTGTGTCATTTTCCGTGGATCTGAAACATCATGATCCCACTACAATGTTGTACAGAAAAGTACCGCTGTTGAATTATTTGTTGTGATTTTCTCTGTTCTGAAATTGCTTTAGTTTGTTCGTTATTTTGGGTGTAACATTATTGTTTTAGTAGGAGAAATTATTGTAAGAAATAGAGGCACGCACTGTTTATTTGTAAATATGTATCTCTCTAAATTTTTTATGGAAATTAGTACTAGTTTCTTTTTAAGTACATATTCAACTTGTTTGCTATCTATCAAGGACTGGACGTTTACTTAGCTGCCGTCGGATAATGAAATTTATACCTTGATCTGAAGATTACATACTAGACGGAAAAACTTTTTGTCACATAGGAAAGAGTGATTCAACTGGATAAACTATGCAGACTTATGACATGCAGTTGTCTCGTCAATTGGGATGTTCTGGGTTGGGGCAGAAGATTACGATGGAATGGAATTTAGTCTTATTAGCTAAGCTTGGTTGGCATTTGATGCATGAATCGAATCAGTTATGGGTGAGAGTTGGCTGCAAAATATTAGGGTCTTTATTTTCTTACCGTTACAGGTAATAGCAATAACTTCCATTTGTGGCGAAGCATGCTGGCGGGTAGAGTAGTGCTTGCGAAGGGTCTGTTGTGGCGAGTGGGTAATGGGGCTATAACAAGGTTTCGGCTTGATTGTTGGACAGCTGATGGGCCCCTTCTGCAGCATTGTAAAGAGGCAGTGAGTTCGGAGTTGTTGAATGTTTCGGTTAGGGAGTTTCTTGAGAATTCTTCGTTACTTTTGCCTATGATTAACTCAATGCTGCCGAGTCATATTGTTGGTCAAGTGCTTGCCAATCCGGGCCGAATTAGGGTGGACCACGAGGATATATTAATCTGGTTGGGAACGAGTACTGGTGAGCTCAGTCTGGATCAGCCAACTTTGGATGGGGTGGGATGATGTGTCGGACTCAATCACTGTTGAGATATGGAGGTTACCAGCGCAGGCAAAGATCAAGCTGTTTGCCTGGCTTGCTTGGCGGGATAGGCTATTGACTAATGTGGCCAAGAAAATGCCGGAGATGTAAGCATGTCGGCTTTGTGGTTTTGTGCGACAGGATGTTATTCATATTATTTGGGATTGTAGAGCGGCTCGTGAGTTGTGGAGGCGTTTTTTGGGCGACGAGCTTGTTGCACAGCTTGATTCTTTATCTTTTGCAGATTGGTGGACAGTTTATCTTACATGCTTTAAGAAGCGGCGAGTTGGTGATTGGTGCTGGCCTCTATTGTTCTCAACTGTGTTGGCAGATATGGAATTAGAGGAATGAAATCACCATTGCGGGGCATTGCTGGCCACTCTTTGTGAAGCTCCAGGCTATTGGGTCAGTTCTGAATGAAGCTGTCGCTGCTATTTTGGGTGCTGCAGCAAGTTTTTTGGGTAAAGGGATGAGGGGAATGCAATCTGGCTCTTAGTACAGGGATCTCAATGGTACTTCTATCATTTGTCACATTAATAATTTCTTTTATAATTTTTTCCTTTTGCTATATGCAATTAGATTTGTCCAAGGATCAAGTAGTCTACTCGGCCAATCAAGTTGGGCTTGGACAAGGATTTTCGCACCTTGAACCAACAGCGGAGCCAGGCCCCCCTCCCAAAGTTTAAAATGTTTTTAATTTAATTTTTTGTAAATATATTATGATTCTTTCAAAAATATAAATAGATTTTTTAAGATATAAGATTTTTGTAATTTTCCTCTTGTATATATATTATAGCCCTTTTAAAATGGTAAATTTTTAATTTAAATTTTTTATAATTTATAAAATTTTACATTAGTAATGGTAAAATAATATTTTAGCCGTCTCAAAAATGATAAAAAAACCTTTAAAAATTATAAATATATGAACTATTAAAATAATGAAATTATATTTTTACTATAATAAAAATATACAATTTAATTCTAGCTCCCTCAAAAAAATAAATTTTCTGATTCCCCCAGTAGCTTGAACCAACTCGTCCTGGATTCAATTTAAATAATAAAATTTTAAATTTAATTATAAGAGTATATAAAATATCAATTAAAAATATGATTTTTAATATCTTATTTTTTTTTAATAGTGGCGGGCTGACTCGAAAGCGGGTTTACACATGGAAATGTTATCGGAATCGCACCTCTCACCTGAAAGTAGCGCTGCAAGCTTTAAAAAAGTTGTTTACGATTTGGTCGCATGAAATTAAAGAAAACAATTACTTGTTTTTCTTTTTCCCCTAAGAAAATGATTCTAAAAGTCCTAAACTGGAACCTATTGCACTTTTTAAGTTATATGGATTCCTGCAAAATCTTTGTTGGATTCCTGATTCCAAATCTCCATAATTGTGAGAGAAAAAAAAAAAGAAGAAGTGATGATAATAATCATTTGACCAAAAACCCTTTTTGGCGGAATCTTGAATACCAAACAATGTGCTGTTGATGCTTGTTTTGATGTTGCTGATTATGATCACCTACAATGGATACCCATGTATATTTTGTTTTACTCCTATTTAAAAAATAACACACTTGGTGTAAAAATATAATAGAATTTTTTTATATTGTAATTGGTTTTTTATTAAAAAATAGGTAAATTGATTTTTGTACATTAGATCGAAGAACAGGTCGATCTTTTCTGTTAAAAATTTCATTCATTTCTAACATGAATAACATACATAACCTAAAT
The DNA here is from genome assembly GCA_039519145.1 of Kokia cookei. NCBI lineage: Eukaryota > Viridiplantae > Streptophyta > Magnoliopsida > Malvales > Malvaceae > Kokia > Kokia cookei. The sequence continues at coordinate 7,837,004 of CM076901.1, read as the reverse complement.
TTTAACAGTAGAATATTGGTATAACACCATCATTCCTGGAAACTTCAATTGCCATGTTAAATGAAGTATAAAAAGTATAGTAGTCGTAGTAGGCAATCTTTGAAATTCAACAATGTTTGCCATGACCAACCAGCTTTGGACACATGCTGCAGCACATGTTACCTTCCAAGTGAAACAATTTTGAAATCAAGTCGTTTTTAACTAACACATTGGATAATTAATTAATTAAAAGAGAAGTAGAGAAGCACCCACATAGGTACCCCAAATATGAGGTGCCACTTCATCCATTCCCAATTTGTCACCTTACATTTCCAGTTTTCTAGTAAAGGCTGAATGCATTAGGGTTCAAACTTCAAAGTATATATAATTTGTTATTATACTTGTTATCGTCGACCCAAAATTCGAATAAGTTCGGTCAGATTACATCAAGCTTGTAGGTTGAGTTCACGAACCAAGTTCGCATAATAGTGTGTGCTCGCAAGAGAGCACCTATGTATGAGACCGCATAAACACGTGATAAATTTAAAATAAGATACGTGTTTATATATATATGAAACTTAACTAATATATGTCACACTAATAAACAATACTCATATCATATAAATAGATAAATATTCGAGAAAAAAGACTCAACATTTGAATCCTAATGTTGTATAAACCCATCAACAATATCTCATGTATCTCCCACAGTATCTTTGATATTTTATTATTATAATTGCTTTATCTTTATTTTTTTTGAGTTATTTATTTTCCTCGGAGAACCACATCGTACAAAAAAAAAGGTGAGGAGCAGAGTTGTTTATAATTAGACCAAAAAAACAAAAATAAAGGAAGAAAAAGTGTTGAAGAAAGTTGGCCCTAAATCTATGGACCTGATTCAAGTATTGACAGACAAATTTGTCTGCTATAAAGTGTCGTATGTCAGGCAAAGCAGTCGATTGGCTCATCGTTTCCCCCAAGAGCCAACGCCCCATCTGTTTTGCTTGACCCTTTCTCCGTATTTCCTCCCTTCCCCAGTTGTGATCTTTCTTTCACTACCCTTTTCTGATTTGATATCTTTTTTTATATTTCGTAATTACGTTAAGTTTTGATTCAATTTAAAATTTGATTCTTAAATACGAGGTAAGTTTTTTCGACATTGGATAATATATTAAAACATCAGATTGCATTTTATTTTATTTTATTGAAAAAATGAGTAAATTTGTATGGTAATCCATCTTTAACGGTAGAAATGAATGAGATTTTTAATAAAAAGATCAATTTACTCTTTGATCTAACGTATATGAATTAATTTATCCATTTTCTGAGTAGAAAGATAAAATACAATCTAACACATGGTATAAGTATGGGTTTGGATGTTTACCTGCGATTATTGTAAAAACAACAGTAACAATGAGATTAAATATTATAATGATGCTGTAACATTGGATAAAAAGTAGGTTAAACGCACCGTACCGTCCATCCAAAAAAACGATAAAAATCTTTTTAATACTTTTACCATGGATATGATTTTTTTTTTTTTTAAATTCTCAAAATTTTACTTAAAAACATCAAAATTCTTTACCATCTTAATTTTTAACCCTTAATTGAAATATTGTAATTTGTTCACCCAGAGCAAAAACACCCTCCCCATGTGACATGGTTTTTGTTGGTTGGCTGTTGAGACCTCTGATGCGCCACTTCCCCCTCGTCTCCACACCTTGTGAAATTTTTATCCCTCTTCTTATTTGTCGTGCAGCACATCTGTGATCTTAAATATATTTTTTATTCAACAGTCAATTATTTAACGATGATGGAAACCAACCAAAACAACAACCGCAAACACCAAAAAGTGTAATTATAGCTTCATAGATGATTGGAAGAGAGAAAAGTGAATTAATAAGTTTTATTATTTTTTTAATATTAATTTTAAGTGTTTGGTTTTACGGTTGAAAGTTGAAATGCTATTTTTAGATATAATAGTAGAAAGTAAAATATTAATTAAGTTATATGATATTTAAATAATTTAATTCAGTGATACGTAATATATAAATTTTAAATGCATCTTAAGTAATTAATATAAGTTATTTGTAAAATTAATTATATATACTATCTTTTAAAAATTTAAATATAAAATACAAATTAATTTAATTTTTATATAAATTTTAAATAATTCATATAAATAAAGATATTTTGATAATTTCACTTTCAAAAACAAAAGCCAAGATTTAGGTTAATTTGAATCTTAGCGTTTGTGTTTGGATGAAAAACTTTTGTTCTATATTTTCTGTGGTGGGAAAACACTTCACTGCGATGAAAAATATTTCTTTACAATTACAAGAAAACCATATAATAAAAGAATTATAAATCTCAAATAAATATATATATATATATGAAATTTTGATTTTAAATTAATCTTTCATAAAACCACAAACACAACTGTTTATGCTTAACCATTACATCCGTAATTATATTTATTCAGAAAATACAAAATTAAATTAAATTAAAATTCATATTTTATTCATATAATAAACTTATATTAAATGCATTAAATTCTGAGTTTTTTTTTTTTTTCATTTTCAGAAAATACAACATAATTTTTTTTATGAATAATTTCTTTTTCACAAAGATATTTGATGACATTTTAGATCTTTTGAAATGTAGTAAAAATATTTTTATACCATAAAATTGTGAACCTTTGTCGAAAGATATTGATTAATAGCATTAGACTTTTTTTCTAAATGATTTTAATTTTTTTTGGTGAAAAAATGTCATGAATGCTCAATTTGAATGTTATTCTCTAATAATAATAAAAAACCCACTTAGTTTTCCATTATATATTTCAAGGGATAAATCTAAATATGAATTTTGATTTAATGTATAATTATATGTGTGAATATTTTTTCTTGAGTGAATATACAGAAATTTTAATTTGGTGCAATTACACACGTGAAACTTTAATTAGAGTTCAAATGTATACTTGAAACTTTAATTTTACACATTTAAAGAGACAAATATATCGATTTATTTTTATAGTGAATAAAATTCATATACACAATTGTACATTAAACCATAATTTACGTATAGTTTTGGGGTTTATCCCAAAATTTCAATGATAAAATAAATTTAACCTATACAATAAAAAGACAAAAACAATTAAATCGTTTATTGATTGAATCTTAATTCAATTGAAACTGTTTATTACAATAATTAAACAACATAAATTTAAATATAGTTAAAGGATAAAGATTTATAAAGTTAATCAGAACTTGTATAAAAAAAATATTTTAAAACTTTAGTTTTTTTTTTTTAATCCAAATGAATGAAACTTTGCTGTCAATCAATTCCGAAAAGGATAGACTACAGCCAATATAGGAAAACTTTAGTATTAAAAATATTTATCAATTTCTAGTGATGATGAGATCTAAATGGAAAGAAAAGCATGGTTAATTCGTTACATTTGTTTCTAGATTCAATATTAATCCTTTTTTTTTTTTTCTAAATTAAAAATATATGTATATGCGCGTCTGAGCATATTAAATTTACATACGGTATAAATCTCATGTGTTGATTTGATAATTAATATATTTTAAATTCAGATCGTGCTAATTACGTTATTGTTACTAACTTTGTGTTTTTATATAATTCATCACAAACAAAATTGCATGCTGTAATTGTTGTGTGTAAGCATGCTGTATTGTATTTTTTATATGAAGAAATCAATAATCAAGATTACTATTATTTTAGATTTATTTAAGTATTTTTAGACTTAATCCTTGTATATTTTTAATACAAAAATAATTGTAATTAAACAATATCATTTATGCTTTAATCCGTGCCTATAGGCAAGGTTTAAGCAGACCCCATAAATAATTTTCAACCTATACATATAAACATTGGTTGAGCTGAATATTCTCTTTTTATGCTTATTAATTATAAATAAATAATATTCTCATTTTTTCCCTTTTGGAATTGTTTTATCTAACACGTCATTTTCATATTTCCAGCTTTGTTGAAAAAAGTATCCCAGGAATCATTATTTTTTTCGTCGTATTGATTAATTTTTTAAATAATAATAATAATAAAATTTAGTAGATATTTAATTACATGTAAGTGGTGCATATTTATCAATCGTGTGGCTGGCTAGCTATCTACTTTCTTAACTCAGCGCAGAGAATTGAGCCGCGGCTCAGTGCAACAGTCGGCGCGACGCCCGCATCTCAGCCCCGACAAAGAACACAAAATATAATTTCTCTCCCAGGAAACAAAGGGATTGAAAAAGGCAAATACAAAAACCATTTGAGTTTAGTGGCCACGTTTACAACGCAATCGTGCAGAGGGTCACATTTGATATGTTTATGGCCTCCACGAGCCTATTTAAACGCCTTCACCCTCCCCCAGTTTCTTCATTTTCTCAGTGACACAAAAGAAAATCCACTCAAAAAAGAGAAAGGGAGAATTTTCTTTCTTGTTCTGAAGTAAATATATAATCTCCATATTTATGGCGGCTTCGGTCGATAATCGACAATTCAGGGGGCTCGAACCGGCTTTAAGCGGCGTTTACACCCCCTTGAAGCCCGGTCCAACCCCAACCCACCGCCATGTACACCAGGTTTTCGTCGACCATGATTATGAATCCTCCAGCGATGATGATGATAACAACATCGAATATTACAAAGCCATGGTCGTCAAATCCAACAACGACGTTGAACAGTCGATCTTGGACCCTCGAGACGAAGCAACCGCTGATAACTGGATCGAGCGGAACCCTTCCATGGTCCGTCTTACAGGGAAACACCCTTTCAACTCTGAAGCCCCTTTGAACCGCCTCATGCACCACGGTTTCATCACCCCTGTTCCTCTCCACTACGTTCGTAACCACGGTGGAGTCCCCAAAGCTTCGTGGGATGACTGGGCTGTTGAAATAACCGGTTTAGTTAAAAGGCCGATGAAGTTAACGATGGATCAGCTCGTGAACGAGTTTCAAAGCCGTGAGTTCCCGGTAACCTTGGTTTGCGCCGGGAACCGTCGTAAAGAACAAAACATGATCAAACCGACGGTGGGTTTCAACTGGGGAGCTTCCGGGACTTCCACGTCGCTCTGGAGGGGTGTACCATTGCGTGACGTGCTCAAACGATGTGGGATCTACAGCAAGAAACATGGCGCTCTCAATGTGTGTTTCGAAGGGGCTGAGCATTTGCCCGGCGGCGGCGGATCCAAGTATGGAACCAGCATCAAGAAGGAGTTCGCCATGGACCCAGCTCGGGATATTATCTTAGCTTACATGCAAAACGGGGAACTTTTAACCCCGGACCATGGCTTCCCTGTTCGGATGATCATACCAGGGTTCATCGGCGGGAGAATGGTGAAATGGTTGAGACGAATCATCGTTACAACGAAAGAATCTGATAGTTTTTATCATTATAGAGATAATAAGGTCCTTCCTTCTCATGTTGATTCAGAGCTAGCCAACGCTGAAGGTATTAAAAATGTTTTTAATTTTTTTTACTGAGCACTAAAATTAGATAATTTTGCATGGGAAATTCACTGTTTAATAATGAAACATGCTGATGCAATGTTTGCAGCTTGGTGGTATAAGCCGGAATACGTCATCAATGAGCTAAACATTAACTCGGTGATAACGACGCCTTGTCATGAAGAGATCTTACCAATCAACTCGTGGACAACTCAGAGGCCCTACACGTTGAGGGGCTATTCATATTCGGGTGAGTTAAAAACTTCGTTTTTACAAAGTGAATCTTCTGGTCTTTTTCCACCAATTGGATTCCAACTGTACGTACTAAAGTCCCCAACATGGTTGGCTTTTAACAAAGGTCCATGCACCTCTGTAAAACTGGACTAGATTTAAGGTCAAAGCTGTGTGCTTGTGATTGCAAGTTGTGGGCGATGCTAAGCTGCCCTTTTTTTTTTTTTTTATGTTCCTTTTCCTGTTTCTTTGGGAAGAGTCGTGGGAATGAAGTTAATCATCCCATAGCTAAACGCGCTTTATGTTGGTGTAAAATTGACGACAGGCGGTGGGAAAAAGGTAACACGTGTAGAAGTAACAATGGACGGTGGTGAAACTTGGCAAGTGTGCACGTTGGACCACCCTGAAAAGCCTAACAAATACGGCAAATACTGGTGCTGGTGCTTCTGGTCGCTTGAGGTCGAAGTGCTTGACCTTTTGGGTGCCAAAGAGATAGCGGTTCGAGCCTGGGATGAGACCCATAACACGCAGCCCGAAAAGCTCATTTGGAATCTTATGGTAACACCCTAACCTTCACTTTTTTTTTTTTAACATGTTTTTAAAAGAATAAACTGCTCTATATTCTTGTTCTCTGTTCCCCACCAATGGAGATAATGGGTTTAATGATTCCCATGTAACAGGGAATGATGAACAACTGCTGGTTCCGTGTAAAAACAAACGTATGCAGGCCACACAAAGGTGAAATCGGGATTGTTTTCGAGCACCCGACACTGCCGGGCAACCAATCCGGTGGATGGATGGCTAAGGAACGCCAACCCGAAAACCCAGCCATAAAGAAGAGTGTCTCTTCTCCTTTCATGAACACTGCCTCCAAAACAATTTCAATGTCCGAGGTCCAGAAACACAACTCTGCTGATTCGGCTTGGATCGTTGTCCATGGTCACATCTATGATTGCACTCGGTTCCTCAAGGATCACCCTGGTGGCACCGACAGTATTCTCATCAACGCCGGAACCGATTGCACCGAGGAGTTCGACGCCATTCACTCCGACAAAGCCAAGAAAATGCTAGAAGATTATCGAATCGGTGAGTTGATGACGTCGGGTTATGTTTCCGACTCGGCGGAGTCCACGCCTGATACTTCCGTGCATGGAGCATCCAACATGAGCTTTTTAGCTCCTATTAAAGAAGTTGCACCCACAAGACCTGTGGCGCTTGTTCCACGTGAGAAAATCCCATGCAAACTCGTCGAAAAAACATCAATCTCCCATGACGTTCGCCGGTTCAGATTTGCGTTGCCGTCGGAAGATCAAGTTCTCGGATTACCTGTAGGGAAACACATATTTGTGTGTGCCACCATTGATGATAAGCTTTGCATGCGAGCCTACACCCCTAGCAGTAGCGTTGATGAAGTTGGCCACTTTGATCTAGTCGTCAAGATTTACTTCAAAGGGGAGCACCCGAAATTCCCAAACGGTGGCCTCATGTCACAATATTTGGACTCTCTCCCCCTGGGTTCGTCACTAGACGTGAAAGGTCCTTTGGGTCACATCGAATACTCCGGTCAAGGCAACTTTTTGGTTCACGGCAAACCCAAGTTTGCCAAGAAACTAGCAATGCTAGCCGGTGGGACGGGGATCACCCCCATTTATCAAGTCATCCAAGCCATTTTAAAGGACCCCAAGGACGAGACCGAGATGTATGTCGTGTACGCAAACCGAACCGAGGACGACATTTTGCTGAAAGAGGAGCTCGACAATTGGGCTAAGAAGCATGATCGGTTGAAAGTATGGTACGTCATATCAGAATCTGTAAGGGAAGGATGGCAATATAGCACAGGTTTCATCACAGAAAGTATAATGAGGGATCACATCCCGGAGGGCTCCGGCAACACCCTTGCGTTGGCTTGTGGGCCGCCGCCAATGATCCAGTTCGCCGTGCAGCCTAACTTAGAGAAGATGAACTATGACGTCAAGGATTATTTGTTGGTATTTTAAGGAAAATTCAGAGATGTTTAAATGATTTTTAGTCACTGTTCTCTGTCTTGTATTCTTATTAATTTTCCCTCCGCGTAGCAAAGATGTTGGGAAGATGATGTACATATAAAAAATCAAGGGTGTTGTAAAGGAAAATAAAAAAATAAAAAAAATCTCCTTGCATCATGTTCTATATATAAATTCGTTTCTAAATAATTCCAAGAGCTCGGCTCAATCAATATACAATAAGGATTATTTTGTTTATTTAATTTGAAAATTATTCGGTAATTAGTAAATATAGATTATTTGATTAATGGCTTTGAAAAAACACTAATTTTTCCTTCCAAAGAAAAATCAGAAAACATGATTTCACGATGAAGAAAATGTGGCTGTCCTTTCCTGCACTGACCAAAGCAAAGCAAGTTGAAGTTCAATGCACTTAATTTTAAAGACAAAAGAAACCATCGTTTGACGTATAAATAAATATAAAAAAAAAAATTATAAATATATCACCAAAATATTTTAATATATTATAACATTTTTTTTTATATTTTTAAAAGCTAAAAATAAAAAAGTACAGTAATAATTGCTTTTTCTTTTTAAGTATTTTTTATAGTATATATTTAAAATTTATAACTATCCCTCTCAAAAATATTATTTTCAAGATTCGAATTTTGTTCTTCATTTTTAAGAGTATAATATCTTTTTGTCATTGTAAGTAATTCAAAATATCAAAGTAGGACTATTAGAGTGAATTATTGGTCAGTGCTCAAATGGTAACAACTGTTAGGTTGTTGAACTTGGTTAATCTGTTGCCATGAAAACCCAATATTTTTATATTTTTCTGGTTCATCAATTCAATTAATTTCTAACCAAATCACTTACAACACAATTAGCACAGTAACTCGATGAATTAGGGTGCAATACTTTCGGTGATAACCTCAACTTACAGCATTCTTAGTGCTCGTACCAATCTCTTCTTCTTTATAACTTAAATACATCCTGAGAATAACCGTTGCATAATTATTTAAAAGTAGGCTTAAAAGAGAAAACTCCGTCCGTCCCCTCCTACTGTTCTACAAAAATGCCTTCTCCGATCAGTTCTGCGATTCAGGGAAGGGGAGCGTGACATTAAATAAGGGTGAAAGAGATGGGACCAACCGAACGCGGCGGTCGAGTGTATTGACTGACCCTCTAACTCAAAATACAGCTAAATGCATGCATGGGGGGTTTGGTTCTTGGAACGTCCAAGGGTCACCCCCTGTGCCTTTCCCTTCTCTCTGTCCTTTTACACCTTACTGCCTCCCTTTTTATATTCATACTACACGTTCCAATTGCCAAGTTGGTATCAAACCACCAAATCATTTCATCATGTTCCTCACCCCCCATTTATATTTAATAATTACTTTTTATAGTGTTTTAATAATTTAACCGTCGTATTTCATCCTTCAATAATATAAAGAGTAAATTATAAAAATAGTTATTTTTGTTTGCTCTAGATTACATTTTAATCACTTGTGAAATTATCATTCTGTCGTTAAGCTCCATTGCCTTCCTGACAATAATTTTACGTGACAGTCCAAATAAATTTAAATGTTAACTCGAATATTCAGCTGGATTTTTTTCGAGTTTTATTTTTTTTTTATTGGTCTAAAGTTGTAAAATAAATTGGATTCGTGGGAGCTCTACTGAATCTTAAATATTTTAATATATTTTTTATGAAGTTTTTTACGTTACTTGATTTCTCAGTATTCATTTAAATGAATCTTAATCTTATTATTTTAATCTAACTTGTTGAGACTAAACCCTAATTTAAAAGTATTCATTTTTCAAAGATAACATATTAAATTGTACCACATTTTCCAGTTTATGTACTGTGGGCATATGTTGCATCAATCAAGCAGATTCTGACAAATGGTTTTGAAATTCGACCTGAGGTTGATCATTTTTGTAATTCATTGTTAATTATTTTTATATAATTCATACTGTTATTAGCCACATCCATCATTAGATGATGTCCTTAATAAAATATCGTGTTATTTAAGAAAACACCCATAGTTTTTATTTCTTTTATTTTGTAGCTACAATGTTTTAATTATATAAAATTTTGGTACGCGCACAAATTTTAATACAACACTTGCACCTTTTTTTTATTGTCAAATACTAAAAGTGGCTTTGACTCATAATATAATACACTTTAACTTAATTGAACTATCTAGCTAGAGATTGATGATTGATGATTTTTTAAAAAGTAAATTCATTAATTCATTTAATGAATAAATGGAATGATATAATTGAGAAAAAAAAAATATTAGTCGTAAATGATGAAGGACAAGTTTTATCAACATAATAAAGGTTTTAGTCTCAGCATCAATAAAATATTAGAATACGCTGACAATTAGCTATCACAATTCAAGCACGATTTATCTGGAGTGATTGCAAGCACTTAATACAATAAGGAAATTAACTCCGGATGGTCCAAAGTGACGATATTCACTAAACTAGAGAGGAAGACAACAAAATCATCTCTAAAATCACTTGTAAACTTAAGATTATTTGCATAAGCTAGACTAAAAGAAGTGCTACAAGAGCATACAAAAACTTCTAAAATTGAAGACTTATTAAACAATTAAAAAACAAACAAAAAAAACGTATAAAACTTAAGACAACAAGGATACAAATCGACTTGTGAAATAATTTATTATTCTGAAATACTCTCATACCAAAAATAGATTAAGAAGCTGATGAAGAGCCACCCACTTTCCAAGAAAACTACTTGTGACTGGTGGGATTTTAGCAAACGACAGGCACTGTATCTGTCCATCACAACTTGTGAAGACAACAAAAATACACACAAAATAGTTCTACAAACTGAAAGAAAGACTACATATGGAGTGAAGAGAAGAGAACAAAAAGAACTGATAAGAGAGAAAAAAAAGACAGACGATAGTCGACTCGAAAATTAACACCGCGCTCTGAACAAAACAAATGATAAAAATAAATGAAATTTTTTCCTTCTATATTTGGCACAAATTAGAAAATATTTTAAGAATTTGAAAAGTTAGGCAAGAAAATTAAATTAATATACACATATTTATTTTTGTATTATTCTTTCATATTATAATTATGAACTCGGCTTGGAAACTATGGGCTTTAGCCGCAAACTTTAACAAATAGAGTTCATTTTTAATAAAAAAGTATTTTACAAAAAACCAAAGAAATTGACAATGAAGAAATAATAAAAAAAAAAATTCAATCCAATTGCTGAAATGAATATTAAAAGGTATAGTTGGTTAATTTTAAAATGATATTGTATGTCCAAATGTGATATATTAAAATGGTTGAAATGAAAGTGGGCATGTTCGTTGGTGGGGTAGAAATTAGAACATCAGTATTAAAATCCACAATTTGAGCATTATCTCCAAAGACTTGGGATCATACTAACATTTTGTAATTTATTAATTACAAGTATTTGCTTATTTATTTTTAATTTAGTGCTCCAATGTCGAGCAGCCAAGGACAGCCATTTGTGCTGTCACTTTCCTGACACCATCGAATTATAGTAGTATTTAGTGCTTTTTCTTTTTTGCTTAACATAATAAATAAATAAACGGTCTACATTATTTTTAAAGTGAAGGGTTAAGCCATTCTTATATAGTTGATCCAATGGATTTAAAATATATTGAAAGGATGTGATTCTTTGCCCCTTTTGAAATCATTTGGTCTCTCCAAGGGTTAATTGATTTGTTTATCTTTTTTACCGCTCATAAAATTAAACATTTGTTAATACATTATGTCGACAACCGTCAATATGGAAAGGAAAATGATGTTCTTTTTCAAAAAAAATTTAAGTCGGATTTTCTCAAATCGATTGTCTAAAGTTACTTTCGAGTTGGATCTTGGATCGGATTATTATATATTTTATTATAATTGCATAATAGTTTGTTCCTCATCTTGTCAAATAAGAGTTATAATGTATACAAACTTACTTCAGGTATACACATGTTAATCTTAAGGTAGGGTACGTGTTATCATGCACGAAAACTTACCTAACATATCACATCTATAAACAGTGACCGTATCATATAAATACACAAAATTAACCCGTCTAACGAGACACAGAAGAAAACACTTCACAATACTTAAAACTTGAAAATTTTATGTTGTATATCTTATGATATATATATATATATATATATTTTAAAAATTATAATTTTATTTCAAATCCAACACAATATTTCTAGCTTCTTCTCTAAAGACATGTTTCTATGTTGTCGTCAAATGTTGTGTAGAGCAAACAAATTAATGGCTGTCTTAGTGTTGATGATAATCAAGTTTAACTAACCAATTGAAATTAGTGTCCTGAAAACACCAAATTTGACTCAGTATAGTAAATAATATAATGTCAGTGACTTCCAGATTGATAATCTTTTATATTCTAAGCCATTGATAAGGAATTTTCCTTTTGGTAAAATCTTCAAATTTGTCAGATGGAAAAATATTGAATTACGAAAGCAAATCCTATGGATTATTAGGGGTTAGCGATAGAATTGAGTAGATAAATTTCGAGTTAGTTGAATTTTATTTTAGTAATCAAATTCAATTTAAAATTTTTTCGAATCGAGTCAATGAATCCTATTATTTATACTCAATATTGCATTTACAAGGACCAATTATTTAACTACATAAACAATGGGTAAACATTTATCAAAACGACGTAGTTTTGTCTGTTTTTATTCTGATTTTCGGTTTACTCGAATTGTGTAATTTATATTTGAGTTGAACTGAAAATTTTAATTTTTTACTCGAATTGATCCGAAAAACTCGAGTAACTCGAATTATTTAATTCAAAATTTAACATTTTTATAAAATTTTTCGAATCGAATCGAATTTTGCTCACCTTATAATGATATAATTATATACATATGAACATGGAGGAGCAAGTGGGTGGTTGGTACTTCATTGTCTTTTTGTTCAAATACTTTTCTTTATTTATGTCAATCACATTCAAAATGCCTTACTATTTTACGGAAGGTCCATTCGCTTTTGCCTTACAACAGTTGTTTATACCCATTCAATGGCCGGAATTTTTTTGATAGAAGTTATCGATAAATTGTGATTAAAATCAAATAACACTTAAATCCGTGAGAGATTGTTATAATCAGTTGACAATAACTCTTAAATAGGTAATAGTGATTTATTAAACACAAAAAAAATCTATAAATTCAAAATTCGCACTCTTAACCATATGATTCGCAATTTTATTATGTATTTTTAGAACATAACAAACACGTACCTTTCAATTCCTTCCAACCAAAGATCCGAAGGATTAATAGCTCCACCTGTCAACAGATCATATGTTTATGTATTTTTTTTATAAAAAAACTGAATAGTTTATGTTAAAAGATATGAGAATTGGGATGTGTGGGATCCACCCAAACTATAAAAAGTCTTGACCTCTACATGCGATGCATGGACATTTTGGGGAGTTTACGTTTGTCTAATGGTTGCAAACTCTTTTATAGATGTTTGGCATTGTCCAATACTTAATTTCTTAGCCCTTTGAAACACTGTGATGTCTCATTGGTTTAAATATCAGAGCATATTCTAAAAATATAACTCTGATGCCTTCTGACATTTTCATCCCTTTCTAGCCTTGCTAGTGTTGTGCATGTGTTTGAATAATCAATTTTTTTTTTCATATGGGAATCTCCCTACTTCCTCCTATTTTCTGTCATTCCTTTTGATAATCCGAGTACGGTGGTGGTTTTTGCAAATCTGGTCATGGCTCAAAGTTTAAATCTGTGCATGTGTTAGTATTAAATATGTTACAGCTTATTGTTGGTAAGGTGCCTGCTCATGAACAAGTGGTTGACAAACAACATTATGGCAAACTGCAAAAACATTATTAACAAAGCAAGCTACGGCAGAAGTTGGGAGTAGTCGAAAACCCAAAGTGCCAACTTATCAGCACTGTTGATGCAAAAACATGGGAGCCGATAGTTGCTGCAACTGGCTGGTCGGCCAGGCCAAACCAACAGGAGAGGTAAGCAGGAGGACGAACAACATTATGGCAGACTGACATTTCCAAGTGCAAAACAGATGTAAGGTAAGCCTAAATCACCTCCTTTGTTGTCATTTCAAGGACCCACACCATCACCAACCTTGTCTTATTCTCCCCAGATCTCTGCTCATTAGGACCTAAAAAGATTTGTTTTGTCAAAACTCCCTTCTGCAGAAACCCAAGCAATGTGGACTCAATATTTCATATCCAGTAGTCCCCATCATTAAAAGCCCCATTTATTTTTAAATTCAGGCTTGGTTTAGGACCATCCAGCCCACGCAAACGTGGCCGTTGCAAGGGAGAGAGTACTTTTAATGTGTGTTTCCGGGGAAGAGGATAAGTGTTCCCACCAACGTCTAAAGCTCTTCTTCTCACTCTGTTTGGATACCGAGAAAATTGAAAAGGAAAATGGCGCAAACCCTGGCGATGCCCGTTGCACCCTCTCTCTCCTTTATATGCAACAAAGTAAGCTCTATGTCTCTCTCCAACACTGCTTCCCTCCCCGTTTCAAACCCTCCCAAGGTAAATTTCCTTCTCATTTCTGTTCAATTTTGTTCGAATTAACTGTTTGACCTTCTGTTTAAGTTTCCTTGTCTTAAAATATAAGTGGTAAAGATTAAGCAATTGTTAGCTGAAATCTTACTGTTTCTGCGCATTTTTTTCTCGTCGTCGTAAATTTTCAATCATGACAAATGGAAATTCGGTTGGTTTGGTAGATTGTTGCTTTAGGCTTAATTGGTTTTAGGGTTTGGGCAAAGCAAGGTTCCGTATAGTTGGAAAATTAATATTCAAATTCTTAGTATGGTTAATTGTTGATAAAAAGTGGAAGTTTTAAGTCATATTCCAAATGTAGAATTCAAAAGTTTGTGCTTTTCCTATAGTTCATTTCACCCGAAATTTAATGAGTTTGGAAGCTAAATTCTTGGTGAAAATGGTTTGAATCGATTAGCATCGTGGTCTAAGCATTGTATGTGTTCGTGTTGGCGGAGTGGAAATTCCAAACAACAAGAGAGTGGAATTCTCTCTGCAGTACATCCACGGGATTGGTCGTACGAGGGCTCGTAAAATCCTATGTGATCTCCAAATGGAGAACAAAGTTACCAAAGATTTGTCGGAGGAACAGCTCATTACGATTCGTGATGAAGTCTCCAAATATATGGTTGAAGGCGACTTGGTAACTTGCCCTTGTCCTTCTTGTCTTGTTTTAAAGAATTGCAACCATGAATGCTCATTACTAAGCAATTTCGATTTGCAGAGGCGGTTCAATGCTCTTAATATACGGCGATTGAAAGAGATTCAGTGCTACCGAGGGGTTCGCCATATTCAGGGATTGCCTTGTAGAGGACAGCACACCAAAAACAATTGCCGGACTTTGAAGGGTAAGAGAGTTGCCATTGCTGGTAAGAAGAAAGCCCCTCGTTGATCTTAACCATTTTTGTTTCAATGAAGTGAATCATGTTGAATTTTAAGTTTGATTCGAAATGTATGCATTGTAGACTCGTAGTACAATATGGTTTGATTTGATATTGAAATGGGATTTGCACTGTCTATATAACTGCATGAGCCTTTCAATTTTATGTTCTGGGTTTCATCGGAACGGAGCTTCTGCAATGCAAAGCATACGGTATGCCTCATCCCGATGCCTAGCCAAAAACATTTTCTTTGAATTTTCATTTTCGATTAAATATCTGTGTTCAGTACTTGTGTTGATACATATTTCGCCGCCCTATACTTGCGTTAAATGTCAACTAGAACAGTTTGATCCTATTATGTTAGCAGGTATAAAATGAAAGCTTGCAGTTGAAGAAATTTGTGTCAGTGTAGGTGATATTACTACTATTATTATTACTATGTTCCCATGAACTCAACCCTGGGATTAGGGTTGTTCTGGGATCAAACCCGAAACGTAAACTGAAAGTTTATTATAGATCAATGGGTGGTGGCATTTGGAATGATATGCCGAAAACAATCAATCAGGGATGAAAATTGTCAATAAAAAATGAGGTCCCGGATTTCGTTGAAAGCATACACTATTATGAACAGAAAATGAACAGTCTTCACATAAATTGTTGTCCACTCTTATCTTCTTTTGCTGAATTATATAAGCCACATGAATCCCTTTCACTCTTGTGTTTGTGGAATTGTTTGTTGATTATCCCGTAATAGATGCCATGTTCCACAGTCCTGGGATTTTAGGCTTTTTCCCCATCTTTCTTGTTACATTCATGGAAAATCCCACATGGGTTCAACTGCTCCATACTGTAGAATCAGAATGATTGATAGGGTCTGTCTCACCACAGACATCCTCGTCCCACGTATTCTGCAATGATAGTTAAATGATAAGTTCACAATTTAGCACCATCTTGCAAGGATCTTTGCCTATAAATACCTCCAAGAACGATGAAAAAGGAATCGACTCCACAAAGATACTAGCCTACACTCAAGACTCAGATATTCTCAACTTCCTACTCTCCAAAGTTTACTCCACCTCCACTTTCTATAACTTCCGACTCTTCGTCTTGACTGGATGAATAGACCTACAGTAGCACAATCACTCTTTCCTTCATCTCTCTTTTGTATTGTATCACTATATCAACATATATATTTGTATAAAACGATCTTTTTATAGTTTAAAATAGTTCAAGCATTAAATGGGCTTCAAATATAATCTAGACCGAGTAACCATTAAAATGAAATCTTAGTTGAAATCAAGTTCTATGTTTAATCCTCAAACACCTGTTATCCCAAACAAGAAACCGAAAAGAGAGACTAAGGATTTTTTATGTCAACCTGGCTTCGTTTCATGAAGTCTTCCAATTAGACAAAACGAAATGAGGCAACTTGGGGGAGAACAATACGTGGAACTAAAGGAAATGGTATTCTACACTGTGCGTTTTTGGAAGTTGAGACAGATATGATTGTGATACCTTGAAACTGTCTGTTCTTCCTTGGTTTTGAATTATTTAAGGAATAAAAACAACATTAGCCTCACTTTTCTAGTTTCAAATAGGGACAGCTCAGCCAAGGGACACCACCTCTCAACATTATCTTTGATTTTCAAAGTGGAATACTGGGTTCCCTTTCCATTGATCCAGAGTGCGCTGTCTTGAAGGAGGAACTCGAGGTTACTAGATTGTTCCTTCCATTTCAACATTTTCTATATAAATTTTAATTGGATTGTATGTAGTTTGCCCTTACATCCATAGAAAAATATTTAGTTGGTACTTAAATTTTCTTTTTTGATCTAATTGATATTTAAATTTGTATTTAACACTCTTTATTTGTACTAACATTGCACCGATCGCCAATATGATGATGACAAATGACGGTCTTTCAATATGACATATGATGGGTAGAAATTAAAAAATATTTTTTAAAATACATATAAATTAATAAAAATTATTTTTTCACGTTAAGAATGAATTAGGACATAAGAGTGTCCAGATTCAAATGAATCTGGATACTCATTTATCCAGACTGTTTTAGATTTTTTTATTTTATTAAGTTCATATATATTTTTTCATTTTTTTTATAAAATATTAGATTTTAAGTTATTATTATTTTAGAAATATATAAAATATAAATTTATAAAAATATATACAATTAAACATATATATATATATATATAATATTTTGAAAAATATATAAAAATTTATAGTATATTATAAATTTAGAAAATATGTAAATATAGAAAAGTGCTAAAATTTTATAAATTTATAATTTATAAAAATATATAAAAGAACTAAAAAGTATGTCTACGCTGAACCTCAACAATCACATATTTAGTCTATTTTTTATGTATTTTTTTATTTTTTATTAATTTATATATTGTAATTTTATTAAAGTTCATATATTTTGAACTTTAAAATAATAATAATAATAATATAAATAACTTGATATTTTATAAATAAAAATAAAAAAACTATATAATCTTACTAAAAATACATTTGGAATGACTATAGATAAATAGGTGTTTAAATTCAAATGTATTTGAACAATCATATGTTTAGGTTCATTCTTAATATGAAAAATATTTTTTTTTTCCGTCACAGTTTTTTTCTTGACAGCGGGTTTTTTTTAAGTCATTGGTACTGTTTGTCACACTAGTGTCACCATTAATTTTTTTTTCCACCTTGAATGCCGGTATTTTTATGGGTATTTGAAAAAATATATATACAAGTGTCATTTGATGTAGTGGCGACATCAATAATTTTTTTTTTAAAAGATGATGATTATATAATGATTGACTAAAAAGAAAGAATGGTATCACCTACGTGTCAAGCAGCATCGACATAAATTGTAACAAACAACTCAGTCCCGTAAAAAAATTTTCTCCATCCCATTTTTATAAACAAACTAAAATTTTTATAAATTATTGGTCAGTGCTCAAATGGTAACAACTGTTAGGTTGTTGAGCTTGGTTAATCTGTTGCCATGAAAACCCAATATTTTTATATTTTTCTGGTTCATCAATTCAATTAATTTCTAACCAAATCACTTACAACACAATTAGCACAGTAACTCGATGAATTAGGGTGCAATACTTTCGGTGATAACCTCAACTTACAGCATTCTTAGTGCTCGTACCAATCTCTTCTTCTTTATAACTTAAATACATCCTGAGAATAACCGTTGCATAATTATTTAAAAGTAGGCTTAAAAGAGAAAACTCCGTCCCCTCCTACTGTTCTACAAAAATGCCTTCTCCGATCAGTTCTGCGATTCAGGGAAGGGGAGCGTGACATTAAATAAGGGTGAAAGAGATGGGACCAACCGAACGCGGCGGTCGAGTGTATTGACTGACCCTCTAACTCAAAATACAGCTAAATGCATGCATGGGGGGTTTGGTTCTTGGAACGTCCAAGGGTCACCCCCTGTGCCTTTCCCTTCTCTCTGTCCTTTTACACCTTACTGCCTCCCTTTTTATATTCATACTACACGTTCCAATTGCCAAGTTGGTATCAAACCACCAAATCATTTCATCATGTTCCTCACCCCCCATTTATATTTAATAATTACTTTTTATAGTGTTTTAATAATTTAACCGTCGTATTTCATCCTTCAATAATATAAAGAGTAAATTATAAAAATAGTTATTTTTGTTTGCTCTAGATTACATTTTAATCACTTGTGAAATTATCATTCTGTCGTTAAAGTTCTATTATTGGCATTTTTGGGAGCTAAGTCTTCCAAGAACACTTTGTATCCATTTACTTTTTATTTTGTGTTATTTGTTTTTTTTCTTAATTCGATTTGAGTTAATCCATTTGGGGTTTTACCCAATTCGACAAAATCATCTTCATTCTTTTAGTGGAATGCAACATCAACAAGCCCAATTCCTTTCTTTGGTCTCTTAAGCGGATTGAAAGCTTAGTGGATTGATAAACAGAACTCCATTTATCATTTCTTCTTTAAACCACCCGGAACCTATCTTTCTCCGTCACTCTCCGGCATGAATATCAGCAGAAGGAGGCCCTTTCCCTTTTTTGTCTTTGACTTTCTTTCTCAGTTTCCTACCTAGGGTTTATTTTGCTCCTTTAGCTATTGCAATGAAAGTCTCCATTGCTGAAAAGGCAGATGAAAAATGTTTCTTTTTTTGGGGGGAGGGCTTATCAATAGAAATGATTAAACACGAAATGCTACAAGCAATTCAGTATATCAGTTATTTAGTTAGAAATTTATATTTGTTTTAACTCTAGAAATTTAGGCGCTGCAATATTGATAGTTATGTGTTTTTTAGAGTTCTATGAAATGACATAATAATTGTAATGCAAATAACATAGTAATCTTTCAAATTTAGATACTGTGTTTCCTCTTTTCGCTGTTCTTTTAACTTTGACATGTTATTGTTCTTTTGGAGTAGATATGTGATCCTCCGGTCAGTGTATACAAAGGCTACTCTTTGACAAAGGAAACTGAAATATATCTGTTTTCCTGTGGGCTTAAGAATGCTTTCTACACTATCAGAGCTGCAGATGTGAAAGAGGATCTTTTTGAGACCTTGAGCATGAACCTCATGCATACTGCAAATTTGCTGTCTCGCGGAACGGGGATATGCTTCAGTCAGAGTATGGGGTAGGTTAGCTGTTTTAATGTTTCCTGAGCACATCACTATTAATACCATACAAGTTTTGGTGTGACTATTTTTCAGTGTTTTACCTTTAACCTTTTGTAGGGACTGGGATCACTTGGTTCAATAATCGTAGCTGATCTTGTGAGAAAGCATTTCAAGTTGGATCCACATGCTGAGGCTCAAACAACATCCTCTGGTCATGTAAGTTGATTTGGTAGTGACAACTGATTATGTTGGTGAATATTGGCGTCAACTTCATTCACAGAAATGGGCAGATAGTCTTGAAGGCCATTGTCTTTTATTTTTTTCTATTTTTTTTCAAGTAGATGGTTGAATATAGTTTCCCAAACAACATAAGAGGGTTCCGTGTGAGAGGGAGACGGGTGTCTGAATTAATTTACCGAGATTAAGTGATGCTTTTTTGCTCTGAAAATAGGCTTTGATGTCTGTACCTATGTCTTTATGGCAACAAGCTTGTATTCTTGAGTTTGATGGTGCATCAAAAGGAAATCCTGGGCCTGCTGGGTGCAGCAGCTGTATGAAAACTGATGCAGGAAACGTGGTATGCAATTAACCATTTAGAAATTAGACCTTTCCCACACCTAAATCTTTCTATAGTATGCTATTTGAATAGATCTGCAAATTGCGCGAGGGTTTGGGCATAGCAACCAATAATGCTGCTGAATATCGCGCTGTAATTTTATGGTTGAAACATGCTCTTAGAAAAGGTTACACAAACATCCGTGTTCGAGGTGACTCGAAGCTCGTTTGTATGCAGGTAATCCAACTTTCTATCTGTTTATTGTTGCTTTGTTGATGTTATTTTTCTCAGAAAGAAAAATCTGGATGATGATGTTGGAACTAGGTTAATGCTTCAGCACAAATGGAGTAAAGCTATCCAATCTGTTATTGGACTTCAATTTCAGAGGGCGTACCTATTGCAATAGCTTCGGCAAGGTAGTTGACTCATTTTAGGGCCCCGTTTGTTTTCTATTAGATGTTTTGAGTTTTAGTCTTCGGGGAATTATTTCCTTGGCAACTTGGTTCTGCATGGAAGCACTGTCCCTTCTCCCTTTTTCCTAAAAACTTTCAAAACAAGAAAGCTTTCTAATTTTCCTTCTCCTTCTTAACTGGGTTCTACAAGGGATGAGTATTTAATCTGATTAACGGACTTTCCTATTAGAATGCACACATGTTCTTTACCTCTGTCATGCTTCCTAAATCCAATCTTTTGACCCCCAAAATAAGAAAATTTTTCTTCTCTTTTGGCTGGCCCGTCACCCGGGACAGACTAAATTGTCCCTGGGAAAACTATAGCTCAACTGTTGCCATTCCTGGGCTTCAATTAGGGCCTAAATTTTGGT